>CM068371.1:287449768-288670464 GCA_034769895.1 Magicicada septendecula
TTATTCTTTTAAAAGAATACCAATTAACTAATTAGTATGTATTGTCAATATATCATTAGACAGCTGTTGTTAAACTCATTAATTAATTACCAATTAATTTCATTTTGTGTGTTATCCATATGTCATTATAAAGCTTTTGTTAGACTTTATATAGTTAAATGTTTGTATACATGTACTTAGATAGTAGGCTGATTATAATTGTAAACTTGGCCAGAAAGGCTATAATTGTTAACAAGATACAAAAGGGTTTAGTGTAATCATGTCATAAACAAATGAAGGATTCTATAATAATGCAGATAGTAACAAATTAAAATCAGAAGTAGATAAAAGTATAATGATAGGCCTAACAACCAGTAACATTATATAGTAAGGCAGATCAGGAAGGTTAGGTAAAGAAATTTGTAACAAATACTAAATAAAATCTAATGAGTTAGGAGAAGTTAATAATAATTGCTGATAACAAATAAATAAATTCTCATAATGCAATAGTGCAATGATACCGATAGATAATGTTTTGTAATAGAAAAATAATACTTGTTAAAGTAAGTAGATTAAGAGGAAATGACAGCAAAATATATAAAATTTAGTAACAAACAATAGGTAAAATTATAATATGATATACCGGTAATGGAAATTTAGTAAAGGATTATTTTGATGAGTGGAAGAACATTGTATGATAATGGTTATAGTATAATATAATATCCAATAAGAGTAGAAAAATGGTTGTCAGGGACGACGAGCGAGATAGAATTTGTTGATTCGATTATTGAATATTTTTCCATGAACGAAGACGGTTTAGTTTGAGGACACTCAGAAAAGATTTGATTAATTTAAATAAAAACAATACAATTGGGAAGCAAATTGAATAATAAATCACCATAGTATGGTCCACTGACATTCAACCGTCTTATATAACTGAACAATCATAAACCTGTACATGAAAATTAACGAAAAATATAAAGGAAGAACCCTAATTGTAAAACTCAATATAATGAACAAATATTAACTTAATTAATCAACCAAAACAGAGAAATAACTACCTGAATAAAGTGATATAATCCAAGAAGATAAAAATCGAAAATAAAACACAAAATTATATTTGAACTTCAGTTTCCACAATTCAATAGAAAAAACGTAGTTGGACACGAAATTCGTTGAAGCACATAACCACAAAACTCGGACATTGGTGAACAAAAGGAGCGGCATTTCTGCATCATCCCAGGACCAAGAATTCAATTTTTATTTCAACTTGGAGCGAAGGCTGGCGAGGATTGGATCATCTGCATTTGTTACTGACCAAACACTACTACGAGGTTAGCTGTACGCTGCCTTGTTGAGTCACGATGCCCAGCGGACGGTAAACTACAATTATTTTAAATAATATTTAATAAGAACTTAATTCTATATTGTAATACCTTGTAATCCTATTTATGCATTTTCTGGCCTTACTAACAGTTGAAAGAACCTTCACGCCCTGTGTTTAAAGAAATATAAAATCATAACTAAAATAATATAAAACCCTGAATCCGATCGATAATCGATTACTTCTAATATATAGACTTTTGTATCTCCGTAAAGAAAAAACTTTGTTGGCAAGAAATATTAAAATAGTAATAAAGAATCCTTTCAGAATTTAACTATATCTTCTCATTTATATAATATTTAGTGTAGTGTGAACAAGATATAATATAAGTAGAGAGTGTAACTGAGAATTATTACTCGGTGGACTAACCTACAATTTTCAGCTGTCTGGGAACCACAGCGCTATTCGCGGACTGCTTTGGTATTAAAGAGAATGAGAAACCAATAAAAATTCCTTCTCTTCTCTTCAACGTGGGATAGGCTTGAACGAAAAATTAGAATTACACACTCTATACATAATTTTCAATCACCACAAAACAAATATTATATATACTAATTAAAGAGAAGACGTAAGGGTTAAGTTATAAATTGGCGTTTCCAACGTGGAACATATTTAAATACTATAATACCTAAGTTAAGTAAAACGGGAGATACGAGTTAAGTTATAAATTGACGAACCCAACAGTGGGGCTTAACGTGGATACACACAGTAAAATATAAATTGGCGCTCAACTTGTGTAGGGCTTAAGTTAAGTAAAACGTTGATTTTATAAATATTACTTAACTCGAGCAGGCAGCTGTTAGAGGCAGAGAAATGCAATAAAGAGCTATGATACCACAGGAAATGAAAATGCCCGAACAAGAGAGACGATTAAGTTACGCGGAATGGATGACAGTGCTATTTAAAAAATTCAGCAAGGATATGGAGTATATTAAGAAAAATACCACTGATCACGAAAGAGCACAGATGAGTCGTGCGAATGCAATGGGAACACCAAACGACCAAATGACATTGAAAGATATTTATGATGAACTGTGGGAGTTAGATGTCAGGTGTAATAAAGAAGAGACTATTGGGACAGCCCACAAAAAAGACGATAACAATGTGGAAAGAATGACTGAAGAAGATTGGGGAAGATGGGACAATAATGAAGCACAAATGAAAAACGAAAGAACGGGAGTATACACACAGGTGACAGAGCAATATACTCAGAAGGAATATGAACAATGGAGACAATTAATAAGACCACCAGAAAACCCAATACAAACGGAAAACGCAGAATTAAGGGAATGGATAAGGGTTATGTTTGAACTATCCAGAGAAGATATGTGTAATTGGAGGAAGGAACATAATCGAATAGAAGAATTTAAAGGAATGCCAAATCATAAAAACTTAGAACAATCAAATATGCAACAAGAAATAGAAATAGTCAAAGTGAAGCAACAGAAGAAAATGCCAGAACAACCAAAGAAAGTGACCCGTCAGGACATAATGGATTTTCTGGTTGAACGTTTCAGACAAATGGATGAAAGTTTCAGAAGGTTAGAGGAAACAATGAACAGAGGTTTCAAGAATATGAATAAAACACTAGACAGCACTTCCAAAGGTATTATAGTAAGTCCGAATACAGAAGAGAGTAGCAAGGAAACAGAAATTAGAGAAGACCAAAATGCATTGCTATCTGAAAATAAAAATAGAAAGAACAAAGAGAATATCCAAACCATGGAAGAGAATATCAAGAAAATAAGAAAAATGGGTAGAAAGAAAATATTAAATACAAAAGAAGAATTGGAGATGAGGAAGGGTGGATTAATTAATATATTTAACCCTAGCATTAATAAACAAAGGGAGTTAAGTAAAGTTAAGAATTATAGAAAAAACTTTATAAAAATGGCGAAAGTAAACCACCATAAAATAATAAAGAAAAACTTAAATAAATTTAGATATCATTTAAATATGTCGATGATCGAAGAGTATCTGACAATATCAGTTATATCTTCAATGCAGAATATACCAGTAAAATATTAGGTAAATAATATAGATATCAAAGGGAATGGAATGGTAGTAAAAATGAGTGATTATGTTGGGTTAGAGGAGATACAATACCTGCTAGTTAAAACGGAACTAATTATGACGGAAAACCGTGACTTAAATGAAGGCTTCGTATCAGCAGAGTTACAATACCAGATGAACGAGAGGTATGTAACAAGGACAAAAATCATTACGAACCCTGCAGTAATCCGAGGAAAAGGAGTACCTGAATTAATGGACCATGGTTAAAACAAGAAATAGTCAACCAGAAAAAGGGGAATAATTTTCTGAAAACCGACCAGGCAACCATTTGGAAAGAAGGAACTAAATAAATAATATTAAAGAAGAAAAAAAAATAATAATATGTTAAGAGAAACACTGAGATGAAGATATAAAAAAAAGAATAAAAACCACAAAATTCTAAAAGAAGTAAGAACGTCTTACTATATGTATTGAGAAGAAATTATTTTAAATATATAAGAACAAACCACAAAATTCTAAAGGAAGTAAGAACGTCTTACTATGTGTTTACGAAGAAATTATGTTGAATATGATTTAATAATACCACAAAATTCTAAAAGAAGTAAGAACGTGTTACTATATGTATTAAGAAGAAATTATTTTAAATATATAAGAATAAACCCCAAAATAAAAAAAAAAACTCTATAAGAAAAACTTACTCAAAATACTTAGAAACAATGTGATTTAAGATACATGCCAAAATGCCAAGAGAATTGAAGAACAGATTACATAATTGTTTATAACCAGTATGATTTTAAATGGAATAAGAAAAAATATATATCAACACAGTTAGTGGTAATGTGATCAGACAAGATGGTAAAATAAGAAGAACAATGGATAATTTAATGACTATAATTAAGATGAAACTAAAGAATGATGATAATTAATGCAAATACAATTTAGAATTTTTTGGAAATGAAAATGACAAAGGAAGAGATAGTACGTAGAACATCTGTCACAAGAAAGAAGATCAAAGGTATTTACAAATAATGACTGCCAAAAATGTTATCTGAAAATAGCTACTGAAAATAAGAAGGAATCAAGAAGAAAAGGAAATATATATATAATTAAATGTAAAATGCAACAGTGTAACGAATCCCCAAGATGTTTATTATTAGTCAAATAAAGAGACTATTGTGATATTATTGTATTTTTTATAACTGTCTGTAGATGAATTCCAGCAGTATTATATTGAAGTGTAGTATGGCCAGCAGAGTATGAAGCCAAAAAGTGCCTCTCTGAACTGTCCCAGCTCACATGTTAGGGAATGTTAGGGAAATTGAATATTTAAGGGATAATAAAACTGCTGCGAAGATTGACATCAGATTCCAAGAGTACGAAGGAAGAAACCAGAAAGAAGATAGCTGACAGAAGATCAATGGAGAAATGCATTTGTAGAAATAACTAGAAATAGGAGAGTGTTAAAACTAATTTTACTAATTATTGTGACCAATCATTGACAAGTAATGTTTAAAAGAAACAAGGCAAGAGAATTAATATCATTAATGAATCTTCATCCAATAGAGAAAGGTGAATACTAGTCAAAAATATTACATTAAGAATTCCCATCAATTACCATTAAAACTCTACGATGAATAAAAGGAGGGTATTCCAAGGCATGAAAAAATATAAGTTTATTTTGACCCAAATTATATTCAGGTAAACTAAACTTCTTTCGGAGGGAAAGCATATGTAACGTAACGAAAATATGGTCCCCTACGTTATATAAATCAATTTATAAGTTTTAAAATAAAATAAAAATACTAATTATCCACACTCGTAAAAGGTCAGAAACCCAACCCATAATTGAATAAATGAATTATCCCCAATCAGAATACAAGGTATAAAGAAAAAAATTAATAATGTTAATAAATACAAACCTCAAAGTTCAGTGAAAGGTGTAAACAACAGACATTGACAAATGATGTAAAAAACTAGCTTGAACTATTTTATAATATTTGATGTTTTAAATGAGAGGAGACTGAGTAGTTCTTACATGACTTATTTCATAAAAATGTATCTGTTATTACGTTGTATCATGTTGTATTATTATGATAGTTATGTTATTTTTTGTGTGTAACAAGTGGAGTTATTCTTTTAAAAGAATACCAATTAACTAATTAATATGTATTGTCAATATATCATTAGACAGCTGTTGTTAAACTCATTAATTAATTACCAATTAATTTCATTTTGTGTGTTATCCATATGTCATTATAAAGCTTTTGTTAGACTTTATATAGTTAAATGTTTGTATACATGTACTTAGATAGTAGGCTGATTATAATTGTAAACTTGGCCAGAAAGGCTATAATTGTTAACGAGATACAAAAGGGTTTAGTGTAATCATGTCATAAACAAATGAAGGATTCTATAATAATACAGATAGTAACAAATTAAAACCAGAAGTAGATAAATGTATAATGATAGGCCTAACAACCAGTAACATTATATAGTAAGTCAGATCAGGAAGGTTAGGTAAAGAAATTTGTAACAAATACTAAATAAAATCTAATGAGTTAGGAGAAGTTAATAATAATTGCTGATAACAAATAAATAAATTCAATTTAAATAAATTCTCATAATGCAATAGTGCAATGATACCGATAGATAATGTGTTGTAATAGAAAAATAATACTTGTTAAAGTAAGTAGATTAAGAGGAAATGACAGCAAAATATATAAAATTTAGTAACAAACAATAGGTAAAATTATAATATGATATACCGGTAATGGAAATTTAGTAAAGGATTATTTTAATGAGTGGAAGAACATTGTATGATAATGGTTATAGTATAATATAATATCCAATAAGAGTAGAAAAATGGTTGTCAGGGACGACGAGCGAGATAGAATTTGTTGATTCGATTATTGAATAATTTTCCGAGAACGAAGACGGTTTAGTTTGAAGACACTCAGAAAAGATTTGATTAATTTAAATAAAAACAATACAATTGGGAAGCAAATTGAATAATAAATCACCATAGTATGGTCCACTGACATTCAACTGTCTTATATAACCGAACAATCATAAACCTGTACATGAAAATTAACGAAAAATATAAAGGAAGAACCCTAATTGTAAAACTCAATATAATGAACAAATATTAACTTAATTAATCAACCAAAACAGAGAAATAACTACCTGAATAAAGTGATATAATCCAATAAGATAAAAATCGAAAATAAAACACAAAATTATATTTGAACTTCAGTTTCCACAATTCAATAGAAAAAAACGTAGTTGGACACGAAATTCGTTGAAGCACGTAACCACAAAACTCGGACATTGGTGAACAAAAGGAGCGGCATTTCTGCATCATCCCAGGACCAAGAATTCAACTTTTATTTCAACTTGGAGCGAAGGCTGGCGAGGATTGAATCATCTGCATTTGCTACTGACCAAACACTACTATGAGGTTAGCTGTACACTGCCTTATCGAGTCACGATGCCCAGCGGACGGTAAACTACAATTATTTTAAATAATATTTAATAAGAACTTAATTCTATATTGTAATACCTTGTAATCCTATTTATGCATTTTCTGACCTTACTAACAGTTGAAAGAACCTTCACGCCCTGCGTTTAAAGAAATATAAAATCATAACTAAAATAATATAAAACCCTGAATCCGATCGATAATCGATTACTTCTAATATAGAGACTTTTGTATCTCCGTAAAGAAAAAACTTTGTTGGCAAGAAATATTAAAATAGTAATAAAGAATCCTTTCAGAATTTAACTATATCTTCTCATTTATATAATATTTAGTGTAGTGTGAACAAGATATAATATAAGTAGAGAGTGTAACTGAGAATTATTGTACGCGGTGGGCTAACCTACAACTTTCAGCTGTCTGGGAACTACAGCGCTTTTCGCGGACTGCTTTGGTATTAAAGAGAATGAGAAACCAATAAAAATTCCTTCTCTTCTCTTCAACGCGGGATAGGCTTGAAGGAAAAATTAGAATTACACACTCTATACATAATTTTCAATCACCACAAAACAAATATTATATATACTAATTAAAGAGAAGACGTAAGGGTTAAGTTATAAATTGGCGTTTCCAACGTGGAACATATTTAAATACTACAATACATACCTAAATTAAGTAAAACGGGAGATACGAGTTAAGTTATAAATTGACGAACCGAACGGTGGGCTTAACGTGGATACACACGGTAAAATATAATATATATGTGTGTGTGTGTCCTTGAAAGTTTACTTTGGTTCTGTCGTAGTGTTTCGAAGTTTCCTTACTTATTAGATATATAATAGTTAAAGTTACTTAATGAACGTTTATTGATGTTATTAGCAGGAGTACAGAAGATGTCTGAATACATGAACTTGGTTCAGGGGAAATTTGGGCTGCTTGGGGAAATTTCGGAAAAATGTTTCCAGTGACAAAAAATAGAAATAACGACGAAAATATCAACTGATGTTGTATTCACATAATTTTTACAATTATTAACTAGAATAGTCATCTTTAAAACAAGTTTTGAAAAGAAACATTCATCCTGATGAGAAGAAAGAAAACAACATCGTTCCTTGCGATCAATGATGCATAGAATCAAGTTGCGCCTGGCAAGAACGAAGCGATATGGCACAATATTTATGTTTCATTTTGTTTTAATTGTCTCCAAGTCACGTTACTAAATATTTAGAATTAATATTAGGCAATTACCTGTATTAACTTCCGTCTTGTGACAAAACTAACGCGAGAGTTTATTATGTTTCACCAACCAATTAATAAAAATACAGGTTATAGACACTTAATTTACTCAAAACATTAGTTTATGAACAAGATATACATTAATAATCACAACTCAACAAACACAATAGGCTAATATTGGCTGTAACGTGTTGGTTTGCAAGGGAAGATGATCACTGAAGAGGGCACTGCAATAAAATAAATGTGTTAGGCTTAATCTAAGAGACATGCTAAAAATATTACTTACTAAATATGGTAATTATTAAAATACCAATTTATCCTGTTTTATTTTGAGAACAAACATAAATATTTAGAATTAATATTAGGCAATTACCTGTATTAACTTCCGTCTTGTGACTTATTTAGTTTTTTCTTAAAACAACGCGTTTCGAGAATAAATTCTCATCATCAGGTTTAAAAATACTATAAAAACATCAAATTCACCCAAAAGGGGTCGTCAACTATTTAAAATACACAAACACAAAAACACCACACATAATTAAACGACCGACCATCCGATGCGCATCGTCTCGTTGCCAACGACCAACTGTTGCACTTTGTCTTATACGACCGTTATCATTGCCCGCTGACCCATCGATATCGATGGTCGTGTTGTACAGCAGATTCGATCGGAACGAAACTTTGTCATTAAGTAGCTGGTCCGTTTGTAACTTAGAAGCCCTGTATATCTCATATTCCTCCACAGCGTTCATGTATGCACCCTTTTTTACAATTATGAAGCAGTTTAAAGTTTGTGTGGAAGTCTGAGTACTTATGATTATACAGCATTAAATGCTGAGCGTAACTGGATCTAGTTTTCGAGATATCACTTTTGGGCAGGTGTTCTTTAAAACGTTCGGCTGATGGCCTGCCCGTTTGTCCTATATAGAATTTGTCACAGTCATCGCATTCAATCTTGTACACTCCAGTTTTCTCTTCAGCCGGGATATGAGTTCTTTGTCCCAAACATTTTTTGATGTTATTTCTGGTTTTAAAGGCCACTGCTATTTTACGTTTTTTCAGCTCATTCTTTACAATGACTGGTAGTACATTTGTGTACTCAGTTACTATAAATTTAGTATCTTCTTTAGATGGGCCGGTTAATCTGCTTTTACTATTGATTTTTACCGAGTGTTTTCTTATAAGCTTGTCTATGATTCCACTGTTATACCCATTAGCGATAGCTATACTTTTGATCATATTAGTCTCTTCCACTCTGTCTTTTTGCTCAAGGGGAATAGCAAGCATTCTATGAACGAACGCGTTGAAGGCTGCCATTTTTTGGGAATATGGATGGTACGAATCAGCATGCATAGTAATATTCGTGGTGGTGGGCTTTCTATAAATTTTGAATCTAAAACGGTCATTATATTTGCTGATAGTGAGATCAAGAAAGTTGAGGCAGCTATTATTCTCCATTTCTAGGGTAAATTGGATTTTCATGTTTAAGCTGTTCATATACCCTTTCAAATTTTCTATTTGTCTACTCGTTCCATTGAATATCATAAAAGTGTCGTCAACGTAGCGTACGTAAAATTTAATTTTGTCTCGCTGTTTATTAAGACTAGACATTAAAAATGTATTCTCAAAGTGGTTCAAGTATAGGTCCGCTAAAATCCCCGATAAAGGTGACCCCATTGCCAGACCATCCTCCTGCATGAAATACTCATTATCATAAGAGAAATAATTTTGTTTGAGTATTGTTTTTAGCAATTGCATAAGTTCATCAATTTCATTTCTACCTAACCTATTTGTATTAATTAAGCTATTTCTGAGAATTGTCATTGTCTCATCTACCGGCACATTGGTGTACAGATTAGTTACGTCAAATGAAGCCAACCTATAATGTGGTGCTGATTTAATAGTTTTAATTTTTTCAACGAGATCGTAGCTGTTTTTTATGCTGTAGTTATTTACTATGTCAATGTTCTCTTTTATCATTTTTACTAATCTTTTAGCCGTCCTATAACCAGGGGCAGTCGTGTAATTTACAACCGGGCGTATTGGCATATCTTCTTTATGTATTTTGGGTAAACCCGTAAGTTCTGGGGCCCTGGCATTTATGGGTTTTAAATAACGTCTAGTGCTTTCATTGAGGAGATTGGGGCATTTATTTATAGCGTTGTTTAATTCCTTGACATAGGCGCTGGTGGGATCCTTGTGTAGCTTTTTAATATTATTGTTTTTTATGAACTCCTGTACCTTATTGGTATATATATTTTTGTTAATAATAACTACCGTATTACCCTTATCAGCTGTCGTGACGATAGCGTTATCATGTCGAAGTTTTTTGTAAACATTCCGTGCAATACGCGCGTCATGTTTGTACTTATTTTGCAGGTTAGCGATGTGGGTATCCTTCTTAATAACTTTGTTTATTTTGTTATTTATGATGGCACGCGTTTCCTCCTGATGCGAAATATTATCAATAGTTTTTATGGCAGCTTCCGCGCATATTATTTCACGGATCATAAAGTTCTTATTAAACGAGGGAATGTTATACATCAAACCTTTGTTCAATAATGTCATTTCGTTATGTTCAAATTTAATTCCGGTGTAATTTGCAACCCGCTGATGAAATACGTGGCTATGTTCTACTGTATTATTATCGTCATTGTGTTGTTTTGTATACAGGTTTTGAAACTTTCTTAACTGTTTACGTTTAAGAGAACTGACGACTTTGTTTATCTGTCTATTGACAATGTCGAGAATGCCGTTTATTACTGCCGGGTGAAACTCGTTTAAAACTTCCAGGTGGGCTAGATAAAGCTTAGTATTTAGACCACTTTTTAAAATATAAAGTCGTTTGATCTCTTCCTTAATCCAGATTGATTTTATTTTTTCGGAACAATGTCTGCTGTTGATGTTGGAACTTATGTACTTCGGTGTGATGTTGTAGTGAAGGCATCTTTTGTTATACTTGATGTTCTGCGATGCCTTAATCAATTTTAATTTGATGTTTTTAAATTTAATAAAAATCAATAGTTTTCGGTAAAAATCAATAGTAAAAGCAGGTTAACCGGCCCATCTAAAGAAGATACTAAATTTATAGTAACTGAGTACACAAATGTACTACCAGTCATTGTAAAGAATGAGCTGAAAAAACGTAAAATAGCAGTGGCCTTTAAAACCAGAAATAACATCAAAAAATGTTTGGGACAAAGAACTCATATCCCGGCTGAAGAGAAAACTGGAGTGTACAAGATTGAATGCGATGACTGTGACAAATTCTATATAGGACAAACGGGCAGGCCATCAGCCGAACGTTTTAAAGAACACCTGCCCAAAAGTGATATCTCGAAAACTAGATCCAGTTACGCTCAGCATTTAATGCTGTATAATCATAAGTACTCAGACTTCCACACAAACTTTAAACTGCTTCATAATTGTAAAAAAGGGTGCATACATGAACGCTGTGGAGGAATATGAGATATAGAGGGCTTCTAAGTTACAAACGGACCAGCTACTTAATGACAAAGTTTCGTTCCGATCGAATCTGCTGTACAACACGACCATCGATATCGATGGGTCAGCGGGCAATGATAACGGTCGTATAAGACAAAGTGCAACAGTTGGTCGTTGGCAACGAGACGATGCGCATCGGATGGTCGGTCGTTTAATTATGTGTGGTGTTTTTGTGTTTGTGTATTTTAAATAGTTGACGACCCCTTTTGGGTGAATTTGATGTTTTTATAGTATTTTTAAACCTGATGATGAGAATTTATTCTCGAAACGCGTTGTTTTAAGAAAAAACTAAATAAGTCACAAGACGGAAGTTAATACAGGTAATTGCCTAATAATAATTCTAAATATTTATGTTTGTTCTCAAAATAAAACAGGATAAATTGGTATTTTAATAATTACCATATTTAGTAAGTAATATTTTTAGCATGTCTCTGAGATTAAGCCTAACACATTTATTTTATTGCAGTGCCCTCTTCAGTGATCATCTTCCCTTGCAAACCAACACGTTACAGCCAATATTAGCCTATTGTGTTTGTTGAGTTGTGATTATTAATGTATATCTTGTTCATAAACTAATGTTTTGAGTAAATTAAGTGTCTATAACCTGTATTTTTATTAATTGGTTGGTGAAACATAATAAACTCTCGCGTTAGTTTTGGGGAAATTTCCCACTGAGAAAATTGTGTTCGGAGGAAATTTCAGGGGTCTGAACATTTTCTGTACCCCTGGTTATTAGTAGTGAATTTGTAGAAGCTCTTTTTTAAATATTTCAGAACCGATCAGTGTACCTTTATAATGTACATGTTAAATGCTGTTTAATTTATATACAGTTTAATATTGTGTATGCCAACAGCTGTTTATTTGAATCACTGGCTAACAGAATCAGCTCTTGTACTGAATCAACACCTAGGATCCAACAACCGAAATGCTGTGCATTTGTGTAACTGAAGTTTGATCACTGTTAGATGGGATCCTGATGTAAACAAATCCTTGTGCTTGTATTTGAAATTTATTGGTTACAATGGTTACGTAAGAGTGGTCACACCACTAATTCCTCCACTAGAAATAAAATAACGGTGCTTTGTGTTGATTGACTAACAAAAAAAAGTGACTGGATATGGGTGGCTGCAATGTTCAGATATCTTTGTTCTGTTTTCCATGTATTTTGTTGTCTCCCAGAGACGATGGTGATCCAATAATGTTGGATGCAGCACTAGAATAGGGGATGCAAAAGAAGTACGTGACATCATTATAACTCACGTAAAAGATAGATTTACAGGTCACCTAGAAGCAGCTTCATTGATGTCCAATGACTTATTTCCACTTTTTTCTATAAACTTTCCGGAAAAAAATTCAAGCTAGTGGTTCGGCATTAACCTTTCTTACAAGAAAACAAACTCCGGAGTGAATTGGAACTATTATACAGACGGCATGATTATAATATTAAAGGCGCAATAAAACTTCTTAACTTTATAGAAGAAAACAATCTTACGTCAGTTTTCAAAGAAGTGTTGATACTTCTGAAAATTGTCATAACTACCCCCATGACAACTGCCGAACCTGAGCACTGCTTTTCGACTCTGAAAAGACTAAAGACTTTCTTGAGAAATACAATGAAAAACGATAGACTGAATGCTCTTGCGATATTATCTATCAACAAGGAACTTGTTAAAGAAAGTTCGTTAATTTAAAGGAAAGGTGAATGGACTTTGTATATAAATAAATGGTCTTTTTAAAGTGTAGGTATCATAAAAATAATATAATGTAAATATAGTATATTACTTTTTATGTGGAAACAGCATAGACATTTTTGTGGACACTTTTGACAGTTTGTGGTTATGTTTATTAACAAAGCTGCTGACTCTCTACAAGAGATCACAATATTTGAGGTGAGATCAAATTTTTAAATAATCGTTGCAAGCTGCATGTGTGTGTTACTATTCTTATTTTATTAATAAATTATGTGATCAAATATTGGCGACATTTCCATTGTGCGTTAACTTCAATATTGATAAATAATTAAGAAGCCTAAAGGCCGCACCCTCCAGCCTCTTAAGTCACGAGCCGCCACTGGGAAATTAACTAAATTCTTTAATGGGAAGAGTGTAACGGTTTCGATATTGAACCTCAAAATATCTTGGCGACCTTGAACAACAATTTGCGATCTTCTGGTTTTTATAATAAGGTAAGTCGTAAGTAAGTTTGTCAGAATCGGGGGTGAGTAAAGTATATTACTATTTTAATTTAATTGTAAAGTTACAATTGGCGATCCCTGCCAGTATGCTTATATGAATTTATTCATATAGGTTAGGCCTGTTTTTTGATGCACGGAAATAGGTTTGGTGATGGAGTTCTGTTTGAATAATTCATATAGGTTATAAGGTGTTTAAGTATGTGGTATTTAAAAATTTGTTTTTCTTATATAAAATTTCGTTTATATAAATATTTAATTATATTAATTATTTAATTATAAATAATTAAAATGGAAGAAAATGAAAATGAAGTCAGCCTAACTGACTCAGCTATAATGAGTGATTCTGGAGCAGAGTCAACTCCAGTGTCAACAAAAGAAAGTAGTAAATCTAGCGATAAGGTGATGAATATGCTACAATTGCTTTTAGAACAAAATGTTAAGTTCGGAAAACGTTTTGATACTGAATTTTATGATATGAAACAACAAAATATTAAGTTTGAAGATAATATTAATAAGCATCTGAATGCTATTGAACGTTTTAGTACCATTCAGAAACAAATAAAAGAATACAAGTTCTCATGGGAGTACATAAAGGAGAATAAAGAAAGTGAACTAGACCAGGTAAGCGATTTTGATAGTGGAGGTAATAACGAAGATAATTTGACAAATAATGTTGATAGTTTAAGTGCAAATAAAGTAATAGATGACAAGGTAAGAGATGATATTAATACAAGTGATAATAATAATGGTGATGTAATTGAAAATGTGGTATCAGAGAGTGATACATTGAATAATAGTAGTGATAATGAGAATATAATGGGAATAGAGGTTAGTGGTGAGGTGATAGTTGATGATGAGATTGAGAGATTGTGTAAGGAGAGTTTAAGCGAGTATGGTGGGCAGAGGGCAAATTTTCCCTGTGGTGTAAGTGGAGTAAAGACTACAAGTGTTTTTTGAGGACGAAGGTTCCTCTAGAGTTTATGTGGGAGACATGTGGTCTCCAAATGTTCCCTTAATTTGTTGTTGTGATGTACCTGATAAAGCCAGGATGTGTTTAAATAATGTTGTATTGTCCTTTGCATGGAGTGAGATAGTTCAGGGCGGGTTGTGAGAGGTAATATGAGGAAAGAGAGAGAGAGAGAGAGAAAGAGAGAGAGAGAGAGAGAGAGAGAGAGAGAGAGAGATTTAAGGTTAATAGAGGTTATAAAGAATTAGTAGAGAGGTTAAATATTGAGAGAAATGATGATATTGTGTACTTACCTTGTGACATAATTAGTGCAACAGTAAATGTTGATAATGTTGTTGATAATGAGTACTTACCTTGTGATGAAACTGGTGTAGTAGCAGATGACAATAATGATGAGATTATAACTTACCTGGTGATGACAAATAATACGAAGGGCGACTGGACCGTACCCAATGTTTACGAGTTATATTATATAATAATATGGAGTAATCCTGTGGATTATTATTATGGTATTGTGGAAGAATTTGAGAAGTTGAATAGTCACTATATTGATAGAGACAATATAATGAATTTAAATAAAAATGAAATGTACTTGTATAACATAAGACTAATTTTTGACGATGGAGTTTAAACATATGTTGTTAATGGACATTTAATTATTTGAGTTAATGGTTTTCATACTTGACTGAATAATGTAATGATTTTGGGTGAACAATGACATTTGATTTGAAACATATTGTATATAAATTTGTACTAGTGTTACATGTGTTACGTATTAGGTTAGGTTATTGTTATGATAACTTATCAGAGAATACATGGTATTGTGTGTGTGTGTGTGTAGCAATGTTTATAATTTTCTTTCAATTGAATAATTGACATTACAGAAATGTTATTATGGAATTAAATTAATTTGGAATGTTTAAAAGGTAAATTTTGGTAATAAATTAAAACATTTTTTTGATTTGAATGTTATAGTGAACAGTAAATGATTCATAATAGAGATGTAAATTTGATGATTAAAATGCTTAATGGAAATTCAGAGATGAAGTTATAATGTAATGTGGGTAATGGTTATTTTAATATTATGCTGTATTTGCAAGTAGTTGTAAAACAGGTGTTACATGATTTGTAAAGGAGTATTGGAGTACATATTTTGTTGTCTATGTATTTTTTGTATTGAGTAATTTTCTATTTTGTATTAATCATATTTTGTATTGTATGAAGATAACAGTGGTAATCTGAATTGGTAATTGAAGTTGAGTATCTTGGAATGGGATAATTGGAATCTTTAAAATGAAATCAATAGAGAACTGTATTTGTAATAAGATTGGAGAATCATTTTTGGAATTTGAACTAAATTGAGAAATTGTTTCTAATAAGACTTTCAAGTCTATGTTAATATTATGAGGTTTGAAATATATATTATGTTAGCAATAAGGCTATATGTGGTAGAAGAATAAGGTTATAGGTGTATTTAGATATGTAAAATCACAAATCAGTACTTTGAAATGCAAACCAGTATGTCTAGGAGGAATCCAAATCGGTTAAGGATATGGAATGGTGAAAGGCCATTTGGTAATGTTTTTACTTGATTGTTTCAGAAAATGGCTGGTGCTGTAGATGCAGACCTGTGATGGCAACCGCGTCAGAGCAGGGTCGCCTAGTGCCTGTCTGGCTTCATGGTGTTGGGATCCTGAGG
Source organism: Magicicada septendecula (assembly GCA_034769895.1). Classification (NCBI taxonomy): domain Eukaryota; kingdom Metazoa; phylum Arthropoda; class Insecta; order Hemiptera; family Cicadidae; genus Magicicada; species Magicicada septendecula. The sequence continues at coordinate 287,466,220 of CM068371.1, forward strand.
TAGGAATGGGCAGAACCATTTTTTTATATTAATTTTCAGGAATTCTCAATGTATGTAATAATTTCTAATAAATCATGGGATAAAACCTATTGTTAGAGAAGTGTGGGGAGACATAACAAAGCGTAGGTGAATCACAGAATGAGCAGGTGGCTTTACGGCATAATAGGGTGACTAACAAGACCACCACGTGATCGCAATGGTACAACGAACTTCCGGGTACGAGAAACTACTAGAAGTTTCGATTCTTGAGGGCAGGAGACAGGTGGACACCGGTGGAACCTCGTAGCAATACGCAAAAAGCGCGGATAGCGTCGCCACGCCAGTTTAGATTACGCAGTCGCCAGCTCACATTCAGATTAGACAGTCGCAGTGTAATAGTGTCGGGAGGCCTACGCGGGCAAGTTTGGTAGGCCTGCCCCAAAGTTAAGTTTAAAAGAGAGTAATGATATTTTAAAAACATTTAAAAATAACGGCAGTCGGCAGAACACCTTCAGACTGCGCGGTCATGTTATACAGTGCTCGCGAGCAATTAAGGTAGGCCTGCCGAGTTTTTATGCAAAAGCGATAAAAATGTTGAGTTAAACCTGAACAAGTAATACAAACATAAAAGTGATCATGCAAGACATATTTTCGGAACAGTTTTTGCCGGAAAAGCGAATTATGGTGCATTGTGAAACTTACAGGAGACTCTCCCATGAAAGAGCTAAGTACCTTAAAAATTGTAATGAAATTGGTAAAAGTATATGAAAGCGATTGTTTTAAAACAAAATTATAAAAACTGTAATAAATTACTTCTTAAAACATAATGAGATCTCAATAAAAAGGGGGGAGAATTCCAAAGTACTGGTTTGCTAACAAAAAGGAAGTTATTTGGGTGTTATAATCTTTGTATTAGAAATTTTGTGGGTAAGAAATTATTGTATATCACTACACTACTGTAGAAAGAAAATAATTGTAGTCAAAATAAAATAATGTTGGTATAACATTACCTTAAAGAAAAATAACAAATAACTATTGTTTCAATTGAAATAAAATAAGAGTTGTTTTAACTATAACCATGTGTTAAGGTAATTATTATGCCAGAACCATCTTTTAAAAGCAGTTGCCATCTGAAAACACGATTCCCACTTTTCTTATTTTCTGTTTGCATCATGAGGAGTTGGCCTACCTAATGACTTTAGTTCAATTTTTTGATCTTGCAAAAGTTATTGCTTTAAGGGCCTGCACTGTATGTTAAAATGTTGGATTAAATGTTAAAACAAAACCTAATGATTCGACACTACAGTATTTCCCTAAATTATTCGTGAAGCTATTAAAAAAATACACAAACTCAAAACCTAAACCTAAACAAACGCTCGCACTCAATTAACCACGCCAGAGGTACTATAAACACTAAAAAGAGCAAATCTCATATTGTTATCAATAGTCTGCGATTAGTTTAGTTGTACTCAATGAATCATGCCACGTTCTGCTAAACGTGGCGCGGAAGCCGGCGCACCGAGCGACCGTCTAAATGCCGTATTTAAGCTTACAACTTCGTTCAACTTTGGATAGAGTGGGGGAATTGAGAAATGGGAGCGATTGTCAGAGCGCCATAATGCATGCTGTTCCGAAAACATTTTTGCTATTATCTAATATAAAAATATTTTCTTGTCCGAAGTATTAAAGAAATATGTAATGACTTTCCACAAGTAGTGATAATGGGTTGTTTAATGATATGATTTAATCTGGGGGGCGCGCGCCTTAGCGCCCTAAGAACGAACCGCCCCTGCAATTTCCCTTAATTCTAAACTCACAGGTTTGTTTAGGCGAGCCTTATGGCACTGAAAATAGGGTATGGTTCTGGCGTAATAATTACTCTAACACATGGTTATAGTTAAAACAACTCTTACTTTATTTCAATTGATACAATAGTTATTTGTTATTTTTCTTTAAGGTAATGTTATACCAACATTATTTTATTTTGACAAGAACTTTTGTATTTCTATTTTCTATTATTATTTATTTTTATTTTGTATTTTCTTTCTACTGTAGTGATATAAGTTACAAAAATATCTTACCCACAAAATTTCTAATACAAAGATTATAACACCCAAATAGCTTTCTTTTTGTTAGCAAACCAGTTCTTTGGAATTCTCCCCCCTTTTTATTGAGATCTCATTATGTTTTAAGAAGTAATTTTTTACAGTTTTTATAATTTTGTTTTAAAACAATCGCTTTCATATACTTTTACCAATTTCATTACAATTTTTAAGGTACTTAGCTCTTTCATGGGAGAGTCTCCTGTAGGTTTCACAATGCACCGTAATTCGCTTTTCCGGCGAAAACCTGTTCCGAAAATATGTCTTGCACGTTCACTTTTATGTTTGTATTACTTGTTTAGGTTTAACTCAACATTTTTATCACTTTTGCATAAAAACTCGGCAGGGCTACTGTAATGCACTACTTGATAGGACTTTACGAAAGAATTAAATTGTTGATTTGCATATTATGTTGGCCTATGAGCATGTAAGAAGTAAGGTTTACAAACTACTTTAATCACTGATAATATTAATATTTCTACTCAATAGACTATAACACTTACTCCACGACTCTTAATTGTACCTCAGGGCGCCAGTAATAATAAACACAAATTAAAATATATCAATCAACTTTTAATGATTCATTTGCATTTATATACTACAAATTTCTTTAACATGACTTAAATAGTTTTGCTTTACAATTTGAATATTATTTAGTGGCAATGAGTTCTTTTTAGACAAATTGAGTCACTAAATTTGATTACAAATATGTATATTTATAAAACAATATTGAATCAAATGTTCATTTATTTGTTACTTGCGTGGAGAATCCTTCCGTTGTGCGTAGTCCTTAAGGTGTTGCATGCCGGTGAGTCGTCAGCAGCTGTTTGTTGTGGGTTAATCCTGGTTATGAATGCATTAATTCACTTTATCACAGATGTACACTACACTTGACATATTGGTGATACATACAATTATGTCGTATAATTATACACTCTGGTTTACAACGTATTCTTGAATTTACATTAAGTGCATCTAACACAGTTCGCGTCGCGTGCGTCTCGATTATCTCATACCGTCGTGAATTTAACCCGAACTAATTCGCTTTCTTCAGTGATTTAACCACAACATATCGTATTGGTGAACATTTATATGTAGTATTTACTTCTCGTTGTCAGTGGCGAAGCTAGTAGTTAATGAATGGGTAGGCAAAAATCTTACCTTAAATTTTTTTTAAGGAATCACTAAAAGGACGGTAGTTCAAATCGGACGCTGAGGTAGAGTTTGCTGTTAGCGAATGGTTCCGCAAACAGCCGTAAGAATTTTACTAGGAGGGAATCTACAGATTAGTGCAACAGTGGGACTCATGTCTTAATGTTAATGGAGACTTCTTTTAAAATCGTTGAATTAAAAATGATTTACAGCCCTACGTGTTTTTATTGAACAATCCTTGTATAAGTCATACACAATAATACACCTGATTGAACTTCAAATTTTTAAACTTGATTAGTTTCTATATATATGTTTAATGTTACAAATAATTCAAATAACAATCTTGATCATCTGTTAGTTCAGTGGTATAACAGGAACACTTTTAATAACCGCATAAAATAAACACACTTATAAACAACACAGCGCGCTTTAACTTAACTTTTTGCATCACAGAAGTGAGACATGCCTCAACGCTCCATGTGTACAGCGCGGGACAATCCCCCTCCTCCACACATTGCTTACATACGATGTACACAAAAAACGCTGAGGCAAGTTCACGTTGCCTCATTCGCTTGAAATGAGCTATGCCCAAGACCTTGCCTATGCAGAATCTCACCTGTCACATCTAGCGGTCGCTCAGTAAAGCACCTTTCGGCTAAAATTTGATAGTCACAGTGACAATGTATAATCTTTACGTTACGTAGTTCATACGTATTTATAATTTCTATTCTATAGAATTTTTTAGGGTAGCATTGCCTCAATAACCTCCATGTAACTTCGCCACTGCTCGTTGTTCGTTACTACTCCGAACATTCACTCATTAACTTATTACTGTATATTAAACTTTATAAATTTAGCGTTAGCAATTATCGCGTTCCCGTACTTGTTTACTGCTGCGAATTTACTTTATTCTTTAAATTACTAATAAAATTTATATCTATATTTTTAATGCAAAACAGCGCACGCGAGTCTCTTCAGTGTAGTTTCGCCGATATAAAAGAAGACTGCCTGATTTCTCTCCAAATTCATATTTTATACTAGGGTTTGAATTTCCCTTACCAAGTCTCGATAGAAAACAATCCCATAGGTTTAGACTAGCGCTAAATACAAAATCGCCCAATCTCCTTAGCGAAAACCTCCCGCGCAACACGTGACGCTTCCTCTGATTTGCCGAACGTTTTTCGCGTCTCACGTGCTAAAAAAAACTAGCGTCACTATCTATCTCACTCTTACATCACTCTCTCGAACATAATGGTATCTATTGTTACATGCACTTAAAGTTTACAACATTTGCAAACACCCCTAATATCCTAGCGAATAATACATTTTATGATAGTTATGTCCCAAAACGTGACTTAGCTTAATATTACCTTACTTATAGATGTCAGCCCCAAGGCCGGGGTTGCTAACCTACCGCTATACTCTACAGCTTTTTACAAGTTAATTTCTTTCATGTAACGCCCCCAAACGGTACAGGCATTTCACTACCTCCCCGCTTTCTAAAACATACACATTTCTTTGCATTCAGCATAGTTTGATTTCATAAAATTTGCGGTTGCTCAATTTTTGCGTTACACTACCTTAATTGCTCGCGAGCACTGTATAACATGAGCGCGTGGTCTGAAGGTGTTCTGCCGACTGCCGTTTACATTGGTGTAACTGAAGTTTGTTCACTGTTAGACGGAATCCTGATGTAAACAAATCCTTGTGCTTTGCTTGTACTTGAAATTTATTGGTTACAATGGTTACATAAGAGTGGTCACACCACTAATTCCACCACTAGAAATAAAATAACGGTGCTTTGTGTTGATTGACTAACACTATATCAACAATCGTTTTTTATAACAGTTGAAATTAATACAATTAAAAATAAGGTACATGATTTTATAGTTCTTTTGATTACATTTGTTTAGCTGCGAAAGTTTTAAGTTTGTACTGTCCATGGCTCTCTGTTGTATCACCCCATTTTGTTTACTTCAGAACCCACTCTAAGAATGAACAGACTTTAAGTGAAAGTGATGGACTTCCTTTCACCCTGAGAAAGCTCCAAAGCAGTGCTTCAGATGTGGGGCGATTAATAAGTGTATAACTTGCTGAAGTTGTAACTTTACAATGAAATAAGATAGTAATATACTTTACTTACCCCCGATTCTGACAAACTTACTTACGACTTACCTTATTACCAGAAGATCCCAAATTGTTGTTCAAGGTCACCATGATATTTTGAAGTTCAATATCGAAACCGTTACACTCTTCCCATTAAATAATTTAGTTAATTTCCCTTAATTCTAAACTCACAGGTTTGTTTGGCGACCCTTTTGGCACTGAAAATAGGGTATGGTTCTGGCATAATAATTACTCTAACACGTGGTTATAGTTAAAACAACTCTTATTTTATTTCAATTGAAACAATAGTTATTTGTTATTTTTCTTTAAGGTAATGTTATACCAACATTATTTTATTTTGACAACAATTATTTTCTTTCTACTGTAGTGTAGTGATATACAACAATTTCTTACCCACAAAATTTCTAATACAAAGATTATAACCCCCAAATAGCTTCCTTTTTGTTAGCAAACCAGTACTTTGGAATTCTCCCCCCTTTTTATTGAGATCTCATTATGTTTTAAGAAGTAATTTTTTACAGTTATAATAATTTTGTTTTAAAACAATCGCTTTCATATACTTTTACCAATTTCATTACAATTTTTAAGGTACTCTTTAAGGCTCTTTCATGGGAGAGTCTCCTGTAAGTTTCACAATGCACCGTAATTCACTTTTCCGGTGAAAACTTCCGAAAATATGTCTTGCATGTTCACTTTTATGTTTGTATTACTTGTTTAGGTTTAACTCAACATTTTTATCACTTTTGCATAAAAACTCGTCAGGCCTACCTTAATTGCTCGCGAGCACTGTATAACATGACCGCGTGGTCTGAAGGTGTTCTGCCGACTGCCGTTATTTTAAAATGTTTTAAAAATATCATTACTCTCTTTTAAACTTAACTTTGGGGCAGGCCTACCAAACTTGCCTGCGTAGGCCTCCCGACACTATTACACTGCGACTGTCTGATCTGAATGTGAGCTGGCGACTGCGTAATCTAAACTGGTGTGGTGACGCTATCCATGCTTTTTGCGTATTGCTATGACGTTCCACCGGATGTCCACCTGTCTCCTGCCCTCAAGAATCGAAGCTTCTAGTAGTTTCTCGTACCTGGAAGTTCGTTGTAACATTGCGAACACGTGGTGTTCTTGTTAGTCACCCTATTACGCCGTAAAGCCACCTGCTCGTTCTGTGATTCACCTACACTTTGTTATGTCTCCCCACACTTCTCTCTAACAATAGGTTTTATCCCATGATTTATTAGAAATTATTACATACATTGAGAATTCCTGAAAATTAATATAAAAAAATGGTTCTGCCCATTTTGTCCCATTACAACCCCCCCCCAATGAGAGGTTTTATGTAAAAACATATAAACTCTCATTGCCTAAACCTAAGAGGATCAGTTTAGATATGGCGCCACGACCCCCCTTATTTCCTTATTAAAATTTTGGGTACTCACCCCCCTAATCCGGTGGATGTGGCTGCACCTGCATGACTTTACTGGACTTCCTACCTCAGGATCCCAACACCATGAAGCCAGACAGGCACTAGGCAACCCTGCTCTGACGCGTTGGCCAGCACAGGTCCGCATCCACAGTACCACCAAGACAGGCCCGGATTAACACCTATTTACGCCCTAGGCCAAACTTTGAGTTTACTCCCCACCTATCCCGACCTCTATTGCAACCACATACCTCCCCCCACAACCAAAAGTAAACCTGCTCCTAACCTCCTTCTTTCGCCTTCTAAAATCGAAACCCTGATTGTTTGATTTTAGAAAGAAACAAATTGTTTGTATGTTGTTTGTTTTGGATTCTCAGTCTTAGGTTAATACTAAAAACTAATTTGAAGTTAATAAGGAAGGTTAAATAATAACAATACTTGCACAGTAACACATCCGTTCTTAAATACAGTAAAATGGTTTAATCAGCATTAGCATAGCAGTCACCAAAAATCTTATGTACAGTGGTAAAATACATTACATGTTGATTAACATTCTCTCAGTATTTTCAAAACACAAATATAAACATAGTGCAGTTTCTATACAATTTTAAAATTTCTTCTTCAGTTCCTTGGCCCACGCAAATGACTCAATAGTAGTGACGAAGTCTATGGTTTTCGTTATTTCAGCTTCGATGCACAGAAGAGCAAGAGAGTTAAGCCTCGTTTGTTGCATCGTAGACCTGTGATAGTGTTTGATTCTTTTCAAACAGGAAAATGACCTTAAGTAAAAGAAAACTAAGTTCAAAACCTTTTAAAAACCATTTATACAAAGAAACACAAAAAACAATTAATTAATACTTGTAAATAAAGTCTTATAAAAAATAGAGTAAGTTATAATTAATTTAGAGTAACTAGTGGTAGTTGACGCGTACGTAAAAAAACTGTTGTCACAACAAGCTAAACAAACTAGACACTTCCAGTCAAAATTATTACGATGCCAGTAATTTTAATAGATAAAAGCATTGACATTGTCATTTTATGTTAACTAAATTTGGATTTGAATTGTTTGATTAAGATTCGGCTGTTTGTATTACCAACTTACCTCTCGGCTGATGCGTTCGTCACTGGCGTACAAAGAAACATCCTCAGCAAGATTTCTACATTTGGATAAATTTCTTGTAGGTCATTTTCTTTGAGCCATTTGTAAAGAGACAGCGGATTTTTATTTTCAATTTTGTTGGCTAGGAAGTGTGATTTGAGATGAACAAGTTCATCAAAAATCGATGGCTCCAAATCCTCCTCAAAAACTGTAACAAGTTTTTTAGTCTCAGCTTCAAGTTGCGGTGTCATCAGATTCCACAGTTTTATGATGGCACCAAACTTTTCAGTAAACTTCTTGTAGGCAATCATTCTCCTTGTGATTTCTTCTCTAACCTTGTCAACTATGGGCAGGAATGTATTTACTCTGAAGTCGTCTCGCTCAGAAAAGCAAACTTTGCCATCTCGGGACTCGTCAGCTTGAAGTTTTCTGGTTCACTTGCGTCTCTTGTCACGTTCATAATCATACGTTTCATTTTCACAAACATCGAGAGCTTTGTTTTCATACACATCAAACTGCTCTCTAAGCTCTTCAAAGAACTTTATAAGTGACTTAAAAACTTCTACCATGGCCGTTACATCAATGTCTTCATTCTGAACATATTTGTTTACCTTATGTAGTCTAAAAAGAATGGTACCCCATAACTGAGCCATTAATGCTGTTTTTAACCGCTTTAATCTACTGATCAGTCCTCTAGCTTCTGCTCGGGTACCAGATTTTTCATCTGGGTTGCTTTCCAACGCTTTGAGAGCTCTGATGATTGCAGGCCATTCTTCTTGCAAGGCTCTTAAAGCATCATGCCTAGCAGACCATCTTGTAGTGGAAAGGCTTTTGGTCGTTAATCTTGTGTTCTTGTACTGATTTAATACCGCCCATCTATGTGTTGAGCTCGAAAAAAAGTTGTACAGCTCTTGAAGCAGAGTAAAGAATATTACAGCTTCAATGCAGGAGTCTACTGCGTGAGTGCCAACTAAGTTTAGAGAGTGAGCTGCACACGGGACATATGATGCAAGTGGACTGACTTCAAGAATTCTAGCCTTTAGGCCAGAATACATCCCAGACATGTTTGTCGCGTTGTCGTAAGATTGCCTGTGGCACTTTAGTAGGTCCAATCCGAAAAGCTGCAGAGTCTCAATAACAGCGGTAAACATATCAAGAGCCTTGTGTCCAACATTTGGCAAAAACTTAAGAAATCTCTCAACAGGCTCTCCACTTTGTTTTACATAGCGTATTACAAATGATAATTGATCTACATGAGAAATGTCCGGAGTAGAATCCACAACAACTGAAAAGTATTGGGAGCTTTTAGCCTCACCTAAAATATAGGTCAATACTTGTTTCCCAAGCAGTTCAATAAATTCATCGCATATAGTGGATGAGAGATAGGAAATTTTCCCTTTTCCAGGATTTCCATATTTTCTAATGTGGTCAGCCAAAAAAGGGTCAAATTCAGCAAGAACTTCGAGCATCATCATGTAGTTTCCATTTGAGTTGGAATCAAATACCTCTCTTGACCCTCGAAACGGTAATGCATGAGAAGCTAAAGCCTTTATCACAACGACAACTCTTTGCAATAACATTTTCCAGTAACTTATTTCTTGATCAATCATTTCAGTGACTTGGGAATCAACTTTACCCAATTTCTCTTCTCTTTCTTTTAAAGTTATTGTATTGTTTTTGTGGGAAACCGAGTTTTCATGTTCTTTGAGCCTCGACGACACATTTTTCCAGTCACTAAATCCTTCTTTCACAAAAGATGATTCAGATTGTGTTTCTGAATGGAAAAGGCGGCAAGGACCACAAAAAACTGCACATTTAGTCTCAGAGTACACCAACCATGCTCTGTTTTGTTTTTCCCCATTTGCCAACTTCCTATTAAAGTTATTTATATCAAAACACCAAAAACGGTCCCATACAGCTTCTTTGTTTTTGAAAAATCTGCATCTTTATTTTGAACTAACCCATTTTTGGATACGTAATCACGTAATTCATTATTTACTATCCAGTTCACTGGATCAGAAGCAAAACAAAACGTTTCAGATTCAAAACTTTTTTCAAGTTGTTTTTTTTTACCTATGCTAGTGGAAGGGCTTTCCATGCATTGCAGTGGCAGTGGTTATGGTTCAAAATGAAAACATCTTGTGTCTGACTCAGACTGTGGTGCTGGTGCAGAGATAGTAGAGGTGCTACTAGTACTAGTACTGCAGTCTAAAGATAAAAGGTCATCATCCGTTTTGGTTTTATCATTTTCATCTTGTTGTGACAGCCAATTTTTCAAGGCTCCACTGTTACTTCTTGTCCTCTTCTGATTTTAATTTAACTCTCTTTTTGAACTCAGCCCCAGATGGGCGTTTTTTTGATTGGCTCATTTCAAAATCTAAAAAGAAAACCAAAAGGTTTATAAACCGTTTCGTTGCAGACTTTTACTTTCTTACATACACGGAGAAAAAAATAAATTCAAAATTCCAATACATTATTGTATGTGGTGAGTCAAATCGACTTTCCATTGATTTATCCTAAACTTATAAAACAAACTGATCGAAATGTATTTCAAAAATTCCAATATAGTATAGGAAAAAAGTTTTAAATATTTAATAAAACATATTTAGTTATTTCCTAATTTTAAGAAAGTAAATCTTCAAAAATTCAAAATTACTTTCAAAAGATTTTCCGTTTGTAATGTGTACAGATATTTCCAATGTGGTCTTGACGTCATTCCAAACCCGTATGGGACGTTTTGATATATATATATATATATATCAATAACTTACTGTAGAAGGTAAAGCCGCGGCGGTCATATGATATATCAGCGAGCATATTTACCGATGGATAAAATACGACGTTTCAAATTTTGTCTCAGCAGAATATTTAATATATATATATATATATATATATATATATATATATAAATTCTATTAATCGATATGTAAAAAAAAAAAACGTGAAAAAAGTGCAGTAAAATGTTTATATGAGAGTAGACTAATTCTACATATTTTACTCGAAATGGTCACACCGTTAAAAAATCTGAAATTCCCCAAAATCGAATGAATAACTAGCCTTTATATAATATTGAAAACTTTCTCAAGTGAAACTTACTTGTCTGTTTTGTATGTAGAACGCGTTTCAGCGTCGTGTTCTCCTTCTTCAGCTTTGCGACAGACTGCCAGTACCTAGTAACGTTTGTTGGTTGGAAGGTATAGTGGGGGTTGGTGTATAGAGGAAGGGGATTGGCGCGGGGATCCGAATTATTGTTTGTTTTGTGTATAACTGTGTCGAAAAGTGTATGTGATTTATATTGCAATTGGTCGTTTAATATGTTGTTTGGTTGTGTTGTGTGGTGTTTGTATATTTCATACTGTTCAGCTGTGTTGAGTTTTCGCCCTTTGGGTAAGAGGTGGAATATTTCAAGATTAGTATCTATGTTGGTGTAGCTATGGTTATGTGTGTAGCAAACGCAGAATGTATATTGTTGTTGGAAAGGGCCTTTAAGTGTTCAGAGTAACGGGATGAAAAAGATCTTCCCGTCTGGCCTATGTAGAAACTATTGCAGTTATTACAATTTAATTTGTAGACACCTGTTCTATTGTATTTGTCTATGTCCTTGTTTGTATTGTATAAAGTGTAGTGCAGTGAAAGAAGACGATGAACAAACAAGACAAGAATAACTAGCATTAAATATATTATGAACGAATTCTTTGAATTCGTTTTAATAATTACTATAAATACTGCACATAATATTATTAACAAATTTAAAATCTCAAGTAGCCACGTATTCTCTCTTTCTCACAAGTGATAAATTTTCATTTGGTTCGCATATATACGAATGTTCTTAGAATCCGCGTGTTTACGTATATGTAGGTAGGTATTGGACTTAGATGCCGATGCCCGAGTTCGGTAGAAGAAATCTTTTGTATACAAACCTTGAACTACAAAAAGTCCAATACGAGGTTTGGAAATATTTGAACTATACACTGACGACAAAAAGTCCAATATGAGCTTAAAAATTATTTAAGCGAAGCGTATTTGAAATATAGATATATTATTATATATAAAAAACTTTCACAAATGAACTTACTTTTGTTCTCACTTTCACAAACGTTTCAAGGTGTTGTGCCTCATCCTCAGTGTGAGTAAATACTGAATGTCATTGTTGCAGAATAACGATTATGGACTATAGGTGTGTGTGGTGGGAGGGAATTGGCGCTGAGGTTCAAATTTTGTGTTTGTATCAATGTATCAAATAGTGTATGTGATCTGTAATGTACTTGTTCATTTAATATGTTGTTTGGTTGTAATGTGTGATATCTGTATATTTCAAATTGTTCAGCTGTGTTTAATTTTCTACTTTTTGATAAGTAGTGTAATATTTCCATGTTGTGTTCTATGTTTGTGTAACTATGGTTTTCATTTTGTAAATGTGTGGCAAATGTGGAATGTATGTAATTTGTGGTGAGGGCTTTTATATGTTCTGAAAATCTGGAATAAAAAGATCTTCCCGTAGAATTGGTTACATCATTACAATTTAATTTATAAACTCCTGTTTTACTGTATGTGTCTGTGTCTTTGTTAATATTTATATGTTTCTTAATGGTGTTGTTGGTTCTGTAGGGTACTTTGTAATTGTGTTTTCTAAATGTGTTAGCAATTTTGTGTGTATTGGAGTTGTAGTATGTAAGTGTTACATTTCAACTGAATGGAAAAATTCAAAAATCGTCCCAAATGGATCAACAAAGGAAATACAACAGGCATTATCCGCAAAAAAACGTAATGAGCATGCATGTTCTGAATTGCACAATAAAGCAATTCAAATAATTGAAGAGTCTAAACAAAACAAAATTGTTGCATCTGTTGATAAATTCCATGAAAAGCAATTACTTTCCACCAGTCATGTATTTACTACAGTGTACAGTCTAGTAAAACGTAACAGACCCATGCAAGATATTGAGGCAGAAATAGAATTACAAGAAAAAAATGGCGTAGACCTTGGAGTTTCTTTACACTCAAGGCAAACTGCAATGGCCATTGCCCAACATATATCTATTGAGTTAAGGAATCAGATTTTTTCTAAAATTATTGAACAAAATTCCAAAATTTGTATTGTAAGTGATGAAGCCAGCATAGTATCAAAAAAAAGTGCATTGGTCGTTATATTGAGATGCGATATTTTAGGCTCAGATGAGCCAATAAACGTATTTGTTGATTTAAAAGAACTGGACTCTACAAATGCAGAGACGATTTCTCATATTTTACTTCTTACATTAGAAAGTTATGGCTTTAATGATCCCTATCTAAAGAAAAATTTGATTGGATTTTGCTCTGACGGTGACAGTACTATGTTAGGTTGTAAGTCAGGAGTTTCAGTTAGATTATTAAGTAAACACCCTGGTATAATAATTTGGCATTGTTTAAGCCACCGAGTACAACTGGCTCTTGATGACGCTATCAAATCTATTTCACAAGTCAATCATTTCAAAGCATTTCTTGAGAAGATCTATTGCTTCTACCACACATCAAACAAAAATCAAATGGAGTTAAACAATATAGCCAATGATTTGGAATTGGAAATCATAAAAATTGGTTGTGTTTTAGGCCCTAGGTGGGTAGCGTGCAGTGTAAGAGCAACAAAAGCTGTATGGAAGGCCTATCCAGCCCTATATAACCATTTTCTCAATAAAATCAGACAGGTTTGAAACTGCGAATGGAAAATTTGAATTTCATGGAGGACCTTGCTCTAATGACTGATCTACTAGAAGAACTGTCCCTCTTATCTCTTGCATTGCAAAACCAGGATGTAACTGTAGTGAAAGCAGATCGACTGATCAAGAGATGCATAAGAGCATTAAGTATATTAAAAGACAGCAAAGGAAAATATGAAAGTCTTGTACCTACAACGATAAAATCAGATACCCATAAACATATTCCATTCAGTAGAAATAAAAAAATTGTAAAACTACCAAGAAATCAACTGATACAAAGTGTCATAGATAACATGACAAACAGATTAGGGAGTGAAGAAAATGAGACATATAAAAATATGTTGTCTCTATTTACCCTATTGGACTCTACCACCTGGCCAAGTGAAGTCACACTTTCTCCCTGGTATGACGGAGAAAAAAAGCTTTATAAATTAAGCAATCTTATAAAGTTTGACATTCCGGTAAATGATTTTAGAGACCTAATTGATGACAGAGACATGCCTAACAAAACACAACCTGGAAGCATATTACAAGCTAAGAAAATCATGAAGGTGATTGCTGTAAGCTCAGCAGAAGCAGAGAGTGCTTTCAGTTTGATGAATATAATAGCTACTGATCAGAGGAATGCTCTTCTTGTCAGCAACATCTCCCACTTGATGACCATAAAGCTTATGGGGAAACCTATATCAGACTGGGATCCAACCCCGTTTGTGAAATTGTGGCTACGACAGGGACACCACACGGCAACCAATACGAGAGTGAGAAGGAAAGTGAAGCAAGATTCTTCAAAAAACCAAAGTACCATTTGGAGCCTTCTGTAACATCAACCTACAGACATTTTGGCTATAAACTGAAGATTAGAAATTGTTTTTTGTTTCAGAATATAAAACAAATTTAATGTAGCTTAAGTAAGAATATATCATATTTTCTTTCTGTGTATTTCATATTACATCTTTCTTTCCCTTCCCCATAATACAGTACACATCCAACTCAGTCTACAGAACCAGTTGTTAAATTTTTAGGGTGATGCCACTGTATACAAGTACATTTCATTTTTATTTAAATTCATTATATTGTCTCTATCAATATAGTGACTATTCAACTTCTCAAATTCTTCCACAATACCATAATAATAATAATCCACAGGATTACTCCATATTATTATATAATATAACTCGTCAACATTGGGTATGGTCCAGTCGCCCTTCGTATTATTTGTCATTACTAGGTAAGTTATATTCTCATCATTATTGTCATCTGCTACTACACCAGTTTCATCACAAGGTAAGTACTCATTATCAACAACATTATCAACATTTAATGTTGCACTAATTATGTCACAAGGTAAGTACTCAATATCATCAATTCTCTCAATATCTAACCTCTCTACTAATTCTTTAGTAGACCTTAAAAATCTCTCTCTCTCTCTCTCTCTCTCTCTCTCTCTCTCTCTCTCTCTCTCTCTCTCTCTCTCTCTCTCTCTCTCTCTCTCCTCATAATACCTCTCACAACTCCCCCTGAACTATCTCACTCCATGCAAAGGGCAATACAACATTATTTAAACACATCCTGGCTTTACCAGGTACATCACAACAACAACTTAAGGGACCATTTGGAGACCATATGTCTCCCACATAAACTCTAGAGGAACCTTCGTCCTCAAAAAACACTTGTGGAGTCTTTACTCCACTTACACCACAGGGAAAATTTGCCCTCTGCCCACCATACTCGCTTAAACTCTCCCTACACAATCTCTCAATCTCATCAACAACTATCATCTCACCACTAACCTCTACTCCCATTATATTCTCATTATCACTACTATTATTCACTGTATCACTCTCTGATACCACATTTTCAATTACATCACCATTATTATTATCACTTGTATTAATATCATCACTTACCTTGTCATCTATTACCTTATTTGCAACATTATTTGTCAAATTATCTTCGTTATTACCTCCACTATCAAAATCGCTTACCTGGTCTAGTTCACTTTCTTTATTCTCCTTTATGTACTCCCATGAGAACTTGTATTCTTTTATTTGTTTCTGAATGGTACTAAAACGTTCTTCAATAGCATTCAGATGCTTATTAATATTATCTTCAAACTTAATATTTTGTTGTTTCATATCATTAAATTCAGTATCAAAACGTTTTTCGAAATTAACATTTTGTTCTAAAAGCAATTGTAGCATATTCATCACCTTATCGCTAGATTTACTACTTTCTTTTGTTGACACTGGAGTTGACTCTGCTCCAGAATCACTCATTATAGCTGAGTCAGTTAGACTGACTTCATTTTCATTATCTTCCATTTTAATTATTTATAATTAAATATTTATATAAACGAAATTTTATATAAGAAAAACAAATTTTTAAACACCACGTGCTTAAACACCTTATAACCTATATGAATTATTCAAACAGAACGCCATCACCAAACCTATTTCCATGCATCAAAAAACACGCCTAACCTATATGAATAAATTCATATAAGCATACTGGCAGGGATCGCCAATTGTAACTTTACAATTAAATTAAAAAAGTAATATATTTTACTCACCCCCGATTCTGACAAACTTACTTACGACTTACCTTATTATAAAAACCAGAAGATCCCAAATTGTTGTTCAAGGTCGCCACGATATTTTGAGGTTCAATATCGAAACCGTTACACTCTTCCCATTAAAGAATTTAGTTAATTTCCCAGTGGCGGCTCGTGACTTTAGACTTCTTAATTATTTATCACTATTGAAGTTAACGCACAATGGAAATGTCGCCAATATTTGATCACATAATTCATTAATAAAATAAGAATAGTAACACGTGCAGCATGCAACGATTATTTAAAAATTTGATCTCACCTCAAATATTGTGATCTCTTGTAGAGAGTCAGCAGCTTTATTAATAAACATAACCACAAACTGTCAAAAGTGTCCACAAAAATGTCTATGCTGTTTCCACATAAAAAGTAATATACTATATTTACATTATATTATTTTTATGATACCTACACTTTAAAAAGACCATTTATTTATATACAAAGTCCATTCGCCTTTCCTTTAAATTAACGAAGTTTCTTTAACAAGTTCCTTGTTGATAGATAATATCGCAAGGGCATTCAGTCTATCGTTTTTCATTGTATTTCTCAAGAAAGTCTTTAGTCTTTTCAGAGTCGAAAAGCAGCGCTCAGGTTCGGCAGTTGTCATGGGGGTAGTTGTGACAATTTTCAGAAGTATCAACACTTCTTTGAAAACTGACGTAAGATTGTTTTCTTCTATAAAGTTAAGAAGTTTTATTGCGCCTTTAATATTATAATCATGCCATCTGTATAATAGTTCCAATTCACTCCGGAGTTTGTTTTCTTGTAAGAAAGGTTAATGCCGAACCACTAGCTTGAATTTTTCTTCCGGAAAGTTTATAGAAAAAAGTGGACAGAAGTCATTGGACATCAATGAAGCTGCTTCTAGGTGACCTGTGTAAGTAAATCTATCTTTTACGTGAGTTATAATGATGTCACGTACTTCTTTTGCATCCCCTATTCTAGTGCTGCATCCAACATTATTGGATCACCATCGTCTCTGGGAGACAACAAAATACATGGAAAACAGAACAAAGATATCTGAACGTCGCAGCCACCCAGATCCAGTCACTTTTTTTTGGTATGCATCTTTTAAAAGCAGTTGCCATCTGAAAACACGATTCCCACTTTTCTTATTTTCTGTTTGCATCATGCAGTATTCAGGAGTTGGCCTACCTAATGCTTTAGTTCAATTTTTTGATCTTACAAAAGTTATTGCTTTAAGGGCCTGCACTGTATGTTAAAATGTTGGATTAAATGTTAAAACAAAACCTAATGATTCGACACTACAGTATTTCCCTAAATTATTCGTGAAGCTATTAAAAAAAAAAAACTCAAACCTAAACCTAAACAAATGCTCGCACTCAATTAACCACGCCAGAGGTACTATAAACACTAAAAAGAGCAAATCTCATATTATTATCAATAGTCTGCGATTAGTTTAGTTGTACTCAATGAATCATGCCACGTTCTGCTTAACGTGGCGCGGAAGCCGGCGCACCGAGCGACCGTCTAAATGCCGTATTTAAGCTTACAACTTCGTTCAACCTTGGATAGAGTGGGGGAATTGAGAAATGGGAGCGATTGTCAGAGCGCCGTAATGCAGGCTGTTCCGAAAACATTTCTGCTACTATCTAATACAAAAATATTTTCTTGTCCGAAGTATTAAAGACATATATAATGACTTTCCACAAGTAGTGATAATGGGTTGTTTAGTGATATGATTTAATCTGGGGGGCGCGTGCCTTAGCGCCCTAAGATGAACCGCCCCTGTAATTTCCCTTAATTCTAAAGTCACAGGTTTGTTTAGGCGAGCCTTATGGCACTGAAAATAGGGTATGGTTCTGGCGTAATAATTACTCTAACACATGGTTATAGTTAAAACAACTCTTATTTTATTTCAATTGAAACAATAGTTATTTGTTATTTTTCTTTAAGGTAATGTTATACCAATATTATTTTATTTTGACAAGAACTTTTGTATTTCTATTTTCTATTATTATTTATTTTTATTTTGTATTTTCTTTTACTGTAGTGATATAAGTTACAAAAATTTCTTACTCACAAAATTTCTAATACAAAGATTATAACACCCAAATAGCTTTCTTTTTGTTAGCAAACCAGTACTTTGGAATTCTCCCCCTTTTTATTGAGATCTCATTATGTTTTAAGAAGTAATTTTTTACAGTTTTTATAATTTTGTTTTAAAACAATCACTTTCATATACTTTTACCAATTTCATTACAATTTTTAAGGTACTTAGCTCTTTCATGGGAGAGTCTCCTGTAGGTTTCACAATGCACCGTAATTCGCTTTTCCGGCGAAAACTGTTCCGAAAATATGTCTTGCACGTTCACCGACTGCCGTTATTTTAAAATGTTTTTAAAGTATCATTACTCTCTTTTGAACTTAACTTTAGGGCAGGCCTACCGAACTTGCCCGCGTAGACCTCCCAACACTATTACACTGCGACTGTCTGATCTGAATCTGAGCTGGCGAATGCGTGATCTAAACTGGCGTGGTGACGCTATCCGCGCTTTTTGCGTATTGCCACGAGGTTCTACCAGATATCCACCCGTCTCCTGCCATCAAGAATCGAAGCTTCTAGTAGTTTCTCGTAACCGGAAGTTCATTGTAACATTGCGAACACGTGGTGTTCTTGTTAGTCACCCTATTACGCCGTAAAGCCACCTGCTCATTCTGTATTTCACCTATGCTTTGTTATGTCTCCCTACACTTCTCTAACAATAGGCTTTATCCCATGATTTATTAGAAATTATTACATAGATTGAGAATTCCTGAAAATTATTACAAAAAATGGTTCTGCCCATTTTGTCCCATTACAAAGTCGCCTCAACTGTGCCATGATGTACATCCAGACTGCTTTGAGGTTGTGCCAAAGTTTGTTTGCAAAAGCTGTAGGCCTCAGTGACAGTACCAAAAAGCAAGTTACGCACTGCTCTCTCCAGCATTCACGCTTGTCTGTGTAACAGGCATTATAACTTTCTTGTGATGCAAATGAAGGATCACGCAGTACTGGAAAAACTGCTGCTCATCAGGCTTCGACATACACAGCACAAAACCTCAGGTGATAAGATAGCCAGAGCACCTTTTGTTTGTTTGTCTCAACCCCTCCAGAAATTTATAAAACTCCTAATAATTGGATTACAATATTTTTAGTGAAATCCAGTTGGACATTGATTATGATGTAACACTAACTACAGAGTATTGTTACTTAATTAATTACTTAACCTTTGTTCTTACTTTGTGGAGATATAATTTTTTCCCTTTGCCACATCATATTCCTGACACACCAGTTGTACTGTATTTTATTGTCTCAAGATTTATTGAATCAAATTGTAACAAAATCAGTTTTGATTCTTCAAAGCAGCACGTAGTGTGCAAAACATGTTCAAATATTAAAGAGCAGATTTCATAGCCTGTACCAATTAACTATGTGTTCATTGTCACTGTTAGTATTAAAGTAAAATCTTATTGATTTAGACTGTTTTAAAATTTATTCTGATAAAATGAAACTTTGATTTAACTTGATTGAATTAAGTCCAAATAGTAAATGGAATGCACATGTTGGTTGTAACATTAACATAAAATAGTATCTTTTCTTGTAAATAATAAGTATAGAAATTTTTTGTTGTTTTTTAAAATTCTGTCTTAATTACCATGTACTTTTCAACTTGTTGCAGCGAGAGTTATCACTAGTATGCTCCCTGAGCTGCAGAATCCATTTTGATATAAGAATATTTCAATTAACAGAAAAATTACAAAAAAATCCCAATTATCCTACTATGTTTTGTTTAGTAAGCAGTCATAAAAAAAGATACTCCAAACATTGGAATTGTGTTAAATTCCTTTTGGTCTGACACCTGGTTGGATTTTTATGTTCTTTTAAAATTTTAGGGCCCTGGGGTTAAATAATTTTTAAATTTCCAAAACTGTACCTACTCTGTATTAAGATTTTTGTTAAAATTCTTTTTAAAATTGATATGTCCCATAGAATTTTGAATTTTTCAAAACTGAACATTAAATTCATATTTTGATTAAAATTTGTTTCAATTTGATACCCCGCATGGACTTTGTGATTTTTTCAAAATTGTGGACCCCACATTTTTGCCTCCCAACAATATATTTTTCCGGGCGGGTCAATCCAAAAAACGATAGCATAATAAGGTTCTGTAGGGTAAAAATGTGGACACATATACCAAGTTTTACAAAAATTGTTTGATGCGTTCAAAAGTTATTGTGTGGTGTACCCCAAGCCGAAGACTGACAGATGCCAAAAAATTTAGTCAAATGTGACAACTTGCTTCGCTCGTTCAGTTATATACAGAATTTAGAGTACAGTGCATGTGTGTTTTGTAATAATGGAATAAGGAAACGGATACAGCCCTTAAATAGAGCATATGCTTCGTTGACAACTATATTGAAGACAAGGAATATCCACAGTCAGTCCAAGGTCACATTATATGAAGTTATGATTAGACTGGTGGTAACATATGGCAGCAAAATGTAGACGCTGAACAAACAAGCCACTAACATAGTCAATAGTTTTGAAAGGAGAATTTTGAGGAGAATATATGGACCAATCCAAGTCAATGGGATATGGAGAATATGTCACAATGAGGACCTATAATACAAGCTGTATAAAGACAATGATCTGGCCACTACCATATGACTGCAATGGGCAGGACACATCATTAGGATGGGAGGCAACCAAATACCTAGAAAGGTACTGTTTAGTCAAATCGAGGGTGCAAGGCCTGTCGAAAGACCCAAGCATTGCTAGATTGGCACAGTGGAAAGGGATACTGATACTTTACTTAAAATAAAACGATGGTCATCAATCACCACGGAGAGGGAGAAATGGGGGTGTATGATTAATTAGGCTAAGGTTCGATTCCGAACTGTGACACCATAGAAGAAGCATGTGTGTTTCGACAGGTGTATAAATAAACTTTATAATTGACCTACTGTTATTATTTCACAATTCATACCATTTTAATTCTGACAGAATCGAGATTAACAACAACATAACACAATACACAAAAATATGTAAATAACATTGTACTTTTTGGGGCAAAACTGTACATGTATCATACAGTACAATGACAACTTGCCATTTGTTCCGTGTGTTTGGACACACTATTCATGTCGTGCATGTGAATGGGAAGTGTTTCAATGGAGTGTCATACTTTAGTAATCTAGGTGCCTTGGTATCAAATGATAATAACATTAGCATGAGTATAAGAGAAAGGACACAATCAGGAAATAGACCCTAATTTGCAAATATTAACATATTTAAAAACAATCTTGTTATAAGAGGTATAAAACTTAAAGTATATTATTCTCTTGTGCGACCAGTTGTTACATATGGATCTGAGGTGCGGACTTAGACAGAGAGTGACAAAACTGCTTTAAAAGCATTTGGCTCAGTAAGAGAAGAAGGCAGTTGAAGAATATGCAATAACAATGAACTACAGTGTCTCATGCATGGAAAAGACATAGTGAAATTCATCAAATCACAGATGTTGCATTGGCTGGGACATGTGGAAGGAATGCCTAAGAGAATGCTGAAGGGAAGATTATATACTACCAGATGTAGAGGCAGACCAAGGATGGGGTGGTTGGATGGTGTGATAGAAGAAGGGTGGAGAGAAAGGGCGGAGAACAGGGAAGTAGGGGGGAGTATTGCTGAGGAGGCTCTAAACCCCACCAAAGACTGTAACGCCAGATAAGAAGATAAGATTCATGTCATGCAGACAACTGCATTATTCATAGCATCAAAATATATTGTCATTATTATTTTGAACACTACACTATTGTGTTTGAGAAAGATATAAATGACGGTCTGTTTTGTATTCTTTTTTTATAAAATCAGAGAGATCATATCAGTGATTTGAATGCTGTAGTACCAGAAGAAAAATATGTAAACAAGCCCTTAAAAGAAAACAATCATAGTAATAAATTCTTATAGACAGTGGCGATTTAACGCATGGGCGAACCCGGCGGCCGCCGGGGGCCTCAAAATATTGAAAACAACAATCACGCCATTCAAGAATTATATTAAGTTTGTTTTACCAAAGATATCAGTTTCACTACTTCATTTTAATGATTTCAAATATCGGAGTCATGTTAATCGTTATCCAATAAAGTATTATCGTATTGGGCAATGCGTTAACCTGCTGCTTGCTCTGAAATACTATATCAAAGGCTTGCCGAAACCATACACTCATTTCTTAAACTATGACCCTAATTTCTGTAAGCACCCGCACTAATAACTTTCGTACACATTCAATTGGATTGTTATCGTTCCCCACTCTCTTGTTACTCGATCGGTACATATACAAAAACAGCAACTGAAATTCTTAGAAATTGATTCAATTCCCAACCTATTAGTTCCAAGAATTTCAGTTACTGTTTTTGTATACATACCGATCGAGTAACAAGGGAACGATAACAATGCGTTTGACTTACCGATGTTATGTTTATGCTACACAATATCCGACAGTCTTCATTTGCCTTTCAAAGTGATCGTGTCAGTGAGAGTCTATTAGCCTAAGTTTTCTAATTTAACACTCTTCCCAGTTATCGTATCAATTACTATAATTTATAATGAGGCATTTTGAAAGTTGTGCTAAGCGTAAGAAAGTCAAAGAACGAGAAGAAAATATTAAGAGAATTCCGAAACTAATTAATTATTTCAATTATACTGTCAACAAAAAGGATAATACTACATATGATAATGTACCGGTAAATCACATTCCTGGCCCCTCAACTTCGAGTTCAGAGAAAAATGATGTTACAGAAACAAGCGGAAGCAACAAACCGTGTGCTAGAACGTAAAGATTTGATAACGTACAGTGAAGAAGATATTCAAGATCCGGTGACAGACTGTGCTTCAGGAAACTATGTAAGTACCATTATTTCAGAAAACAGTCACTATACAACATCTGTTTAAACTTTGTACTTTGTTTATCAGCTGTACGCAGTGCATACTGCAATGCGACACGAGCGGATGACGTCACGTGCTTATCAAACGCTGCCGGCGGTCAGCTGGCCGACGGGAGACAAGTTTTAGTTTAGTTTTCTAACCAGGCTCCGAGCGGAACTCTCGTTAAACAATCTCACTTACAGCTGCGGCTTAAGTATCGTTCTTAAATATGTATCATACTAATTAATTTAATCAAACTACCGGCGTCCATCTTCAATGGACTACGATTTCTTTCAAACCTAAATTATGGGCGTTATGGCCTCTAATACATCCGCACGTGTCGATCATGATCAATACATCTTAATATTTCAATAAACGCATTTCTAATAACAGTATTACAGTCCACTTCTTTTCGTACAAACAGTCCAGCCTTTCCTGCATAGCGTCTTTGGAACAACTCGAGATCATCAAGAGCTTCCAAACAGCAACATTTTTGGTCATCCGGGCAGGATTTCTTATTTTTGGCCCAAAAACGAAAACGTTTTTGGTCACCACGGGACGGATTTCTTATGTTTGGGTCCACAAGCGACCGCATTTCTTTGTCTGCATCATTTTTGGCCCAACCGATCTGAATTTATTCTCGCCCTACGGGCATCATTTTCGTCCTGAGCGACACCATTTTTGTGAATCACATCGCAGTCAACACGACAAGATTCGGCCAAGCAGTAGACCAGAGACGACGGGACACGGCAGGACAGCATTTGCGAGGTCATCAAAAAAGATTCCACAGCTTTAATTCATGGAGGGTTACAACATGAGGCGTCATCTGACCAGTAGAGACAGGAGGTGCAACAGCTCCTAACAGGATCGAGCAACGGGATCGAAGCCAGCTTCAGCACGAATGGATCAACGGCCACGTGACTATGAACTTTTTACTTATATTTAACGTTTAACAATATTTCACATTTAGCAGTTATTTCTTAACACATTTGTATAAACAAACACCATCATTACACTTAATGAATGGTTGGCAGTTCATTATCAGTTAAAACTTCAAAGATAAAGATATACGTTGCTATCATTTAAATTCATAATTTTAATAATTTAATTGCTAACAAAGCTTGATTAATAGAGAGAATAAGCCTATGTTCTAGCAAGTATTATGTTCATAAACAACGATCGCTAGCTACCGCAACGTATTCAAATTTATTAAAACTTAAGTTTATGGTTCACATGCTCTATGCTCAAATTCTTTCAAGGTATTTTTCTTTTTTCTCTTAAATTGTAATAATGGCAGATGTAAGGGCTCTAATAAAAAAACGAGGCACAATTAAAGCCTCAATATCACGCGTAAATACTTTCGCGGATAACTTCGATTTGGTAACCAGCGATCATCATGTGCTGAAAATAAAACTGCGACATTTGATGGAATTATCCACCAAATACGATGAGATTCAATCCCAAATCGAAGCCGAGGAAGCGGACGTTGCTTTAACGAGTGATAGGGTACAAACGGAAGACGATCTTTGTAATATAGAGTGTAAATTGCAACACCTGCTGGAGCAAGCTGAGCATATGAACCAGAAACCAGTAATTAATGCTGAAAGTAAACAGCTTAAAACACCCCCCATTCAATTGGAACCAATCAAATTACCACGGTTTGCGGGTAGTATTGTTGAGTGGCAACATTATTACCACATTTTTCTTGAATTAATTCACGTCAGAGCAGATCTGACGGATATACAGAAACTTCACTATTTGCACTCGTCATTATATGGCGAGGCGCTTAACGTAATAAAGTCGTTACCAATCACTCATGAGAATTACGCGGTGGCTATCGATCTGTTGAAGAATAGATATGACAGTAAGCTAATTGTTTTCGCCCACCATGTCGGGAATGTCCTGGACGTACCAGTGGTTCAACAAGAATCCCAAGTCAGCATATCTAAATTCATTGATGAAATCTCAGCCAATATAAACGCTTTAAATAATCTCAAACTGCCGGTCAACACATTCGAAATTATTGTCATACATTACTTAGCTAAAAAACTTGATAATTACACTTTCCGGTTGTGGAAAGAGAGTTTGTCGGAACATAAATTCCCTGATTTTAATAATTTTATGAATTTTCTAAATTCACGAAGAAATTTACTACAAAATCTTGATAACGCGACTACCCCAACGAGCAGGTTGAATAAAAGCGATAAGTCTCCTTATCGCAAGGCAGTTAAACAGAAGAAGCGCTCCTAGGGGGGCATTCCATTCTCATATCAGAAACAATTTATGTAGACTGTGTAACGGTGAACATAGAATTATCGACTTCTTACAATTCACATCGCTGTCTATCCCTGACAGAAGAAACGTTTTAATAAAAAACAAACTTTGCTTAAATTGCCTTCGTCCGGGACACGAAAGCTCAAAAGTCCCTCAAAATTTTCTTGCAAAAAATGTTCTAGGCGTCACCACACCACAATTCATGTCCCCAACAGAGACGGAGCTTCCATTAATAACCAATGCTCACTGAAGTCACAGACCAATAAATCGGTATTGTTATCCACCGCCGTCTGTACGACCGCTAATAAGGTCGGTAGGAAATTTCCCGTTAGGATATTACTGGATTCCGGTTCTCAAGCGAACTTTTGCACAATGGATTTCGCCGCAGAATGGGCCTCCAATTGGTTAAATCGCAACTACTCATCACGGGTATAAACAACTCACTTTCCCAGGCTGGCTCTACATTCTCGCTATAAACCCTTCACGTTAAATGTACATTGTGCCGTACTACCCAGTATAACAAATAATTTGCCGGCGGAGTCGTTCGATCTTGCCTCTTTGAATTTACCCAAGCACGTATTCTTGGCGGATCCTCACCTACATTGCTCGGCGCAAATCGATGTATTACTCGGCGCTCAATATTTTCTCCAACTAATTGAACCTATTAATATTTCTTTTATGAATTTGCTAACTGCTATAATTTTTTATTTATAGCAGTTAGCAAATTCATAAAAGAAATAGTAAGGATGGCTGCTAATTTAAACAATACGATGAACCTATTAAATTTACGCGCGGACCGCACTTCCCTATAATTCAGGAGACTAAGTTAGGATTTATTTTGGCCGGTGACTTACCCTTCAACGTCGATATAACTAAAACAGTTTCGTCCTTTATGGTCTGTAAGGATGATAGTCAGATTTCCTCGCAACTAAAAGAATTTTGGAAGTTGGAGGAAATCTCTAGTCGCGAACCCTGCTATGAGGACTCGCCGTGTGAAAAACATTTTGTGGAAACCACTAGCCGCACCGCGATGGGAGATTCGTGGTATCCCTGCCCCGCAGGTCTGATAAATTTCATTTGGGAGATTTTCTCCGCGGAGCTATCCGCAGGTTCCAATCGTTAGAGTTCAAGTTCAAGCAGAACCCTATCCTTTATAAGGATTATAGCGAGTTCATGAGTGACTACTTGAAACTTGGCCACATGTCGCCACTTAATGATTACGATTTGTCGCTTGACAACTCAGATATTTTTTATCTGCCCCATCACGCAGTCTTCAAGGACTCCAGCTTAACCACTAAATTGCGCGTGGTATTTGACGCCTCCGCTAGAACCACAAATAATCTGTCCCTCAACGATACTCTAATGGTCGGTCCTACGATCCAGCAGGATCTGTTTTCGATAATGGTTCGGTTCCGTACCCACCGACACGTACTTATTGCGGACATAGAAAAGATGTATCGCCAGATCATGGTTAACCCAAAGGATTCAAACCTGCAACGCATCGTTTGGCGTGATGCGCCGCATAAGGAATTGCGACATTACGTTTATGGACGGTTACGTATGGCACTGCTAGTGCCTCCTTCCTTGCTACACGTTGTCTGTCTCAGATAGCCTACGAAAATAAATCCGACTACCCTACAGCTTCTAGGGCCATAGCCAATGATTTTTACGTAGATGATCTTATAACGGGTTCGGATGATCCGAACGTCTTAGCTAAAATGAAATGCGAGATCGTGAAGTTGTTAAGTAGGTATGGTTTCACGTTACATAAGTGGTTCTCTAACCACCATAAGATTATGACCTTTCGCGCCCAAGTATCCCAGGACTTCAGCAAAGGTCAAAACGTGCGTACATTGGGAATCCAATGGAACGTTGAAAAGGATAACTTTTTATACACCGTTAGGGGTGATGATAATTTGACCGTGTTCAACAAAAGAAGCGTGTTGTCGGTCATCGCTGGGATTTATGATCCACTGGGTCTTATCGCACCCATCACATTTTACTGCAAGCATTTCGTGCAACAGTTGTGGTTGGCGGGCACAGATTGGGACGAACCCCTATCTGGGTCATTAGCCAATCAGTGGTTAGAACTATACTCTCAATTAGTTTCCGACACTCATTTTAAGATTACGAGGTCGGTTAAGAGTTCGAACAATTACCCAATCAGTTCATTACAGCTTCACGGATTCGCCGACGCTTCGGCTAAAGGTTACGCGTGTTGCATTTATGTGCGGGCGGTCTATTCGAACGGCGCCATATCGTCAAACTTGTTGTGTGCTAAATCTAGGGTCGCTCCGCTGAAACAGATAACGCTACCACGTCTTGAACTTTGTGCTTGTTTATTGCTGTCGCAATTAACGTCCAAGGTTTTAAACGCCATCAACTACAATTTTGACGGACTATATCTCTATTCGGACTCGATGATAGCGTTGCATTGGATACATCAACAATCTTCCCGCTGGAAGGTATTTGTGGCCAACCGTGTCGCGGAAATACAGCGTCTTGTTAGCAGCAGGGGAACTTGGCATCATGTAGTATCAAATGACAACCCTGCCGACATTTTATCGCGCGGTTGCCTCCCTCGTAGTTTGCACTGTCATACTCAATGGTGGCATGGTCCGTCCTGGTTGGCGCATGAGTAGCATCATGGCCAGTCAGCGCTTTCGACATTAATACTCCCTGTACTTATCCCGACCTTGAGCAGGAACGTCGCAAGCAGGTTCAAACCTCACTAATTGTCGCGCCCTCAACACATAGTTATGTTGAAAATTATTCATCCCTTACTAGGCTTATTCGCGTCTTCGCATATTGCCGCAGATTTTTTCGCAATTCTAGGCTCGCGGTTGTTGACAGAGACACGTCCTTTTTGTCTGCTCAAGAATTGTCTGACATACTCTTGATTTTTGTCCGGCAATCTCAGCAGTTGCATTTCGGCGTAGAAGTTAAGGAACTTGAGGCACACCGGTGCCTTCCTCGCAGTAGTACAATTCTTGCTCTCAACCCCTTCCTGGATGAATCAGGCATTTTAAGAGTGGGTGGACGCTCGCAATTCTCCCCACTTAACTACGCGAGTAAACACCAAATAATTTTGCACCCGCACTCTCATCTCACGAGATTGATAATTGAGTATGAACATATCCGTTTGTTGCACGCTGGAGTGCAATCAACTCAAGCTTCGCTTAGGAGAAAATATTGGATCATACACGACAAATCCTATATCCGCTCAGTGATACATAAGTGTGTCACTTGTTTTCGTTTCCGGGCTAGAGGCGCGAATCAACTATTAGGTCAGTTACCCCCTTCTAGGGTCACGCCTTCTAGGCCATTTTCACAGTCTGCCGTGGACTACGCCGGTCCTGTACTTTTGCGCCATGGCGGGCAGCGCTCTAAGTCCACGACCAAGGCATAAATCGCGCTATTCATATGCATGTGTACAAAGGCCATCCATTTAGAATTGGTGTCGGATCTCACTTCCAACGCCTTTATAGCGGCTTTAAAAATGTTCATCTCGCGCAGAGGTATTCCCGCGCAGATATTTTCAGATAATGGTACGAATTTTCGTCGTGCCAACCACACCTTATATGATTGGTACAAATTTTTAACCTCAAAGGAAGTTGAGCAATCTTCTCTGGAGTTTTGCGGTCTCCACGGTATCAAATGGTCCTTTATCCCCCCTTCAGCCCCTCATTTCGGTGGTTTGTGGGAAAGTGGTGTAAGGAGTGTTAAATTTCATTTACGCCGCGTAATAGGCGGTACGATCTTGAATTTTGAGGAATACTCTACTCTTCTTTCTCAAATTGAGGCTTGCCTTAATTCACGCCCTTTGTGCGCGGTGTCCGACGATGCTAGAGACCCTGAACACTTAACACCTGCTCATTTCCTGGTCGGTACTCCACTGATTGCACTTCCGGAGCCCGACTATACCCAAAGCAATAATAGTCATTTGGGCAGATGGCTTCTGCTCCAAAAATTTACGCAGACCATCTGGAAACGGTGGTCTAGGGATTATCTGCACCAGTTGCAGCAGCGCAATAAATGGCGCACCCCGTTAAGGAATTTGAATGTCGGACAGCTTGTCCTCATTTTGGATGATAATTCCCCCCCACTAGAGTGGAAGCGTGGGGTAATTACCAATGTTTTTCCGGGTCAAGATTCCTTAGTACGCGTCGCAGAAGTTCGCACCGCGCTAGGTATCTTACGCCGACCCATCCACAAATTATGCCCCCTTCCGGTGGCAACAAACTAGTCGTATGCGTGCCATACGAGACATATTAGGATTGTGAACTTGTCACATTGGCTGGACTACGCCCGGGACATTCCCCGGGCGAGCATACAAGTCAATTGTATCATGAACATTGTAAGTATTGTTTACGTGCCGATAGCTATTACTGGAATAGTGACTGTGTTTCATATGTACTATCAATTATTTATGGATGTTGTGTAGTGTCATATGTTTATATAATCCAAGTTCCGAGAACTACAAGTGTTACTTATGGTATCAATTATTCTACGTATGTATTGTATTTTCTAATGGTCATATATTATGAAATTTATTGGGGTTGTTGTGTCAATATCTGGGTGAAATTATTATATTTTTTATGATGTTATCACTTGTTATTGTAATGCTTGCAAATGTCAATGGGTATTATTTGGGAAAGATCAATGTCTACTTAATCATTGTATTATTGTGTGTATTGTGTTACTATTATGTTTTGGGTAATTTTACTGTCAGTTTGCCCTTGCTATTTGCATAAGGGTTAATTTCTTGTATACCTTGTAATTGTTAATTGAATTCATATTATGGTTATTATGTCATTGCGCTGTAGCCAATACGCCAATTGTTGTATCATTTTGCCATGTAAGTCTAATTATTGTATTATTCATTTAACGTTTAATTTACAAAATCGTCCCGATTTTGGCGGGCAGTATGTTTAAACTTTGTACTTGTTTATCAGCTGTACGCAGTGCATACTGCAATGCAACACGGGCGGATGACGTCACGTGCTTATCAAACGCTGCCGGCGGTCAGCTGGCCGACGGGAGACAAGTTTTAGTTTAGTTTTCTAACCAGGCTCCGAGCGGAACTCTCGTTAAACAATCTCACTTACAGCTGCGGCTTAAGTATCGTTCTTAAATATGTATCATACTAATTAATTTAATCAAACTACCGGCGTCCATCTTCAATTGACTACGATTTCTTTCAAACCTAAATTATGGGCGTTATGGCCTCTAATACATCCGCACGTGTCGATCATGATCAATACATCTTAATATTTCAATAAACGCATTTCTAATAACAGTATTACAGTCCACTTCTTTTCGTACAAACAATCCAGCCTTTCCTGCATAGCGTCTTTGGAACAACTCGAGATCATCAAGAGCTTCCAAACCGCAACAACATCAGACCCCGGTCTTTGGCCACATACTGATGACATCTTATGGGATTATTGGGTAGAAAAGGGACCTTCCGCTTGTCAAAATAAAGAAAATAATTTTGATAAATCAGCCCGTGTATATAAAACTGGGGATAATATGGAAGAAAGATGCCTTACTCAAGCAATGTTCTCACGACAATTGCCAAACAAAGAAATCGTACAAAGAGAATAGCTCATTTATTCACCTGCGAAGGGAAAAGTTTATTGTTTTGCATGTAAATTATTTTCTCACTCCAAATTTCCATTTAGCGGAGATGGATTTAATGACTGGAAACATGCTCTGAAAGCTGCATCAGAACATGAAAATAGTCAAGAACATAGAAACTGCATGGTAGCTTATTGTAGTCGCTCAAAAACACTCGGGCGAATAGATACACAGTTGGTCACCCAATTCAATAATGAGCGACAATACTGGAAAGAGGTGTTGAAAAGAGTTACTGTGGTAATTAAATTCTTAGCATCGAGAGGACTCCCTTTAAGAGGTTCTGACCAAAGAATTGGTTCAGTAAAAAATGGAAATTATTTGGGTATTTTGGAACTTATAAGTCAGTTTGACCCATTCTTACACGAACACATAAAGAAATATGGCAATGCAGGGAAAGGGATTCCATCATACTTGTCAGCCACCATTTGTGAAGAGTTCGTAGAAATAATGGGGACTAAAGTTCTTTCAGTAATCATCTCGGAAATTCAAAAAGCAAAATACTATGCTATTTCTGTAGATTCCACTCCGGATGTGACTCATATTGATCAACTTACTTTTATAGTAAGATATGTGATAGACGCTGTTCCAAAAGAGCGATTTTGCAGTTTATTCCTATTCATGGTCATAATGCAGAACATCTTACTGAGGTTGTGACACACTTCTTAGAAACCAATAACATAGATATCCTGAATTGTAGGGGTCAGTCTTATGACAATGCAGCAAACATGTCAGGGCGATGTTCAGGATTACAAGCAAAGATAAAAGAACTAAACAAGTATGCTGAGTATGTACCATGTGCTGGACACTCACTTAACTTAATAGGGGTACATTCTGTCAAGTGTGTTTCAACTGTGACAATTTACTTTGATGTGGTACAAAATCTTTACACCTTCTTTTCATCGTCAACACACCGCTGGGAGATACTCCGTTCACATTTAGGACCTCATCATAAAGTGGTGAAACAACTTTCAGACACTAGGTGGTCTGCGCAAGCGGACGCAATAAATGCTTTTTGTGAGGGATATAATGAAATCAGATTAAGTCTTCAGTCTATAAGAAATGATGTGACAAATCAATCGTTAGAGACACGTCTTATGGCTCAAGGATTAGAGAAAAAACTTGATAAACTTGAAACAGTTTTTCTAACAATACTGTGGAATGAAATCCTCAGTAGATTTAACGCAGTAAGAAAACTACTGCAAAGTGAAAAAGTGAATTTGTCTGTAGCAGTTAAGATGCTGAAGTCATTAATTGTCTTTATTAGGGAGAAGAGAGATGGTTTTGACGATTATGAGTCCAAATCAAAAGCGAAATCAGTTGTGAAAGAATATCATGATACACAAAGGCGTCAAACAAAACGTAGCTCCATTCTTGCATTTGCAGATGGTGGATGTAGTAATGAGAAACTTCTGGGAAGAGAAAAGTTCAGAGTAGAGACATTCCTACCTATAATAGACAAAATTAATATATTAATATTTTACCTTATTATCCAGTTTGTGACTTCCCTTTTTAAAACAACACTACGCGTTTTGGAACGTATGTTCCATCATCAGGTATAATTACTCTTGCGAGGTCGTCGAAACATTAAAATATATCACAAACACATAAAAACACTAACATAGTTCATATTCAGTATCTAACGCATGCGATACGTTTTCGGTGCGCACCTTGACAACACTGAACTAACGCTATCAGTTCACCGCTATCGCTGCTCGCGCATGATGTGTGACGTGGACCTTAGTTGTTCTGAGATTTGCATCACAGTGTCATACAACGAGTTAGAGCAAAAATTCAACTGATCATTTAATAAATAATCTGGACTGGTTTTAAAGGCCTTATATATTTCACATTCTTCATTCGCATTCATATTCCTACCTTTATTGCATATGTGTATTGGTTTAAAGTTTGTACTAAAATCCGTATAATTATGATTATTGTCAATCAAATGTCGTCCAAAATTGGATTTAGTTTTCCAAAGTCTTTTTTGGGGAGATGTTCTTTGAATCTCTTTATGAAAGGTCTCCCCGTCTGGCCTATATAAAAAACAGTTACAGTTATCACATATTATCTTGTATACACCTGTTTTTTCTTCTAAAGGTCTGGCCATTTTTGGACCAAGTATTTTATATATGTTATTGCTTGTTTGAAAGGCCGTCGCTATATTCATTTTCTTAAAGACATTTGTTAGAATTTTCGGAAGGACATTACCATACTCAGTTGATATGTGTACTGCTCCAGCCTTGTTCTTCGGGGGCCTCATTTGTCTGTTTTGCTGTTTCTTGAGTAGTCTATCTATCATTGAACTTTGATATCCGTTAGCTCTGGCTATGTATTTTATTGTATTTAACTCTTTTTGAAAATCAATTGTCTCAAGTGGTATTGTAATTAGCCTATGAATAAAACTGTTATATGCAGCCATTTTTTGAGATGTAGGGTGGTGGGAGTCTGCGTGTATAGTGATATCTGTTGTGGTTGGTTTTCTATAGATTTGGTATTGGAATCTGTTTTTTGTTTTTATGACTGTTAAGTCAAGAAAATTCAGCTTATTGTCAGTTTCAGTTTCGAGGGTGAATTGTATGCGTTTATGTATGGTATTCATATAATGTCTCAATGTATCTACCTGTCGTAGTGAACCGTCAAAAATGATAAAAGTATCATCGACATATCGCGTGTAAAAGACTATTTTGCTGTGAAGTTTATTTTTATTGGACAGTAAATGTGTATTTTCGTAATGATTCAGGTAGATATCTGATAATAAGCCAGAAAGTGGTGAGCCCATGGCGAGGCCCTCCTCTTGAATAAAATAACTGTTATTGAACGTGAAATAGTTCTGCTTTAATATAACTTCTAATAACTCAATAATAACTCAATTAATTCGTTAATTTTTTGTGAACTTAGTAATTTTGCTTCGTTGAGGTGTTCCCTTAAAATGGCTATTGTTCCTGAATAGGTACGTTTGTGTACAGATTAACGATATCAAATGACGCGATTTTGTAGTTAGGTTGCAATTTAATGTCTTTTAATTTGTTAACAAAATCAATATTATTTTTGATACTATGATTATTTTCTAATCTTATGTTGTCTTTTATTATTTTTGCTAGTTTTTTGGCGATTTTATACCCTGAGGCTGTTGTAAAATTTATAAGTGGTCTAATTGGTACGTCAATTTTATGAATCTTGGGTAAACCTGTGAATTGAGGTGCCCGTGCGTTTATAGGCTTTAATAAGCGTCGTGTGGTTTCGTCAAATAGACTCGTGCATCTGTTAATCATGTTATTCAAGTTCTTAACAAAACCGTTGGATGGATCAGCTGACGTTTGGATATTGTTATTGTTTATAAATTCATTAACCTTCAATATATATTGGTTCGTGTAAATTATAACTATGGTGTTTCCCTTATCAGCTCTAGTAATGAGAGCATTATTATCTGTCAGTTTATTTTGTATCTGTTTTAAAAGTTTAAAGTCTGTAATGTGTTTACAACCAACATTACCGATATTATTCAGGGTTTTTAATCTCTTGTTCAGTTACTGTTTACTATTATGCGTGTTTCGTTCTGCAATCTATGGTCCGGCACCATTTTAATAGCTGCCTCGGCATTAACTATTTCTTGAATTATATGGTTTCTATTGTTGTATGGGATGTTGTATTTTAACCCTTTGTTTAGAATATTTATTTCTTCGTTGTTTAAATCTATTGACGTTAAATTTGAAACTCGTTCATAAAATTTATGTTGACATTTGATACTATTGTCAGGGTATTGTTTATTTTGGAGATAGAAAAACTTTCTATTCTGTTTGAAATATATACGTTGTAGAGTGTGTCTGGTATATTTATCAATGTTTTGCATTACATTGTTTATGATGGCTGGGTGAATGTTATTAAGTATTGAACATGACATTTTGACATGACAGTGTAATCTCAAACAAAACGGGCAGTGAAATTTAAATTGGACGAACTAAATACAATGAGTGCAACACGTGGTTGGCCAGGACGCCCAACCAAGTAACAGTATAAATTAATTATCATTATGAAAAGTTAAAAGTAAAAAGCGCTATATTAAAAGGGTAAATTATGAGAGTGTGAATGAGCTAATGCTGGGTCGCCTTACTTAGAAATATAAGTAGAATAAGTATATCCGATAGAGATAAATGTTTTGTGTTACGTATATATGAAAGAAACAAAATATTTTACTTTTGAAACCAGAGATGAATAATTAATAAATTAATAAATGTGAAGAATTAGAATGATAAAATAAAGCTTGAATTGTGTCATGCAAATGAGAGTTGAGTATGTTACTGATACAATCCTAAATCGCTTATTTACAACGAGTTCACGTGACGACTCTGGACCCGTGCAAGGTAAGGTATTATGTTTATTCAATATTATATTTTGTAATAGAATTAAATATGTAAGTTAACAAATGGCGCCCGAACAGGGACAGTCGGCGCATATGCATAATTTGCGTAGACCACGTAATTTGCATATACTCATAAATAAGTGATTCAGTGATACGTAAAAATTACAAAAAAATTGGGTTATATGTAAGTCAATTTGTATCAGTAAAGTTATAAATTAGTAAATAATGGCAGGTTGTAATAACGAGAATAATATAAATGAAATTGACATAATTGTAGGCAACGAGGCAGAAAATAAAGCGATGTTTGAGAATATAGCAACTGAATCGGCTGACAAAAGCGATTCAGGTATCCAACCCTGAATTGGGAGTGAAAGTAACAGAGTCATTGTTAACGAGTGAAAGTAATGTAGACGAATCGAAAATAATGAATGAAGTCGCAATTCATTCAACACCTATTTTAGTAAATCAAAATAAGAAATCTGATGACGATAATATGTTAAGATTGTATAATATGACGTACAATAGTTTAGAAAAACAAGACAGCATGTATAACACTTTAGAAAAACAAGATAGCAATTTTAGAGAATTAAAAAATAAAATCAATGAAATCAAAAGTAATTTTAATGCCAAATTTGATAAATTGAGCAGTGACGTTAGCGAAGTAAAGAGTAGTTTCGAAGTACAGAATAATAAATTTGATGAGTTGAAAAACCATATTAATGAGGTTAATAAGCATTTAGAAAATACCAATGGAATATTTGAAAATAACTTTAACAAATTAGAACAGAATATTGAGAGAATGGGAGTGTGGGGAATAAATACAGGTAAGAACAACACAAACGAAAGTGACGGAAATATATGTACTAATGGTAGTGGTAGTAGTTGAGATACAAAAAAGGTGACGGTAGATATGGTGAGTAATAACGATAATTATAATAATTGGTTAACGAGTGATAACAGTTAAAAACGTGGTGTTAGAGAGTAAGGTTTTGAGCAGAGAAAGTGTGGATGAAATGGGGAGTGTGTGTGTAGAGAGGTTAGATGGGCAAAGGGCAAGTTTTCCCCAAGTTTATGGTGAAACAGAGGTTTCACAGGTATTTTATTAGGACAGAGTTTCCTCCAGTAGTTGTGTGGAAGACGAGGTGTCTTCAAGTAGTCCCGTAATTTGTTGTAATATTCTTGGAAGTGCCAAGAAATATAACTTTGTTGTGCCCTTTGCGTGGTATGAAAGAGGTCAGGGGGGTTGTGACAGGTGTTATGATGATGAGAGATATTTAGAGAGAGAGTTGTGTGTAGATAGGGAGATAGAATTATATCAGTTAAAGAGGAACTATAAAAAGTTGAAAGAGAGGTTGGAGTTAAAGGAAATAGATGATATAAAATACTTACCTTGTAAAATAGAGATGGATGATTATTTTGATGTTGTGATGAATGTATTGGAGGAATATGATGATAAAATAACTTACCTTATGTTGAACAAAAATACTGATGGAGACAGAACTAAAATCACCAATGTAGACGGGCTTTATGAATTAATGGTAGACAAAAATGTAGTTAATTATTGTGTTAAGGTAATTAACGAAAGTAATCATTACAATAATAATAATAGTGTAACGAGTGTGAGTAAGGACGATAATTATTATATAAAAGTAAGACTAATATATGATGACGGTGGTTAAAATAAAAAATAAGTGAGTGGACATTTTAATTTATGGTAATGACCTGGCTAAATTAGGAAATGAGGTGTGTTAAACAGAAAAATAATGACGAAGAATTGTAAATAAATTAATAGTGAAATTAATTATGTTGGTGTTGTAAAATGTATGGTATGTAAACAATGTGTGTATGTAGTAGAAATTGTTTTAATAATAATAATAATATTATTTTGGCAGACTAAATAAATAATGAGAAATAAGTATGAAGGTAATAAATGAATTGTAATTGTTTTGGAGTAAAGTAATTAAAATATTTTGTGTTTTAGTAATTGATTGAATCAAATAATTGAGATGTTTAAATATTTTTGATTAATTTAAAATGTTGTATAAAGAGATTTTGCTAATGAATTTAAATGATTTTAGGAGATTGGTACTTGATAATAAGTAATAAATGAATAAATGTAAAATGTATTTAGTCGTGGAATCATATGTTTGTTAAAATGTTTCAGAAGGTACATGGAGTTGTGTACATGCTTTGGTGGTAACAATTGTTTATATATTGTGTCTATGACAGTATATGAGTGATGTACTGTAAGTATGAAGTTTATAATACAATTTAAATAAGATAAATGTTTGATTTTTAAAAGTTAAAAATATAGATGAATCTAAAAGATGTTAAACATGAAAATCAATTAATAAAATAACCAAACATATAAGAGTTGACCATCCGTGAATTGTAGTAATGGTGTCAGTGTGAGCCTTATATGTCTTTTGGTAGTTTCCCCAATTTTCGGGCGGTCACGGCTTCACCGAACCCTGACCGTGGATTTATGTAAGTATATTCTAAATTGGTGAACATAGAAATTAACCGGGGGGTAACAGGGGAAACTACATAACTATGGAACAGCGGCTATCATCGAAGGGGGTGATAGTGCAGTTTTAAGTGTGTGTGAATCATTTCAGGGTGGTGTCCTTGGACATCAGTAATGCCGAATTTTATATAACGCTGAACCAAGAACGGTATAGGCAGTGTCTATACCATAAAAATGTAAACTTCAGTTCTTGGGGATGCAAATGGGCGCCACAGTCCAACACCAGGAAATAATAGTGTGTGTGGAAAAGGAGCTGGCCATTACAAGCCAGGGGCATAAACAATAAAGTGTTTATGCAACCAGGCAAACGCTCGATCCGGTTTACCCGACGGGTGGTTACCTAATTGTAACTGGGTAAAGGGGGGACTTTAAGAAATTGATAAAGTAGGACGGTAGCTGAAAATTCAGTGAGAGGGTGACGACCTCTGTAAACAGCGGGCGGTCAATTTAACCGGCTCTATAGAGAGAGTTGGGGGTTGACAACCCAGAGGGCTGTTCAGTTACTGTTACTATAACTATGACTATTAGTGATGTATTTCACGCATGAGAGCAAAATGATTTTAAGTACTAGATTCAATTGTAATGATTTCAGATGACATTTTAGGATGATAACTATATAATTTTGTGTATTTGTGTTAATTGTATGCAGTATGTTAGGGGTAAGAATTATAAACATGTGTATTTTGTATAATTTTTGAAATGTATCTAGAGAAAGGTCATTCACATGTTATTGAGCCATCAGCCGACTGCTGGGGTTATAAATGTAGTATGTCACTTATAAGTAATTTGCAGAATTTTATCATGGTAATTAAATGTTTGAATATAATTAATGTTTGAAGAATAAATTTTCAATGTGGTTAAAAGATTTTAATATAAATGATGAAAGCAATTTGAGATAGTTATGAATTTTCAATGGGTTGTAAAAGATAGAATTTGGGTGATAGTAATTGTTTAAGTCGGGCATGTGAGTCAATCAAAGGTAGTTTCAAATGGGTGTTAGAGAGAATAAGATTCTTGGGAACAAAAGTAAGTTAGAAATTGAGTATTAGTAGGGACACAGTAGCAATGGGGAATATATGTAGAGTAATGAGAGTGATATATTTAGGTAGTAAAGAGATGAAGATATTTTTGTAGATGAAAGTGATGGGATTGAAGAGTAATTAGATGATGGGGGAATTTTGTAAAGGGGGTGGTGTGATAAGGAGTAAAGCGTTGTGGCGGGAGGTGAACCGTATATGCGCCGGAGGGGTTACCTAGGGGGAGACCAGGAACCAATGAGGGAATGAGCATAGGGAGGGAACACACATCCTAAGTACAAACAGGGTAGAGGGTATTTTGTTATAAGAGTAGAATGAGTAAATGGGAGTTAGAGTAGTAAGTTAGCGGAGATAAATGTTTTGAGAGATGGGTGTCATACTAGATAAAATCTTGTTATTGAGTGTTAAAGTTATTGGGGGTTGAGGTTATATTAATCACCCATTTATAAGTTGAATTATTATGAATAACTAAGAGTCACCCAAACTAATTGAGAATGAAAATGTTAAAGAGAGAATCATAGTTATTAAGTAATAATAGCTGAAACAAGTGAAAGATTTTAATAGAAATTGAAAATGAAATAAAGCTGTAAAGTGTGTAAATTTTGGTCAACTTAAATGTGAAGTTATTGTTTATTATAAGGTAATAACAACAATGCTAATTTTGAATATTCTATTTTATTATGTTGTATTATGTTTGAAGGTAAAAGTTACAAACATGTTTCATGTATTTTATGGTGTAGCTTTGTGTAGTGTATATAGGTCAAGGTTGTTCATTTGACCCATAGAGATCAGCTGATGGCTGATGTTAGAGACAGGACAGGTTTTTAGTAATTGACTCATAAAATTTTGTTACTTAATTGAATTAAATAATTTTATTTTTCTTGATATTGGTAAAAGACATATATTTTGGGAATCTAAAATTTTGTTTGGAAAAAAAAATTATTTTTTTATGCCTGCCGTATAGATGATGTTTTGAGGTTCCGAGTATATTGTTGTTTGTATGTATTACTAGTGTGTTTATTGAATTACATTGTTTAGTATATATGTGTAAGCAAATGTAATTATAAGTGAATTTATGATGTAATGTATTCAGGTTATTTTTTTATGATGACCAGCGGCTAGTGAAGAAGTTGTAATTTTAGTAAGGATTTTGATTTTTATGGTAAATGAAAGGAGATGGTGGAATCAATAACAATATGAAGTTTTAATTTTGAACTTAGATTAAATTTTGAACAAAATTAAATGATTTGAATTTAATTAGCTGCTATGTTTTGATTTGAAAAAGTAACGTTGCTTTGAGAAAAGAAATTGAACTTGGAAAGATAAAATATTTTTTGGAGTTTGTGTAAAATGTAATAATAAGTATGTGTACGCACCCAGTACTTGCCAAAGGCAACACAGTATGCATGTAAGGGGAAACATATCGGTTGAGGATCTGGTATGGTCTAAGGCCAGGGTTTTGATTTTTGGGGTGGAATGTTAGAAGGTTAGATGTACTATGGTGAGTATCTGTCCAATTTTATGGTGTTGGGATCTCGAACAGAGAAGTCCAGTAATCTCGTTCAGGTGCAGCCATAGTCGCTGAGGCTAGGGGGGTAGTTTACCCATGATGTGTTTAGAAGTAAATGGGGCGTTGTTGGCACCATATCCTCCCCGATCCTCTTAGGGGTTTAGCAATGAGAGTTCTTCTGTTTCAGCATTGGGGGGGGGGTCTTGTAATGGGGCAGAATGGGAGGTTTTATTTTTCATCAATTTTATTTAATTTTCAATTGTAACGCCCATGTAAAATACGGCAGCAGTCAAACAATGAACAGTGATATAGCTTTGCAAGCGGGTGTGGTAAGAACGCAATACGATTCCGGGAAGTCAAGCTTTGTGTTACGCACTCATACGCGCAACCTGACCATGCGCGCAGAAACGACGCCAACAAGATGGCTAAATTATAAGATTTTGTTCGCCACGTGTTTGGGTGATGCCGGAAATCTGTGATGACTCCGCCCACCTGAGTCTACTGCCTAGTGGCAATGGAATACCGTTAACACCTGAGACCCATGGACAGAGCTATATATGGTGAGCGTTGACGAGTAATTTATCACAAGAAGGCTGTGCGTTCCCGCTAGTAACCAGGTTTGGAGGGGAGCCTCTATTCACGTTCTCTCTGCAGTCGACGAAATTTTTCTTAACCGGCCGGTTAAACTTATCGACTCGCTAGCAAAATTTTAATAAAATGTGGCTGAAACTATAACAAGATGGATCTAAAGACAGTGTAATCTCAAACAAAATGGGCAGTGAAATTTAAATGGGACGAACTAAATACAATGAGTGCAACTCGTGGTCGGCCAGGACGCCCAACCAAGTAAGAGTATAAATTAATTATCATTATGAAAAGTTAAAAGTAAAAAGCGCTATATTAAAAGGGGTAAATTATGAGAGTGTGAATGAGCAAATGCTGGGTCGCCTTACTTAGAAATATAAGTATATCCGATGGAGATAAATGTTTTGTGTTACGTATATATGAAAGAAACAAAATATTTTACTTTTGAAACCAGAGATGAATAATTAATAAATTAATAGATGTGAAGAATTAGAATGATAAAATAAAGCTTGAATTGTGTCATGCAAATGAGAGTTGAGTATGTTGCTGATACAACCCTAAATCACTTATTTACAACGAGTTCACGTGACGACTCTGGACCCGTGCAAGGTAAGGTATTATGTTTATTCAATATTATATTTTGTAATAGAATTAAATATGTAAGTTAACACTGAATTTAAAACCTATGTATCATTTAAAACTAATTTGCACAGTTGCTGATACAAAATGTTCTTCTCTAGTGTTTGTCCCACCAGCTTTACCCCCACATGTCATGCACCTTATTTGGTTAAAAATTTGATACTTAATGAAATCAGATTTTTATAAGTATTCGGGTTTGAAGTATGCACTTTATGTTTATTTATGAAACTGACTTAATAATTTGTACATCACTAATTACAAATCTGTACTTGTTTTGTCTAAATATTTATAAGAAAAATTTCTAACTTGTTTAATTATCTTAGGATTTTAAGATGACAGACATTTAAAATTAAATGTTTAGTTTGCCATGAATTTATTATAATTTCTTTTTAACTGTAGTCATAATTTGACAGTGTTAATTTTTTTTATATAAATATTGTTACCATTTCACTAGTTAATATATATAGTGTAGCATAACAAAATTATCACATGAAAATTTTAACTTAATGCAACATAAATAAAGAAGAAAGGGTCCATAGTGAGTGAGAAGAATGAATTGGTTGAAGATTAAACTAAAGAAACTGTACATTAAGTCAATAAAATGTTAATAAGAATAAACAATAACAAAGAAAACTATTGGTCAAAATAACTTACTATGTAAAAACCCAATAAACCAGCAGTATACCCAGGAGATTGGGGAAGCAGTAAAAAGGAAAGAAAAGAAAAAGGAGATAAAAAGGTGAAAACAATATTAATAAGGGAAATTTATAAGGTCAAGAAGCGGAGAAACAACAAGACAAGAAAAATTACTAATATAATAATGAAGAAAGGAAAAAATATGTCAAGATTCCTACAAAGAGCCTAGA
This sequence comes from Magicicada septendecula, assembly GCA_034769895.1. NCBI lineage: Eukaryota > Metazoa > Arthropoda > Insecta > Hemiptera > Cicadidae > Magicicada > Magicicada septendecula. The sequence goes on from CM068371.1 coordinate 287,508,772, forward strand.
AATAAGAAGAGCTATTCCAAAAATGTTAATAAAGGAATACATACCTTTGAACTAAATTTAAAACCAACATATTTAGACCCCGTAACTCAAGTTACAAGATACAATCCAATGAAAACCGAGTTGTAAACTAGATATAAGTATTATATGCAACAACTAAAAGACTACCAATAGTGTAGAAACAAACCAAAAACTACCATAGTGTAAAAACAAAAGACTACCATTAGTGTAAGAAATATAAGGTGAAATACCATAATAAATACAATAAAAGTTAGAGACTACAGTGAGTGTAGAGAATAACCAGTGACACACTATAATAAAAAATAGTGTAGGAAATAAAAATTATTTAAAAGGGTTGACAACATTATTAGTAATAAGAGTTTTTTAAAATTAGATATAAGAAATAATATTACCCATAAAATGTTTTTTTAATTACAGTTAAGTAAATTGTGACAAGGACAATAAATACCAGAGGACAGTTCATAACTAATGATAAGATGTTTGTTATTCATTGTTAATCAGCTAATATGTTAGATATAAGGTGATAATAGATATAAGATATTTTAATCACTGTTAAGATAATACCAAAAGAGACATAAATACAAAAGACAGTTAATGACTGAAAGTATTATTATTAGTAATAAGATGTTTTAGTAGAATTAAATTTGTTACAAAAAGAACATAAAAACAAAGGACAGTTAATGACTGAAGGTATTGTTAGTAATAAGATGTTTCTATTATAGTTAAATGGTATATAAAAAATAATAGGCATAAGATATTTTGTTATCATTGAATGATACAGTCAAAAATAATAGATATAAGGTGTTTTTGTTAAAATTAGGTGATATATGAAAAATAGTAGATAATAAGATGTTTTGTTGTATTTAAAATCATGTTAACTAATTTTCAAGTTTGTAAGGCAGAGAGGCAAGTAGGAAATAGGAATGTTATAATTTTATTTAAAACTGTAAACCATACGAAAGGTACAAAGCAGATTAGCTAATACACCACTCTAGAAAAACAGACCAGTAATGTAAACCAAAACTATCTATCAGAGAATCAAACTACATAATATAGGGAATAGAATTCAGTCCATACAACACTGAAATTTGAAAATGTAATTAGTACAGATACAAATAATAACGAATAGAATGACAAAGGAAAGAAAATTAACTTTTTTTGGAAATAAATAATACTAGGCCTATAATGGTAATCAAATCAGACTAAAGGGTAAATTAATCAATATTGAAGTGTTATAACAACAAAATTATTAACAACAAAGGATAGTCACGGAGTGATTAATATTATTCCATGGAAATATTATCAGAAAAACAATTATAAACCATTTAAACACTAAATTTGTACAAAATATGAGGCCTACAATAATGATCAAAAATTGTAATTTTTAGGCTTAAATGAACTTAAAACAAACCCAGCTATATATCCAGTTATGTAAAATTAATTAATCGATATTGCTGAATAATTAGATTTTTGTAAAATTAAGAAATAAATGAAATACAGTAATAAATAGGAAAACCTATTATGTATATTTAGAGTATGAAACAAATCTGAGAAATGTACTTTTATAAATAAACAATGGAAAGAGGAAAAAGACATATCATAAATTACCCTAAAATGACGACGTTCAGAGTTTAGTCTATTGTTATCGTTAATATGACCAGTTGAGAAATTACTAACAGAAGACAGAAAAAGTATAATTTTGTGCAAAACCGTGAGTGTAGCTTCGAAAAGTGTAACAGAGGTTAACTAAATTAAATATAACACTAACAGATAATAATTAACACCTAACTAATTCAGAACAACAGTAATAACACCATCTAACACGAGCACAAGAAATCAACGGCCATTTTGAGAAGATTTTAAACCGTATTAGCAGAACACGAATACACATATTTGAACACCGGACACTTCACCAGTAAACCATCACGAAACGACATCGCAGGAGAAGAGAGGACACTCTACACTATATTCCAGGACAACTACAACCTCGCAGAGAAGGGAATACTCATTTATTTCTGTGGTAGAAGCTCAACCAGTTTCAGCAGTGCATAGCAGAGAAGTCGAGGTGACGGCGGCCATACTTTATTTCCGAACCAGCACAAGGCACGGCCTGCTTGAAGCCAGTGACGTCATCTCGACGAATGGTTTGATATTACTTTTCATAATTGACAATTTACATAATAATATTGTTTTTTCAGCCATAATGATTTATTTTAAAAATTAGTGTAAGAATTGTATCTTGTTCCTTGCCCTCTGACCATTTCGACTCGCTAAAAGAATCCTAATTAATTAATCTTGTAAAAAATATATTTTGTCAATCTTGTTCGCTACCGACTTGAGCAGATATCAACCAATGCCTGGGTCATGCGCAGCCTGAATGGTGCATAATTTTAAATGTCAGTAAATGAACATCATTATTCAGTTATAAGAGTTTGTATTTATTTGTATAGTGAATGTTAGCTATTCTTTCTTCTAAAAAAATAATTTACAGTGATGAAATAAATATTTGAGAGGAGAAGAAGAGCAAAGTCAGCTGTAAGAATCAACAGATCTAACTACACTATTAAATTATTAATAGAAACAAATAGTTTCGAACTACAAATTCATACCTATTTAATTGGAAGTAATTAAAGCACACACAAAATTAATTAATTATTTATTAATTAATTGAATTAATTAATTAAACAAAAAAATATATACGTAAAATTTTATAACTTACAAAAATTTTTATTATCAACAAATCACACTTTGTTATCATACATTATTTATATTTAATTTATTCTTTGTAATTGGGAATAATTACCAATTGGCGAATCTAAAGTGGAGCTGTATCATCGGCGAGTTCAACACCGAGATTCAGACAACATTTATTAGCATCACAATTGCTATCTTTATATATTTTATTTTATATTTGTAATTATATTACAAATTGGCGCCCAACGTGGGGCATCATCTTCTAATATTTGAAAATTATATTACAAATTGGCGACCAACTAAAGGGCCTAAAATAGGAGTTAATAGAGTTATAAAATAAGGACGATTGTCCAGTTTCCTATTTTTAGCTCGGCAGCGGTCAATAGGTCGGAAGAAGGAGCGAGATGCACAGGAGGGCTACATAAAAAAAAAGGGCTGTGGAGGCCGAACAGGAGGTAGACATGGAGGATAAGGAGGCGACACCAGTGGAAGATGTGGAGTCGATGTTACCGCCAGCAGAACCAAACAAGCCTGCACCACAGGAGGAACAGCCGGAGAAATCCACCACAGAGGAAGATACAAAATTGGATAGAATGATGGAGATGTTACTCAGAGAATTTAAAACGACAAAGGAAGAGTTGGGTAATAAAATCGGGGATACCAATAAGAAAATCGAAGAAAATAGTAAGAAGATGGAGGAGAAAATGGAAGAAAATAGTAAGAAGATGGAGGAGAAAGTGGACGAAATAAAAAATGAAAATAAATTATTAATGGAGGAAAATATTAAGAAGATCGAGGAGAAAATGGAGGAAATAAAAACTGACAATAAACAGTCGAAGGAGGAATTGACCCAGATAAGCCAGAAACTGGAAGAAACCAATAAAAAGATGGAAAATAATAGTAAACAATTAAGAGAAGAATTAAGAGAGGCGAACCAAGAGAATATGAACCGATTAGATGGAAAGATGGAAGCATTGAAGGAAGAATTGGGGCAAAAGATAGCTGAAAACAATGAAACAATCAGCAAGAAGGTAGAAGAGGAAATAACGGTAATCGAACAAAAGGTTACAAGAGCTGACGAAAGATGGAGTCAAACCGAACGAGAAGTACAGAGTATCAAAACAGAAATAAACACTAAGGTTAACAACATTGAAGAGACGAATAGGAAGACTTTAGAGGAAAAACTAAAAGAAACACGTGAAGACTGGGAGCGAGTGCAGGACCGATTCACAGAAAAATGTGACGGCATTGAAGCTACTGTGACCAGTATCAACAGTCAGGTGCGACAGAATCAAACAGATATAGACCTGTTCCATAGTCGACCGACAAGCATTACCAGTTGTCCTAACAACGAGAATCGTGAAGGAATTAACTTCAGATTTTATAAAAACAAACCGATGGAGTTCCTAGCCAGAATCGAAGAGTACTTCACCAAACACAGAGGCAATCGCTGGAGGGAGAATAAAGAAGTACTTGACGAATCATTCAAGGAGATAGCAGATAACTGGTTGATGGCGATAAGAGATGAAGTGATCAACTACCAACAATTCAAAAGGCTATTCAAAGCCAAATATTGGTCTGAATCGACACAAAATATCGCTAGAGACGGGATCTGTCATGGAAAATACAACCCGTATGGAAACCAGACTCTAACGGCGTACTTCTTGGGAAAGGTGTGCGTGGCCAAACATCTAGAGCCCAGAATACCGGAAGAATGCCTGGTCAGCAAGCTCTCATACCATTATGAGGAAGATATAATAAGAGCTAAAAGAAACAGTCAAATAAAGACTGTACAAGCAATGACCGAGCTCTTAGAAATGTATGAGCATGAGGATTATTACCGCCAAAGTCGCAGGAGATATGAAAGGCCAGAACCAAGAAGTAACACCAATAATTCGAATAATAATAATCGGCAGAATGTGGGCAACAACAATAATTATAATTCCGCAAATCGGAATAATGCCGAATACAATCATAACACCCGTAATAACAATAATGTACCTAGATTTAATAACAATAATAATAATAATCATGTTCCTCGAATTAATAATAATGAGGGCAACAACAATAATAGTAATAATAATAATAATAACCTTCCACCAAACAACAACGGTTATTATAATAATAACCGTAATTATGTTCCAAATGGTCAGAGGAACCCCAACCCCTCTAATAACAATTATCATAGTAATTATAACAGGAATTACCCGAATGGAGGTAATAACAATAATTACAGGACATATCGACCCCATATTAACTACATCAGAGCGAAAGGCAGTGGACAGAGGAGGTACCAGCCTCAACGAAGGAGCCGATATTATGAGTATGAGACCTTTCAAGGAAGTCAGGGAAGTAATCGTTACAGAGAGTGCGAGCCCAGACGCAGTTCCAGCCTGGACAATCAACGAAGACTACCTGTAACGGAAGCCCAACAGGACGATCGTGCTGAACCAAATGAAGCAGTTTCAGGACTCCAAGTTGATGCTTCCAACGGCCTAATCCGTAATGATGCGGAACATTTAAACGAACGGAGGCAGTAATAAACTCCAATAACCCTTTACTGCTCCAATCTGCTGGGTTTGACCAAGAAATAAAACCAAAGAAGGAAAGGAAAAATTTTATAATAATATACAATAACTATTTGAAAGATATCCGTAAGGACTTGCTAGAAGAAAACGAAATTAACATTAATAATAATGACAATGAAATAATATATATAATTGCAGAAATTGAGGGTATTTCTGTTCCTATAATGATAGACACTGGAGCAAATGTCTCTATAATAAATCGTAATGAGTTGGACCGGATACAGCAGGAAGGCCACAAAAACTTACCGGTACTACCTATTAATAATATTGTACTTGTAGGAGCTACCGGCCGACAGAACAAAACCATAAGAAAACAGGTATCCCTAAGTGTCAACAGTCAGGGCATTAGTATGGATATGATATTTCTTGTTGCAGCCGGATTACCTTTCAACATCATGATAGAATGTGACATATTGCGCAGAAACTCAGCAGTTATCGACTTGTGCCGAGGAAAGGTATCACTCTTTTCTGAAGTTTCGACCTGGGTAGCCAATTTAACTAACAACAAGATGTTAGACTCCAGACAACTTCTCGACCACAAAAATAAGGTGAATTACTTGTCAAACTACTCGACAAACAACAAGCCAGTACATCAGAATTCGGAGGATGACCTATGGCCACAAAAGATTCAGGAGATACGTAACTTCCAGTGCCACAATACTACCGAGCAATTAGAGGAAAACCAGCTGAATCAATTAGTCAACATATATGAAAAATATCGAGCTGTATTTTCGGACGAACCTGGAAAGATCCGGAACTACCAATGTTCCATACGATTCAGAGAACCAGTAGAATTTAATCGAAAGTCGTATCCCATAGCACAATCTTTGAAGGAAGCCGTACGCACAGAGATCCAGAATATGATCAATAGAGATATTATCGAAAGCAGTCAATCGCCATACACTAGCCCAATTGTGGCTATACATAAGAAAAATGGGAAGGTAAGGCTTTGCCTTGACGCACGTGAGATAAATAAAATGATTATTAACGATCGTACCTCACCTGGCGAAATTGATGAGATATTGAAGAGATTTCACGGAACGAAGTTCATTACCACGTGGGATACCGTTTGCGGGTATTGGCAAGTGGAGTTGCACCCAGCAAGCTGGCAATACATGGCGTTCATCTTCGAAGGGCGCAACTATCACTTTAAGAGGTTGCCCTTCGGGTTAGTGAACTCAGTAGCTGTTTTTGTCACCTGTATGGATCATATACTCGGACCAGAAGCGCTCCAATTCACGACTGTCTATGTTGATGATCTCCTAATAACATCAACCAATTGGGAAGAACACTGTTACCGTGTGGAGCATGTCTTGAAGAAGCTGGCTGAAAATAATGTTACCCTTAAACTAGACAAGTCCAAGCTTATAGCTAAAGAAGTACAATTCTTGGGTTTCCAGGTAAACAGTCAAGGAATAACACCATCAACAGAAAAAGTAGACGCCATACAACGATTCCCTATACCAAAAAACAGAAGGCAACTACAATCATTTTTAGGCCTGTGTAACTACTATAGGAAGTTCCAAAATAATTATTCCGAACTGATGGCCCGGTTTCAGTACCAGTTATCGTCCAAGAATAAATGGCGATAGGGTCAAGAACAAGACGAAACCTTCAAATCAATTAAGGAGAAGTTCTTAGAAGCAGTAATGCTCAACCATCCAGATTTTAACCGACCCTTCTTTCTAAACTGTGACGCTAGTAACATTAGCTTGGGATCAACACTGTACCAAGAAGACGAAGGTGGAAACCATCTAGTAGTGAGCTTTGCTAGTAGAACCCTTAACCAGTGTGAAAAGAACTATAACGTGACGGAAAAGGAACTGCTAAGTGTAGTCTTTGCCTGTGGGAAGTTTCGGACGTATATCCTCGGATATCCAGTGACCGTTCGAACAGATCACAAATCTATATCATTTCTGAGAAGATGCAAGTTAAGCCATGGTAGATTGACCAGATGGGTACTTGCCCTGCAGGAATACGATATACAGTGGGAGTATGTTCCTGGAAGTAAAAATGTAGTAGCCGACGTATTGTCGAGAGTAAATCTGGAAGAACAAACGTTTGAAGGCGAAAAGGAGAGCATCTTGAAAATCTATAATATTATCAAGGACAGATCCGATTTAGAAAAGATAGTGCAGGACATCAGCAAACACCAGCAGTCCGACCGGAAGTTAAACCACATTAAACTTCGTCTCTCCAACCAAGATGACTCAATAACCAAGTTTTATTGTGTACATAACGAAATATTATTCATCAAAACATCCCTTGATGAAGAGATATGGAAGATCATGATCCCTACTACAATCGAAAAGGATATCATCCTGGACTATCATCTACGATACGGTCACATGGGAGCCATGAAGGTGATCAAGGCGATAGAAGAGAATTGCCATATAAAAAATATAAATAGGAAGACGAGAAACTACCTCAAAACCTGTCTGATATGTCAATTGGTGAAAACCAACAATGAGAGAAAAGAGGGTATGATGATACCAATTACCTCACAAGCCAAACTGGAAAAGGTCTTTCTGGACATCTGTGGTCCATTTCCCCGCAGTGGCGGACGCCATCGATACAAATACATTATTATCATGATGGATCACTTCACAAAATTCACAAAACTGTACCCGGTGAACAGAGCCACCACTTTGAAGACTCTAGGAATAATAACAAATCATTACATTCCAGAGATAGGGAGCCCGGCATCCATAATCACAGACCATGGAACGCAATTTAAGGGTTGGAGGTGGAGAAACACTCTAAATACGTTGGGCATTAAGACATACAAGACATCTGTCTACCACCCCAGCAGCAATCCAGCAGAGAGGGTACTGCGAGAAGTCGGAAGAATATTACGGACTTATTGCTATAATCAACAAAGGAAGTGGCAAGAATATTTATTAGCTACTGAAGAATTCCTTAATTTGTCATATCACCCCGCTATAGGTACCACGCCATACACGGCAATGTATGAAAAACCGCCTCCAAGAGAAATACAAGACATAATAGAATTCCCCATGAGTCAAGAATACAAATTCAATCGAATCAGATTCTACAATAAATTGGCAGAAGACCAGGAAAGGCGCAAGAACAAGTATCAAAAGGCGATTAAGAAAATAATAAGTTATGAAGTCGGAGAAAAGGTACTACTAAAAAACAGGGAATTACCCAGTACTTTGGAAGGCATTACCAAAAAGTTGTTACTGCTGTATACCGGCCCATACCTGATTATTAAAAACAATAATAACAATACGTATGTGTTAAAGGATATCATTTCAAATAAAGTAAAAGGAACTTATAATCAATTATCAATTAAAAAATATATAGAGGAGAGATAAAAAATTTCAAAATTCAAAAAATTTGTAAGCACAACTTACACCGATTATTCGGAAAGCTATGATGAAAAAAAAAAAAAAATTTTTTTGATGAACAAAAATGTTCAAAATTCAAAACAATAGTAAGTACAACTTACACCAAAATATTTGAAAAACTACTATGAATAAGAAGGAATTTAGTTGAATAAAAATATCTAAAGTTAAAAAATAGTAAGCTCATATCATTACTCATACGAATGATGAGAAATAACTCTTAAATATGAAAAGAGATTTTGTAAGAAAGAGATACAAAATTCTAAAAGAGTAAGAACAAGTCACACTCATAATTTGAGTGAATTCTTACATAAAAGAATTTGAAGGTAAATGGAGTACAAATGTAAAAACTCTCTCTCAAACTCTCCAGAGACCCAAAACAAAAAGAACAGGTTCTAGTAAACAAAAGAACAACCAATGTTAAACAATTGGATAATTTAATGTTACCAGAACAATATATTAATAAATGATAAAAATGTTAGAAGAAGGAATGTAACAAATCCTCATGAAAACCAGTGTTAATAAAAAAAAAAAAACCCTTCAATAAACTATCACAACTATAAAGAACCATACTATAGTTTGTATGATAATAGTGACTACGCTAACAATGACCACTATTATAAATTATGTAAATAAGACAAAAATGATACAGAATTTCAAATGAAAAAGAGAAAAGAAACCAGAATATCATAGGATTTAATCAAAACAACTTAACCAAACTCACAAAGAAAATAATTTGATAAAGATGGAACAATGAAGAAGGACCAACTAAGTAAAGACCAAATATTAAGACCAGAAACCAAAAACCCTGGTACTATTAATGATAATATTGTTGCAATAACCACTGTTATAGTGATAAGTGATAAAGCATTAATTAATGTTATGCCATGAGCAATAAAATAACTCATTGGATACCAAATGGTAGAAAAAATATATATATATATGCTAATTACTATGTAAACAAGATGAAATGATGAAATGTATATTATACCCCATACCTAAACCACCTAATATGGAATAAGCTTTAATCGAGGAGAAGAGTCAAGTGTATAAAAATATTAGTTGATATAAAATATTATGAAGTGAAGAATCTAAAGATGTTTATGTTAGTCAAAAGAGACTACTTTTACTGATTATTTATTTTTATGACTGGATGTAGAAAATGCCATCAGTCTTATATTTTGAGCAGAGATGATAATACCTCTGGACTCAATTAATTGAAGCACTGGACAAGCAGGGATTGAAGCCAAAAGTGCCACTCTGAACTGTTCCAATTAATATGTTAGGGAATGTTAGGGAGTAAACATACTGGTGAGGAAGCACCAAATAAGAAAGGATATAAAATGATAATGTTATACACAAGATTGAGGATCACTTATTAATGAAGAAAGAAACTAATGAAGGAGATACACATCATCTGAGAGGAAGCAACGGTGGAAAAAGAAGGCATATGAAGTGAAAACATGTAATCACGAAGAAAATATGGTAAATAAAAAGAATTAGTAGTAATTATTTCATCCATACTAAGAGTATGATCTGAACTAATCACTTTTACAGTAGAGCATATGTAGCATAACAAAATTATCACATGAAAATTTTAACTTAGGGAAGCAGTAAAAAGGAAAGAAAAGAAAAAGGAGATAAAAAGGTGAAAACAATATTAATAAGGGAAATTTATAAGGTCAAGAAGCGGAGAAACCACAAGACAAGAAAAATGACTAATATAATAATGAAGAAAGGACAAAATATGTCAAGATTCCTACAAAGAGCCTAGAAATAAGAAGAGCTATTCCAAAAATGTTAATAAAGGAATACATACCTTTGAACTAAATTTAAAACCAACATATTTAGACCCCGTAACTCAAGTTACAAGATACAATCCAATGAAAACCGAGTTGTAAACTAGATATAAGTATTATATGTAACAACTAAAAGACTACCAATAGTGTAGAAACAAACCAAAAACTACCATAGTGTAAAAACAAAAGACTACCATTAGTGTAAGAAATATAAGGTGAAATACCATAATAAATACAATAAAAGTTAGAGACTACAGTGAGTGTAGAGAATAACCAGTGACACACTATAATAAAAAATAGTGTAGGAAATAAAAATTATTTAAAAGGGTTGACAACATTATTAGTAATAAGAGTTTTTTAAAATTAGATATAAGAAATAATATTACCCATAAAATGTTTTTTTAATTACAGTTAAGTAAATTGTGACAAGTTCTTAACCAGAGGACAGTTCATAACTAATGATAAGATGTTTGTTATTTATTGTTAATCAGCTAATATGTTAGATATAAGGTGATAATAGATATAAGATATTTTAATCACTGTTAAGTTAATACCAAAAGACAGTTAATGACTGAAAGTATTATTATTAGTAATAAGATGTTTTAGTAGAATTAAATTTGTTATAAAAAGAACATAAAAACAAAGGACAGTTAATGACTGAAGGTATTGTTAGTAATAAGATGTTTCTATTATAGTTAAATGGTATATAAAAAATAATAGGCATAAGATATTTTGTTATCATTGAATGATACAGTCAAAAATAATAGATATAAGGTGTTTTTGTTAAAATTAGGTGATATATGAAAAATAGTAGATAATAAGATGTTTTGTTGTATTTAAAATCATGTTAACTAATTTTCAAGTTTGTAAGGCAGAGAGGCAAGTAGGAAATAGGAATGTTATAATTTTATTTAAAACTGTAAACCATACGAAAGGTACAAAGCAGATTAGCTAATACACCACTCTAGAAAAACAGACCAGTAATGTAAACCAAAACTATCTATCAGAGAATCAAACTACATAATATAGGGAATAGAATTCAGTCCATACAACACTGAAATTTGAAAATGTAATTCATACAGGTACAAATAATAACGAATAGAATGACAAAGGAAAGAAAATTAACTTTTTTTGGAAATAAATAATACTAGGCCTATAATGGTAATCAGATCAGACTAAAGGGTAAACTAATCAATATTGAAGTGTTATAACAACAAAATTATTAACAACAAAGGATAGTCACGGAGTGATTAATATTATTCCATGGAAATATTATCAGAAAAACAATTATAAACCATTTAAACACTAAATTTGTACAAAATATGAGGCCTACAATAATGATCAAAAATTGTAATTTTTAGGCTTAAATGAACTTAAAACAAACCCAGCTATATATCCAGTTATGTAAAATTAATTAATCGATATTGCTGAATAATTAGATTTTTGTAAAATTAAGAAATAAATGAAATACAGTAATAAATAGGAAAAGCTATTATGTATATTTAGAGTATGAGCCAAATCTGAGACATGTACTTTTATAAATAAACAATGGAAAGAGGAAAAAGACATATCATAAATTACCCTAAAATGACGACGTTCAGAGTTTAGTCTATTGTTACCGTTAATATGACCAGTTGAGAAATTACTAACAGAAGACCGAAAAAGTATAATTTTGTGCAAAACCGTGAGTGTAGCTTCGAAAAGTGTAACAGAGGTTAACTAAATTAAAAATAACACTAACAGATAATAATTAACACCTAACTAATTCAGAACAACAGTAATAACACCATCTAACACGAGCACAAGAAATCAACGGCCATTTTGAGAAGATTTTAAACCGTATTAGCAGAACCGAATACACATATTTGAACACCGGACACTTCACCAGTAAACCATCACGAAACGACATCGCAGGAGAAGAGAGGACACTCTACACTATATTCCAGGACAACTACAACCTCGCAGAGAAGGGAATACTCATTTATTTCTGTGGTAGAAGCTCAACCAGTTTCAGCAGTGCATAGCAGAGAAGTCGAGGTGACGGCGGCCATACTTTATTTCCGAACCAGCACAAGGCACGGCCTGCTTGAAGCCAGTGACGTCATCTCGACGAATGGTTCGATATTACTTTTCATAATTGACAATTTACATAATAATATTGTTTTTTCAGCCATAATGATTTATTTTAAAAATTAGTGTAAGAATTGTATCTTGTTCCTTGCCCTCTGACCATTTCGACTCGCTAAAAGAATCCTAATTAATTAATCTTGTAAAAAATATATTTTGTCAATCTTGTTCGCTACCGACTTGAGCAGATATCAACCAATGGGTCATGCGCAGCCTGAATGGCGCATAATTTTAAATGTCAGTAAATGAACATCATTATTCAGTTATAAGAGTTTGTATTTATTTGTATAGTGAATGTTAGCTATTCTTTCTTCTAAAAAAATAATTTACAGTGATGAAATAAATATTTGAGAGGAAGAAGAAGAGCAAAGTCAGCTGTAAGAATCAACAGATCTAACTACACTATTAAATTATTAATAGAAACAAATAGTTTCGAACTACAAATTCATACCTATTTAATTGGAAGTAATTAAAGCACACACAAAATTAATTAATTATTTATTAATTAATTGAATTAATTAATTAAACAAAAAAATATATAAGTAAAATTTTATAACTTACAAAAATTTTTATTATCAACAAATCACACTTTGTTATCATACATTATTTATATTTAATTTATTCTTTGTAATTGGGAATAATTACCAATTGGTGAATCTAAAGTGGAGCTGTATCATCGGCGAGTTCAACACCGAGATTCAGACAACATTTATTAGCATCACAATTGCTATCTTTATATATTTTATTTTATAGTTGTAATTATATTACAATAGACATATAATTCAGTCATTTTTTAATTATTTACTATTATACTGTGTAGTCTATATAGAAATGTTGATAATTGTGTGGATGAAAATATTAGGTTGCATAAGATTTAGTATGGTATTGTAATTCAATGTAGATTAGTTGGTTTTATTATCTGTATTAACACTATGGTACAGGGGCCTAATTTGTAACCTTCCACCATGGACAATCTTTTGTACTGAACAGTTCCGTCTTTTCCATAAGGGCACATGGGGCACGAGCCCAGGGCCCCCGGCTTGATGGGGGCCTCAAAATGCCGACATCGTCGTTTACACCGAAAAAAGAGGAGCTCAATTTTTAGTGTAATTTTACTAAGAATTGCCGTTAAAATTTCTAAATTTGAATGTAAATCAGAAACCAGATGAGATTTCTAAATATTTTCTAAACAGTGAACAAAATTTTACTAAATCTAAAAAAATTTCAGAAAAATACATAGCATAAAATTTCTTAATTAATTCTATAAAATGTATACAAATATTTAAATAACTTTAAAATATTATTTAAAAGAAATTTTTTTAAACATCAGGTTGCGGTTGCGGCAGTAGATTTTCGTTAACTTACTGTCAACTTGATTATCAAGGCAGATGCAAAACTAAAACTATGCCATCTAGCGGTCACCTATGTTAGTGCTACCTGTAGGCACGCATAGATGTCGACGCTGTCGATTGGTTGGGGATTGATCTCTCAAACTTCAATGATTCGTTTTGTTTACGTGCTTATTTATCATAAATTATAAAGTATCTTTATTAAAGTGTTGTATGTAGTTTTGTAGTCTCGTTTAATTATGTCGAAAAGAACATATTTAAGTGGTTCAGAAAAAAGAAAAACACTTGCAGATCTAAAAGAAAATATCAACAAACTACCTAAACTAACCTCATTTTTTACAGTTGAAGAAACTAACAGGCAGACTGATTCTTCGAACTCATCATCTCAAGATGCCTCTAAATTTCAAAGCTCAGAAACGGGGCCCACGTTTGACATAGAAGATAATATTAGTGTTTTGAGTTCATCAGTTCCAGATATAAAGACAGTCACACACACATCACAACCTGGATCTTCCAGTTCAAGCTACTGCGACTTACCAACTACAAGTATTTTAGAAAATATATCTCACGACCCTGGTACGTACTGTGATGAAATTTTAACGGAAGAAGTACGCGATATTTGGATTCGTAAAGGGCCAGAGTTTTTCCAAAATAAAAACTGTGACTTCTCCAAAACTTCCACAAGTTTTCCTGATCTAAGCGGTAAAACAAAAACTAGAAACTTGACTAGAAATGTTTTCACTCGCAAATTGACGAATGGTGAGTGTGTAGAAAGAAAATGGCTCCTATATTCGCCGTCAAAGAAATCTGTATATTGTTATTGCTGCTGTCTATTTAATAATGCTACGGGTAATAATTTGAGTTCTTCAAATGGATATAAAGATTGGAAGCATATAAGTTACTTATTAATGGAGCATGAGAACAGTTTACAGCACAGGCAGTCAATGATGAATTATGTTGCAAGAAGCAAAACTACTGGACGAGTTGATAGTGGGTTGCTTTCCCAATATAATGCACAGGTCAATTATTGGAAGAATGTACTTAAAAGAATTGTTGCAGTTGTGAAATTTTTGGCTTCAGGGTAGGGTTGCCAGACGTACGGTTTTAGCCAGAACATTACGGAATTTTCCCATTTTGTTCCGCGTACGGTGCGAATCTTTAACCGTACGCCAAATGTTCCGATTTTTAACATGAAGCATAATGACTTGTATTTTTGAATCTAGCGGCAAATTTTACGTTGATGCAGTTTCTGTTGTTCACGCTAGGGGGAGCATCGGAGCATGTGATGGCAGTCAAGTGAGACGGATGTGACGTCAGAACTGCGTTGCATGCCTCTGAGCGAGGCACGTGGCTTCGCTCATTTCATTGGAGGCTTGGAGCGCGTGCGTGACCAACTCATTACTCAACTCTTTCACTTTATCGCAAGCCATCGTTCAGCCTGATGGTTCAGGGTGTATTTTACGTTTTGAAAGTGATTCTTTTGTAAAAGTAGTGTGATCAAAATGGTTGGGAGTGAGACAACTCCCACGAAAAGAAAACTAGGTATTGAAACCAGCACAAACCAGAAGAGAAGACTGCAAGTGTACCGCCCGATTTGGGAAAAAGATTTTCCAGAATTGCGGCCAGTTCCAGGACATGCATATACAGCAAAGTGTACTTTATGTGGGATTTTCCATTTCACACGGTGGCGTAACCGATGTTACTAAGGAAAATCCTGGTATAATAAAATCAAACTGCTGTGCACATATATACCATAATTGCTGTAAATCTGGTATGAATGCTATGTCCATAGATATTGAAATGTTAGTAATTAAGACTTTCAATTATTTCTCAAATTCTGCTAAAAGAGTATCTCAATTGAAAGATTTCTTTCAATTTGTTGATATGGAATACAGTAGTTTGTTAAGACATGTGCCTACAAGGTGGTTAAGCCTAAAGCCTGCCATAGAAAGATTGTTGAAAAATCTTCCTGCAATTATATCGTACTTTGCTAGTATAGATGATTGCCCCAACTTCATTAAAAAAAACTTGATGGGTGTCTCTGAATCAGAAAAACCAATTATATTAGTGGAATTATATCTCCAGTTTTCTCTGCATTTAACTGAAATTTTTTCTACGGGTGTACTCAACTTAGAAAAAAATGAACTGACAATTTGTGAAGTATATTGTGTGATGGAGAAAATAAAAATAGAGTTAGAGCATAGGATAAATGTGATCTGTTTTTTGGTTATAAGGTGCAACAGTTGTTAGATAAATTGGAGGACCTTTTCCCAGGTGAAAAGCAAAGAGAATTGGGAGAATGTAGACATATATACTGTATGAAGTGTGTCTGAAATATTTAAATAAGTGGTTTGATTTTGGTGATGGCATCATTTTGTCCTTAGTGGACTGCATATCACTTGAAAAAAACCCGAGTTTCAAAATATTTTAAATTAGCAGAGTCACTTTGCATTGTTGATCACTTTAGTGTAGATAGTATGTATTCAGAGATCACTAGGGTTTCTGATTTGTTTTGTGGGGAAGGAAATGAACAGTTGAAAGCAAAATTAACTACTATGACAACACCACAGAGATGGTTATACACAGGGCCGGCTCAAGGCAAAAATTTCACCCGGGCAAGCGAGCTTTCCGCCGCCCTGTCCCCCCCAAAAAAACTTAACAAACAGGAAATGACACAACTAGGACTCTACATTTTATAAGAATATTTTAGCCTTGTATGAATTTAATTGATTTGTTATCTTTATGGAATACAATTGCAGTTTATTTCATTAAAAATTGTGTTACATTATTGGAATAATGTATTTTTATGTTCGGTTATCTTAGGCTTATTTGGGGTGATCAGTAGTATGAAATTACTTAATGATTACTAATTAATGATTTTTAATTGAATCAATAGTATTAAGGTCTAAATCAAACTCAGGAAGAGCAAATGGGTTCGGTAAAATAGTTACAAATGACTAAGTGTATCAACTATCGACAATATTTATTGTAATCTTACAAAAAAGTTGGTATAAAAAATTCAAAATTACAATTAACTGTAGGTTACTCAATTTCAAAATCACAAAGGTACTTTACGGTAACTTTTTTTCTCCAAAATCTTTTATAACAGAGTCAATGTCTATTTCTTTTAGAATACCAAATTCAATTGAGATAAGGGAAAGTCCTACAAGACGTTCTTGTGCCATACTTGATCTTAAATAATTTTTAATAATTTTTAATTTTGAAAAAGATCTCTCCCCAGACACTACACTTACTGGAAGTGTTAATACAATTCTCAAAGCTAATTTACATTTGGAAAATTTTCAGCTAAAGAGTTGTTCATGATGAACTTGAGGATGTCTTCTGGCCTGTTGCCACAGTCTTAGGGTAACAGAGTCAGAAGTACTAGAAGTTCTTGGTGCAGCTGGTGTCCTTCAATATCTCGGTGCTCCCCATCGGTCAAAGCTATCTGTAGGTCTGCACATTTTTGTAGCAATGTGTTCTTATCTTCATTTTTGATGTTATAAAGAAAGCCAAATACATAATTGTGGCTGGATAGCTGTGAAAATCTCTCCTCAAGTGAGTTTATTACGCAGTCCAACAAACAGAAATAAAAATTGGTCATAAATGCTCTTTTTGGGTCTGAGACTGGCTCGTCAGCTGTTTCATAGTGAAATTTGCATTTGACCCTTCTTGGACGTACTTGAGATTCAGTTGGGAATATGGCTTCGGTTTCAAGAGTTTCTGCAATCTCCCTGGCATCAACAAGTACTTCCTCAAAACCCTTCTCCGTCCTCATTTTCTCAAAATGTTCTTTCACTTTAGAAATTAGCTCAACTGCTTTTGCAATGTTCATATCTTCTTTTTGCAGCTGTTTGCTGATAATATTTATCCTGAAAAGTATTGGCATATATCATGCCATACAACCAAGGAGCAGATAAACTTAAAGCTCTTTAGCTTGCTAGCCAGACCCAAGGCAGTACTCTTTCCATAGCCATCGATCGATGAGTCAGTAGATAACTCAAGTAGAGTATCATATATTTCTCCTGTCTGGTAACGAAAAGGAGCAACTGCATTAATGCGACTCTCCCATCGAGTGTCGCATATTGGTTTAACTGTTAGTGATGTAACATGTTTTCTTAACACAGACCACCGGTGAGTTGAGGCAGAACATAATTTGTATACTTCCTACACAACCAAGAAAAAGTTTACAGCCTCACTACAGGATAAAACAGAGTCGTTCACCACTAAGTTCAGCGAATGTGCACTGCAAGGTACAAAAAATCCGCGAGGGTTCAAAGTTAGAATTCTGTTCTGGACTCCTGCGTTTTCCCCACCATGTTTGCACCATTGCCGTACCCTTGCCCACGCATATTTTTTAAAGGTGTTTTCATTTCATTTAACTTGGACAAAAGAATGTTTGTCATAGATTCTCCTGTTGAAGATGCAATTGGGATAAACCCAAAAAAATGTTCTTTGGGGCAGGGGTCTTTACCTGGTTCACAACTTACAAAACGTATAATCAAAGTCATTTGCTGTATGTGGCTTTGATCAGGCGTACAGTCCAAAATAATAGCATAGTAAGTCCACTTCTGTACATTATGTAGTATTCGTTGTCGTATCATTGATCTTATTACTTCGATCACTTCATTTTGGATATTCTTCCCTAGGTAATGTATATAAGATTCTTTTGAAGTAATCCTCCGTAAGTGTTCAGCAATTATGATGTCAAATTTCCCTACAAACTCTAACAGTTTCAGGAAATTCCCATTGTTTCTGTCATACAGTTTGTCTGACGCACCCCGAAATGGCAGATTCTGTGAATCAAGAAACTCAATCACGTACACAATGCGTTTGAAAACTTCCTTCCAGCGTTCAACTTCATTCTTGATCATTTTCTGGTGTTCTGCATCAATTGTTTTGTTCACACGCAGCCTCGTAGAACATTCCTTCCAGAACTGGAATGCCCGCATATGTCCTGGTGATCTTTCGTGTTCTGACAGTAGTTCAGATATGCGCTTCCAGTCGGTGTACCCAGTCTCTGAAGACAGAGATGTTCGTATTGTGCTAAACAGTCGGCAGCAAAAGCAAAATATGACGTCTTTTGATACAGAATATATAAGCCAGGGACGTGAAACCTCTTCACCATTGCTCATTCGCCTACGATAATTGTTGAAACTAAAATGGTGACCATCTCTGTTTACAGGAAAGTCAGTGTCACTAATTTGTTCTGGCCCACGTTGGACGAGGATGTCACTGTCTTTGGCACTTAAGTTCACTGGCCACTCTCCAGGGTCATGGGATATGATTTTATCTAGAGAAACCTGAAAAAGACAACAAAAACTAAGGAGTATTGTATTAGCAAAAAGTACAAAATCATTTAGAAGCTTCAAAAAATTGGGACGCAAATTTGTTTGTTAAATTTACGTAAATTTAACAAACAAATTTGCGCGATTTATTCAATTGGCATAATAAGCCTAGCCTATCTGCTAAAACTTAACTGTAGCATGTTGTAAACTCAATATTTTCAACTTTGTCATTTTAAGTTTATAAAAAAATTACCTTAAAAGATTCTTCCGCAATCGCTGAATCAGAATCAGAATGAGATTCAACTCCCTTCACATTGTCGTTTTTTTCTTCATTTTCAGTATCATGGGATTATTGTGAAATAAATAAAACTAGGCTACACGAGGAAATAGGTTACTGCTGATTTTGAATTTCTGATTACTGGTAATTATCGTATTTTAGAATGCATTATTTTTATTACATTTTAAAGCAACCCTTCAATAATTTTAATAAAGGCAAAAGTGTTTTGTTTTATGTACAGTATTTATTCCAGTTTAATATTAAAATCCAAATTTTCGTGCATGTAATGTAACTGTGCTCAGCACTCTTAACAAATAACAATAAAATTTTATTAGCTTACCTCAGACAGAAAAATGTTGGTGCATGAGGTTCTGAGGGAAGTACCGTAACAAAACGTTTTAACGCTGAAGCTTGTTTTTGAGCTTCAGAAGTCTGCTGCAATTTTCTTTTTCTATAGAAAAAACCTGAGTGTCTCTTTTTATCAGCCATTCCTAATTCCTACCAAAACAATCTTTATAAAACCACTGACACAGACAGATACAGTATTGTTAAACCACACAAAAACATTAACGGCGGAACACAACGGTGGGACTGAAAGGCTTTACATGACGCACAACTCACCATCCGCTTGACTTACTACTACAAGTGCGACTGATGTCAAGCGAGCGTCTGTATATTAGCCTGTACGCGCAGGCGCATCTCGGCCATCGAGTCATTTCACCCCCTCCCGCGCCCGTAGTCGAATCGAACTGCGAAAGTGACTCACCTTCTTGCGCGCCCAGGCCTGTATTATTCGTTCGTACCTCAAACGAAATAGACTCAGTCACAGGCCCACTTTTCTAAGCCACTGTTGCCGCCCTGGCGCCCTCCTCCCACCTGTCTTTCGTAAGATTTGTTTTGTATTGGTTTTTAAGTTTTTAAAAACTTACGATACTGTTGTAAATTTGTTGTTGTGGTAATCCATGGTTTTACTATAATTAGTAAACTGGGAACACGCAGAAAATTTATTCTAAATCACCGATCATAGATCGTAAAACATTTTTTCGTTCCGCTTGGCGCCCCTAACTTAAGGCGGGCCTTAAGCCATTACTGGTTGTACATTATTGAACTGATTGGTGCATCAAATCTGTCCAATGTTTTAGTTTTAGTTAAATTTGTTTTGAGTATATTTCCATCAAATGCATTCACAGAGAGAGTTTTCTCCATTATGAACATTAAACGGAGGGATGAGCGAAACAGATGTTCAGTTGATCTAATAAAACATGAGTCGTATACTTACTTCAATTATGATGAAAGTTGCAGTGATTTCTATAAGAATGTACTTTTGAATGAAAAAGTGTTGAGAATTGCACGCTCAAGTGAAAAGTACTCGTGTTAATTGTGTTGAGTATAGTATATTATCCATAAAATGTGCTTTAAATAAAATCAAGAAATTCATTGTCGATACATGTGTTCCTATTTCTCATCTCTGAAATCTGGCAACCCTACTTCAAGGGGACTTGGGTTTCGTGGTGATAATGAAATTTTGAGGTCTCAAAATAACGGGAATTATTTGGGATGCTTAGAACTAATTAGTGAATTTGACCCTTTTCTTGCTGATCATATGCAAAACTGCAGAAATCGTGGACAAGGAAGTACATCATATTTGTCTGCAAATATTTGCAATAAATTTATTAATATAATGGGACAGCAAGTGTTAATGACGATTGTTAATGAACTTAAAGCAGCGAAATACTACTCAATAAGCGTGGATTCCACACCAGATCTCTCCCATGTTGACCAACTGACTTTCATCACTCGATAAGTAAATGACGGAGAGCCTATCGAGAGATTTTTGCAACTTTTACCTATGGAGGAGCATAAGGCTCAATATATAGCAGCTATCTTTTTAAACTTTTTGGAAAGCCTTGATATTCCATAAAGGATTGCCGCAGGCAGAGCTACGATAATGCTCCAAATATGGCTGGAAAGTATTCTGGTCTTCAGACAAGAATAAAAGAAAAATGTGAATTTGCTATTTTTGTCCCATGTGCCACACATTCACTGAATTTAGTAGGTGTTCGGGCGGTTGGATGTGTTTTAGAAGCAGTAGCATACTTCCAATTCATCCAAAATTTGTTCAATTTTTTTTCGGGTTCGACCAATCGATGGAAAATTATGACAGAATGTTTAGGTGCAAATAAAGTTCTGAAGTCTCTCTCTGAAACCAGATGGTCTGCATGGACTGATGCTCTTAATGCTTTGCAAAATGGTTATAATCATATTTCTGAAGCTTTAACATCAATTGCCAGAAACACCGATCAACCAGGAGAAACAAGAAACGAGGCTCAAAGCCTTGCCAAAAAAATGGAAAAATTGTAGACCATTCTCCTAACGGAGATATCGAATGACCTTTTGGGAATCATCAATAAAACAAGCATAAGTTTACAGAATTATACCATGACAATGGACGTTGCAACAAAACTTTTTGCGTCTCTTGCCGATTATATCAGTAGTGCATGCAGTAATTTCGATCAGTATGAATCGGCTGCCAAAGAAAAACATCCAAATGCTGACTATTAAGATAATTCTCAAAGAAAGGGAATTCGCAGCACACGCATCACTTTTTTGGAAGGACCATCAGAGACTGTACAGTTGAATAGCAAAGAAAAATTTCGTATAGAAACATTTCTTCCTATAATCGACACATTGGATGCTCATTTAAAGCAACGTTCAGAATCATACAAGGAAGTTAACAAACGTTTTAGTTTTCTTTCTCAGTTAAAAACAATCGATTCTGACCAGTTGACAAATAAATGCAAAGAATTTGCAGAATTCTGTCACGAAGACATTAATTAATGCTAATGAGCTCGAATCAGAATGTTTTCATTTAAGGCAGTACTTGAAAAACCTTGCAAATGAATCGGTGGACTTGAGTATCTCAGCCTTACATACTCTAATAAAAGCAGATAAATTAGAAGAAATTTTCCCGAATGTGGAAGTTGCTACAAGGATATTCCTTTGCTTAATGGTCACCAATTGTAGTGGAGAGCATTCATTTTCACAGCTAAAAAGAATAAAAAATGAATTACGAACAACTATGTTACAAGAACGACTTAATAATTTGTCAATCATGTGCATAGAAAGTGATATCCTTCAAAAATTAGACTTTGAGGACATAATAGAAGATTTTGCACAACAGAAATCCTGGAAGAAACCATTATCATTAACGTAAGTCCAATTCTCAAAACAGTAATCACTTCACTTATATTTGATTTGTATAAAGCTAACCATAATAACCAATAAAGTCACTAAATAAAAGTACATACTGATATTTTGATTCACATTTTTTTTTTTACTTTCTAAAAGGGCCCAAAACTCTGTGTGCCCAAGGGCCCCTGCATGGCCTAAGACGGCCCTGGTACTGAATTTGCATGACATTGAAGATGCAATTGTGTGTCCTCTTGCTTGTAATGCAATTTTTGTGATATCTTATCCAAATACTTAATAAAATTTCAAATAATCTGAATAGGTTTAGATTAAAAAATGCCATGGGAAACCAAAAGAATTGTCACCTTCAATTAAAAAAAGAAGGTAAATTTAACTTAAGGTAGATACTTTATTGTTTTGGGGAATTTTTGTTGTTTGTTCATTATTTTTTCTCATTTGTCTTAACAACAAATTGAAAATTTCTAAAGGCAGAATCCTTGTTGGCAGTCTATATCTCACACGTTCCATTTTATTTTCAAATCACCTTATAAACCACACATTTTGAGAAAACTTCATAAATATGACTTCACATGTAGTGGTTATGGAATGATTGTAAACAGTGTTTGAAACTCCATGTCCTGATCTAGGTTTATGTAGTATGAATAACAGACATGTGTTAGGGTTTTAAATTTTGTGTGGTAAGGAAGAACAAAATTTTAACAAAATTAGTAAGTAAATACACATCAAGAACTCTGTACAGTAGGTTCACCCATGTTACAGTAAAGTAGCAAGAAAATATATAGGAAGTTTTTAAGTTGGTCAAGAATAAATTACTCCAGTATACATTCTACATTAAACTGTATTGACACATTCCAGACTGAATAAACATTAGGAGGTTATCTGTTTCGTACTTGCTAAGTGGACTTAAGCCCAACATCAATCAATAATGTTCATACTCAAATAACTAATTAAACTAATTATTTAATTTTTACCTGTTTTACTTATCTTTACTGGCATATTATTAACAATATTGGAAATTTCCTGTTTTCTATATTGGAAATTTCCTGTTGTCTTTCTTGGTTTTCTTTCCTTTTCCAATTTCCTGTTTATCGTTCTGGAGGAAGTTGCCCCACCCCAAAACCTCCCTCACTGCATCATTGCTTCTTATCTTCTGCAATGCACTCCCAATTTTATATAAACTTGAGTTATGTGTTGTATAACCATATGTGCTACTGTCTTATAATCTTTGCTTTTACACGATTAAGTTTTCAGACATCATGTTGGTATTGATTATGTGCATATTTTAACAAATTACTGATTTTATATTACCGCATGATAGATTTTGTCATGACTAGAAATCACCTCATGGTCTGCTCTTATGTAACAATTGACAGTCCACAGGAACTTCATTTCAGTTGCTCTGATGCAACTTGTTCCTTCTCTGTGTTATATAACTCATGATATACTACCATATATCTGAATTGCATAAATTGTAACGGGACGGAATTGGGTGGTTGGTTTTATTTCAATTGTAAATGCGACGAAAAGGAGTTACCCACACAGGGCCTCAATTTTAACAATAGACATTCACTGTTGGCGCACCCAGTTGCACGTTTGGTCTGTCCGCCCCGCAATATGCTACATTTCCAGGTGCTAAGGTATGTGCACGAGTGCGCGTATGCTTGCCCGCACAGATGAATTGTCACGTATGAGGATCGCTAGTCAACCAGAGGGAGTATACAGTACCTCGTGGTCGCTAAATACTGTGTCACGTGATTCCTTTTGAGCCTATCCCGAAGCAAGTTGGCAAGCAGGCGAACGTTTTTGGCCATCTTGGAAGCATTGTTTTGGCGTCTGTCATCTTACAGTAATCAAACCGGCCGGTTGAACGTAAAAGGCTCGAGAGCCGAAAATTTAGTAAAACTTGTAAAAATGTGAGTCAACTAGAGTAAACAGTGAAACTTTAACATTTTAATTCAGTGAACGAAATTTAACCAGCAGAAACTTTTTCGGACTAAAACAGTGCACAAACAAAACGGACGAATTACAACATCTGGTATTCAGGGCGGCAAAAGGAAAGTAACTGTTAAATAAATATAAAAAAAAAAATTTTATAAGAAGAGCTCTAAATAGAATAAATGGGGTAAATGTATGAATGAAGCGTGTGCGCAAATACTGGATTGTCTTAGAATAGCTATAAAATAGTTTAAGTTGTCTTTTCAAGATGTTTTTTTTTCTAGAAATGTTCCTCATAAACAATGTTTTGTATGTTTAAAGAAACAGTAATAGTTTTTTTTTGTTTGAGAAGGAAAATGAATAACAAGTAAAGCTAAAAAGAATATAAAATAAATGTGATATTTGTTGAATAAAAGTTGAGTAAATTAACAATTAAATGAGAGTCGAGTTTCTTGATAACAAAAAACCCCAAGTCACGTTTATAGATTACGAGTTCGTGTGCAGGACCCTGGCAGACAAAAGGTAAGATGAGAAGTTTTTATTAATTAAAATGTGGTAGGTAAAGTATATAATAACAAAATTTAATAGTAATTAGCAGATGTAAGTAAATTTTTATATCCATAAATAAGTAACTCTGGTATATAATTACAGACACGTATTGAAAGTTATCACTGTTGGCAGACAGACTATCCAATTGAGACTGTCAGCTGCTCCAGGATTTCTATGCACAGCAGATTCCATACAGATCTTTCTTTGGTAAATGTAAAAGTAAGGTAAGTGCTGAGTTGTGTAAACACAAAACATTTGGTAAGCCACAGTTATGCAGTTATAAAAACACATTGGCTAAAGTAGAGTAAATTAACAATACACATGAGTAAAGAACATTGAAAATTTGTTTATTTTCCAACAAAGCATTACATTACAAAGCCACAATAAGTATTCAAATTGTAATTTTGTTCTTCTCATTTAGTTATGGTATATGTTGTTTCATTACAAATTAGTAAATTTCAGTATACTCCGCAGTTTGTTGCTGAATTTGATGATCTGTGTACCATTAATTTATTGTACATTATAAAAATAAACTCAAGTATGTCTAAAAATTTTTTTTTATTCTTGTAAATAAAACTGATGTTTCTGTGGTGGCAAACACAAGACGTTTAGTAGTATTTGTTGATATGCTTCAGTAGTGCACAATTAATTTATTTTTTGAATGGACAGAGAATCTTGAATATGTACGGAGATTTTTTTCTGTTGAAGAATACAGGCTTGTGTGGCTGAAAAAAAAACAAAAGAGTTTGATATAGTAGGCCTACTTCACAAACTATATCCATTTGTTGTGGTTAGGTGTTCATATACAAATTAAGTTATATACAAATATACAAAACTATAGTGAATCCAAAGTTATGTAGATAAACAATTTATAGCAAGTCACAATTTTAAACATATTTTAATAGTATTGTCTTACAAAAACGTTAATATGCCATTTATGAATGTGGGAGTGCCACATATAATTGCCAGACACAGTTACAATTTTTTATTTATTTTTAAGTTGAAGTGTTTCTTGTTATCGTATTTTATATTCTGTAATTCATGAAGTAAAACTTCCTAATACCCTCCCCACACGTCCTGGAAACAGAGATTCCAGTTGCAGCACTAATACCCATATGTTCCACCCATGTGGAGTACTATGTCAATGTTCATCTGTGACAAAGTACTTATATTTGTGAGGGCAGAGCAACTAAAGGGTCACAATGGGTCAACGTGTGTATGTATTTTACTCATGCTAACTTATTCATATAATTCATAAGTTTATCTCAAGTATTCTAATTGATGAACTCACCTTTTTATGATGTTCAGCACTGATGATTTTTCTGTAACCAAATGTAATGGTAGTGGTAAAGAGGGTTTGTGTGTTCATAATTTGTATATTGCCAAATGTTTCACACATGCCTGTGAATGTGTGAACACAAAAATTTTGTTATTAACCCTAAGCCAAAACCAACCCGCTATAAACACAACGGTCAATGTAAAACTAGTCAGACCAGAGGTCAGTGAGACTGAAAATTTTGAATGCAAGTTACATCTTAACTTGAACCATTATAAAAAAAAACACAATGTTTCAACCACTTGAGTCAGTGGCTATTTTCAAGTGAACAATATCAGAATATATATACAACAATAAAATACAATCTGTAAACAAAAAGATCTCATTAAAACTAACAATGAATAAGGCATCAATTATAATAATATGTATATGTATAAAGGGAAATAGTTAAATCCCCAGCATGGAAGTCGTGTGTGACAGTTTCCACCCGTTGTGTGGAAGATGGACACTCTCACAAGTGACCACCAGGCTGGGGGCTTTTTCTTTGTAAGTAGTCGTTACAACTTACCAAGAAAGCTGTCAACGTACCGGGTAAGTTGTACCGACAACTTATTTATTGTGTCCCCAACAAGGAAGTTTTCTGTGACAGCTTCCACTGTGGCAGGTGGACACTCTCACAGTTGACTACCAGGCTGGGAACAAAGTTTTATAATTATCTTTACGTATTTCACTGTATTCACTGTTAATTTTCATAAGATATTTTTGTTTACATATCATAAAATTTTATTGCACACCTGAAGATTGCTGATCGCAAGCTGTGATGCATTACGTTTTAAGATAGTAACAAGCCAGGATGTAACTTTTCCTTATCGCTGCTAGCAGCACGGTAAATACGGTACTGCTGGCGGTTGCCACAGGATGCTAAGGCACAAGTGGCAGCAATAAGGGCACATCACTTATTAATTTTGACCTATGATTTGTAAAAAAAGTTAATGTTTAAATTTACTAGAAATTTTCAAACAAGAATTTTGCTGACTACAATTACCCACTTTTAATAGCCATTCAGAGGAACGGTTGTAAAAGTGGGGTCTTGTAGTACACGGCCATTCATATTTTCAAATTTTTTGAATCTATTCAAAAGATGTAGAAATAAGCGGGAGCATTTACTTTTTGCTTTGGTTTTAACTTTAAATTCGTATTCGGTGTCGTAATATTCGCATAATTTAACATCACTATTAAATTTTACATTAAGGCGAAATCTAACTGTCTTTTTCAATTTTCTTTGGTGTACCTCTTTTTCAATACTATTACATCTGGTTTTGGCCCATTCTTGAATTGTCTCATTGAGAAGTGCATCTTCATACTTCAGAATTTTTTCAATCTGAAAACAAATAAGCCAATGATTAGAGATCCTGCAAACCACTGTGTATATAAAATTATTTTAGCAAACTAGTAAGTGGTTAATTCATTATTTGTTATCCTGTTATCTCAGTTACAAGACTAGGATAGTTACGATTAAAACAGCATTAAGGAAATAGTTAGACTACTATTGTAGGAAAAACCTACATCTCTTACCATGTATAGTTTTCATGTTATATTAATCTGGTAATTGGCAAATAGTGAGAGTGCTTGCAGAAAAGGTATCCCATAAATCAGATGGTATCTTGGAAGCATTTCATGAAACTATCAATAGTATGAAAAATATTTTTACTTCATAAAGAAAGCAGTTATATATTGAAAATCTCACTAAACTTCAACGTTTAGGGTGCACAAGAGTTAATAAATTTACTTAATATTTTGGTCATTTGTATCAATAATAACAGGGTACGAGGCCTGGTATAGAAGTCATATAAATAATAATAACACTTGCTGAAAATCATTTACTTGATGATGGAAAAATACAAGGAAGAATCCTTTCAGTGCAGATGGTGAAAAATTGATTTATAGAGCTTTAGTTTCAATTATATATAAAAAGTCCAGTCCTGTGTGTGTGTGTGTCACATGTTAAAAGGAATCTACATTTCTAGGTTAGTTTTTTTTTTTACAAAATTGCTCATTTTTCTAAAGGCGGTGTACTCAAATCATATTCTGTGGGTAGTACTTTTCATTATTGTTTAAAAATATTGTTGCTTGTAATTGCTGGTGAAAATATATTTTTGACCATTACAATTTTTACCAACAACTATCATCCTGTCAGCACTTGCAGCCTGTGGTATTTAGTTTGTCTTTTCTGTATTTTTCAGAGACTAGCCGTTATATTTTGCTACTCAATACTATACATAACCTTGCTCGAGGTCTGGAAGAAGTATACTAGCCAGTGTTTGTGGAAGCAACTGGTATAGATAACATACCAGTGAAAACTCACCAATAAGGAAGAAACAACTTTGTCCTAGCAAAACAATTTTTTATCCTTATGATAATTTTTGCGATGTATGTACAAGAAACTCTGATGTCTGGGTAAGAGTTCACACTTATACACACATTCAGAGATAGAGTAAGATAAAGAGAAGCAAAATTGTTAGTCAGTTATACTTACTTTGCTCAATTTTCGTTTGTTGGCCTCTGAAACAAAAGAAAGTAAATTGATTAAGGTATTGTTAAACAAACACATTAGTCAAAAACAGTTTTACATGCTAAGGGAAACTACATTTGGTAATATTTTGAGAACTGTAGCGTGATCACTAAGGATGACCAATCCGTATGGGACAGGTCAAATAAGCCGAATCCTTATAGAACACCAAGTCATCCTTGTTATTCAAATGTCTACAGTGAAAGAAATCTTAACGAGGAACATATGAAACAATGAAACAGATATCTCACGTTCTCAAATCATTAAATTTTTTTAAGTAATAAAGGATTGTAAAAATAGCCTTACCTAGAATCACATATATACTATCATGTCATCATAATGAACACTTTTTTTGTTCTATTCATTAATATAAGAAAATTAAGTGGGAAAGATGTACAGTTTTCAATGTGCTACTGCTGCTGCTATTGCTGATAGGAATGTTTTAACATATCTCAACTGTAGGCTTCATTTAAACTAATTTCTGCATAATACTCATCAATTTAAAAAGTACTTACGAATTTGTTCTTTAATATTTTTTGAATTGCACTCTATAATTTTGATGCAGTTTCTACAATGGTCCATCATCTCTTCATGTTCATTATTCACTTTTAGGAAATTTTGTTTGAGGCCATAAAATTCTTCCAAAATCTTTTCAGTGTCAGTATCTTCAGTAACACTCATGGTTGTAAACATCAGAAAATGTTGAATTTAAATTAAATTATTTATAAATTTTAAATAATTGTAATTCAGTTTGCTTTATTATGTTCCAAATATATTTGGTGTAGTTGTTTCATAAAATTTTCAAGCAAATTGAATTTAAATTGATTTTTAAAGCGTTAACATGGAAACAACACAACAATACATATAATTAAAACTTTCTAAATTAAATTAGATGTATGTTCAAACATTAATAACACGTAGGTATTGACTTATCAAGTATATTTGAATAATAATATTATTAATAATAATAATAACAATAATAATAGTAAATTGTTATAGAGGTCCTCCTATATCTGGTCTTTGAATCCACATCAGGGTCTTTCCCTTTTTGTACTGCCCATTGCTTTCTGGTAAAAAATATGTTTTGTAGGCTGTCCTTCCTCCATTCTCTCTATGTGTCCAACCCACGTTAGCCTGTATATTTTGATTATCCTGACAATGTCCAAAAGATGGTATAGTTCATAATTATAGCGCCTGCACCACATTCAGTTTTCTTGTACTCCTCTAAATATTGTTCTTAGAATCCATCTTTTACGGCAACCTAGACGTTTCTTGCTATTTTTTGTCAATTCCCAGGTTTCTGAAGCATATGTCAGCACTGGCTTGATAAGTGTTTTGTAAATTTTACTTTTCATGCTTCTTGAGATGAAGCTAGATGTCAGGTGCTTCTTTAACCTACAGTTTGGTTTCTATAGCATCCATAATAATATCCAAAATATCCAAATGGCGTTTCATGTCATCTCTTATAGAGTCATTATGTACCTCCATTCTATGTACTTTTTTTTTTTTGGCTTTACAGTAGGTGATCAATCACAAATTCAGCCACTCACATAAAAAGAAAGTCACATTTGTTTGTTATTGTGTGTAACTTGAGTAATAAATCTTGCAATTTTGGTGGTTCAGTAGTGATATTTACTTAACTAAAAATGAACTTTTTTCATGTGAAAAACTTACTATTTTATCGGACGCGTTTCGGCTTAGTATCCGCCTTCTTCAGCTTTGGTAACAGACTGCCAGCATTTTGTAACGGTTGTGTGGAAGGTGAAGTGGGGGTGGTGTGTGGCGGAAGGGGATTGGCGCGGGGATTCAATTTATTGTTTGTTTTCTGTATAATTGTGTCAAAAAGTGTATGTGATTTATATTGTAATTGATCGTTGAGTATGTTGTTTGGTTGTGTTGTGTGGTGTTTATATATTTCATATTGTTCAGTTGTGTTGAGTTTTTGACCTTTGGGTATGTAATGTAGAATTTCAAGATTAGTGTCTATGTTGGTGTAACTGTGGTTTTCTGTGTGTATGTGTGTGGCAAATGCAGAGTGTATATTGTTGTTGGTTAAGGCTTTTAAGTGTTCAGAATAACGGGATGAAAAAGATCTTCCCGTCTGGCCTATGTAGAAACTATTGCAGTCATTACAATTTAATTTGTAAACTCCTGTTTTGTTATATTTGTCTATGTCTGTGTTTGTATTACTGATGTGTTTTTTGATGGTATTGGTTGTTCTGAATGCTATTTTGTATTTGTGTTTTCTGAATGTATTGGCGATTTTGTGTGTGTATGAGTTGTGGTATGTGAGTGTGATGTACTTATTGTGTCGTGTGTTGATGGTATTTAGTGTTTTGTTGTTTTTGTTTTTGATGCGTTTGTGTAGTATGTTTATTAAATTGGGGTTATAACCGTTTTTTATTGCTATGTATTTTATTGTGTTGAGTTCGTCGGTGTAATCTTGTTTATTTAAGGGTATTTTAGTTAGTCTATGGAGCATATGGTTGAAGGCCGCATATTTATGTTGTGTTGGGTGGTTTGATGTGTTGTGTATAACCATGTCGGTTGTGGTTGGTTTCCTGTATATTTTGTACGTGTGTGTATTGTTAGTTTTGTTAATTGTTAGGTCTAGAAAATTTATACTATTGTTTTGTTCAGTTTCCAGTGTAAATTTTAATTTGTGGTGTATAGTGTTTATGTATTTGTGGAAGTTTTCAACTTGTCTTGTGTTGCCTTTGAATAAAAGTAATATATCATCTACATACCTGTGCCAGTATATAATTTTGTTAATGTATTTGTTGTTGTTTATTATGTGGTTCTGTTCAATGTTGTGTATATATATTTCTGCTAGTATTCCTGATATGGGGGAGCCCATCGGGAGTCCTTCTGTTTGTGTGTATATTTTGTTATTGTATGTAAAGTAATTTTGTTCAGTTATTATTTTGGTAAGTGTGATGATTTCTTGTATGTGTGTTTCAGGTGTGTTGTTTTGTCTGAGTAGTTGTTCTAGTGTTTGTATGGTTTCTTTGATGGGGAACCATACAAACACTAGAACAACTACTCAGACAAAACAACACACCTGAAACACACATACAAGAAATCATCACACTTACCAAAATAATAACTGAACAAAATTACTTTACATACAATAACAAAATATACACACAAACAGAAGGACTCCCGATGGGCTCCCCCATATCAGGAATACTAGCAGAAATATATATACACAACATTGAACAGAACCACATAATAAACAACAACAAATACATTAACAAAATTATATACTGGCACAGGTATGTAGATGATATATTACTTTTATTCAAAGGCAACACAAGACAAGTTGAAAACTTCCACAAATACATAAACACTA
The DNA here is from genome assembly GCA_034769895.1 of Magicicada septendecula. NCBI lineage: Eukaryota > Metazoa > Arthropoda > Insecta > Hemiptera > Cicadidae > Magicicada > Magicicada septendecula. The sequence continues at coordinate 287,541,171 of CM068371.1, forward strand.
TACACCACAAATTAAAATTTACACTGGAAACTGAACAAAACAATAGTATAAATTTTCTAGACCTAACAATTAACAAAACTAACAATACACACACGTACAAAATATACAGGAAACCAACCACAACCGACATGGTTATACACAACACATCAAACCACCCAACACAACATAAATATGCGGCCTTCAACCATATGCTCCATAGACTAACTAAAATACCCTTAAATAAACAAGATTACACCGACGAACTCAACACAATAAAATACATAGCAATAAAAAACGGTTATAACCCCAATTTAATAAACATACTACACAAACGCATCAAAAACAAAAACAACAAAACACTAAATACCATCAACACACGACACAATAAGTACATCACACTCACATACCACAACTCATACACACACAAAATCGCCAATACATTCAGAAAACACAAATACAAAATAGCATTCAGAACAACCAATACCATCAAAAAACACATCAGTAATACAAACACAGACATAGACAAATATAACAAAACAGGAGTTTACAAATTAAATTGTAATGACTGCAATAGTTTCTACATAGGCCAGACGGGAAGATCTTTTTCATCCCGTTATTCTGAACACTTAAAAGCCTTAACCAACAACAATATACACTCTGCATTTGCCACACACATACACACAGAAAACCACAGTTACACCAACATAGACACTAATCTTGAAATTCTACATTACATACCCAAAGGTCAAAAACTCAACACAACTGAACAATATGAAATATATAAACACCACACAACACAACCAAACAACATACTCAACGATCAATTACAATATAAATCACATACACTTTTTGACACAATTATACAGAAAACAAACAATAAATTGAATCCCCGCGCCAATCCCCTTCCGCCACACACCACCCCCACTTCACCTTCCACACAACCGTTACAAAATGCTGGCAGTCTGTTACCAAAGCTGAAGAAGGCGGATACTAAGCCGAAACGCGTCCGATAAAATAGTAAGTTTTTCACATGAAAAAAGTTCATTTTTAGTTAAGTGTAGTGCTGTGAAAGAAGAGATGAATAATCAAGACAACTAGTGATATTTAAAACTAGTGTGCAAATTATATTTTATTTATTTATAATAAATTTACCCATTGGCTTGTTATATTGTGCATTTATGTTAAACTGTTATGATTTTATATATTATATAAAAAGCAGAGTCAATCTTTTAGTCATGTAGAAACCATTATTTATTGTTATTGTCATTATATATATATGTGTGTGTGTGTCCTTGAACGTTTACTTTGTATCTGTCGTAGTGTTTCGAAGTTTCCTTAATTACTAGATATATAATAGTTAAAGTTACTTAATGAACGTTTTTTGATGTTATTAGCAAGAGTACAGAAGGTGTCTGAATACACGAACGTGGTTTAGGGGAAATTTGGGCTGCCTGGGGAAATTTCGGGAAAATGTTTCCAGTGACAAAACATAGAAATAACGACGACAATATCAACTGATGTTGTATTCACATAATTTTTACAATTATTAACTAGAATATTAATCTTTAAAATAAGTTTTGAAAAGAAACATTCATCCTAATGAGAAGAAAGAAAACAACATCATTCCTTGCGAGCAATGATTCATAGAATCAAGTTGCGCCAGGCAAGGGACGAAGTGATAAGGCACAATATTTATGTTTGTTCTCAAAATAAACCAGGATAAATTGGTACTTTAATAATTACCATATTTATTAAGTAATATTTTTTGCATGTCTCTTAGATTAAGCCTAACACATTTATTTTATTTCAGTGCCCTCTTCAGTGATCATCTTCCCTTGCAAACCATCACGTTACAGCCAATATTAGCCTATTGTGTTTGTTGAGTTGTGATTATTAATGTATATCTTGTTCATAAGCTAATGTTTTGAGTAGATTACGTAAATGTCTCCAACCTGTATTTTTATTAAGTGGTTGGTAAAACATAATAAACCATCACGTTAGTTTTGGGGAAATTTCCCACTGAGAAAAAATTGTGTTAGGAGGAAATTTCAGGGGTCTGAACATTTTCTGCACTCCTGGTTATTAGTAGTGAATTTGTAGAAGCTCTTTTTTAAATATTTCAGAACAGACCAGTGTTCCTTATAATGTACGTGTTAAATGCTGTTTAATTTATATATAGTTTAATACTGTGTATGACAACAGCTGCTTATTTGAATCACTGGCTAATAGAATCAGCGCTTGTACTGAATCAACACCTAGGATCCAACAACCGAAATGCTGTGCATTGGTGTAACTGAAGTTTGTTCACTGTTAGACGGGATCCTGATGTAAACAAATCCTTGTGCTTTGCTTGTACTTGAAATTTATTGGTTACAATGGTTACATAAGAGTGGTCACACCACTAATTCCTCCACTAGAAATAAAATAACGGTGCTTTGTGTTGATTGACTAACACTATATCAACAATCGTTTTTTATAACAGTTGAAATTAATAGAATTAAAAATAAGGTACATATTTTATAGTTCTTTTGATTACGTTTGTTTAGCTGCGAAAGTTTTAAGTTTGTACTGTCCATGGCTCTCTGTTGTGTCACCCCATTTTGTTTACTTCAGAACCCACTCTAAGAATGAACAGACTTTAAGCGAAAGTGATGGACTTCCTTTCACTCCTGAGAAAGCTCCAAAGCAGTGCTTCAGATGTGGGGCAATTAATAAGTGTATAACTTGCTGAAGTCGCCTCAACTGTGCCATGATATACACCCAGACTGCTTTGAGGTTGTGCCAATGCTTGTTTGGAAAAGCTGTAGGCCTCAGCCACAGTACCAAAAAGCAAGTTACACACTGCTCTCTCCAGCATTCACGCTTGTCTGTGTAACAGGCATTGTAACTTTCTTGTGATGCAAATGAAGGATCACGCAGTACCGGAAAAAACTGCTGCTCATCAGGTTTCAACATACACAGCACACTACCTCAGGCACTAAGACACCCAGAGCACCTTTTGTTTGTTTGTCTCAACCCTTCCAGAAATTTATAAAACTCCTAATAATTGGATTACAATATTTTTAGTGAAATCCAGTTGGACATTGATTATGATATAACACTAACTACAGAGTATAGTTACTTAATTAATTACTTAACCTTTGTTCTTTCTTTGTGGAGATATAATTTTTTCCCTTTCCCACAACGTTATTATCATATGATACCAAGGCACCTAGATTACTAAAGTATGACACTCCATTGAAACACTTCCCATTCACATGCACGACATGAATAGTGTGTCCAAACACACAGAACAAATGGCAAGTTGTCATTTTACTGTATGATACATGTACAGTTTTGCCCCAAAAAGTACAATGTTATTTACATATTTTCCTGTATTGTGTTTTGTTGTTGCTAATCTCGATTCTGTCAGAATTAAAATGGTATGAATTGTGACATAATAACTGTAGGTCAATTATAAAGTTTATTTATACACCTGTCGAAACACACATGCTTCTTCTATGGTGTCACAGTTCGGAGTCGAACCTTAGCCTCCTTACTCATACGCCTCCATTTCTCCCTGTCCTTGGCGATAGATGTCCATCGTTTTATTTTAAGTAAAGTGTCAGTATCCCTTTCCACTGCGCCAATCTAGCAATGCTTGGGTCTTCCGACAGGCCTTGCACCCTCGATTTGACTAAACAGTACCTTTCTAGGTATTTGGTTGGGTTACCTTTCTAGGGGGTCAACCGATTTTCGGCGGTATCAGAGTTGAAAATTGGAACAAAGCATGCACCCAGTGGGACGTTGGCTCCCCCCCCCCCCCAGCCAGTCTGTGAAAATGTTACCTCCCCGAGATCCCCGCTGGGCAACATTATATCTTGTATCAAAAGCTATATTATTACATACTATAGAGACGAAATGCATTAGTCTTCAATGTAAAATTTGTTTCCAGCCTGCTCATTGATGTAGCCAGAGGATGGAGAGCGATGAGATAGGGTTTTAGGTATGAGACGTGTTGGTTGTAACATTAACATAAAATAGTATCTTTTCTTCTAAATAAAAAGTATAGCAATTTTTTGTTGTTTTTTCTATTCTGTCTTAATTACCGTGTACTTTTCAACTTTTTGCAGAGAGAGTTATCACTAGTATGCTCCCTGAGCTGCAGAATCCATTTTGATATAAGAATATTTCAATTAACAGAAAAATTACAAAAAAAAATCCCAATTATCCTACTATGTTTTGTTTAGTAAAGTAAAAATTGTAGAGCAGTCATAAAAAAAGACATTCCAAACATTGGATTTGTGTTAAATTCCTTTTGTTCTGACACCTGGTTGGATTTTTATGTTTTTTTCAAATTTTAGGGCCCTGGGGTCAAATAATTTTGAAATTTTCAAAACTGTACCTACTCTGTATTTAGATTTTGGTTAAAATTCTTTTTAATTTGATATGCCCCATAGAATTTTGAATTTTTCAAAACTGAACATTAAATTCATATTTTGTTTAAAATTTGTTTCAATTTGATACCCCACATGGACTTTGTGATTTTTTCAAAATTGTGGACCCCACATTTTTGCCTCCCAACAATATATTTTAGGGGGGTCAATCCAAAAAACGATAGCATAATAAGGTTCTGTAGGGTAAAAATGTGGACACATACCAAGTTTTTCAAAAATTGTTTGATGCGTTCAAAAGTTATTGTGTGGTGTACCCCAAGCAGATGCCAAATAATTGAGTCAAATGTGACAACTTGCTTCGCTCGTTCAGTTATGTATAGAATTTAGAGTACAGTGCATGTGTGTTTTGTAATAATGAAATAAGGAAATGGATACAGCCCTTAAATAGAGCATATGTTTCATTGACAACTATATTGAAGACAAGGAATATCCACAGTCAGTCCAAGGTCACATTATATGAAGTTATGAATAAACCGGTGATAACATGTGGCAGCAAAACGTAGACGCTGAACAAACAAGCCGCTAACATAGTCAATAGTTTTGAAAGGAGGAGATTATATGGACCAATCCAAGTCAACGGGATATGGAGAATATGTCACAATGAGGAACTATAATACAAGCTGTATAAAGACACTGATCTGGCCACCATCATATGACTGCAATGGGCAGGACACATCATTAGGATGGGAGGCAACCGAATACCTAGAAAGGTACTGTTTAGTCAAATCGAGGGTGCAAGGCCTGTCGGAAGACCCAAGCATTGCTAGATTGGCGCAGTGGAAAGGGATACTGGTACTTTACTTAAAATAAAACGATGGACATCAATCGCCAAGGAGAGGGAGAAATGGGGGCATATGATTAATTAGGCTAAGGTTCGACTCCGAACTGTGACACCATAGAAGAAGCATGTGTGTTTTGACAGGTGTATAAATAAACTTTATAATTGACCTACAGTTATTATTTCACAATTCATACCATTTTAATTCTGACAGAATCCAGATTAGCAACAACAAAACACAATACACAAAAATATGTAAATAACATTGTACCGGTACTTTTTGGGGCAAAACTGTACATGTATCATACAGTAAAATGACAACTTGCCATTTGTTCTGTGTGTATGGACACACTATTCATTCTTTATACAGCTTGTATTATAGTTCCTCATTGTGACATATTCTCCATATCCCGTTGACTTGGATTCACCTACATATCGCCAACACATACGGACACAATTACATGACTAAACTAATACATCACACAAATGAATGGACAAAAAAACAAATACATATCATACAGACAAAACACGACAGAAAAATAAAAAACCTGACACCAATCAAAACAGATATAATTCCCTCGCACAAATTCTACCCACGTACAGTAAACCTCACGAACGTCACACTCACAAAAAACGAACAAACACTCCTTGATAAAGGCCTAAAACATAACATACATTACAAACATAACAACCAAACACTAACAAAGCTCATAATTGACACAGAAACAAATATACAAAACACAGCACCAGAACATCAAGACACATTAAGACATAATATAAACAACACAATAGGAGTACATAAGACACCAGACAACAACAACCACAACTCAGAAATACACACAGCCATCAAACTGAGGGAAAAGGCACACAAACACAACATCACATTTGTAAAAGCTGACAAAGGCAACACGACTGTAATTATCCCCACAGACAACCTACACAAAAAAGTACAAGACTTCATAGAACAGAACAACATCACAGAACTAAAACACGACCCCACCGACAGATACCAAAACTCAGTAAAACAAATAGTCAACAAAGCCAAACACATTATGACACATAAACAAAAGCCCTACATGAAACAAATCCGACCATCAGCACCTACACTCCAAGCGCTTCCCAAAATCCATAAAGAAGACATTCCGATCCACCCCATTATCAACTACCGTAATGCCCCTGCACACAAACTGGCAAAATATCTAGACAAAAAAAATTATTAGACAACACACACAAATAGACAACAACATTGCAGTAAAAAACAACACTGACCTAGTAACAAAAATAAAAGACATATACATCCCCCATAACGCCACATTAGCCTCCTTTGACATTAAAAACCTGTACACAAACATCCCCATCTCTGAAACAATCACCATCCTACAAAACAAACTCAAACAGAACAACACACCAGACGAACTTATCAATGAAATAACAGAAACTCTGAACATTATCACAAAACAAAACTACTTTACTTATAACAATAAATACTACACACAGAACGATGGCCTACCCATGGGCTCCCCCATATCCAGCATTCTAGCAGAAGTCTTCCTCCAACACTTAGAAAAAACAAAAATACTCACAAACAATGATAGACACTCACATAAAATACTATATTGGCACAGATACGTTGATGACATTCTAATACTATACAGGGGAAACAAAAGACAATGTGAACAGTTACTAACGCACATAAACATAATACATAAAAACAATAACCTTCACTGCCGAATACGAACACAACAATACCATAAACTTCTTAGACCTCTCCATCACAAAACTAGAACACAGGCACAAATTCAGTATATACAGAAAACCAACTACAACTGACACACTAATACACAACACCTCCAATCACCCAATACAACACAAACTAGCTGCTTTTAGAACCATGATACATAGACTTAACAACATCCCCTTAGATGAAATAGACTACAAAGACGAACTAAACACGATAAAATATCTAGCAGAATCTAACGGTTATGACAGAACAATAGTCAGTAAACTCCTACACAAAACACAAAACAAACAACAGACAAAGACAGAAAACAACAAATTCATAACACTAACATACATCAACAAACAAACAGAAAAAATTGCCCACAAATTCAAAAAAGCAGGATACAGAATCGCTTACAAAACTACTAACAAAACAGAACACACACTATCAAAACGCATGCCCAAAGCACAAAACAAATTCGATCTACCCGGTGTATATAAACTAAATTGTTCAAATTGCAGTAAATTCTACATAGGCCAGGCAGGACGTAGCTTCAAACAGAGATACATTGAACACACAAAAGCACTCCACACCACTACAGAATCTACCTTCGCAAACCACCTCATTGAAGCAAACCACACATATAAAAACATCGACAATAACATGAACATACTACACGTACACACAAAAGGCCGAAAACTAGACACTCTAGAACAATTAGAAATATACAAACACACAAAAACAAATAAAAACGACATCCTAAACGAACAGACACAATTCAAATCGCACGCATTATTCGAACACATCTCACCACACACACACAGCTTCAATCTTTCGAAACACTATCTCGTCGCCAACAACAAGACGAGCAGCGCTACTAACGACAGCCTCTGATGAAGCCTTCTATAGGTGAAAGCCGGTTTAGGCTGTAAGGTAAAACTTTACGTTTTTACTTATAAAAAACTTAGTGTTCCGAGTCGTCAATATTATAGTGATATTATCATTATATCGATAATTGAGATTTTGCTGAATTTAAAACCTATGTATCGTTTAAAACTAATTTGCGCAGTTGCTGATACAAAATGTTCTTCTCTAGTGTTTGTCACACCAGCTTTACCCCCACACAGTCTCATGCACCTTATTTGGTTAAAAATTTGATACTTAATGAAATCAGATTTTTATAAGTATTCGGGTTTGAAGTATGCACTTTATGTTTATTTATGAAACTGACTTAATAATTTGTACATCACTAATTACAAATCTGTACTTGTTTTGTCTAAATATTTATAAGAAAAATTTCTAACTTGTTTAATTATCTTAGGATTTTAAGATGACAGACATTTAAAATTAAATGTTTATAGTTGTCTTGATTATTCATCTCTTCTTTCACAGCACTAACACTTAACTAAAAATGAACTTTTTTCATGCGAAAACTTACTAATTTTATTGGACGCGTTTCGGCTTAGTATCCGCCTTCTTCAGCTTTGGTAACAGACTGCCAGCATTTTGTAACGGTTGTGTGGAAGGTGAAGTGGGGGTGCTGTGTGGAGGAAGGGGATTGGCGCGGGGCTTCAACTTACTGTCTGTTTTCTGTATAATTGTGTCAAAAAGTGTATGTGATTTATATTGTAATTGATCGTTGAGTATGTTGTTTGGTTGTGTTGTGTGGTGTTTATATATTTCGTATTGTTCAGTTGTGTTGAGTTTTTGACCTTTGGGTATGTAATGTAAAATTTCAAGATTAGTGTCTATGTTGGTGTAACTGTGGTTTTCTGTATGTATGTGTGTGGCAAATGCAGAGTGTATTTGTTGTTGGTTAAAGCTTTTAAGTGTTCAGAATAACGGGATGAAAAAGATCTTCCCGTCTGGCCTATGTAGAAACTATTGCAGTCATTACAATTTAATTTGTAAACACCTGTTTTGTTATATTTGTCTATGTCTGTGTTTGTATTACTGATGTGTTTTTTGATGGTATTGGTTGTTCTGAATGCTATTTTGTATTTGTGTTTTCTGAATGTATTGGCGATTTTGTGTGTGTATGAGTTGTGGTATGTGAGTGTGATGTACTTATTGTGTTGTGTGTTGATGGTATTTAGTGTTTTGTTGTTTTTGTTTTTGATGCGTTTGTGTAGTATGTTTATTAAATTGGGGTTATAACCGTTTTTTATTGCTATGTATTTTATTGTGTTGAGTTCGTCGGTGTAATCTTGTTTATTTAAGGGTATTTTAGTTAGTCTATGGAGCATATGGTTGAAGGCCGCATGTTTATGTTGTGTTTGGTGGTTTGATGTGTTGTGTATAACCATGTCGGTTGTGGTTGGTTTCCTGTATATTTTGTACGTGTGTGTATTGTTAGTTTTGTTAATTGTTAGGTCTAGAAAATTTATACTATTGTTTTGTTCAGTTTCCAGTGTAAATTTTAATTTGTGGTGTATAGTGTTTATGTATTTGTGGAAGTTTTCAACTTGTCTCGTGTTGCCTTTGAATAAAAGTAATATATCATCTACATACCTGTGCCAGTATATAATTTTGTTAGTGTATTTGTTGTTGTTTATTATGTGGTTCTGTTCAATGTTGTGTATATATATTTCTGCTAGCATTCTTGATATGGGGGATCCCATCGGGAGTCCTTCTGTTTGTGTGTATATTTTGTTATTGTATGTAAAGTAATTTTGTTCAGTTATTATTTTGGTAAGTGTGATGATTTCTTGTATGTGTGTTTCAGGTGTGTTGTTTTGTTTGAGTAGTTGTTCTAGTGTTTGTATGGTTTCTTTGATGGGGACATTAGTGTATAAATTGGTTATATCAAAAGATGCCAGAGTTGAGTTATGTGGGATGTGTATGTGTTCAGTTTTCCTGACTATGTCAATGTTGTTTTTGATAGAGGTGTTGTTGCTGAGTTTTATGTTTTCTCTGATTATTTTGTCTAGTTGTTTTGCTATTTTGTGGGAGGGGGCCTGTGTGTTGTTTATTAATGGTCTGATTGGAATGTTAGGTTTATGTATTTTTGGTAATGCATTTAGTTTAGGGGGGTTAGGTTTTATTTGTTTAAGGTATTTGGCGTTTTCTGGTTTGATTATATGTTTGGTGTTGTTTATAAATTTATTAATCTGTTTATGAAATTTTAGTGTGGGGTCTTTATTTATTTCCGTTATATTATTTTCGTTGAAGAAACTTTCGATTTTAGTGTTTAATTGGTGTTTGTCCATTATATACTCTCTGCATTTGCCACACACATACATACAGAAAACCACAGTTACACCAACATAGACACTAATCTTGAAATTTTACATTACATACCCAAAGGTCAAAAACTCAACACAACTGAACAATACGAAATATATAAACACCACACAACACAACCAAACAACATACTCAACGATCAATTACAATATAAATCACATACACTTTTTGACACAATTATACAGAAAACAGACAGTAAGTTGAATCCCCGCGCCAATCCCCTTCCTCCACACAGCACCCCCACTTCACCTTCCACACAACCGTTACAAAATGCTGGCAGTCTGTTACCAAAGCTGAAGAAGGCGGATACTAAGCCGAAACGCGTCCAATAAAATTAGTAAGTTTTCGCATGAAAAAAGTTCATTTTTAGTTAAGTGTTAAATGTTTAGTTTGCCATGAATTTATTATAATTTCTTTTTAACTGTAGTCATAATTTGACAGTGTTAGTTTTTTTTATATAAATATTGTTACCATTTCACTAGTTAATATATATAGACATATAATTCAGTCATTTTTTTAATTATTTACTATTATACTGTGTAGTTTATATAGAAATGTTGATAATTGTGTAGATGAAAATATTAGGTTGCATAAGATTTAGTATGGTATTGTAATTCAATGTAGATTAGTTGGTTTAATTATCTGTATTAACACTATGGGTACAGGGGCCTAATTTGTAACCTTCCACCATGGACAATCTTTTGTCCTGAATTTGCATGACATTGAAGATGCCATTGTGTGTCCTTTTGCTTGTAATACAATTTTTGTGATATCTTATCCAAATGCTTAATAAAATTTCAAATAATCTGAATAGGTTTAGATTAAAAAATGCCATGGGAAACCAAAAGAATTGTCACCTTCAATTAAAAAAAGAAGGTAAATTTAACTTAAGGTAGATACTTTATTGTTTTGGGGAATTTTTGTTGTTTGTTCATTATTTTTTCTCATTTGTCTTAACAACAAATTGAAATTTTCTATAGGCAGAATCCTTGTTGGCAGTCTATCGCATACGTTCCATTTTCTTTTCAAATCACCTTATAAACCACACATTTTGAGAAAACTTCATAAATATGACTTCACATGTAGTGGTTGTGGAATGATTGTAAACAGTGTTTGAAACTCCATGTCCTGATCTAGGTTTATGTAGTATGAATAACAGACACATTTTAGGGTTTTAATTTTTGTGTGGTAAGGAAGAACAAAATTTTAACAAAATTAGTAAGTAAATACACATCAAGAACTCTGTACAGTAGGTTCACCCATGTTACAGTAAAGTAGCAAGAAAATATATAGGAAGTTTTTAAGCTGGTCAAGAATAAATTACTCCAGTATACATTCTACATTAAACTGTATTGACACATTCCAGACTGAATAAACATTAGGAGGTTATCTGTTTCGTACTTGCTAAGTGGACTTAAGCCCAACTTCAATGAATAATGTTCATATAAATATATATTAACTTTCACTGTGAACTTACTTTTAGGTTTTGATTACCCAGACGTTTCGACGTCGTATTCGTCTTTCTCAATGGGTTTTTAAATACTGAGTGTCTGTACAGTAACGGTTATGGGATGTGGGTGTGTGTGGTGGGGGTTGCTGGAGGGAGGGAATTGGTGCTGGGATTCAAATTTTGTGTAGGTATCAGTGTATTGAAATGTATGTGTGATCTGTAATGTAATTGTTCATTTAATATGTTGTTTGGTTGTAGTGTGTGGTATCTGTAAATTTCAAATTGTTCTGCTGTGTTTAGTTTTTCTACTTTTAGGTAAGTAGTGTAGTATTTCCATGTTGTGCTCTATGTTTGTGTAACTGTGATTTTCGTTTTGTAAATGTGTGGCATATGTGGAATATATGTAGTTTGTGGTGAGGGCTTTTAGATGTTCAGAATATGTAGAGGAAAAAGATCATCTCGTCTGGCCGGGAATATTAATAAGTGAATGAAGAGGATGTACCAACAAGCTAACAATAATGTTCATACTCACATAATTAATTAAACTAATTATTTAATTTTACCTGTTTTACATATCTTTACTGGCATATTATTAAAAATATTGGAAATTCCCTGTTTTCTTTATTGTTTTCTATATTGGAAATTTCCTGTTGTCTTTCTTGGTTTTCTTTCCTTTTCCAATTTCCTGTTTATCGTTCTGGAGGAAGTTGCCCCACCCCAAAACCTCCCTCACTGCATCATTGCTTCTTATCTTCTGCAATGCACTCCCAATTTTATATAAACTTGAGTTATGTGTTGTATAACCATATGTGCTACTGTCTTATAATCTTTGCTTTTACACGATTAAGTTTTCAGACATCATGTTGGTATTGATTATGTGCATATTTTAACAAATTACTGATTTTATATTACCGCATGATAGATTTTGTCATGACTAGAAATCACCTCATGGTCTGCTCTTATGTAACAATTGACAGTCCACAGGAACTTCATTTCAGTTGCTCTGATGCAACTTGTTCATTCTCTGTGTTATATAACTCATGATATACTACCATATATCTGAATCGCATAAATTTAATAGTAATTAGCAGATGTAAGTAAATTTTTATATCCATCAATAAGTAACTCTGGTATATAATTAAAGACACGTATTGAAAGTTATCACTGTTGGGAGACGGACTATCCAATTGAGACTGTCAGCTGCTCCAGATGCACAGCAGATTCCATACAGATCTTTCTTTGGTAAATGTAAAAGTAAGTGCTGAGTTGTGTAAACACAAAAAATTTGATAAGCCACAGTTATGCAGTTATAAAAACACATTGGCTAAAGTAGAGTAAATTAACAATACACATGAGTAAAGAACATTGAAAATTTGTTTATTTTGCAACAATGCATTACAAAGCCACAATAAATATTCAAATTGTAATTTTGTTCTTCTCATTTAGTTATGGTATGTGTTGTTTCATTACAAAGTAGTAAATTTCAATATACTCCGCAGTTTGTTGCTGAATTTGATGATCTGTGTACCATTAATTTATTGTACGTTATAAAAATAATCTCAAGTATGTCCAGAAATTTTGTTCTTTATTCTCGTAAATAAAACTGATGTTTCTGTGGCGGCAAACACAGGACGTTTAGTAGTATTTGTTGACATGCTTCAGTAGTGCACATTTAATTTATTTTTTGAATGGACAGAGAATCTTGAATATGTACGGAGATTTTTTTCTGTTGAAGAATACAGGCTTGTGTGGCTGAAAAAAAAACAACAAAAGAGTTTGATATAGTACTTCACAAACTATATCCATTTGTTGTGGTTAGGTGTTCATACACAAATTAAGTTATATACAAATATACAAAACTATAGCGAATCCAAAGTTATGTAGCCTAGATAAACAATTTATAGCCAGTCACAATTTTAAACATATTTTAATAGTATTGTCTTAAAAAAACATTAATATGCCATTTATGAATGTGGGAGTGCCACATATACTTGCCAGACATAGTTACGATTTTTTATTTATTTTTAAGTTGAAGTGTTTCTTGTTATCGTATTTTACATTCTGTAATTCATGAAGTAAAACTTCCTAATACCCTCCCCACATGTCCTGGAAACAGAGATTCCAGTTGCAGCACTAATACCCATATGTTCCACCCATGTGGAGTACTGTGTCAATGTTCATCTGTGACAAAGTACTTATATTTGTGAGGGCAGAGCAACTAAAGGGTCACAATGGGTCAATGTATTTGACTCATGCTAACTTATTCATATAATTCATAAGTTTATCTCAGGTATTCTAATTGATGAACTCACCTTTTTATGATGTTCAGCACTGACGATTTTGCTGTAACCAAATGTAATGGTAGTGGTAAAGAGGGTTTGTGTGTTCATAATTTGTATATTGCCAAATGTTTCACACATGCCTGTGAATGTGTGAACACAAAAATTTTGTTATGAACCCTAAGCCAAAACCAACCCGCTATAAACACAACGAGCTGTATGGTCAATATAAAACTAGTCAGACCAGAGGTCAGTGAGACTAAAAATTTTGAATGCAAGTTACATCTTAACTTGAACCATTATAAAAAAAAAAAACACAATGTTTCAACCACTTGGAGTCAGTGGCTATTTTCAAGTGAACAATATCAGAAAATATATACAACAATAAAATACAATCTGTAAACAAAAAGATCTCATTAAAACTAACAATGAATAAGGCATCAATTATAATAATGTGTATATATATAAAGGGAAGTAGTTAAATCCCCAGCATGGAAGTCGTGTGTGACAGTTTCCACCCGTTGTGTGGAAGATGGACACTCTCACAAGTGACCACCAGGCTGGGGGCTTTTTTTTTGTAAGTAGTCGTTACAACTTACCAAGTAAGCTGTCAATGTACCGGGTAAGTTGTACCGACAACTTATTTATTGTGTCCCCAACAAGGAAGTTTTCTGTGACATTTTCCACTGTGGCAGGTGGACACTCTCACAGTTGACTACAGGCTGGGGACAAAGTTTTATAATTATCTTTACGTATTTCACTGTATTCATTGTTAATTTTCATAAGATATTTTTGTTTACAGATCATAAAATTTTATTGAACAACTGAAGATTGCTGATCGCAAGCTGTGATGCATTATGTTTTAAGATAGTATCAAGCCAGGATGTAACTTTTCCTTATCGCTGCTAGCAGCACGGTAAATACGGTACTGCTGGCGGTTGCCACAGACACTAAGGTACAAGTGGCAGCAATAAGGGCACATCACTTATTAATTTTGACCTATGATTTGTAAAACAAGTTAATGTTTAAATTTACTAGAAATTTTCAAACAAGAATTTTGCTGACTACAATTACCCACTTTTATAGCCATTCAGAGGAACGGTTGTAAAAGTGGGGTCTTGTAGTACACGGCCATTCATATTTTCAAATTTTTTTATCTATTTAACAGATGTAGAAAGAAGCGAGAGCATTTACTTTTTGCTTTGGTTTTAACTTTAAATTCGTATTCGGTGTCGTAATATTCACATAATTTAACATCGCTATTAAATTTTACATTAAGGCGAAATCGAACTGTCTTTTTCAATTTTCTTTGCTGTACCTCTTTTTCAATACCGGTACTATTACATCTGGTTTTGGCCCATTCTTGAATTGTCTCATTGAGAAGTGCATCTTCATACTTCAGAATTTTTTCAATCTGAAAACAAATAAGCCAATGATTAGAGATCCTGCAAACCACTGTGTATATAAAATTATTTTAGCAAACTAGCAAGTGGTTAATTCATTATTTGTTATTCTGTTATCTCAGTTACAAGACTAGGCTAGTTAAGATTAAAACAGCATTAAGGAAAGAGTTAGACTACTATTGTAGGAAAAACCCTGTCATCTCTTACCATGTATAGTTTTCATGTTATATTAATCTGGTAATTGACAAATAGTGAGAACGCTTGCAGAAAAGGTATCCCATAAATCAGATGGTATCTTGGAAGCATTTCATGAAACTATTAATAATATGAAAAATATTTTTACTTCATAAAGAAAGCAGTTATATATTGAAAATCTCACTAAACTTCAACGTTTAGGGTGCACAAGAGTTGATAAATTTACTTAATATTTTTGTCATTTGTATGAATAATAACAGGGTACGAGGCCTGGTATAGAAGTCATATAAATAATAATAACACTTGCTGAAAATCATTTATTTGATGATGAAAAAGTACAAGGAAGAATCCTTTCAGTGCAGATGGTGAAAATTTGTTTTATAGAGCTTTAGTTTCAATTATATATAAAAAGTCCAGTCCTGTGTGTGTGTGTCACATGTTAAAAGGAATCTACATTTCTAGGTTAGTTTTTTTTTTACAACATTGCTCATTTTTCTAAAGGCGGTGTACTCAAATCATATTCTGTGGGTAGTACATTTCATTATTGTTTAAAAATATTGTTGCTTGTAATTGCTGGTGAAAGTATATTTTTTACCATTACAATTTTTACCAACAACTATCATCCTGTCAGCACTTGCAACCTGTGTTATTTAGTTTGTCTTTTCTGTATTTTTCAGAGACTAGCCATTATATTTTGCTACTCAATACTATACATAACCTTGCTCGAGGTCTGGAAGAAGTATACTAGCCAGTGTTTGTGGAAGCAACTGGTATAGATAACATACCAGTGAAAACTCACCAATAAGGAAGAAACAACTTTGTCCTAGCAAAACAATTTTGTATGCCACAATTTCACTCTTAGATGCAATACAATTCCTAGACGACTCTTGGAAGAGTGTAACATATAAGACGATAGCAAAATGGTTTAGTAAAGCACAACACGTACATGAAAATTTACCCGATGATGACGAAGACGACGACTTGCCACTCTTGGAGTGGATTAAGAAATTCGACCGAAATGAATTTCGAAATGAACTTGATTCCTATGCATCAGTGGATGACCAAGTAGAAACATTCCAAGTGTAGAGTGACGCAGAAATTATCGCGGAAGTAAAAAACATAGAAGCAGAAGATAGTGTTGAAGAAGATGCTGAGCAAGAGGAGGATGCCAACATCGTTTGTCCGACAGTACAGGAAGCAATGAGAGCCGCCGAAACTCTTTCACGATTTTACTGCTTTAGAGAGAGACGTTTGACGACACGTTCAATGCAGCGCAGCATCTCCATAGCACAACAGAAAGAATTTATTTTTCAGAAAGGAGCGTTCAAAAGAAAATTACGGATTACTTTCGACAGTAAGCCTAAATGTAAGTTACATGTACTTTCTTTTTGATCTTTTAAAATATTCTTCATGCTGTTTGTATAAATGAAATGCAGTTTGTAAACTTTAGAATAAATATCACGAATAATGTTAATAATGCAAAGATCTTTTTTTTATTTCTCCTTCCTTACTAGTGATTAAAAAGGGTCTTTTATAACGACTCTTTTATAACGTCACTCGGACATAACGTCATTATTTTTTTGGTCCCTTCAATGACGTTATAACCAAGTTCCACTGTAGTTATAAAAGAGAATGACAACGTTCAAGTGGTTTAAAGGTTTATTTTATAAAATTTCTAATAAAAGATGATTCACATGGACAGTCATAAATTTGAGATATAAAAGGAATAAAAAGTAAATTTAACCACATTTTGCAATTGAGTAATAAACAGCTAATTAATATGGTCAATGAGTGTAATTATTGATATATACAACCTTGAAATCACGTTTGTACTTCACAGTTCATGTGACGGAGCTGGGCTGGCAAGGTAAGTTGATCAGGATTTATTAGTAATTTAAATGTGGTGGAATAGTAGAACACTACAATTCCTATATTCACCTTCATAAGTTCTTGTACATGAGTTAGGTTCTTCTTTTAAACTTCACAGTTTATATTTTCTCTAACTGTAAAACAGGTGGTTTCAGAAAGCACATGCAGCTACAAGTCTAATCACTGCTATACATATATACGTAACTTTGTTTCTCTGTGGATATTTTGGGACTTGATGAATTTCGATACTTGCAGATTGTATTGTATGTGATGAATGACACATTGGTTGTCACAATGGTTAGAAGGAACTTTTAGTTTTAGGTTGCAGTTTAAAGGCAGGTAAAGGAGATAGAGAGCAGGCAGAAGATAAATCATATTATTGCTTAAATGAAGATACAACTAACAAGACAAATTAAAATTGGGGAACAAATTTGTGAAAAAGCCATGCCCAAAGTGCGTGTTGTGATCTGTCATTTCATAGTGGATATTTTATTTCACAGCATTACAAAGCACTAAAAATAATGATGCTTACACTGTCAAATGTTGAAATTAAGTATTTAAAAACTGTCATGCAACTTCTCACTAAAATATTATTCACTGACATATTTATTCCAAAACTGCCTGACAAAGATTATGCTCAGAATATGCACAAAGATTTCTTGTAGTGTATGACTTAACATTTGATGTTACATGGAGCCAATTAATATTATGTGTCATGTTTAAATAGAAATCTGATGATGTGGATGAACCATGTCTTGTATGTATTACAACAATAAAATAATACCAACTTCATCGTGCTTGTTTGCTAAACTGCTAAATGTCATGTTCTAGACGAGGCCTTTCAGTGTTTCCACCATTTTCAAGTCCTAAACCATGACTTAGCAGTTTAGCAAATAAGCATGACGAAGTTGGAGTTACAGAGACTGCTAATTCAAATAACAAGATTAACAAAATAATAATTTTTAATTTTACACATCATTATTACATTATTGATCTCTGTTTTATTTCCATTACTAAGGGATTTTATTTGGATTGAAATGGTAAGCATATTACTTCTGTATTCTTGTAACATTTCAGCAAAAAGTAAGAATTGTTTATTTGTACCTAATTTGGTATTTTTATTACAAGCATGCCTCATGAGAGTTGCAAACAAATTTCATGAATTTATTTTTATCTTAAACTGCTTCTTATCACATGTAGTTAAAATTATCAGTTCCTTTGAGTTTTCAAGTAATAAGTACTATAGTAACAGTAGGCCTATAGTATGGAAAAATTACAGATTTGAATGTCTGCTTCTCAAAACTGCATTATGTATTCAACTGTCAAACCTCTAGACTTGAAACTTCCTAGCTTGCAAACATTTGGAGTTTTCTCACTAAGTTAAACACTATTTTTTCAGGTTAACTCACATTTTATTTTAATTAACACCAAACGTTTTGCACAACCTATGCTCTGGAAAAATATAAAAGGGAATTGAAAAACAGGTGTCTAGCTAGTTTATCAAAATGACGTTCAGACAACATGGTGCAAAACCTACAATTTAATAGTTCCTAGAAAGAAATCAGACTTTTTTTTCTTTAAAAAGGAAGATTAATTTTAATATTAAAAGTTAAAATATCTCAAATAAATTCTTTCTTACAAAATAATGAAAAGGTTAATTTTTTAATTAGTTTATATAAATACAATACATTGAGCAAAACAAACATAACTGATATAAATGATTTATAAGTAACATAAAAATGAGGGTAGGGTGAAAAGTTCCAGGAGACCTGACACAGAGATAACGCTACTCTGCTTATTATTTTGACCGTGTTGTATGATCTCATTCTTTGTAGGTTAGTTTTGATGATTACAGGTTAATGAGTTGTTTATTATTAGTGGCACAGTCCACTGCTGTAAGCGCCTTGGCATCATTGGATAGACAGGAAATTTGTGCTGTAATTAAAAATTTGTTTTTGAAAGGCTTAAGTGCAAGTGGGAAGAATGGCAAGCTGCTGCCAACCAGCCTATGGGCTGCTAACCTAGAAGAGAATTGCAACTGATATAAAAAAAGAGCTGGATTCAATGTTGGGGATTCTTATCCATTGACTACAATGGTTAAGCGCTGCATTGCTGAATTTAAAACGGGTTGGGCAAGTACAATGTCAACCCATGTGTTGGACATCACATTAAAATAACTACGGCAGAAAGAATTGAAAAAAAATCCATAAAATCGTTTTGGCAGACCATAGAATGAAAGTGAGTGAGATTGCTGAGGCTGTTGGTATATCAACAGAATGTGTGCATAATGTCTTACTTGAACATCTATGTATGACAAAGCTGTGCGCTAGATGGGTGCAGTGTGTGCTGACACTTGACCAAAAGAAGTGTTCAAAGGATGTTTCAACTGATTACCGATTGTTAGGCACTCTATGCGCACAATCCAACTTAATTTTTGCATTGATTCATAATTGATGATGAGACTTGGGTCTACCACAACACTCCTGTGACCAAACATCAGTCATAACAAAATACCACAAAAGATGAACCAACTCTAAAGAAGGCAAAGACAATTCCTTTTGCTGGTAAATTTATGGCGACTGTTTTTGAGATGACTGTGGAGTAATCTTCGTTGACTACATTAAAAAGGGGAAAACAATGAATGGTGAGTACTATGCAAACCTACTGCACCTTGTAAATAACGAAATCAAGAAAAACAGCCATGTTTAGTGAAGAAGAAAGTGCTGTTTCACCAAGACAATGCACTATCTCATATGCCAATTGTTACAATGGCTAAAATCAAAGAAATGAAGTTCGAATTGCTTCTTCACCCACCATACTTGGCCTAGATAGCTCAAAGTGACTTATACCTCTTTCCTAACCTCAAAAAATGGCTCACTGGAAAAAGATTTACTGACAACAATCAAGTCAGCAATGCCGTAAATGGTTAAGTTGAGTAGGCCTACCTCAACAAATTGGCTTATCTGTCTGACATAACCACTTTAGAACATCATTGGAAGAAACGTACAGAACTGAATAAAGATTATGATGAGAAATAAATATAAATTAATCCAAAAAAGTGTTGTTTTCCTATTCAGGCCCAGAACCAGTGGCAAAGTTACATGAAGGCAATTGAGGCAATGCCTACCCTAAAAAATTCTGTACAATAAAAATTATAAATACATATGAACTACGTAATGTAAAGATTATACATTGTTACTGTGACTATCGAATTTATTAAGCCGAAACGTGCTTTACTGAGTGACCTCTACATGATGACAGGTGAGATTCGGCATAGCTTGTTTAAAGCGAATGAGGCAACGTGAACTTGCCTCAGCGTTTTTTGTATACTGTACATCGTATGTAAGCAATGTGATGGCGCGACTGCGAAGTGCTGGGAGGGGGGGATTGTCCCGCGCTGTACACATAGAGCGTTGAGGCATGCCTCACTTCTGTGGTCCAAACAGTTAAGTTAAAGCGCGCTGTGTTGTTCATAAGTGTGTTTATTTTATGCGGTTATTAAAAGTGTGCCTGTTATTCCGCTGAACTAACAGATGATCAAGATTGTTATTTGAATTATTTGTAACATTAAACATATATACAGAAACTAATCAAGTTTAAAAATTTTAAGTTCAATCAGTTGTATTATTGTGTATGACTTATACAAGGAATGTTCAATAAAAACACGTTTAGAGCTGTAAAGCATTTTTTATTCAACGATTTTAAAAGAAGTCTCCATTAACATTAAGACATGAGTCCCACTGTTGCACTAATCTGTAGATTCCCTGCGAGTAAAATTCTTATGGCTGTTTTCGGAACCATTCGCTAACAGAAAAACTCTACCTCGGCATCCGATTTGAACCACCGTCCTTTTAGTGACTCCTTAAAAAAATTTAAGGTAAGATTTTTGCCTACCCATTCATTAACTAGTAGCTTCGCCACTGCCCAGAACTTTTACATACCATACCCTTATAACATAAAAGAATTTGAGCATATATGAATGATTTTGTACATCTTTATTTGTTTTTAGAAGTAAATTTTTGCAGGTGCTATATACAATTGTTTAAACAAAATTATAACACACACACACACACACACACACACACACACACACACACACACACACACACACACACACACACACACACACACACACACACACACACACACACACACACACACACACACACACACACACACACACACACACACACACACACACACACACACACACACACACACACACACACACACACACACACACACACACACACACACACACACACACAAGTGTGTTCCTATTGTGTGTTATATACAGCTTTTATTTGAAAATGTTTGTAAAGTGAACTTGAATTCTTTTGTGTAAGAACAAAAACTATACATTGTTTTTATATGTTTATGATTCCTTTCATTATGTAAATAACTAAAGCTATTAAACTTGATCATTATTTATATAGACTTACACATGATTTTTTTTTTTTGTCATGGCAAATATTAACATAATTCTTATATATTAGAGAAGTGACACTTCCCCTGCATCTATTGATGCTTCACCACTGAGTGAGGGGTAATAATTTTCCTATAGTTTGATCTTGGATACTCTTTCACCTAGCCTTCTGTTCGACTCCTAGCTATTTGGGGGCACATCATAAAGGTCAGTATGGCCTGTTGAGAGGCACCCACCTGCTAATTTAGGCAAATATATGAGGGCTATTTTTTTTCAACATCCGGTGAGTTGTCAAACCTGATTCTGTTGTCATAGCAACAATTTGATTGTTGTTTAATGTTTTTGAGGCTTTGTTCTAACCTATAACCACTGGTTTTGTAGTTATTTTGTCTATTACTGAGGTGAAGACAGTTTAATTATGGCAACTACAACTGAAATTGCCTCCAAGTGTGCGATTCGGTCTGTTATTAGATTTCTTCAAGCTGAAGGTCATAGTGCTGCAGAAATTCATCGAAAGTTGTGTAACGTGTATGGAGAAAATGTGATGAGTGATGGTTCAGTTCGGGAATGGTGTTGAAAATATAAAGAAGGGTGAATTGATGTTCATGATGAAGGAGGGCAAGGAAGAAAGTCCATGGCTACTGATGATGTTGAAAGCGTAGACAGGATGGTTCGAGAGCACCGTCGTTTCACAATTACTGAACTTTCTGCTGATTTTTCTGAAATTTCTAGGTCTGCTCTTTATGATATTCTTACTCAGAAGCTTGTGTATAGGAAACTCTGTGCTCGTTCCCAAACAACGACAACGCACAACCTCACACAGCTGCACTCACATAAAACCTGCTTCGTGAATTTGGTTGGGAAGTCCTTGATCACCCACCTTATAACCCAGGTTTAGCACCAACTGACTACCATTTGTTCACTGACTTGAAAAAGTGGTTAGGTGGGCAGTGGTTTGACTCCAATGATGAGTTAAAGTCCAGTATGGCAGATTGGGTGACTACTCAGGAGCGTACATTCTACAACATGGGCATAGAAAAGTTGGTGCCTTGCTATGATAAGTGCCTCAACAATGGTGGTGACTATGTAGAAAAGTAGTTAACATATATATGAAACTTTTGTATATAATAAAATTATTGATGTCATTCATGTGTCTGTTTATTGGTCTATCGGAGGTTGAAAAACAAATAGGCCTCATATAATATTGAAAGATAACATCATTATAGGTTACCTTGACACAGCTGCTCCCTCTATTCTGTAGCAAAAGAAGCAGTCCATTCAGCAGTTAAAGATTACCATAGAAAAATAATGGCACTCAAATTTTTTTTTTTTTTTGATGTGGCAGAAATAAAAACGAGAATTTAGCAGGTTATACTTTTTTGTACTGTTTACAATTTGTCATGCTGTGTGTTGTACCTGTCTGCTTGTGTGAGTTCTTGGTTTCAAAATGAAAAGTGGAAAGTCCAAGTGATGACAACTCACTACACACATACAAGTACATCATTAAGATACTTAAGAGCAGGGGTTCTAATATATACTTCATGGTGACCTAGAAACACCTTGTTGTGAAACGTGTGAAGAAGAAAGAATGTGAACTGATAATTAAAATATTTAAACCATTTTGTATATTCTTTACATTACTATTGATGATAATTGTTTTACAAATATACACCTGAATTGAGATTTACAATATACTTTCTACTGGAATTTTGCAGGCCTTTTACTTTTTTGAACTAGATATTTTTCAAATGAATACCTATTTATGTGTTCTTGTGAGGATCTAAAAACTTTAATTAATATGATTACAAAGTTGATTTCATTAATTAATTCATTATCCAATGTTTTATATTTGTTCACCTGATTTTATATATAATTCTTGCAGTGCTCGTTCTGCCACAGTACTCGACATTAGTGTTTATACATAATGTGCTTCATATCGTTCTAAACTGAGAGTGATAGGCAAAACTGATTAAAATCTTGGAAAACTTAGATGAATAAAAGTTCAGAGGGGGGAGCAATTTGCTTTGATGTGCTGTACTTCTTTTCACCCCGAAAACTAACTGGAAAATGAAAAAGAGAAAGCTAAAATAAATACGTCATAAAAATCATAAGGTTAAATTAATTTAGTGTTTTTTGTTTTTGTTTTCATCACAGAATTTCTTGTTATTTCAAAATATGTAATAATCTGTGTTAATATTATTTTTAAATTTTGTGTTAGAAAGTCTTGGCACACATAATTAGGAATTAGGAATTGGCACACATATGTAGAATTAGGAATTTGGCCATGAAATTGTAAACATTTGTTATGAACACATGAACAATAAAACAATAGACTACTGTATTAGAAATAGACTAAATTGTAAAACAAGGACTTTTAGAAGATATTTGTTATTTTAAAAGAGTTTTTAAATTTATTTTCAATGTAAAAAAAGCCAAGTCGAGAGAATATCCAGTGCCTTTTTAACGTCTTTCAAACTTTTTAAATGATTCATCTGTTTAAACTATTTACTTTCCTAAAGTTTATGGTGATCTTTTATATTTAAGTCGTAAACATATTCTTTTTGTTTTTCTTATTCAATATATATTTTACATAGTTCTTATTATATATAGTTGTGAGATCTTATGGAATAAATAGGCCTTCCCTTATTTGCTTAGTAAAAGATATGATTTGTTCTTTATGACAGTTAAAGAGGGATTTATATATACTTTTTTCTAGGATTTTGGGCGATTCATATTCGATTACACATATAAAATTACCCTAAAACATTAAAGCTTCTTGAAGCGAATAGTCATAAATTGCAACAGGATTGATTTCTTACTTAGGCGCATAAGGAAAGGAGCACAATTTATAGGATCAGTCGCGATGATAGTAAAACTTTAAAATTTTATTTATAATCGTTTACATGCTTATTAAATATTATATGAAGTCATACTTATTAAATACTTACTATAATTACTTGGTAATAAAAAAAACTGTTGTGACATTTATTATTAAAATTTCATTCCTACTTTCCCTATATGTAGGTTTTTTTAACATCAAATTGTTAAACTTACATTTGATTCTTTAAAAAACTAATTAATAATGTTTTAAATTAAATAAGTAATTAATTTTACTAACCCTGACTCTCTCACACACACACACACACACACACACACACACACACACACACACACACACACACACACACACACACACACACACACACACACACACACACACACACACACACACACACACACACACACACACACACACACACACACACACACACACACACACACACACACACACACACACACACACACACACACACACACACACACACACACACACACACACACACACGCACGCACGCACGCACGCACGCACGCACGCACGCACGCACGCACGCACACACACACACACACACACACACACACGCGCACGCACACACACACACACACACACACACACACACACACACACACACACCTGGGTGATCTTGTGTACATATTTGTAGCTTGTATGTATTCACTATAAATTCGAAAATTTTAATATTCTGAAGACAATTATATGGTATGTATTACAATAGAAAATCCTATTGCATATATTTTATTGATGTGATTGTGCACAAAATAGCCCATAGGTTAATGGATACGCCCATATGTAAAATGTCTATACACTTCGTAAGCATTAGTTCCTCTGTGTGTGTGTGTGTGTGTGTGTGTGTGTGTGTGTGTGTGTGTGTGTGTGTGTGTGTGTGTGTGAAAATTCCGAGTTTTACTTCTTCTTCTTCCCCTTCATGCATTAGGGGGTGAGGTCTCTCGCGCCCCCCTGGCCGTGATAAAACTCACGTTTTACCACCGGCAGCTATTACCCTGGTGATGGTGAGCCGCATGGTGTAGAGGGAGTTGTGTGTGTATGTGTATGTGTGTGTGTGTGTGTGTGTGTGTGTGTGTGCGCTCCGAAAGCAGAGACCTGAGGTTAACTCCTTGGGAGAGAGGAAGGGGTCTATACTGCAATCCTCGTTTGCACTCGACTTCTGCCATCTCCACACCGGCCCATCATGGCGCGGGGTGAACCTGTATTTTGATTGAATTGTGGCTGATATAAACCTGGCTAAGATGTGTGTCTTGCGAACGGGAATCAGGGTTGGTTCGTCCATGGCAGTAGCTACGCTGTGATGTTGTGATAGATACGATGTGATAGATACAACACCTATCTCGTTGGCCCTTTGCCATCAAGCGCATGAACCCTAGTATTGTAGCCTGTCCACGCAGCGTACCCCTGTTTAGATGGCGGAGGCGTGCTCTTGTTCAGGTAAGTCGCTGCCTGAACCCCGCCAGGAGGACTTTTGGTTACGGTTCTGGGAGGTGGAAGTTGGGACTATACCGCTGATTATCGGTGGATTTGACTGGTGGGAGGGGGTCAATCGATTTTCGGCGGTATCAGAGTTGAAAATCGGAACAAAGCGTGCACCCAGCGGTACGTTGGCTTCCTCCCCCCCCAGCCTGTCTGGGAAAACGTTACCTCCCTGAGATCCCCGCTGGGCAACATTAGCCTATATCTTGTATCAACAGCTATATTATTACATACTATAGAGACGAAATACGTTAGTCTTCTATTTAAGATTGGTTTCCAGCCCGCTCGTTGACGTAGCCAGAGGATGGAGAGCGATGAGATAGGAGTAGAAGGGTTTTAGGTATGAAACGGCGTGTGCTCGAGATATCGAGGTACTTCGGTGGCGCTATGTCCCTCCCCTTCCTACGCGCGGGCGTGTGTGAGTGTGTTGTGTGTGTAGTTATGACATGATATGGCATTGTTTTGTTTGGAGGTTCAATCACAGTTAATAATATGAGTTTTCAGTGGAAAAACATTTTATTAACTATAAAGTCAGACATAAATTTTTCTATTTTTTGGACAAGAAAAACTTTGTTCATAAGCTGTTTCTGTCGAGTAAAGAACATTTCAAAGATCACGATACCATTATAATATAATAGACCTGTATCCTCTGAAACAAATATTAGTTGTCCAGGACACGTACTTAAAGTATCAAACAATATAACTTATCTTACTCGTAAGCATTCGTAGTTGTTAATAACAACAGGTGTTTGGTTTAACACATGTCATTTTGTTTCTCTTGAAACCAAACTTATCGCCCATACTACGATTTGGCATCCTCAATGGCCCGACTGAGAACAGAGCACATAGCCCACCACTGTTAATACAGTAAGGTCTGCACACAATATTCCACAGTTGGGAGGGGGGGGGAATATTTTGTTGTAAATTAAGGGTTTGTTTGTAACATCGTGATCAAGGCTTACTGTATAAGTCAAGGCAATACTGTAGGGTCAAGACAGTTTCTCAGTCTAAAAACCAGAAATATTCATATGTATTAATTCATAGTATTCCTAAACATTATAGATATTCAAAAGTAATATATTGAGTACGCTGTTTACACAAATATAATTCGAATGTTAAAACATTTATCATTAAAATAAGTAAAAGTATTTTAAACAAGAAACACTTGTTTCTTGAGAGAACAAGTTTAGCTTTTGTTGAGGTCAACGGTTTAACATTTTTTAACGAAAACATAAAGAACCTGATTATCTTAATAATTGTTAATTAAAATAAACAACATCATTCCACACATTTAGCCTATCTCAACGGTATTAAGTTCTCTATGTTAAATGTAACAACAGAGTGTATCAACCAGGCGATGGGTCTGCAGACTATGGACTTCTAGATAGTCTGTGGGACGCAACAGTCTTACAGTTGATATAGGATGTGTGGGTGCGTATGTGCGCGCGCGCGGGCGGGCGTGAGTAGATAGAAAAGTGTGACCCGGTTTGGGACTGAGGATTTGAAACTTGAAGAGCTGAGGCTAAGTAAATATTTTGACTAAATATTAACCATTGGTATACCGTACTGATATTGGTGTAATTTACACAATATCTTTCTGCTATGTCAGTTACTTTTTCTTGATAACAATTTATTGTTTTAATGAAGGCGATTACATAACAATATTCCTGGTTTTAATATTTCTTGGCATATAACAAATTCACTCGTAATATCGTGTGTCATCAATGAGACAAAGAATTGTTTATTGCTTTTGTTTATTTCTTTTTTATTGACAAAAAATTATGCTTACATCTAGTAAAGTATGGTTGAACCACTAAAAGAACGTAATCAGATTACAAGCTTCAGACAAGAAAGACGTAATTTGCTCGTCAGCAAAACTGGGTTGTGAAGCGTAGTTCAAGATGCGCTTAGGAATTTAATTTCAACTAGAAATGGCGCTGACGGATTGTTAATTTTAAGTGGAATTCGTTCATAGTCTGATGTGGTCGGAATCTGTGGCTAACTCTTGTGGAAAACTGTAGTAATTGCAACGTTTCTGTGGGTGTTTCATATACATATTGAGACATATTTATTATGTTGCACTAACGTTGGGCCCTGATTACATAAATTTAATGTTACATTTATTGTTTAAAACAGCTTTCAAACTATTTTTACTGAGTGTTTTTTCTAATTTTGTGATTTTAGAACACTTAATTGCCTTTTAACGGAAATAATGGCAAATTATAGAATTAATATACTGTATATGCTAAAGAAGTGTTCGTAACTACACTGACCGTTTCGTGGTACTTGGTAATGCCAAGTAACAATATATACCAGTGAAATAATAACCTGGGGGGCGTGACTCCCAAAAAAGGATTCGTAAGCTTATTAGAGAAAACCAATAAAAAAAACGTACGAAGAAAACTTAAATGACTTCTTTAAATTCAGATACATTAAAGTTTTACTTTCAACAACTGTATTTAAAATAGATATAAAAATATGAAAAATATTAAAAAAAAATAGACCTATATCGTAGTGTTTTGAAACTAATTAATCTTTATATTTTTAATGTTAAGTAACAAGTGCACACAATATATACTACACACATAAACAACCCCCCCCCCAACGCACAGCTTGCCTCCAGGCGTTCAAAGGTTGGCGCCTTTATCTCTCTGGCTGGGGTGGGGCGTGAGTTCAATCACGGCCGGAGGGCGCAACAGGTCTGCCTGAAGTGGAGAAGAAGAAGAAGAAGATTTAAACGTTATAAGCAACATTTGTAAAATAGGGTTATAAAACAATACTGAAGTTTACACCCCCCCACACACACAGTCACGCACACGCACACACATAAATAATAGAGTGTAGTGTTGGGAGGGTGGGTTTGTATAATCGTTTATAGGTGAGCGTGGATACAATAAGAAGATTGAGGTTTGAGATCCTCTGCTCTATACTTTCTGTTGCAAACTCACTTCATATACTTCTTTGTTATGTCATCATGGAAACATAAACACAAGTCCAAAGTATTGTTATATTGTAGGTTATAAAAAAATAATTATGTGCATGAAATATAAATGATTTTAAAACAACTTTTTAGTTTTTATTTTGTATGATCCGGTCAACAATACTGTAAGTATTTCGCATACTTGGTGCAGTGTTAAAGTACGATGTACAATGCAATAGTCACTGTAATGTACGATGTGTATGTACTTGGATTTCTAGTACACGTCCTGTTCTTGTTGGAGTCGTTTTGCTTTAAATAAATAATGTAAAATCATGCGACAAATTCCCATAAGCTATGTGTGTCTTGTGCGTGAGCGCGCGCGTGTGTTATTACTGTTGTTTACGAGGATGAAGTTAAGGTATATTTAAGTTACTCAAGATAGGCTATGTTTCGGGCATTAATCCGTTATGCCCATTGTCAACGATGTCCCATGTTTACTAACGTGGAGCAAAAGACATAAAGACAACTCATTTATGGTTGAGGTCGAGCGTGCTTTAGTACGTCAAGAAAAGAAGATGTGCACGCTACACACACACACACACACACACACACACACACACACACACACACACACACACACACACACACACACACACACACACACACACACACACACACACACACACACACACACACACACACACACACACACACACACACACACACACACACACACACACACACACACACACACACACACACACACACACACACACACACACACACACACACACACACACACACACACACACACACACACACACACACACACACACACACACACACACACACACACACACACACACACACACACACACACACACACACACACACACACACACACACACACACACACACACACACATTTCGAGTTCACGTTCTGTCGTGTATAGTAGTTGTGTCGCTTTTGTCTTCTCCTCAAAGTTTCAGCATTTTGAGTTCTTCTCATGTTTTTCTCGTGGAAGAAGTTGTCGAAACGCTGAATCAAGACTCAATCCGACGCAGGCACAAAGCAGACGCAATGCGAAAGAACAAGAACAGCAAAACACCTAAATCTGCGGAAACTTAAAAGAAAAGAATATGTCAACGTATTTTCGTTTTCATTTTATTTATTGTTTAATTGTTCTATTGGTAAAATACACAACACTTTTCTGAACACTAATTTTTTTTTTAGACGTTAATAATTAAAATTTGTTTTGGGCAGTTGAACAATGAAGCTTCTCTGTATCGAGGTTTGTTAGTGGATAAAGAAAAGATTTATATCCAGTATAAATATAAGAAAGTACAAATTACACTACATAATGAATACAAATGATTATGTTTATGGTAAAAAACAAATACCTTTAACTATAAAATGTATACATTAGCCGCCTTGCGAACTACTTGTAACTACAAAAAGAAAGAGCAAATTAATTTTTTATTATATAATGGAGAAATACAACATACCTGCGTCAACAACAGAATTTTTGTAACTAATTATCTACTCAAGTGTTATACAATTACTCATGTTCCGTAGTTTGGAGCACAAAATTTTACACTGACATGGGTTTTTGGAAATGTTAGATCCGAGATAGAATGTTATCGTCGCAATTTATACGTAATTCGAAACAATTATACTTTAATAGAATGAACTGTTTTCAATTGAATCAATCTTAAATAATATGTTTTCTACTATTATTTCAATTACAAGCTATCAATTGAAGTTATCTATGTATACAAAAATATCATCTGAAGTGAAGTTCTAATTTGCTATTTGTTTTATGTAATTTGTTACTGCTTTTGTCTTACGAAGAAAATCTTAATATAAATAAAAGTCATTGTATCTATGTATGTATGTATGTATGTAGGCCTATCTATCTATGTATGTATGTATTTTAAAATTTTGGTGTATTGGTGTATTTTTAAAATAATTTTTATTTCGTTGCATCCAGGCAGCGTTTAAAACTGACAGTTGACTACATGTGTCCACCCACATTTTAATTTTACAATTGTTTATACAGTTGTTTAATTTTACAGTTGGCAGTATGTATGTTCCACATCTCCTCCTAAACCACTGGACCGATTTCAACCAAACTTGGCAAAAATATTTTTCGCAACTGGAGAACCAACATAGGACAGGGGTTTTTTCGATACGATCCTTTGGGGGGTCTTTTGCGGTGTAAAAAAAAACTATTAGATCTGGTTACCATGGCAACCTAATAGAATACATTCTGGTTTCCATAGCAACCAACAAAATAAATACCTTTGTAGTTTAATGAGAAAATTTCTCGATTCTGTTAACCTTACGTTTCTAATATTATTGTTGCTCTTTTTGCTTGGCGAAAAATCGTGCACCATATCCGACAATTTAACCAAGGTTTCTATGTTCATACCAGCATTAATTATAAATAAAGTTATAGGTTATGATATCGAAGGTAGTGTATGCATCTTAAGAAAGTTCTTAATAGTGCGTGAATTCAGAGTTGTTTCAGTTTGAATTTAAAAGTGGATAAGTTAAGATTGAAGTAAGTTATAAGCGAGTATGAAAAACAACGTTTTGATAGCGAATGTATTTAGATCGTAGTGTTCAGGAAATATAAATGCGCTTGCTTCAGTTTGAATTTAAAAATTGATAAGCTGAAATCTATAGAAGTATTGTATTGTTAGAA
Organism: Magicicada septendecula; assembly: GCA_034769895.1. Lineage (NCBI taxonomy): Eukaryota > Metazoa > Arthropoda > Insecta > Hemiptera > Cicadidae > Magicicada > Magicicada septendecula. Next base: position 287,572,919 of record CM068371.1, read on the forward strand.
TAAGTTTAGGAGACACTAATTTAACAAATACCTTATTTCAACATTAACACAATGAATTATAAAACGACAGTTAAATACGCAGCGCGTGCAAGTACTGTAGACATTTTATTGAAAACTAATTTAGCTGTTCGCCCTCTCCCAGAGTTAGAAATCGAGCAGGAGCATCACGCGCAACAGAATTCTTCTCCAGATATAAGAATAAAGTTTATGACATGTTCTTAAGCAGGTGCGCTACAGAGTATTCCTCCAGTGAGAATGCGAACGTAACAATATACGGAAGATTATACAATATAGAAGTAATATAACGTTAGAACAAGAATAGGTGCATTTTATGGATAACTAAATTCGCCTTTCGCACTCGCACTAAGGCAGAAATCGAGCATGCGTATTACGCGCAACAGAATTCTTCTCGAGGTATAAGAATAAGTTTTATGACAGATTCTTAAGCAGGTGCGCTGCAAGATATAAGCGAGCATAAAAATTAATTCCTTGATAGCGCGTGAAATCAGGTTATAGTGTTCGGTCAATATTATCAGCGTATATACTTTAGCGTTGTTATCTGGTGATGCCTAGAAGGAAAAGAAAGTCCATCGGTCAAATTCAACCGAAAGCAAACAAAGCCAAGCTTTTGCGAGCAGACGAAACAGATGATCAACGACAGCAACGGCTTCACGACATCCGGAAACGTGCCAGAACAACCCGGGCGGCTGAATCTGAGAATCAACGCGGACGTCGTCTTTAAGAAATGCGGGAGCATGCTACCACACCCCGGGCGGCTGAATCTTTGGATCAACGCGAACGTCGTCTTCGAGAAATGCGGGAACATGTTAGCTCATCGTGGGCCGCTAAATCGGAGGAACAACGTGAACGTCGTCTTCAAGAAATGCGGGAACATGCTAGCACATCACGGGCCACTGAATCGGATGACCAACGTTGTAGCGGTCTGGTGTAACGACCGCTACGTGAAATTTAAGACTAGGTTAGGAAACCAAGAGGAAGCGAAAAGTGTGCTGGAGCCAAACAGAGTGACACGATTTGCAATCAACACTCTTTTAACAAGTAACAAAATTTATTAAGTTCCAGTTGGTGACACAATGTTCCAATCATGTTGTGTTTTACATACAGTGATTAATTTATATTGTTGTAAGAAAATAGACATAAGTTATATATTGCAATAGAACATTGCAGTAAAGGAAATTGTAGCAAGGACTACATGCTGTTATAGCAGGTTTATGACGTTGTAGACAAGATAAAAATTGATTTTTGTTTGAGTATGTAAATTAGATGTAAGTATTGAAATAAGAATTGGGTAAAAGACTATCATGTATCAAAATGCCCATAAATGTATTTGTGATCATGTCATGTGCGAGTTAAATGTGCGAGTGCGCGTGTCATTCGTATTTTTATGAATAACTCCATTATAAATGAACGTACCGAACGGAGATTTGGGCAGCGCAAGCATCTTAAATAGCGCTATATTTTCTGGGTGTCAGAGACTTGTTACGTACTATGGTAATAGGGATTTGGTTAGTAAAAAAGCAACTTCTATAAATTCCTTATCTGTTAGAAGTCAGAAAATTCATAGATAAAATCTATACCTGCTTCTGCAGAAATCTGCAAATCTTTTCAAGAAGTCGTCTATCAGTTTTATCCATCAATCACATGATAGCTGTTTCGACCAATCAGCGGCCCCAATTTGCATTAAGATTGGGTCTCCGCCGACGAATATCTAGTTAGTTCCATCCTGCAGGTCGAATACTACGGACGTGCTCTCTGTGCGAGTTTTTCGTACAGAAACGTGCTTATGTAAGAGTGATCAAGGACAATTTAGCGACGAGTTACCCGTTTGCTAATACCTTGACTGGGTACGAACTCAATATTAGTTCAATAAGGTAAACTATTTAAAATTTTAAACAGTACTAGTCTCGCGTGAGTAAGATTTCCGCATAGGAAAGGTTTATCCATCCGGGATACTCCTTTGTTATCGCGAGGACACCTCAAGACGCGGGAAGGTGCACGCTTAAGGCACCAAAAATAAATAATATTAAATTACAACCCAATTTCAATGCCCTGAGATAAGAGTAGACTGGTTATCGGTGTATCGGCGTGCGTGCGTACTTGAGGAGTGTCAGCGAAGCGGCAGTGTGCAGAAAGGAGGAGACGAGAGAGGAGCAGATTGCGGCGAATCACAGGACCAGCAGTGAGACGAATCAACATACTGTACTTGGAATCACGTTCAAGTAACAAATTGACATTTTTTTCAAAACAGATCAGTCTGATATTCAGAGACAATTTTTGAAGTAAAATAAATATTTTTGTGAATTACAAACCATTTAAAAATGTTGTGTTAAAATATACAGATAACTGACTATATTGTTCAATTATTACTATGCCTAATATACGTTTTGTCGCAATATACATTAATGTGCAGACTAGCATACCCCATGAGGGAGAACAACGCGAACATCTTTACAGTTGAAATGACGAACCAAACTAAGTTAACCCCACCCCTTAATGAAAACACGAATGACCCTTCACACTAATTATAATAAATAAGTGTAATACAGATCAGACTCGAAATAGTTAAAGGGAGGAAACCATACTCTAGCAAAACCATTTAACTACTCCCTCATGGTGTATGTCCGACAAATTACAGAGTAGTCAGTTACAATCTTTTAACAACTTGAGTTCTTGTGATTTTGATATATTTTCAGTTCTTAATAAAGATATTTAATGTGAACACAAGGGTAGCCAGTCTATGGAGTTGATGTAAATTGAAGAGTGGTAATTGAAACGTTCCCACCTGTGATTCTGTGGAGAAGAATTCAAGTGGTACCATGATGAACAGTGTACTAGCAGAGTTGCAAATTGTCCCTGGACTAGGGTGATTGTCTACTGGAACTCGTTCCGGGGATATCTGGGTCTTTCGATGTATGAGGTTCGCTCAGTATTCCTCGGTCTGACGGCTTCGGGGAGCATTCTGTGGCACTGCTCTGCTGGTAGTCACGGGTGTTAGTGCGACTACCGCTCTTTCCTCTTTCTCCTGGCTGGTGCAGGGACCCTGAACGTCTTAACGAGATTACAGCCGCATATTAAGAAGATCTACACACATCCGGGCCTTCAGACCAGTTGAACGTTCAGATCGAAGGCTGGCAGAGAAATGAGGACGCACAGGAGTTAGTTGGTCCCACATTCTGCATAAAACAACCTGTCCCAATTTGCAAAATATTAGCCTACGGTTAACCTAATAACCTAATTGCCAACAACGCACAGTAATCAGCTGACACGGCTGACTAGGTTCACTAAATCGCGTAGCCGCAGCGTCGACAAGGCCTTGGCAAGCACTGAGCAAATTTAACCGCGCCGGGAAATTCAAACCCCGGCACAACGTGAACGTCGTCTTCAAGAAATGCGGGAACATGCTAGCACATCCCGGGTGATTGAATCTGAGGAACAACGCGAACGTCGTCTTCAAGAAATGCGGGAACACGCTAGCACATCCCGGGCGGCTGAATCTGTGGATCAACGTGAACGTCGTCTTCAAGAAATGCGGGAACATGCTAGCACATCACGAGCTACTGAATCGGGTGACCAACGTGAACGTCGTCTTCAAGAAATGCGGGAACACGCTAGTTCATCGTGGGCCACTAAATCGGAGGACCAACATGAACGTTGTATTCAAGAAATGCGGGAACACGCTAGCACATCGCGGGCCACTGAATCGGATGACCAACGTGAACGCCGTCTTCAAGAAATGCAGGAACACGCTAGCACATCGCGGGCGGCTGCATGGTATTCCAATTTATTTCTCGAAGGTTTTCATTACAATCCAAGAAAAGAGTACAGCAAACATAAAAGCGTTGTTATTGGAGGAATGGACCAAATATGTAAGTACTGTTTTGCCAAGAAATATAAAGGCGATCCTCAGGGTGTGTGCTGTTGCAGCGGGAAAGTTCGTCTACCAGAACTCGAAACGCCACCAGAGCCGTTACTCTGTTGCATGTCTGGGACTACTTCACATTCCAAACATTTCCTCAAGAATATCAGGAGGTACAATTCATGTTTTCAAATGACTTCGTTTGGAGCCTCATCCATAGAAGGACAAAGTGAGTTTCAAACCACCTTCAAGGTTCAGGGTCAAATATACCATAAGGCGGGTTCTCTCCTCCCTCTTCCGAGTGAAAATGCCAAGTTTTTACAAATTTATTTTCTCGGAAACGAAGATCTGAAAGTGGATCAACGATGTGACTACACAACAGGGGTGAGACGTGATATTGTGTTAAATCCCCAACGAATGTTTCACGAACATAACCAACTCATAAAAACGTTCAAGACAGCTTTAGAGGATATGCCTTCGGATGAATGTAAATTAGTCATCCGTGGCGATAAAAGACCAGTTGGAGAACACGAGCGGCGCTTCGACAGTCTCCAAATAAATGAGGTGGCAGTCGTCATAGCCGCCAGTGACTGCGACAGAAGGTATATAATAATACAAAGACGAGGCGGCTCACTACAACGCATTGCAGAGACGCACCGATCATATGATGCACTGCAGTATCCCATTATATTTTGGCTAGGTGTGGATGGATATCATTTTAACATCAAGCATTACAATCCAAATACGGAGTCAACGATTGACAAGAAAGTTTCAATGATGAACTTTTATGCATACAGGATAATGATTCGAAACAACTCATATAATCATATTTTAAACGCTCGACAGCTATTTCATCAATTTATCGTTGATATATACGTTAAAATTGAGGCTGAGCGTCTTATTTTCATAAGACTTAACAAAACAAAGCTTCGGAGTGAAGAATATATTCATTTAAGAGACGTCATTGCGAGTGAGAGAAATGTCGACGATATTGGGAAAATGATGATTTTGCCCGCCACTTTTACAGGAAGTCCCAGGCAAACGCATGAGTACGCACAAGATGCTATGACCTACGTCAGATCATACGAACGTCCCGACCTGTTTATTACATTTAGGCTTACATGTAATCCAGCTTGGCCAGAATTAAAGGAAGAACTAACTCATGGGCAAACATCAAATGATCATCATGACTTATTAGCCAGAGTTTTTTGACAAAAACAACAAAAGTTAATCAATGTATTGACCAAGAGCCACGTCTTTGGAGAAACCAGATGTTGGATGTGTTCTATTGAGTGACAGAAAAGAGGACTTTCGCATTCTCATAACTTAATCTGGCTGAAAGAAAAATTCATCCCACCCAAATAGACGTTATTTCTGCAGAGTTTCCAAATCCAGAAGTAGATCAAGTTCTTTCGGATGTAGTAAAAAAAAAACATGGAACACGGGCCATGTGCAAACATTAACCAGAATGCACCTTGCATGAAAGACGGGAGTTGTAGCAAGAAATATCCTAGAAAATTGATTCAGGAGACATAAACTGGGGATGACGGCTACCCCAAGTATAGGAGAAGGGGTCCAGAAGATGGTGAATACACAGTAAAATTAAGTGTTCGAGGCGAGGAAATCGAGATCGACAACAAGTGGGTAGTTCCGTACTCACTTCTGCTTTCTAAAATGTTCCAGGCTCACATAAATGTTGAATACTGTAATTCAGTAAAATCCATAAAGTACATATGCAAATATATCAACAAGGGCAGTGATATGGCTGTCTTTGGTTTGACGAAGGCCAGTGAGCATGATGAGATATCAAATTATCAGTTGGGACGATACATAACCAGCAACGAGGCAGTTTGGCGAATACTGAGTTTTCCCATTCATGAGAAGCATCCTACAGCCCTTCATCTGAACGTACACTTAGAGAATGGCCAAAGAGTCTACTTCACAAGAGAAAATGCACAAGCAGTTGCTGCTGAACCGGGTAGGACAATTTTGACAGCCTTCTTTCAGTTATGTCAACAGGATGCATTTGCAAGGACATTGTTATATTCGGAAGTTCCTCGCTACTATACCTGGGATTCTGGAAGGAAAGTTTTCCAAAAGAAAAAAATGAGTAGGCTACCTGTTTTGGGCAGTGACGTTGTTGCAAGTGAGGGTTAGGGCGTGTCTACACTGTTCGCCCGAATAATGCCGAATGTTTTTTCTTAAGAATTCTGCTTCATACAGTCCGGGGACCAGCTTCTTACGACATGCTTAAAACTGTGAATGGTGAAGTACACCTTCAGGGAAGCCTGTCAAAAAATGGGTTTGCTGGAAGATGATGAACACTGGGGCAAAGCAATGTCCGAAGCAACGTTAACGTCATCTTCTGAGCAAATACGAAATTTGTTTGCAATTGTCTTGACTACCTGCAATCCATCTAATCCCTGAATTTTGTGGGAGAAATACCGCGAAAGCATGAGTGAAGACATCCTTGCCAGACTTCGCCGAAACAACGTCAACTATAACATACAATTTTCTGCAGAAATATTTAACGAAGTTCTCATTATACTAGAGCACAAATGTCTATCGATTTGTAGCAAACCTTTGCTACAGTTTGGGCTACCAGATCCGGAAAGAAACTATGACAACGCAGATAATGCAGATCTTCTCCGTGAAAAAAATTACAATACCACAGAATTGAAAAAATTTATTGAATCCAATAAACCACTATTAATAGATGATCAAAGGAAAGCTTATGACGGCATCATGGAATGTGTCAACAGAGAAAAGGGAGGTATCATTTTCCTAGACGCTCTAGGGGGAACTGGTAAAACATTTTTGATTAATTTGATCCTCGCCGAAATTCGCTCAAAAAATAACATAGCACTTGCGATAGCTTCCTCTGGCATAGCGGCTACTCTCCTGGATGTTGGACGGACAGCGCACTCGGCATTAAAACTGCCTCTAAAAGTAAATATGGAAGAATACCCTGTTTAGAATATTAGCAAAAAAAGTGCCCAGGCAACGGTGCTACGAATGAGCAAAATTATTGTGTGGGATGAATGCACAATGGCCCATAAGAAATCCCTAGAAGCCCGACAGGACTCAGCGGGACCTGAGAAAGAATGATCAGTTGCTGGGAGGATCTCTGCTGGTTCTTGCTGGTGATTTTCGACAAACTCTTCCAGTCATACCGAAATCAACTCCGGCGGATGAACTCAATGCTTGCCTGAAAACTTCGTCTCTGTGGAAGTTTGTTAAAAGATTCACATTAAAAACAAACATGAGAGTTCGGCTCTTTAGAGATGAGACGGCCCAACATTTTGCAGATAAACTTCTACAAATCGATGAAGGCAAATTTCCGACTGAATCAAACGGCGAAATTAGCTTTGATTTTCGCACTCTGGTTGCAACGATTGAAGAACTGATCGACAAAATTTATCTAGGTATACCTGAAAATTACAGAAATCACGAATGGTTATGCGAAAGAGCCATTCTTGCAGCTAAAAATGATGCCGTGCACGAGTTGAACTGCCGAATTCAAAATATGATACCAGGCCCAGTCACTGACAACAAATCTATAGATACAGTAGTGGACGCTGATGACGCGTGAATTTTCCCATAGAATTTCTGAACTCACTAGACCCTACTGGAATGCCACCACATCGCCTTCAGCTTAAAACCGGTTCTGTTATCCTGCTGTTACGTAATTTAGATCCAGCGAAACTTTGCAACGGTACCAGACTCAGCGTGAAAAGCCTTTTAGTAGAAGCTACAATCTTAACAGGCAAAGAAAAAGGTGAGGACGTATTCATTCCTCGAATACCATTGATCCCAAATGATATGCCCTTCAGTTTCAAGCGATTGCAATTCCCTGTGCGACTTGCTTTTGCCATCACAATTAACAAGGCGCAGGGGCAATCAATCAAGAGGTGTAGTGTTCACCTAGAATCCCCCATGTTTTTGTCACGGACAGCTCTATGTAGCGTGCTCCAGAGTTGGCTCACAAAAAGACCCAACTGTCTTTATTAGACAAGACAGCCCGGCCCTGTCTTTATTGGGCTGTTTATTTATTAGAGCTCCAGGAGGTAAGACGAAAAATGTCGTTTTCAGGCAAGCATTGCTATAGGCTTTGTCGTTGCACCCTTAAATTTACTGTTGTATTTTTGAAAATTGTATTTATTTGTATGCATATTGTATATTCGTATAAGTTATTGTTTTTTCACCTTTGTGTAAGTTTCAAATACATGTTTCTTTTAAAACTACACGCATTTTCATTTAAACAAAAACTATTGTAATATTCTATTCAAATTGTTGCAATGTTGTATAACAAACTACTGTAATAACTATTGTAGTATTTAAGCTACATTTGAAAGATTTAAATTTAATATAGCATGGAAAAGAGGTTTATTTTTCGTCGCTGAAAGTTAGTGATAATTTTTGAAAAAGAAATGTATGAGCCTATGAATAAATTATAAACCCGAGCAACGCTGGGTAAATCGGCTAGTAGTTTATAAATTAAGATATTTCTACACTCGTTAACACTGCTTGATGTAACAAGCAGTATTCATATACTTTTAAATACTTTAGAATAAAATGACGTTATGTATTTTTATTTCAGTTTTCTCAGACCAAAAGGAAAACGTGTCTGATATTATCAAGCTTATTTTTATAAGTGAAATATATTTACTTCTTACTTTGGTATTGTGTTCTATTAATGGTCATTTCTTATTCCTTCTTGTATTGCTTCTTCTTCTTTTAGAACAATTTTTTCTCTATACATAATACTTTTAGAATTTATTTGACTTTTAGAATAGTTTATTTGACTTTTTTCTCTTATTGTAGTGGTTAATTATACAGCTGCATGTCGTAAGAATACTTGTCTGTTAACTCCTAGATTTTAGAATGTTTCTAGGATTAGCTACTTTTAGAAGGTTTGTGGACAGTTACTGAGTTTTCACACAACAATAATGCTGACCATGTGGAGTATTAATAAATATGATGCTTATAATAAGTTAATGAGACTAAATTGATTTTCAGAACAAAACATGGTAAGTTGTCACTTAATCAAGGGAATGTGATTTTCAAAGGACTTCGAACTATTACCTCCCCGAGCCGATTCATTACTGGGCGGTACTTTTCCAGTAACAGTAAATGTATTAATATTTTGTCCTTATCGATTACGCGATAGTCGGCACCGACATGTGTTGAATATTGCTTATTAACGAAAGTTTTAAGCAATTAAATAAGTCTTGATTGTAATTACGTACTTTTAATGTACGTATTACGTACGTTACCTAAATTTTATGAGAAGCATTTGCATCAGTATTATAGGTTCCTTCGTTACTATCAGTGGAGTCGTTAGATCAACACTCAAATTGAAGGAACCCCGAAGAACCAATATACTTGAAAGTAATAAGTTTTATTTTACACTTCACAAGAAAAAACCAGCTTTAGCTAGGGCGGGGTAATTTTAATTGATTACCACAGGTTGTCACTAAATTATGTCTGCCAAACATAATTTGACAGATTGTCAAATTGTATAAAAGTACAAAATTTTATAGTTGTAAATTTGTTTTGAATTTGCTGCAACTTTAATTACATATATAGAGACTTTAAAAATAAAAATATGACATATAATGTATAAAACGTCATAGTACTGCTACTGACACATATTATTGCTACGTTGAGACGAAAGATAACAAAAGTATGTAGCTATGTACGTGACACATCACACGCGGCTGCGCTTGAGATTGTTCCAGACAAGCATTCCAGACGCTTGTCAATTATTCTACCAGCGTTGCACAAGGTCGGACGTTGGCATAGTGTCCAGAGGGTTCTAGTACCTGTAACTACGCAATTTATTCTACGCGTCGCCGGAAATTGGAAGATTATTCTTAAATCTCAGCGGGGCATATATATAAGCAGCCAGCGGCCGGTCATCTTCAATTTTGGGACCTGAGATTGTACAGTGCGTTTTGGAATGATTGTGTGGGTTTAGAAGATGGAGACCAGGTTTGGTTGTACAACCTAAAGCGCCATAGGGTCGCTCACCTAAGCTTCAAACTAACTGGGGTGGGCCTTCTACTGTGCATAGGAGTCTTGAATCTCAGCGCGATTGTTTCCTGTACGTGAAGTACAGTGGCAGACAGCTTACTGGACACACAGCACGTTAGCTGTATCTCAATACTTACGCAGTGGTGAATGCTTACATATTCTGTGAATTAATATGGGATTAAATACAGTGTCGCTGTACCTCACTCATTTCTAGATATGGCCAAAGTAGTTCATATCAGCTAACTAACACAATGAACTAGCTCACTAGTTCAATCTGTTGAACCCTTTTTCGAAAAATTGACACCTTTCGCTTTCTGTTTATCTTAGATTATAGGCCAGGGATGACCAGCCTCCTCATGCACGTGAAATAACATAAAAGCGCATGAAGATTAGCTGAAAGATAACCAATATCTTTTTTTGGCGTTTCAACAAAACAGACGCAATAATATATTATTTAAATACAAAAAAACTATGAAAATAATTTCATTTATGTCGCCTTTGGCGAAACCCGTTTCTCATTTAAGAGTCGTAATAATTAACACACATATGAAAATAACAAAATGTAATTTATTGTTTTAAATTATTTAATAGTTTTGAAAGCAAGTTCCTCCAATCCTAGCATACGATATTCTTTGCTATTTTATTTTTATCGTATTGCACTGCTGTAAAGTACACCAGTACATACTAAGGTCTAAATCCTATTAAAATTGAAAAAGTTATAATTTGTAGCATAATATTTTCAGCCATCCTGAATGTATGTAAAAGGCCTAGAACCAAGCTACGGTTGGGTATGGACATTTAATGTGTAAAAAACTAATTAAAACCCCCAAAATTATTGTAATTATTTATAAAACTCTTAAATAGATGAATTTAATAAGACATTGTTTTAAATAATATGGAATTAGTTTAGTTACAATTTGTATTTTGATACAAGGTCATAGTACAAATAGAACCTATTTGTGAATAACTAGTCAAGTTTACCTACAGTTTATGGGGAAATTTTGTATTATAACAAATTGATAAATCACTCAATATGTGAAAATTAAAAGTAAACGGACAATAATATATTCAAACACTTTTTGCTACAGTCTGTTTCTTGATGTATAAAATATATTTAATATTTATAAAGACTTTACCTCAAGATGTATTTTCCTTATTTGAAACATGTTTCGGGAAGCGTTGTGTTCCCATCTTCAGCCTTCCTGATTTTGAACCTTGTGAGGTACTTGTGTGTTGGTTGGTAGCTGCTGTGGTTTCCTGTTGGCTTCTGGTGCTTTAAATTGGTATTACTGTGTGTGATTGTGGTGTATATATTAGTATTTTGTGTATTTTCTATGTTGAGTGCTTTGAAAATACAAAACACGACACAATTTTCAATTCTCTTCTATTCGCTATGGAACTACGGTTGTTTAGTTTTAGAAGTGGCCGATAGGAGCGTAGCTAATGTGAACTACTGTCCTGCCGCGCGAACGACTGTAATAAGTAGTTCACTTAACGGAGTAGTTCTTTTTGGCTAGGCCTTTTGCGAACGACCATCACTCAATACATTTAGTGATTATTTACTGCTTCTATTGCTGCTGGGTTACCGTATTTTTAAAGACGAATTGCTGAATATCCCGTGATCTAGATAAAGGGGATAACATGTTTTAATGGGTTATCCTGATGTGATAATACGTTTTTCTGATTTTGAATCGACTGTAGTGTCAGCATACTTACGCACGCCTACATTTTAACATATCAATACCTAAACACTGAAGTGAACAATTAAATATACGTATTTAAAACACTACATGACTGGTTAACAAAAAAAAGTTTAGTAGTAGTAGTAGTAGTAATAATAATAATGGTGATCTTATGATGACTACGGATAATTAGGTAATAAGATAATTAGAAGATCAAGTCGTCTACTATTTGTGATTATTCGCAAATAATGTTGAGATCTGAAGATTGTTTACAGCTATAAAGACTAGTTCTGTACACATAAACTCATTCTCTTAGCAAGTTATTAAGAAGAGTAATGGCTTTGACCTTACACTCCGATAGTGGTCTTATAAAATATGAAGTATTACCAAATAACTTAGCATTTTATCAGTCACAGAAATGTACCAGGAGCAGTAAAATTCGACGTATTATTTATATTTCACACACTACTTCGTCTGATCGATAACTACGTACCATACTTGTACATATCTTCGATATTAAATTGTATTGAATAATAACGTCTTCTAAATAAAAACCTATTCCGAATTTCTTGGTACTTAAGTAATTTAGTAATTCAAGTATAATCAGTAGAGAAATTAAGAATGTATTAGATAAATAGGTAAATGCAGAGAAATAAAGGAACTATTATTAAAAGAATATGGCAATGAAAACTTAAATGATTTAGACTGTTCTGAAATAGTTTACCGAGTTTGATGTGATGTGCCGGCGGAACTGAATAAAACATCGTTGGGTGGGACGTTTTTGTTGCGGGATGATTTGTCAGGTCTAGAAAATATAGATCTGATTTGGCTTGTTACCTTAAACTCAGTAGGTAAATGTTTTATTATTTGGCAGATGTGCTATCAACATTCAAGATTTGATATCAAAATTTCCAGATCTATGAAGTATGGAATATAAAACTTAATGTGAAGACTAAACGTAAAAAAGTACCTGAAGCGGTTAAAGAGACCACTGGCCGGAAATCATCAAACCCTGTTCACTGCTAACTGATTCTGCTTATCTGACTACTAAAACATTAACTAGAGCAGGTATAACAAATGGATCTACAATTTATGCAATTAAGTCCGTGCGGGTATTTTTAAAATTACTGTGATAGAGATTACACACAATGTGAAAATATTAAAGACTTTTAAGCTCATTAATAATTGAAATTCGCCATTTTACGAAAAATGTTAAACCTGAGTATATTAACAGACATTTGAAAATTTTTCAGTCATGTGTTTTCAGTTTAGCAGTGATCAGTTTATCCAGTTCTGATTGCAGCGATTGTTACAATTTTCAAAAACATTGCAACTTAGTTTTTACAAAGCCTGCATTTGACTACTTGCACACAACGCAAGTCACTATAAGATTAAACGCAAATAAGTTGCACACAACTTATTAGAAACAAATTTTTCATCACGAATTACACGAGCACCGATTACTGTCTTCAAGATCATCATTTAAACATGCTTTTTCTCTTAGCCAAACTGTTTGATTGTATTTTGGGTTCAGATTTGGGTAATTTTGTTTTAACGTTTACATACTGTTTACTTACGATATTTAAATCTTATGAATTACAATACGTTCTTAAAAATAACGTTAATTTTTTTTAATTGTTTAAACAATTAACAGATAAAAATTTACGAATATGTTTAGTACGAGAGCTGTTGATAATCCCTGTAAAGAGTATTTAAATAAGTTGGGTATGACTCCTACCGTAGGAGATTACGTAATAGCGATAATGTTCTTTTATTTGTTTTGTAATTTTGTTGCTTTTAAAATTGTCTAAATGAAATCTGTGCGTTTATTTTCACGTACAGAAAGTTTCATAACAGTATTCTCTGTACAGACAAAGCGATGTAACAGGTCAGGTACGAGTAACCGTTGTCTCTGAGGATAAACGTTTCCCCCGGAACAGTAAGTTTCATTTGCCGGTCACGTTTCTTATTTTATGTTGAACGATAAAAGTAATCAGTGTACAACACTTATTTTATTTCTTGTACTGTCGTTTAATTACTACCTTATGTATTCGGTGTTTGAATACGTGTATTGCAACGTTTTAGGCGTTGGCCTACATATAAACATGGCAAATTCCATCCTCCTCGAAGATACTATTTTACACTGCTTGGCGTAAAGGAACTGAGTGTCTTCAAGTGTATGTATTTACGCTGTCCAGGAAGTGCCATTGCGTGGCATATTAATAAATGATTATAGATGAGTGAAAAATGCAATATAATTGCAAAAATTATTAAAACCGTGTATACACACGTGTACATGCATATAAGATTAAATGCACAGTATTGTTGTAAAGTGTATGCACATTCAATATCCGGAATTTTAGTATTTTGTATTACGAATTAATTTGACACTTACTGTTTATTACGGACTTCTTGTCATTTGTGATGGTTCTGTTAACGTCCTCTTTTTGCTATACAATGGTGTCTCTAACGGTGTTCAAAACGTCCTATCTGGTCTCTCACACAGGCAGCCTTTCCTTAGTTCCAAGTTCCCGTGACTCCTTCCGTGCTGTAATATAACCGGTTAATTATTCTCGAACCTTAAAAATTATATTCATTCGAAGAATATTTATTACTTTCACAGAATTGTAAAATATATTACGGCTGACATGTTAATATTGTGTTATCCGTAATATTAGTATATTAAATCTACTAGTGATGTAATTCATATAAGTGGACGTGTTACTATCATAAATAAGAGAAGTCAACTGTCGCATAGCGTTCTTGTGAGTAATGTGGAGAGGTCATTCCCGTTTATCTATCTATATGTAAAGACCGGGTTCGTCATATTGGTCGGTCATAGAACTGGAAAATCAGCGACAAAAACGCAAAACATTCAAATGCGCTAAAAACGGTAACGTCTTCTAATTTCATACATTTCTAGAGACAGTATAATAATGATACACCGTTCTACTTGAATGCTATAGTTACATCCCCCTGACTATAAAAATAAATTAGAGGAATGACAATACGTAAAATATATTAAAGTGTAACATCAATAAATTAATCTGTGAGACGTTAGGTCTACTAGTAAGACACTAGTTTTCAATCGTTTTAAAGACACTATTAAAAAAAGTCTTTTAAAGAAGTAATTCTGTGAGAGTTTTTAGTTTTAGATCCGCAACATTTTGTCAGCGGGAAAGTTTAGGAAGACGACTGAATTAAAGATTTTATTTGAAATTTTTTATACGATAGCTAGTAGTACGATTAAAATTAGGGTAGAAGTGAGCCGATGTAAGCAACCAGAGATACCTACCGTTCGTTCCCTTCATGCATACTCGGGCTCGAAGCTTCTTAATATTGATTACTTCATCAATTGTTAAGTCATTTAAATAGTTTTTATTCATTACATATACAATTTGAACGCTCAGCGCCCGCAGTAAAATTCATTACATGGTATAAATTCCAATTACTATGTAGCCTAGAATCTCTATTGCAACTTAACAAGTATCACCGTTATTCGTTACCATCAAATATGATGTACATACAGTAATAGAATTTACATTCATATAAGTATTTTGGCCATCACTAATACTATATAATGAGGATTTCAGAGTTAGGCTTAATCATAATAAAATCTTTATCAAACGTTAATAAATTACCAGTAGCCGGTTATTAAATATCGGTATGGAGAACTATACATGACTTCCATGTTATAAGATTTATATTTAAAATACTATTCGAAATGAACTATTTCCATAGAAACTACTTCTTTCTTCAGCCTTAACCACAGTACTGTGATCACTAACGTATACCACCTCACGATAGTGTACTCAATTTTCACTGATGATGGCAGTCGATAGCACTGCCGAAACGTCTGGTTTTGTAGAAAACATTTGACCACGGCCAAACAGCCTGGGAAGGAATTTTAGCAACAAACTACTTCTTTGTTGGCGATAACGTAGTACATATATAAAAAAATTATCCCCTCCCCCTTCAACTATAATTTTCATTTATAGAAAATTACCCCCACCCCGTTCAACTAGCCTCTTCATTTATAGATATTTCATCTACGTTTCTACAGTGGATTATTAAGATCTTCTTATCAGGATACTTTATTTATCAAAATTAAGTACTTTACTCTTGTTACAACAAAAAATGTTTCAGGTAAACTATCCTTTCCCCGTAACCAATCTTCACTAAAATCAATAAACCTTGAGTCTTCTACAACTCAGGCACATATGTAAAAAATTATTTGATTCTGTTTGAATTTACTGCAGTTATCGTTCGTCATAGAAACAATTACTCTTGTTAAAACATAAAATGTGGCAGGTAAACTACCCCTTTTCCTTAACCGATCTTCACCAAAATCAATAAACCTTCAGTCCTTTACAATTCATGGATGCGTGCAAAACGTTATTTGATTCTATTTGAATGTGCGGCAGTTATCGTTCGTCGTAGAAACAATTACTCTTGTTAAAACATAAAATGTTGCAGGTAAACTACCCTTTTCCCTTAACAGATCTTTACAAAAATCAACAGACCTTGAGTACTTTACAATTTAGGAAGGTATGCAAAAAAATATTTGATTCTGTTTGAATTTACGGCAGTTATCGTTCGTCATAGAAAAAATTACCCTTGTTAAAACATAAAATGTTGCTGGTAAACAACCCCTTTCCCTTAACCGATCTTCACCAAAAACAATAGATCTTGAGAACTCTATAATTTAGGGATGTATGCGAAACATTGTTTGATTCTGTTTGAATTTGCGGCTGTTATCGTTTGCCATAGAAAAAATTACCCTTGTTAAAACATAAAATGTTGCAAGTAAACTACCCCTTTCCCTTAACCGATCTTCACCAAAAATGAAAGATCTTGAGTACTCTACAATTCAGGACTGTACGCAAAATATTATTTGATTCTGTTTGAATTTGCGGCTGTTATCGTTTGCTATATATAAAAAATTACACTTGATAAAAAAAAGTTGCCGGTAAACTACCCCTTTCCCTTAACCGATCTTCACCAAAAACAATAGATCTTGAGAACTTTACAATTCAGGGGTGCATGCAAAAAATTATTTGATTCTGTTTTAATTTGCGGCTCTTATCGTTTACCATAGAGAAAAATCTACAGACAGACACACACACAGACACACAGACAGACAGACACACAGACACTTTTAGAAAAATGACTTTTTTTCATGTTTTGAGGGTAGTACAATCAGAATCTGCAATTATCTCGAACACGATTTTTTTTTTGCCATCACCATACTTCCATTTCCTTATGGAACATGGAAGTAAAAATAAAAACTACGTTTTTCAACACAAGGAAGTGAAAATAAGAATTATTACGATTATTTTCTACAACCAAATAGAAAATACTAAAATAACGCAAGAGCGCGAGACTAGAATGACCCATTCTCGGGCGGCCGCCGTATTGTACGGTTTACTTCAATAAAACCGACTTCAGGGCTAGGTGCAGATAACCATACTGTATGTTGTTCTGTGCTCGCTGGTTTTAACTAACGCCCAGTAAAGATAATACTGCAGTCATTCTGTCACGCGTGTGTTTAGTGTTTGTGTGGAGAATTGCCTGCTGCTCAACGAAGTTACTGAAAAACATACGTTTCGTTTTCCTTTTTCATTTTCCCCATCAGTTGGCTTATTTATTCTAGTAGTAAAGATAGAATGTAACACACAGAATATGGAAAACGCTGATTGGGATCTGAGAGACGCTGGGAGACGAAAAACGTAATACAGCACACAATATACAAACGTAGACTTGCAATCCGCATGTTTCGGAATAACATTTGGCTCCATGTATATTATAACATATTAGTACACAATTGTTATAAATCTTTAAGCAGTTTTGTTTTTATTCAATATTGTTGTATGTTACTATGGAACTTAAAGAAACCATTCTTGCCATAGATTTTTAAAAACATTATTTCTTGTTTTATAAAATTATTACGTAAGATGACGTCTCCGCATGGAAAAGAAAAGTCAGGCTGGGAGAAGTTGACAACTGCGGCAGATCGAGACTGGAAGGCACGCTGTAGGATTGAAGAAGTAACTAAACAGGCTTGGCGAGGAAAATTTGGTTGGATCCTTGACGAATACAAGTGAGAAGAAACATAGAATTATTTAAAAAATAGGTCTATACATAGCATAGAGTATTTCAGTTGTTAATTGAATAGGTGATACGTAATTACCATACAAATTTAATAATGCAAATACCAAGTAAATCTACATAAAAAAGGTACATCTGATAAATAAAATAAAAACTTATATAAGTTTCAGAAACTTGAGTAGTTGTAGTAGTTATAGTATATATAAAGTAAACAATGAAGAAAAAATTATACATAGTAGAAATAAGGTTGAAACATGTGAAACAGGTAAATAAATAACACATTAAAGGTGTTATAAAGCAAAAGGAAATAATGAAAGTTAACAAAATCTTGATTCAACATTGGGATTTTGAGCGTTTTAATCAATTACGTACAATAATGAACTACTTAAATTAAATGTACAGTTAACAATGACTATTAAAAACAAATATTCTTTTGAACGAGAACAGGAATTAATGTATAGGCTATTGTTTGATGCAGAAAGAGCAAAGTAAGGCATTAATGATATCGGAGTAGTCATATTATTTTACAGTATTCTATGAAACAGCAGTGTAATTTTAAAAGGGCTTGGCAATCTTTTGATTTTGCTTAAGTCCAAGGTGCTATTATTCATTAATTTGTATAAAGTTTAACGTTTCATGGCCACAAAAAAGAAACAAAAAAAAGTACACACTTCCACGAGGAAATACAAATTTAAGGTCTAATGTATGTCGGAAGAAATTTGAACATTTATACATACATATATAAGATTTTCCAAACATCAGTAAGTATATCTTAGGAGTCGGAATAAACGCGATTAGAAGAATTTGGAGGCTCGTGGTTGGTAGGCAAGATAAATCTGCTAAATATTGTGATAAAGGAGAACTACACATTTAGTTGCCTATAGTAGCAACATTTTGAGAACTTGTGCTATATAAACCTCAGACCACTTCGCTAAACGTCAAATATACGTAATTATCAACTTAGATTTTAAAATAACAGTAAAACAATCTTTTTTACGGTATAAAAAATATGCGTCCTAATCACAAAAGAAATGATACAAACGATTCCTGGACTATAGTCTGACTTACAAGCACAATGCTTGAGATTTGTACTTAGTTTGAGTTTGTTGATTGTCAGCTGTACAGTTTGCACCATCATTAGGATACAAAATGACACCAGACACGAAGACAGCGATTACTGCTTACTATGTTGCAGCAGAAAATTATATCAATCAAAAATCTGGTAATTGGGTTCTATGAGCGAAACACACCTCCAAATTAAAACTCGCTCACAAAAATCCTATGTTATTAAATCGTTAACGTTATTGTTATAGGCTAACTAGGAAATTTATGTTTAACATTACGTATTACCCAAGCCCCATACAAAATTTAATCTGGGTATTCAGATAACAAATTACACTGTTCAACGCCAAAAAAGTTTCCTGCTTGAAAGTAGCAATTTTGTATTTCATTTAGGTTATAAAAAACTAATTTAACCTTTAAAATGGTTAGTTACCTCTTATTTTCAAGATCCAAGAGTTTAAGTATAGTTAGGGGAATTTTTGTTGCAAACTGGGAAATTTCATTTTTTAATGGTTGCAAATCTGTCTAAGACTACTTTTATTGTAATTTGAGGTTAGTTTTCGTCTAACTCCATTGTAAGGTTAGTGAGTGTTAGTGACATTTTCTTTCCTTCCTTATATTGTGTCTAGAAACTGTGAAAATGCCTCCCATATGCGTTAATAGTGCTGACAACTTTTGCTATGTATGTGGTGATGTGACATTTTCTGCTCACAAACGGCCTATAACACAGCTAGTAAAAACAGCGTACTTTAATTATTTTGAAGTCAAGGTAGGGGATCAAGACAAATTATGGCGCCTTACTTTTGTTGCAATACCTGTTCAGTGAATCTTCGTAGTTGGTTAACTGTAAAGAGACGTTCAATGAACTTTGGTGTACCGGTGATATGGTAAGAACCAACAAATCATGTAAATGACTGTTATTTCTCCATGACATCGCCTTTACAGGATGGTATTTCAAAGAAAAAAAAGTGGATTGTAGAATATCCGAACTTTCCATCAGCTATTCGTCCCGTCCCACATGGTGGTAGTCTTCCGGTGCCTAACCCTTCACGAGACTATCAACTACTGCCAGATGACGGTAAGGGATTTAAATATCTTAGAGGAAAAGTTCCTCAACTAAGTGATGCCAAAGTCAAAGAAGGCATTTTTGTTGGCCCTCAAATCAAAAAACTGATGAGAGATGAAAAGTTCAAAAATGCACTTAACACCAATGAGAAAGCAGCTTGGGAAACATTTTAAAAAGTAGGTAAGAGGTTTTTAGGCAAGAAAAAAGCTGAAAACTATGTTTAAAATATAAATGAGCTTTTGGAAAAAATACCATAAGTTAGGATGGAATATGTCTTTAAAAATTCATTTCCTCCACTCGAATTTGGATTTTTTCCTTGACAATTGTGGACACGTAAGTGACGAACACGGTGAAAGATTTCGCCAAGGAATAGCCACCAAGGAGAAGAGGTATCAGGGCAAATGGGACGTGTCCATTCTTGCAGATTACTGCTGAACATTAGCAAGGGATGTTTCAGACCAAGCGTAAAGCGGTAAGCTAAAAGGAAGCGTTTGGAAACGTAAAAACAATAAAGAAAAACAGTAATAGTGGACCATTTTAATAACAATATTAACTTTTAAATAATTTACATTTACTTTTACATTTTTTATGTAAGTTCATTTTTTTATATTGTATAAACTAAAATATTTAAATGTTATTTCTTGCTCTGGAGATTGTAATTTCGTATATACTAAGAACAGTATATCAATAAAACAGGAGCTAAAAAAAGGTTTTTGTCAGTTATATTCTTTTTTCTTACCCAATAAACAATCAAAATCAGCTAATTTTAGTCAGGAAACAAAATAATGATTTTTTTTTTGTAGGCTAGTGTTATTAGGAGATAAAAAGTGACAGAAGATAACGAAGTGAAAGGGTTGTCCCCTTTAACAAGTGAAAGGAGATAACAAATTATTATCTATTTGTAACAGGATTTAGGCTTTGTTCTTGGGCGTTGCCAAGAACCTTTGTAGAACATGCGAAGCACTTCAATATTGGTAGTGCGATCTACTCAGGAGAAGAGCAGGGCCCTTCGAAAACACCACCATTGGCTAGTTTCCTCTCATTATTGTGATTTAAATTTCACGCTTCGGCACCATATAACTGTGTACAGGAAAATCCGAAAAATAACAAAATCGGTTAAAGCTCAGCCAGAAAATAGCTTTTTAATTTTCACGAATCTGATTCTAACGATTTCTGTACGGGGCCTGGTGTCTTTTGTTTCATTAATGTTTTCAGTAAACTATGTCCCGTGGATTTGCAATGGTTGATGCCGGGAATAATTAGATGTTCTTTGGTATTAACCCTGTACTTCTTTCAGAATTTCATAAATTTTGTTTATTTAAATTAATTTAAAGCCTACAGTTTCTACAGGCACTATTAAATCAACCAGAACTTTGAATCTGAATTTAATGTGAACGATTGCGACGGTGTAACTGGCATAACACAGGCCTAGATTGATCCCTACCAACCGGGCAGTTAATCTTGATGCCTTTGGTATTCTCTAATATTAACTCAGAAATACAAATAAATAAACCACTATAAATAATAACTCATTACAAATATTAAATAATAGCGAACAGGGAATGCAGTCCTGACGAATTTGATGGAGTATTTTTATTGTCTCTGATATTTCATTTCCCTTGATGCTCCTTGAATTTGACTTCTTGACGCTACTAGAGACTGTGAATGACTATCGTTCCTGATGTCAGTGTTCTTTGCCTCCACGTTTTACCCAATTTTCTATGGAAAATTTTGTCAAATGCCTTTCTCAGAACTAGACCAGACCTACACGTCTCGATTTCATTCAAGCACCTTATATAAGGTAAACATGCTTATATAATTCTTCTTTAATGCGTGACTCACTTGTGAATCCTAAGTCAAGTATTAGACTTATCTTTTGAGCTCAGTTTGTGATGTGGTTTGTTCTCAGGGCTTTTTAAACTTGAATGTTTAGTCCTATTTAATATATATTTAATACAGTTTCTACTCCAGCCGCCGTTTTGTTTGTCCTTCCCTTTAGCTTACTTGGCTGGCTGTTCCCAGTGTGCATCCATCCCACAATGTAGTCAAGCCAAATGTGCTGTCTGATTTTGTGTGCACTTCTCGAATAAAATTTTAAATACTATTGTTTATTTACATTGGACAGTTTGGTGGTGTGATATTTAATACGACACTTTTTACATATGCCAATAGCATATTATAACTGAATAGTCTATTGTTTCACTTGAGTTTTTGGATGAAATGTATAAATTTTGTAGGTGAAGAATTAAATCTGTGTGTGTTTGGTGTGTAATAAACTTATGTTATCTGGTATGTATTACATTACAAAATTAGGACTATATTTTGGAATATTCTTGATTGTTATTTTCTTCTTAAACTATCTGGTAATATTTTACTAATAACTTACTTTTTTATGTACTTCTCACGGTTATAATTGATTATTCTGCACTTAGTAATTTCTTCTGTACTTTAAATATTATATTAGTATCTTGTTTTAAAATTATTATTCTTTCTTTCTTAGAGATGCTTTTTAATTAATGGTTTAGAAAGGAATGCATTTTTTAGTTTTTTACCAATTATTGCATTGTTGAGACTTCTTACTTGGCTTGGTTTTACATTATAATATTTTATAATTTTTAATTTACTACATTATACAGCTTTTATACATTTACAAATTAATTTAAATACACTTTGTTCTCATTGATTTACATTATTTTGGTGTTTTACAATTATCAGTGGCTTATAAAAGTTACTATAATACCTAGTTTTACATAAAGCTTGTGATCACTTGATTAGGCCTGTTGTTTTAATTCTATGTTTACCAATTTTTAATATTTAATAAATTATAATTTCAGAATTTAGAGTTTACAATTTAGCATACATAGGTTGATGATATTAATCTAGAGTTATTATATACATTCGATACTCTTAAACATTACTAATATAATTATTTTAAATAATTTTACTAAACTTTTAACTACATTCCAGTTTGACACATTTCAGAATTCAATATGGTTGACAGGCTTATTGCTTTCATAAGACTAAACATTTATAATTTTTACAAATTTACTTATTTTGTCAGATTTTACCTACTTCTGAAATTACAGCAGTGCAATTTATAACTACTTTATATTATAAATGTTCATTTCTGCGTACTTATTTCCTATAAAACCAAGAGGAATAAGTAAAACGTATTCCAAAAGTTGCTGAATTAATTTTTCCAAGAATTTATGATTACATTGCTCTTAATTGTGTTATTAATTATAGATTACTAAACGAGGAACTGAGAGGACTAAAGAAAAAGCGTCCTTACGGAGAACCTATTACAGAAGTGGAAGATGCTAGAAATTTGAAACCTCTTCCTGATACCTCTGCTCACGTTGTTAGTATATATTATATTACTTAATAAAATAAATTACATACTAATGTTTATAATTCTGTTATGTATTTTAAAAGTCTGGCATTATTTTCAGTATTAAGTATATACTGTAACGTAATTTACAAATAATATTAATAGTAAGCTTAAGCCTTGTTGTGTTAAGTCTTATACAAAAGGTGTATTTTGGTTGCGTTGATATTTTTTCAAATAAAATTTTCTTATTTATGCTTCATGTGGTTTGCACCAATTTGTAACGTAATTACAAATAATAGGAATGAGAGCTTGCAATATCTCCTTTTCAGTAGGTTATTGTTGTTGTATTTGTTGGTTAAACGTCCCTCGTTGTGGATGCCAATTTGTAATATAATATATAAAAATGATGATGCTTGTGTTTCTGATAAACAATCATTAATCTAATATTGTTAATTCTTTTATGCCCCAGAGTTGGTGCACCATTTATGCAACATCCTTAAAAAATATTACACTTGTTGTGATAAACAATTAAACTTTCAAATTAATAAAAAAATGGTTAAATGATAATTGACTTGCGTATTCGACATGAGTTGTGGTTAGACTTATACCTTTACTTGTTGATTTGTACGTATAGGGTTGCAGTTTTGAGGTTATTTTTTCATGAATTAATATATTTAATGGTTTAATTAATTAAAATTCTCTAATTTCTTTTCATTCCTTCCTTTATGCTGATTGGATTCACTTACCTATTTTAATTCAAATCGCACATGGTACCCGGGCAATAGGTACTACCAACTTATTCTTCGAATGTTCATTAAAACACTAATATTTCGAAACTGATAAAAAATGTAAGTATTTAAAATAATTCCATACACAATTAATTCTCTTCAATTTCTTTTATTATTTTTTATATTTGTTTCTTTTACTTTTTAAAATAAAATAACAACCTTTTCTTTTTAAACAATTGTCCAGGCTGGTTAAAATGTTTTAGCTCAGTAGTTGGCAATATGATCTCCGTATTCAAGCCTAGTCTACAGATTTTGTACGTTATTTAAATATAAACTCGGGTTCTTTTGAATACAATAATGAAATACGAAGTACAAAACCTCACAATATAAGAGTGACTACAATAGAACAGAACAATATCTTAGATCTAGAATAACAATTAGTTCGTATGTGCCGAACGATGTCGACTTTGAGGTTAACCTATTCAATAGGTTTAAACATTAAAAAATAATGAAATAATGGCTTAAACGTAAAAATTATAATGTTGATAGTGTTTTTGTTTAGTGGTAGTGGAATAAATAGTTCAAGTGTACACAAAGTGTTATAGTTGTATTATGATAATTCGTTATAAGTCGTTTTAATTTTAAGTATGCATACTATACTTTCCTTTTCCTTTTAAACACACTTTATTATTCACTGCTAAATTATGTATTCACTTTAACTCCTTTCTGCTAGTATAAACTCTCACGACACTTTTCTCACTTTTTTGGTTATGATTCGATGTTTACGTTTCATCTAACCTAGCCGAGGTTCGATTCTGATGTTAACTTCGCGGCTATCTCTATCGCGGAGGAGACGTTCTTTACTCGATGAATTCTCACACTACACTCCTTAGCGTGGCGTCAGTTTTTTGGTTGATCGGCGTCAGTCTTTGGGTTCATACACACAAAAGTGAAAAATTCCCATTGGTCGATATCTAACTCATTGTCGTGGATGGCGTCACTTTTCTGAGATCAAAATCACTAAAATTTCTTAAATTTAACATATTTTCCTTATGAGGCTACCATGCTTCCAGTTACTGGTTATCCAGCTAGGCTCTGCATTATAGGTTTTTACCTATTCTGTACATGATTTCTAATGCAGTTTACTGGAATTATGGTTATTAAGTTTACTATTATATGTTTGATCTTTTAGTTTCTTATTTTACTTTACAATGGTCTCAATTTACTTGTGAATACATCTATTTCATAACACAGGTTTATTACTTTAGTATTGTTTTGTACTTCAGTATTTTTGTAACAATGTTTATGTTGAGTGAAACGTCACGTTACAATATTAACTCGAAAACGTTAATTACGTAATTGGATACGTAAAGGTACATAAGATTACATACTTACATACTTAAACTATATAAGACTGCATAACTTAACTTACTTAAATTACTTCCAGTGAAATCCGCTGTTTCCAGACATTACTAATGCATTTCTCATGTATTTACTTCAAAAACGTTTAAATGAATACAACACATTTTGTTTACTTTTTCGTGCATAATGTACCATTGCGTCATAAAAACAAGGTAAAGAGGAATATTTTTTATATATTAATCTGGACGCTAATAGTAGGAAGTATATAAACCATTATATTGATTTTTTTATTTTTTGGATTGTAAATTTCTAGTGTTAAAGGAATACTGTAATGTTTTAATATTTTGTATGGACGGAGCTACCACTAAAGACAATTATACGGTAATCGTTTATAATTAATGTTTGACTAATAAATATAAATATTTGTGGAAAATATATACAGAATGATAATTGACAGTACGATTTTGTGAATAAATATAATCGTATAAATATACTTTTTAGGAATGTTTTTAGGAAACAAACTCTCAAAAACAGATATACTTATAGATTAAACCCTCATTATATGTTGAAGGAGATGACAAAATTTAACAAATTATACAGTTTAATGTATATGTTAGTGGCATTTGTCATCGTAATAATTAGCCGTTTCATTAGTTATTTAAAGATTAAATTTGATATGCTTTAAATGCAGAATTAAAACCGGTATAAAGAGTTATTAGCATAAAGTAAATCGTAGAGGTTTGTGAGAAGTTTTTTTTTATTAAAGTTTGTGATAACTTTTAAATGTATTTTGTTTTCATTGTAGGTGGGCTGGTTGTCCGGACATCCAGAATTTCTACTGGAGAAATACGGTCCTTATCCGTACACAAGCGCATCAAAGCCACCCTTGTTACCTCCAGACAACAAATAGATGCTTGATACAATTTTACTATGTTTGAAGTTTAGTACTGTAACTTCCACTAATTTTAAGTGAACTTGAATATGTTCAAGAACATTTATAGTTACTCTATAAAACCAAATATCAAGTTCTTGTTAAACAGATTGTTATTAGTTGAAAATAATTTCACACTTGAACATGAACGATTACGGACTGTACTCTCTTATGCATACGCTCTGGTTTGTGGAATAAATATTGTTAACAGTAAACAATACTTACTGTCACTATTGATGATTGATGATTGACATTGTCGCTATTGATGTTATTATTCTCTGAAACTATGTGTTTACATAGGCATTAATTATGTTATCTGCTTTTAAATATTATTATTTTTAATTTTTGCGTTGAATACTGATTATTGTAGTTAATTTATTGTATGTTAATTTTTGCATGATATTGTAATTTATTGTGAGATAAAATTTGTTTATGTGAAAATTTTATATATTTAAAGTAGAGCATCGATTATCCGAACCTCTCGGGACGAGGGCCCGTTCGGATAATCGATATTTCGGATAATAGATCGTAAATTGAAAATATTATTTCTCTTTACAAAACCAAAGGTTTTTATTACAAAATAATTTCTGACATACTGTTATGTAATTACAGCAACCCGAACTGTACAGTAATGTATTACTAAGGCTAAAAATCACTGAATTAAAACTGAGTGTAATTAATAAAAACCAAAAGTTAATTTAAACAAAATTAGAGTTTAATGACAAACACTGTACTATAAAATTAATTAAAAATTAAAAACAAAACAAAACATACAGTACAATGGATTTACACTTTTTTGAAGAATTGTTCTATTACTGTCTGCTTCAAACTGATATCCCCCTTTTTTGCTGCTAAAGACTGAAGTCGTTTAAGATTCATAAGCTGAATACAATATTTTGTTTCGGCCCACTTTAGAACAATCTCAAGTGTGTCAAAAGCATTTGCTGCCGTTGGTGGTTTTGTATTAGTAGCATTCTCGCCATTTTCATCTGAATCTGTTTCGTTTCCATTAAGTTCATTTAATGACTCAACTATCTCTTCATCGGTTAATATCTGGAAACCAGGATCGGCTTCATCCACGTTTAGCCAATCGTTAACACGTGTCCAATACATTACTGTACAGTACAGTGCATAATTGTACTTTTTATTGAGTTCGTATAATAGATCGTTCGGTTAATGGATGTTCAGATAATCGATGCTCTACTGTATTTTTAACACACACACACACACACACACACACACACACACACACACACACACACACACACACACACACACACACACACACACACACACACACACACACACACACACACACACACACACACACACACACACACACACACACACACACACACACACACACACACACACACACACACACACACACACACACACACACACACACACACACACACACACACACACACACATTTATTCATAGTCATACAAATTCACAAACAGATGTAATACTTAAAACGTTTTGAAATCACAAAAATTGATAATGACATTACAGACTTTGGAATTGACCCAACGAATATTAATAAAAAAGAAAATACTATTCAATGTGGGTGTCGAACGATTGTACTACAATAATAATGAATCGACCGAAAGCAGCGAGACAAACGTTTATTATTGATGACAGTTATATATTACTAGATAGTTTAAAATAATCCAAGCCATTCTAAATCCTCTGTGTGTGAATGTGTTGGTTTTGAGGAGGTTTGTTGTATAAAAAGTGTTTGGAATTGTTACGTTGTAGAAATAAAAGAGCATGTAACACACAGTGTAAATGAAATGGCTGTCAGTGTCAGCATGTGAGTTAGTCATATTAATCAATAATAGGAATACAAATTATTTAATGTCCATGGCCTTGAAAGTCTACGAGTCACATTATTTATAGGCCTACATAAATAAGGCTATTTTTAAAAGCATATCAGTATCATTCAAAAGCGAACTCACATTATACCGTTAACAGTCCTACTTTCTAAACATCCATATTGTAGCATGACAAATAATCCACTAAGTAATAATTCCATTCTGATCATAAATAAATTTAAATTACATTAACTCCAAAGAAAATTCAAAGGAAAATAATTAAATATCGAAGGAAAATACCACCATAAAGGAAAAAGTAAAATTAAATCATAAAAGTGCAACAAAAATTTAAACCTGGTAGTCGTGGGACTACCGGTAGACATGGAATCATGGGCAGACTTGTGCTTTGGGAAGGAATGAAGGGTTGGTTAAATAAACAGCTCTCATCGTCTGTTTTCTTGCTAGCTAGCCGTACGCTCGATCTGAGTCGCTTTGGGGGCACGCCGGATGACCCAGGTATCGGAGATGCGGGCCGCTTGGCCGCTGACGGGGTTTCGTCAATCTTCAAATGGTTGCCATTTTCTAAGTTCTCGGCCGATTTCTTTGATTTCAGTCTTAAACGATAGGCCTGTTGACGCTCTGCATAGGATTTGCCGGTTTTCGGTTTGAAAATTTTGGTTCGAGTTTTATCGCGATTTGTAGGTCGAGGCATTTCAAATGTTTGAGTTCAAATGTTGTTATTATTTTCTGTGAGTGCTTCTGGTACTCGAAATTGGTGGTATTGGAGAGATTTAGTTCTGAGGATCACAACGCACTTTGTATTTTTGCGATCGGACTTGTAGTTCCCGAGATATTTAAGTTTTAGTGGAGCAATTTAGAAATTTTCGGCGCAAAAACATCCTCACGCAGACAAAGCCTAGAGGCGACTGAAGTCAGTTGTCAAAATTCTCAGTACTATTGGTGGAAGGGGGTCGAGTGACTCGATCACCTGACACCTGGTTTGCTGGGATTGATTGAGCGGTTCGTGAGATAGTGGTATGCCGAAAGTACATTTGAAACATAACGGTCGATTTTCGCGAAACGTGCGAGTAAGACATTACATACCTATGGATTCCATGTCAAAAATGTATCAAGAAAATTAAATCCGAAGAAACTAAAATAAAAT
The DNA here is from genome assembly GCA_034769895.1 of Magicicada septendecula. Classification (NCBI taxonomy): domain Eukaryota; kingdom Metazoa; phylum Arthropoda; class Insecta; order Hemiptera; family Cicadidae; genus Magicicada; species Magicicada septendecula. The sequence continues at coordinate 287,602,085 of CM068371.1, forward strand.
CAGGATAATAGTCAGGTAGGATAGGAGCAGGTAATAAAGAAAATACCCCGAACCAACCAACGGACATAATAAAACCAACTTACCTTGGAAAACCCCAGAAGAAAGAAGTGAAGAAAAGAAGAGCTAGGATGGGAGAACTACGAGGAATACGAATGAAAAACCTATTACTAACAATAACAAACCCCGAACCAAATTTTAATGTCACCCAAGAAAGTATAACACCCCAAAACCTCATAGAAATATAAAATAATTATAAACAAAAGTGTTTAGTAGTGTAAATAGAAGTGCACCAACTAAAGTTATTATATAATAAAATAAACAAATCTTCACAGTCCATTATAACTAAAAGTTTGGTCTTAGAATACTGTAAAACTCAAATATAAATCAGACCCAACAGTGTAAGTGAACCAGTGCAAGTGCTTTCAATATAATAAACTTCAAGTAAAGGTGTAACTGTTACTTTAACTATGTACTATTAAATAACTTTAAGGTTTTATATAAATACAGAGATGACATATCATGAAGTATTATTATGAAAATATTTCTAAGGTTTCATAGAAGAGGCCACCGGTTATCAAAAAACATTCTTTGAAATGTAAATGATAAAGAGAGCAGAAGGGGAATAATTACTGTGACAGGGATTAAAATGTAATACACCATATAAACAGAAAGGACTGCAATCAAAATAAGTTTAAGAAAAAATAAAAATTAAATGGCTAATTATGTTTGTGTTTAAAGCCTATGAACTCCACATTTCATGGTGGTGTATAGAATAAGAATTGTAGTTAATATAAGAATGTTTATTATGTATAACAGTGTTCATACAGACTAAAATGTCTCTGTATGTATACCATACTAGTTTATAAAATGTTTGTAATGTATTTCTAAAAATAGTTAAAACTAAAATGTCTAACTTTAAAGACTAGTAATTAATTTTTAATATTGTTTTTGTATTAGGAGCATGAATACAATGCTACATGTTCCAATAGTTATATAAGGAGATTTTATTTAATATTGTGTTAACTTTAGAAAGTCAGAAGGGGTATAGAAATAGTATTACTCAAAAAACAGTAAATGTAAAACCATAAAATCTAGGCCAAATAGGAAATTCCAATAACATAATAATTGAGTAAAGAAGTTAAATAAACCAAGTAAACTAATGAGATTTATATAAGGTGAATCAATCACCAACTACTATAACTAAAACTATACTTTAAAAGAATAATATAAAAAGAGGTATAAAATTATTAAAAAATTTGCAAAATGTAATACCTAACAATTTCAGAGGAGGAATAGTAAATTCATGAATTATAACTAAAAGAATGATCAATTAATAAATTTGTAAGAAATTAAGGAAAGATAGAAAGATTTATATCAATCTGAGATTTATTATAATCATATTTATAACACGTAAGATGGCTAAAATTTTGGACAAGAACAGGAAGCAGATATTGAGCCTATATTTCCAAAATGACAGAAATATAGCAATTTTGACAAAAAACTTTATAAAGATGGACTATTGTATGTCAAATTAAGCAGAAGGAGTTAAAGAAACCGATTATGTATTTACTAATCCATGAAAGTAATCAATAACCAAAATATATTCTGAATATAATGTACTTTAAATCACATACATAGGAAGTGAATAATAATTGAAACAATACTTTTCTAATATTAACTTGGCAAGATATTTCAGAAGATGAAGGAAGTAAAACAGTTCTTAATTAACATTCGAAGCGAACGGTTGATTTCAGCTCGCGCTAAGAACCTATATAGCGAATAGTTTAATGGCGTATACAAGTTAAGCCTATCATGCAGTGAAAAACCGAGAGTTACCGAAATTAGTATATTAAACTTAAAATCAATGAACACAACCACCACAAACAGAACAATTAATACGGAACAGAATACGAGTGAAATAAACTAATAAAACTGTAAAACACGAAATATAACATAACCAAACGAACTTCACATTTTTCGACAGACACGTAGACAAAGTGAACACACCTAATATAAAACATTTAAAGTCAGTGAACACAGAACACTTAACCAGGACACTTATAACAACCCAATAGACATTCTTCAATATTACGGACACAAGGAAGCAGTTGTAAAGGCATCTTTATTGTAAGAAAATTTCACTACGCCGATTCCAGTTTTACCGAGCAGCGAACAAGCAGCCATTTTGAGAAATCCCATCATGCAAAGCGTCCACCAGGAATGAGATCTGTCGTCACGGCATTGGTTTGACTTTTCAATTTTATAAACATTATATATAATAAACTAATTTTGTAATTATTAATTATTAAGATTTATTTTGTGAATGTTATACTTTCTACACTTGCCCCTTCTCTGACTATTATAATTATAACCGTTCAAAGAACCATTCGAAAATATTTATATAATATAACATGTATTGATAATCGATTACCCCTGTGAAGGAGTCGAGCTTTATCTAATAATCGATTTTAACTCGATATTCTAACAAATAATTGTCAATAAATAATAATAATTCAACTATCTGGTTTTAAATTTACTTCACAAGTTAATACAAGAGTTTTAATTAACCACAGGACTAACAGAAAGGCGACCATTACTCTAGGGGAGTAATATACAAAAGAAAGAAGAAAATCGCCAATCGATTAGTGAAGTGAGACAATCTTATTAACTCCAGATTCATTTACAGTGAATCAGAAGCGAATTTATTGACACCAATAACTTAAAGAACTTTAAAATTTCAACAAAACCTCATTACAAAAATTATTATTTAAATTATTGAACATTAAAACGAAACATAACATTTTTTTGAAAATTTTTAAAATAAAATTAAAATTTTTTTTTTACTTTTGTACAAGACAAAAGTTATATTTGTAACCGTGACTTGTTACAAATTGGCGTCCAACTGAAGGGCTTTAATTAGCGATTGAAGGACTACAGTAACTTGCCCAATTGCTAGTTCAAGCTTGGCAGCGGTTATACAGTCAAAGAAGGAAACAACATGCAACGTCGTGCGACTTCTAAGAAAAGGGCGGCAGAGGCCGAAAAGGAAATCGATATGGGAGGCAAGGAGGCTACACCCGTGGAAATTGTAGAAACGTTATTACCCCCAGCGGAACAGAAACAACCGGAAATACCAACACAACCGGAGGAGGTCAATCTCCAGGAAAAGGAGGTAGAGAAAGCCAAGGCAACAGAAGATAGTAAAATGGACAAAATAATGGAAATGTTCCTGCAAATGAGAAAGGACAACCAAGCAACAAAGGAGGAATTAAGCAAGAAAATGGATTCTACAAACGAAGAGTCGAATAATAAAATGGAAGGAGTAAATATAAACATAGAATCCAAGATGGAGGAGAACGGGAAGAAATTAGAGGAATTGAAGGAAGACAACCGATCCACAAAGGAAGAATTGGGCCGTAAGATTGAAAATACCAATAAGAGGATTGAGGAAACCAGCAAGAAGATGGAAGAGAAGATGGAAGAGAACAATCGATCCTTGAGTCAGAAAATTGATAAAACTAATCAAAAAAATGGAGGAAAACAATAAAAAGATGGAGGAGAAACTGGATGAGAATAACCAACGGTTAAGAGAAGAATTAAGAGAAGTCAACCAGGAGAACATGAACAAGGTAGACGAGAGAATAGAGTTGGCAAAGGAAGAGTTGAGTAGGAAAATCAACGACAATAAGAAATCCATAAATAAAAAATGGAACAAGAGACAATAATAATAAACCAACAAATCAGGAAAGTTGACAAAAGATGTCGCCAAACTGAGAGTGAAGTACAGGAAGTCAGGGAAGTAGTAAATACCGAAATTACCCAGATCACAGAACGCCATAAGACAAGGTTGGAAGAACACCGGAAGGAAACACAGGAGGAATTAAATAAGGTGCGTAACCAAGTTACGGAAAGGTGCGATGGGATGGAGGTAGCAATGACAAATATTACCGGTCAAGTGCGGCAGAGCCAGGAAGAGATGGAAGTGATCCGAAACCGACCCACAAACTTCACACATTTCCCCATGAATGAGAACCGAGAATGGCTAAACTTTCGCCAATACAAAAGGAAACCCATGGAGTTCTTGGCCCGGATAGAAGAGTATATCGCCAAACACAGGGGCAACAGATGTGTCAACAACCGGGAGTTATTAGACGAATCATTTCGGGAAATGAAAGATCATTGGTGGATGGCCAACCGTAGTGATATCGAGGATTACCAGCAGTTCAAGAGCTTATATAAGGCGAAATACTGGTCTGAGACTACCCAAAATTTAATACGTGACAACATCTGTCACGGCAGGTTACAAACAACAGATGGGTAGTTCAATTACTGCATACTTCCTCGGCAAAGTATGTATGGCTAAGCATTTGGAACCAGCCATACCAGAAGAATGCCTCATCAACAAATTATCATATCACTATGATGAAGAGGTAATTCGAGCAAGGAGAGGCAGCCAAATCAAGACCATACAGGCCATGACTGAACTTCTCGAAAATTACGAGAACGAAGAGTATTACCGACAAAGCCGGAGGAGGAATGATCGGCCAGAACCCAGAAACCATCCGTATACCAACAACGGTACCAACAAAAACAACAATGGCTACCAGGGAAACCGTGCCAATCCACCAAATAATAACAACAATAACAATAATAATAATAATAATAACAATAACCACGTTCAAGGTAATCAAGATAATAATAGAACGAATAATGGTTATCAGGGTAATAGAAACCAATATTACCCAAACCCCAACGGTAATAGTCAGAGAAACCCCAACTGTAATAACACTGAACGTTATTATAATAATAATCGGGGGTATCAATAATAACAATAGTAATAATAGGTTTTCCAGACCGAGGGTGACTTCATACGAGCTGAAGACGGTCGCCAACGAAGGTACTACCATCAGCGACGCAACAGCTACCATGAATATGAGGATAGGCGGAGGAGCCGAGAACGTGACGATCCAAGGTATAGTCAGACTAGACGGTGTACCAGTCTAGACAATACGGAACGGGAAACAAACCGCGAACAACCGTTGGATCATCACACAGAGCGGCAGGGACCCACTCAAGGTCTCCCGACTGATGCATCAATTAGTGCGACCCATACTAATAATGATGTCGAACATTTAAACGGGAGGAGGCAGTAATAAATCACCTAGACCCTTTACTGCTCCTATCTCCTGGGTATACAAACGAGTTGCAAGGAGAAACTGATACAAATAGTATTACAATAATAGGTTGCAATTATTTAAAAAACCTTCGACACGAGCTATTGGAGGAGGACGATACTAGCCCCAACAATAATATAAATAATGAAATAATACATATCAATGCGGAGGTAGAAGGAGTCCCCGCAAAATTAATGATCGATACTGGTTCAAATGTCTCTATCATTAGTACGACAGAGTTGGAGAGAATACAAAGGGAATGCAGAAGAGTATTACCGACATTGCCGTTGAATAATGTTATTTTACTAGGTGCCACCGGCCGCCAAAACAAGACGATAAGAAGACAAGTTTCAGCCAACGTGATTAGCTGTGGTATAGCGATTGACATGGAATTCTTAGTGGCAACCGGGCTGCCGTTTAACATATTAGTGGGGTGCGATGTGCTCAGACGGAACTCCGCCATAATCGACTTACGCACGGAGAAAATATCACTTTTTACAAACGGACAAACTTGGACGGCTGACTTGGTCGGTAGCGATACAGTAATTCCCAGCGATATCCACCAACAAATCCGTAAAATAAATTATATAAACAATACTCCTATGATTGAGCGAATAATAGACGATAACTCTAATGAGGATTTATGGTCCCAAAAGATCCATTATAAACAATACTCCTATGATTGAGCGAATAATAGACGATAAATCTAATGAGGATTTATGGTCCCAAAAGATCCAGGAAATCAGGGATTTCCGGGGCGGTATTACAAAGGAAAGGTTGCCAATACACCAAGCGGATAAATTAATAAAAATTTATGAACGATACCGCTCAGTATTTTCTGACGAACCCGGTAAAGTCAAAAACTACCAGTGTACTCTACAATTTCGAGATACAGTGGACTTTAACCGGAAGTCATACCCCATCGCGCAATCACGAAAGGAAGCTGTAAGAGCTGAAATAAGTAAAATGATTAACCGTGACATAATAGAGAGTAGCCAGTCCCCATACACCAGTCCTATCGTGGCTATTCCTAAGAAAAACGGACAAGTCCGTCTTTGCCTAGATGCGCGAGAAATAAATAAGATGATCGTTAATGACAAGACTTCGCCCGGTGAGATAGAAGAGATCTTAAAACGTGTCCACGGTACCAAGTACTTTAGTACTTGGGACACGGTGTGCGGCTACTGGCAGGTGGAATCGCACCCACAGAGTCGCCAGTATCTGGCATTCATATTCGAAGGGCGTAACTACCAGTTTAAGAGTACCAGAATTCGGTCGCCGTCTTTGTGCACTGCATGGACCAGATACTTGGCCAGGAAGCACTACAATTCACCACCGTGTATGTAGATGATTTGCTTGTGACCTCAGAAACATGGGAGGAACACTGCTACCGTGTGGAACATGTGGTGAAGAAATTGGCTGCAAATAACATCACGCTCAAACTGGAAAAGTCTCAATTCATTGCCAAGGAAATTCAGTTCTTGGGCTTTAAATTAAATGACCAAAAAATCTCACCGTCGGGTGGAAGCGATTCAGAAATTTCCGGCACCAAAGAATAGAAGGCAATACAGTCATTCCTGGGACTCTGTAATTACTATCGCAAGTTCCAGGAAAAGTATTCTGAATTGACCGCCGGATTTCAACCGCAACTGTCATCTAAAAATAAATAGATCTGGGGTATAGAGCAGAACGAGACATTACAACTGATTAAAGAAAAATTTCTTGAACCCACAATACTTCGCCATCCAGATTTCAGTAAACCTTTCTTCCTAAATTGCGATGCCGGCGACATTAGCCTCGGCACAACACTATATCAAGAGTATGAGGAGGGCGAACATCTCGTGATTTACTTCGCAAGTAGAGCTTTAAACCAGTGCGAAAATTACTACCACGTCTCTGAGAAAGAACTGTTAAGTGTAGTGTTCGCGTGTAGCAAATTCCGCACCTACATCCTAGGTTACCCCGTTACCGTCCGGACAGACCATAAGTCCATATCGTTCCTGAGGAGGTGCAAATTGAGCCACGGAAGGTTGACCCGGTGGATATTGGTACTGCAAGAATACAATCTTAAGTGGGAGTTCATCCCAGGAAAGAAGAATGTCGTTGCAGACGTATTATCACGTATTGACATAGAAAAGCAAACATTCGAGGGAGAGAAAGAAAGTGTACTCAAGATATACCACCTTCTTAGCACCAGAGCCGATCTAGCCACCTTATTAACAAACCTGAGTACCCACCAGCAAGCAGACCCGAAATTAAGAAATATTAAGAATCGATTAGAAGCAGGGGACGAAACTATCGCCAGATATTATCTACTAAATAACGATATTTTATTCATTAAACCATCTTTAAGGAAGGAGACATGGAAGGTAATCATTCTAACCCATATAAAAAAGGAGATAATAATGAATTATCATATTCGATATGGGCATATGGGCGCCTTAAAGGTGATAAAGGCCCTGGAGGAGAGCTGCCACATGAAAAATGTCAACCGGAAGGTCCGGAAGTATATAAAAGGTTGCCACATTTGCCAACTCGTTAAATCCAATAATGAGAAAAAGGAAGGCCAAATGATTCCTATAACATCACAGGCAAAGTTGGAAAAGGTATTCTTGGACGTCTGCGGGCCATTTCCCCGCAGTGGCGGTCGTCACAGATATAAGTATCTGATAATCGTGATGGGCCATTTCACTAAGTTCGTTAAGCTATACCCAGCAAATCGGGCAACTACTAATAAAATTCTCGGAATATTAACCGACCAGTACTTCCCAAACGTCGGAAAACCAGTTTCGATCATTACAGATTACGGAACCCAATTCAAGGGGAAAAAAGGGCGGGATACCCTACTATCTATGGGTGTTCTTACGTACAAAACCTCGGTCTACCACCCGAGCAGTAACCCGGCAGAGAGAGTCATACGAGAAGTGGGGCGGATATTAAGAACATATTGCCACAATCAACAGAGGAGGTGGCAAGACTATCTAGAGGCCACAGAAGAATTCCTCAACTTGGCATACCACCCAGCCATAGGAATTACCCCATACTCCGCCATGTACGAGAAACAACCCCCAAGAGAAATCGAAGAAATACTAGAGTTCCCAAGAGATAATATTTATACTTTTGAGAAAATAAAATTTTACAACAAGGTAGCCGAAGACCAGGAGAAACGGCGAAACAAATATCAAAAGAGTAAGGGTAAAATAATAACCTATACAAGTGGAGAAAAGATATTATTGAAAAATCGGGAATTACCCAGCTCACTGGAAGGAATAACAAAGAAGTTGTTACTACTATACACTGGACCCTATATAGGCCCCATGGACAAAAACAATAATACTTATGAGATAAAGGAGATGGGTTCTGGTAGAATCAAAGGTGTATATAATCAGGCTTCCATGAAAAAATATCATGAGGAGTAATAACTAAAAACAACCACAAAATCCAAAAATATTGTAAGATCACCTTACAGACATGATTTATGAAAACTATGTATGAAAATAAAAGAAAAAAATTTTGAATAGAATAAAAACCGCAAAATCCAAAAAATATAGTAAGATCACCTTACTACAAGATATTTATGAAACCATTATAAAAACAAAAAGAGAATTTTGAATGAAAACAAAAAATTCAAAAATTAAGTAAGAACACCTTACTATTAACCAACTATTTATGAAAAAAACTATCATGGAATAAAAAAAAGAGAAAATTGAATAAAAAACAACAAAATTCTAAAATATTAGTAAGATCAACTTACGCAAATAATCTTAAGAAAAACATTTGGAAAAATTAAAGAGAATTTTGAATAAAAAAAAAACCACAAAATCCAAAAATATTGTAAGAATAACTTACTACCAGTATTTATGAAAAAACTATTTTGGAACAAAAAGAAAGAATTTTGTTAAGCAACTAAATTCTAAAATATTGTAAGATCACCTTACAGACATGATTTATGAAAACTATGTATGAAAAATAAAAGAAAAGAATTTACATAAAATCAACTAAATTCAAAATATTGTAAGGTCACCTTACAGACATAATTTATGAAAAAACTATTATGGAATAAAAAGAAAGAATTTTGTTAAAACAACTAAATTCGAAAATATAGTAAGATCACCTTACTACAAGATATTTATGAAACCATTATAAAAACAAAAAGAGAATAGAATAAAACCACAAAATCCAAAAATATTGTAAGATCACCTTACAGACATAATTTATGAAAAAACTATTATGGAATAAAAAGAAAGAATTTTGTTACAACCACAAAATTCGAAAATATTGTAAGATCACCTTACTACAAGATGCTTATGAAACCATTATAAAAACAAAAAGAGAATTTTGAATAAAAAAAAACCACAAATTCTAAAAATATTGTAAGAACAACTTACTACCAGTATTTATGAAAAAACTATTTTGGAATAAAAAGAAAGAATTTTGTTAAGGTCAACAAAATTCAAATAAATTGTAATATCAAATTACAAACAAAGTATTTATGAAAAATATTTATGATAAATAAAAGAAAAAGAATTTGGAATAAAACAAATCAATTCTAAAATATATAGTAATGTCAAATTACAACCAATGATTAATAAAAACATTCTATGAAATTAAATAAAAGGAAATAAAAACCAGTGATACGATTAAATGAATAAACTTGTGTTGAAATAAAAATAATAACACTTTGAAGTAATACAAAGAGAAACAATGACCTCATTAAAAAATAATTAAAGAATTCATTTGAATAAAAAATCATAGAGAAGTAATTTGTAAAAAATAACAAAATATATAAATGTAATTAAATAAATCAATAATGAGTATGATCATGAAATAAATGTCGAGTGTAACAAAGACAATTAGAAGAAAGTGCTAGAACATGGAACTAGTAGAATTAATAAAAACTAAGAAACAAACAAAAAATATCATAAAATATATGCTACCAATAAACAGAAGCAGATTGCAATAAAAACCAGAGAAGAATAAAGAATTAATAACAAAAACTTTATATTTAATAAACAATGATAATTATATTAATAAAAGAGCTTCCCACCATAATAAGAATTGAGATAACAATAAAGCTAACAAGTCAGAAGAATAACTGAGATAGGAATATCAACAGATCTGAGCAATATACGAAGTGAAGTATCCAAAGATATTTTTTAAATAGTCATAAAGTGGACTATTCTTAAATAATTTTTTTTAATAACTGTCTGTAGATAAATCCAGCAGTATTAATATGTTTTTGAGCAGAGATGATTTGCCTCTGTACTCAAATAGAAGTGAAGTATTGGCCAGCAGAGTATGTAGCCTACAGTGTCTCTCTGAACTGCTGAACTGCCCCAGCTCACGTGTTAGGGAATGATAGGGAATAAATATCCCAGGGATAAAACACCAAGTTAAGAAAAATGAAAATAAAATAATAAATATGAAACTCAGATGACTATTACTATCAAGGAAGATCAATTAAGAATGAAATACATGTAAGCTCGAATATGGAGAAGAAAAACTTAGAAATGGAAGGAAGTCAAGAATAATAAAAATATAATAATTATCATAAGCAATTATTTCAGACAAACCAAGTATAGTCTGAACTAATCACTTCTGGAGGAGGGCAATCTGTAGCATGACAGATAATCCACTAAGTAATAATTCCATTCTGATCATAAATAAATTTAAATTACATTAACTCCAAAGAAAATTCAAAGGAAAATAATTAAATATCGAAGGAAAATACCACCATAAAGGAAAAAGTAAAATTAAATCATAAAAATGCAACAAAAATGTATCAAGAAAATTAAATCCGAAGAAACTAAAATAAAATCAGGATAATACCCAGGTAGGATACAAGCAGGTAATAAAGAAAATACCCCGAACCAACCAACGGACATAATAAAACCAACTTACCTTGGAAAACCCCAGAAGAAAGAAGTGAAGAAAAGAAGAGGTAGGATGGGAGAACTACGAGGAATACCCATGAAAAACCTGTTACTAACAATAACAAACCCCGAACCAAATTTTAATGTCACCCAAGAAAGTATAACACCCCAAAACCTCATAGAAATGTAAAATGTATAAAATGTATTAGGAGCATGAATACAATGCTACATGTTCCAATAGTTATATAAGGAGATTTTATTTAATATTGTGTTAACTTTAAAATGTCAGAAGGGGTATAGAAATAGTATTACTCAAAAAACAGTAAATGTAAAACCATAAAATCTATGCCAAATAGGAAATTCCAATAACATAATAATTGAGTAAAGAAGTTAAATAAACCAAGTAAACTAATGAGATTTATATAAGGTGAATCAATCACCAACTACTATAACTAAAACTATACTTTAAAAGAATAATATAAAAAGAGGTATAAAATTATTAAAAAATTTGCAAAATGTAATACCTAACAATTTCAGAGGAGGAATAGTAAATTCATGAATTATAACTAAAAGAATGATCAATTAATAAATTTGTAAGAAATTAAGGAAAGATAGAAAGATTTATATCAATCTGAGATTTATTATAATCATATTTATAACACGTAAGATGGCTAAAATTTTGGACAAAAACAGGAAGCAGATATTGAGCCTATATTTCCAAAATGACAGAAATATAGCAATTTTGACAAAAAACTTTACAAAGATGGACTATTGTATGTCAAATTAAGCAGAAGGAGTTAAAGAAACCGATTATGTATTTACTAATCCATGAAAGTAATCAATAACCAAAATATATTCTGAATATAATGTACTTTAAATCACATACATAGGAAGTGAATATTAATTGAAACAATACTTTTCTAATATTAACTTGGCAAGATATTTCAGAAGATGAAGGAAGTAAAACAGTTCTTAATTAACATTCGAGGCGAACGGTTGATTTCAGCTCGCGCTAAGAACCTATATAGCGAATACTTTAATGGCGTATACAAGTTAAGCCTATCATGCAGTGAAAAACCGAGAGTTACCGAAATTAGTATATTAAACTTAAAATCAATGAACACAACCACCACAAACAGAACAATTAATACGGAACAGAATACGAGTGAAATAAACTAATAAAACTATAAAACACGAAATATAACATAACCAAACGAACTTCACATTTTTCGACAGACACGTAGACAAAGTGAACACACCTAATATAAAACATTTAAAGTCAGTGAACACAGAACACTTAACCAGGACACTTATAACAACCCAATAGACATTCTTCAATATTACGGACACAAGGAAGCAGTTGTAAAGGCATCTTTATTGTAAGAAAATTTCACTACGCCGATTCCAGTTTTACCGAGCAGCGAACAAGCAGCCATTTTGAGAAATCCCATCATGCAAAGCGTCCACCAGGAATGAGATCTGTCGTCACGGCATTGGTTTGACTTTTCAATTTTATAAACATTATATATAATAAACTAATTTTGTAATTATTAATTATTAAGATTTATTTTGTGAATGTTATACTTTCTATACTTGCCCCTTCTCTGACTATTATAATTATAACCGTTCAAAGAACCATTCGAAAATATTTATATAATATAACATGTATTGATAATCGATTACCCCTGTGAAGGAGTCGAGCTTTATCTAATAATCGATTTTAACTCGATATTCTAACAAATAATGGTCAATAAATAATAATAATTCAACTATCTGGTTTTAAATTTACTTCACAAGTTAATACAAGAGTTTTAATTAACCACAGGACTAACAGAAAGGCGACCATTACTCTAGGGGAGTAATATACAAAAGAAAGAAGAAAATCGCCAATCGATTAGTGAAGTGAGACAATCTTATTAACTCCAGATTCATTTACAGTGAATCAGAAGCGAATTTATTGACACCAATAACTTAAAGAACTTTAAAATTTCAACAAAACCTCATTACAAAAATTATTATTTAAATTATTGAACATTAAAACGAAACATAACATTTTTTTTGAAAATTTTTAAAATAAAATTAAAATTTTTTTTTTACTTTTGTACAAGACAAAAGTTATATTTGTAACCGTGACTTGTTACAAATTGGCGTCCAACTGAAGGGCTTTAATTAGCGATTGAAGGACTACAGTAACTTGCCCAATTGCTAGTTCAAGCTTGGCAGCGGTTATACAGTCAAAGAAGGAAACAACATGCAACGTCGTGCGACTTCTAAGAAAAGGGCGGCAGAGGCCGAAAAGGAAATCGATATGGGAGGCAAGGAGGCTACACCCGTGGAAATTGTAGAAACGTTATTACCCCCAGCGGAACAGAAACAACCGGAAATACCAACACAACCGGAGGAGGTCAATCTCCAGGAAAAGGAGGTAGAGAAAGCCAAGGCAACAGAAGATAGTAAAATGGACAAAATAATGGAAATGTTCCTGCAAATGAGAAAGGACAACCAAGCAACAAAGGAGGAATTAAGCAAGAAAATGGATTCTACAAACGAAGAGTCGAATAATAAAATGGAAGGAGTAAATATAAACATAGAATCCAAGATGGAGGAGAACGGGAAGAAATTAGAGGAATTGAAGGAAGACAACCGATCCACAAAGGAAGAATTGGGCCGTAAGATTGAAAATACCAATAAGAGGATTGAGGAAACCAGCAAGAAGATGGAAGAGAAGATGGAAGAGAACAATCGATCCTTGAGTCAGAAAATTGATAAAACTAATCAAAAAAATGGAGGAAAACAATAAAAAGATGGAGGAGAAACTGGATGAGAATAACCAACGGTTAAGAGAAGAATTAAGAGAAGTCAACCAGGAGAACATGAACAAGGTAGACGAGAGAATAGAGTTGGCAAAGGAAGAGTTGAGTAGGAAAATCAACGACAATAAGAAATCCATAAATAAAAAATGGAACAAGAGACAATAATAATAAACCAACAAATCAGGAAAGTTGACAAAAGATGTCGCCAAACTGAGAGTGAAGTACAGGAAGTCAGGGAAGTAGTAAATACCGAAATTACCCAGATCACAGAACGCCATAAGACAAGGTTGGAAGAACACCGGAAGGAAACACAGGAGGAATTAAATAAGGTGCGTAACCAAGTTACGGAAAGGTGCGATGGGATGGAGGTAGCAATGACAAATATTACCGGTCAAGTGCGGCAGAGCCAGGAAGAGATGGAAGTGATCCGAAACCGACCCACAAACTTCACACATTTCCCCATGAATGAGAACCGAGAATGGCTAAACTTTCGCCAATACAAAAGGAAACCCATGGAGTTCTTGGCCCGGATAGAAGAGTATATCGCCAAACACAGGGGCAACAGATGTGTCAACAACCGGGAGTTATTAGACGAATCATTTCGGGAAATGAAAGATCATTGGTGGATGGCCAACCGTAGTGATATCGAGGATTACCAGCAGTTCAAGAGCTTATATAAGGCGAAATACTGGTCTGAGACTACCCAAAATTTAATACGTGACAACATCTGTCACGGCAGGTTACAAACAACAGATGGGTAGTTCAATTACTGCATACTTCCTCGGCAAAGTATGTATGGCTAAGCATTTGGAACCAGCCATACCAGAAGAATGCCTCATCAACAAATTATCATATCACTATGATGAAGAGGTAATTCGAGCAAGGAGAGGCAGCCAAATCAAGACCATACAGGCCATGACTGAACTTCTCGAAAATTACGAGAACGAAGAGTATTACCGACAAAGCCGGAGGAGGAATGATCGGCCAGAACCCAGAAACCATCCGTATACCAACAACGGTACCAACAAAAACAACAATGGCTACCAGGGAAACCGTGCCAATCCACCAAATAATAACAACAATAACAATAATAATAATAATAATAACAATAACCACGTTCAAGGTAATCAAGATAATAATAGAACGAATAATGGTTATCAGGGTAATAGAAACCAATATTACCCAAACCCCAACGGTAATAGTCAGAGAAACCCCAACTGTAATAACACTGAACGTTATTATAATAATAATCGGGGGTATCAATAATAACAATAGTAATAATAGGTTTTCCAGACCGAGGGTGACTTCATACGAGCTGAAGACGGTCGCCAACGAAGGTACTACCATCAGCGACGCAACAGCTACCATGAATATGAGGATAGGCGGAGGAGCCGAGAACGTGACGATCCAAGGTATAGTCAGACTAGACGGTGTACCAGTCTAGACAATACGGAACGGGAAACAAACCGCGAACAACCGTTGGATCATCACACAGAGCGGCAGGGACCCACTCAAGGTCTCCCGACTGATGCATCAATTAGTGCGACCCATACTAATAATGATGTCGAACATTTAAACGGGAGGAGGCAGTAATAAATCACCTAGACCCTTTACTGCTCCTATCTCCTGGGTATACAAACGAGTTGCAAGGAGAAACTGATACAAATAGTATTACAATAATAGGTTGCAATTATTTAAAAAACCTTCGACACGAGCTATTGGAGGAGGACGATACTAGCCCCAACAATAATATAAATAATGAAATAATACATATCAATGCGGAGGTAGAAGGAGTCCCCGCAAAATTAATGATCGATACTGGTTCAAATGTCTCTATCATTAGTACGACAGAGTTGGAGAGAATACAAAGGGAATGCAGAAGAGTATTACCGACATTGCCGTTGAATAATGTTATTTTACTAGGTGCCACCGGCCGCCAAAACAAGACGATAAGAAGACAAGTTTCAGCCAACGTGATTAGCTGTGGTATAGCGATTGACATGGAATTCTTAGTGGCAACCGGGCTGCCGTTTAACATATTAGTGGGGTGCGATGTGCTCAGACGGAACTCCGCCATAATCGACTTACGCACGGAGAAAATATCACTTTTTACAAACGGACAAACTTGGACGGCTGACTTGGTCGGTAGCGATACAGTAATTCCCAGCGATATCCACCAACAAATCCGTAAAATAAATTATATAAACAATACTCCTATGATTGAGCGAATAATAGACGATAACTCTAATGAGGATTTATGGTCCCAAAAGATCCATTATAAACAATACTCCTATGATTGAGCGAATAATAGACGATAAATCTAATGAGGATTTATGGTCCCAAAAGATCCAGGAAATCAGGGATTTCCGGGGCGGTATTACAAAGGAAAGGTTGCCAATACACCAAGCGGATAAATTAATAAAAATTTATGAACGATACCGCTCAGTATTTTCTGACGAACCCGGTAAAGTCAAAAACTACCAGTGTACTCTACAATTTCGAGATACAGTGGACTTTAACCGGAAGTCATACCCCATCGCGCAATCACGAAAGGAAGCTGTAAGAGCTGAAATAAGTAAAATGATTAACCGTGACATAATAGAGAGTAGCCAGTCCCCATACACCAGTCCTATCGTGGCTATTCCTAAGAAAAACGGACAAGTCCGTCTTTGCCTAGATGCGCGAGAAATAAATAAGATGATCGTTAATGACAAGACTTCGCCCGGTGAGATAGAAGAGATCTTAAAACGTGTCCACGGTACCAAGTACTTTAGTACTTGGGACACGGTGTGCGGCTACTGGCAGGTGGAATCGCACCCACAGAGTCGCCAGTATCTGGCATTCTTATTCGAAGGGCGTAACTACCAGTTTAAGAGTACCAGAATTCGGTCGCCGTCTTTGTGCACTGCATGGACCAGATACTTGGCCAGGAAGCACTACAATTCACCACCGTGTATGTAGATGATTTGCTTGTGACCTCAGAAACATGGGAGGAACACTGCTACCGTGTGGAACATGTGGTGAAGAAATTGGCTGCAAATAACATCACGCTCAAACTGGAAAAGTCTCAATTCATTGCCAAGGAAATTCAGTTCTTGGGCTTTAAATTAAATGACCAAAAAATCTCACCGTCGGGTGGAAGCGATTCAGAAATTTCCGGCACCAAAGAATAGAAGGCAATACAGTCATTCCTGGGACTCTGTAATTACTATCGCAAGTTCCAGGAAAAGTATTCTGAATTGACCGCCGGATTTCAACCGCAACTGTCATCTAAAAATAAATGGATCTGGTGTATAGAGCAGAACGAGACATTACAACTGATTAAAGAAAAATTTCTTGAACCCACAATACTTCGCCATCCAGATTTCAGTAAACCTTTCTTCCTAAATTGCGATGCCGGCGACATTAGCCTCGGCACAACACTATATCAAGAGGATGAGGAGGGCGAACATCTCGTGATTTACTTCGCAAGTAGAGCTTTAAACCAGTGCGAAAATTACTACCACGTCTCTGAGAAAGAACTGTTAAGTGTAGTGTTCGCGTGTAGAAAATTCCGCACCTACATCCTAGGTTACCCCGTTACCGTCCGGACAGACCATAAGTCCATATCGTTCCTGAGGAGGTGCAAATTGAGCCACGGAAGGTTGACCCGGTGGATATTGGTACTGCAAGAATACAATCTTAAGTGGGAGTTCATCCCAGGAAAGAAGAATGTCGTTGCAGACGTATTATCACGTATTGACATAGAAAAGCAAACATTCGAGGGAGAGAAAGAAAGTGTACTCAAGATATACCACCTTCTTAGCACCAGAGCCGATCTAGCCACCTTATTAACAAACCTGAGTACCCACCAGCAAGCGACCCGAAATTAAGAAATATTAAGAATCGATTAGAAGCAGGGGACGAAACTATCGCCAGATATTATCAACTAAATAACGATATTTTATTCATTAAACCATCTTTAAGGAAGGAGACATGGAAGGTAATCATTCCAACCCATATAAAAAAGGAGATAATAATGAATTATCATATTCGATATGGGCATATGGGCGCCTTAAAGGTGATAAAGGCCCTGGAGGAGAGCTGCCACATGAAAAATGTCAACCGGAAGGTCCGGAAGTATATAAAAGGTTGCCACATTTGCCAACTCGTTAAATCCAATAATGAGAAAAAGGAAGGCCAAATGATTCCTATAACATCACAGGCAAAGTTGGAAAAGGTATTCTTGGACGTCTGCGGGCCATTTCCCCGCAGTGGCGGTCGTCACAGATATAAGTATCTGATAATCGTGATGGGCCATTTCACTAAGTTCGTTAAGCTATACCCAGCAAATCGGGCAACTACTAATAAAATTCTCGGAATATTAACCGACCAGTACTTCCCAAACGTCGGAAAACCAGTTTCGATCATTACAGATTACGGAACCCAATTCAAGGGGAAAAAAGGGCGGGATACCCTACTATCTATGGGTGTTCTTACGTACAAAACCTCGGTCTACCACCCGAGCAGTAACCCGGCAGAGAGAGTCATACGAGAAGTGGGGCGGATATTAAGAACATATTGCCACAATCAACAGAGGAGGTGGCAAGACTATTTAGAGGCCACAGAAGAATTCCTCAACTTGGCATACCACCCAGCCATAGGAATTACCCCATACTCCGCCATGTACGAGAAACAACCCCCAAGAGAAATCGAAGAAATACTAGAGTTCCCAAGAGATAATATTTATACTTTTGAGAAAATAAAATTTTACAACAAGGTAGCCGAAGACCAGGAGAAACGGCGAAACAAATATCAAAAGAGTAAGGGTAAAATAATAACCTATACAAGTGGAGAAAAGATATTATTGAAAAATCGGGAATTACCCAGCTCACTGGAAGGAATAACAAAGAAGTTGTTACTACTATACACTGGACCCTATATAGTCTCCATGGACAAAAACAATAATACTTATGAGATAAAGGAGATGGGTTCTGGTAGAATCAAAGGTGTATATAATCAGGCTTCCATGAAAAAATATCATGAGGAGTAATAACTAAAAACAACCACAAAATCCAAAAATATTGTAAGATCACCTTACAGACATGATTTATGAAAACTATGTATGAAAAATAAAAGAAAAAATTTTTGAATAGAATAAAAACCACAAAATCCAAAAAATATAGTAAGATCACCTTACTACAAGATATTTATGAAACCATTATAAAAACAAAAAGAGAATTTTGAATAAAAACAAAAAATTCAAAAATTAAGTAAGAACACCTTACTATTAACCAACTATTTATGAAAAAAACTATCATGGAATAAAAAAAAAGAGAAAATTGAATAAAAAGCAACAAAATTCTAAAATATTAGTAAGATCAACTTACGCAAATAATCTTAAGAAAAACATTTGGAAAAATTAAAGAGAATTTTGAATAAAAAAAAAACCCACAAAATCCAAAAATATTGTAAGAATAACTTACTACCAGTATTTATGAAAAAACTATTTTGGAACAAAAAGAAAGAATTTTGTTAAGCAACTAAATTCTAAAATATTGTAAGATCACCTTACAGACATGATTTATGAAAACTATGTATGAAAAATAAAAGAAAAGAATTTACATAAAATCAACTAAATTCAAAATATTGTAAGGTCACCTTACAGACATAATTTATGAAAAAACTATTATGGAATAAAAAGAAAGAATTTTGTTAAAACAACTAAATTCGAAAATATAGTAAGATCACCTTACTACAAGATATTTATGAAACCATTATAAAAACAAAAAGAGAATAGAATAAAACCACAAAATCCAAAAATATTGTAAGATCACCTTACAGACATAATTTATGAAAAAACTATTATGGAATAAAAAGAAAGAATTTTGTTACAACCACAAAATTCGAAAATATTGTAAGATCACCTTACTACAAGATGCTTATGAAACCATTATAAAAACAAAAAGAGAATTTTGAATAAAAAAAAACCACAAATTCTAAAAATATTGTAAGAACAACTTACTACCAGTATTTATGAAAAAACTATTTTGGAATAAAAAGAAAGAATTTTGTTAAGGTCAACAAAATTCAAATAAATTGTAATATCAAATTACAAACAAAGTATTTATGAAAAATATTTATGATAAATAAAAGAAAAAGAATTTGGAATAAAACAAATCAATTCTAAAATATATAGTAATGTCAAATTACAACCAATGATTAATAAAAACATTCTATGAAATTAAATAAAAGGAAATAAAAACCAGTGATACGATTAAATGAATAAACTTGTGTTGAAATAAAAATAATAACACTTTGAAGTAATACAAAGAGAAACAATGACCTCATTAAAAAATAATTAAAGAATTCATTTGAATAAAAAATCATAGAGAAGTAATTTGTAAAAAATAACAAAATATATAAATGTAATTAAATAAATCAATAATGAGTATGATCATGAAATAAATGTCGAGTGTAACAAAGACAATTAGAAGAAAGTGCTAGAACATGGAACTAGTAGAATTAATAAAAACTAAGAAACAAACAAAAAATATCATAAAATATATGCTACCAATAAACAGAAGCAGATTGCAATAAAAACCAGAGAAGAATAAAGAATTAATAACAAAAACTTTATATTTAATAAACAATGATAATTATATTAATAAAAGAGCTTCCCACCATAATAAGAATTGAGATAACAATAAAGCTAACAAGTCAGAAGAATAACTGAGATAGGAATATCAACAGATCTGAGCAATATACGAAGTGAAGTATCCAAAGATATTTTTTAAATAGTCATAAAGTGGACTATTCTTAAATAATTTTTTTTAATAACTGTCTGTAGATAAATCCAGCAGTATTAATATGTTTTTGAGCAGAGATGATTTGCCTCTGTACTCAAATAGAAGTGAAGTATTGGCCAGCAGAGTATGTAGCCTACAGTGTCTCTCTGAACTGCTGAACTGCCCCAGCTCACGTGTTAGGGAATGATAGGGAATAAATATCCCAGGGATAAAACACCAAGTTAAGAAAAATGAAAATAAAATAATAAATATGAAACTCAGATGACTATTACTATCAAGGAAGATCAATTAAGAATGAAATACATGTAAGCTCGAATATGGAGAAGAAAAACTTAGAAATGGAAGGAAGTCAAGAATAATAAAAATATAATAATTATCATAAGCAATTATTTCAGACAAACCAAGTATAGTCTGAACTAATCACTTCTGGAGGAGGGCAATCTGTAGCATGACAGATAATCCATTAAGTAATAATTCCATTCTGATCATAAATAAATTTAAATTACATTAACTCCAAAGAAAATTCAAAGGAAAATAATTAAATATTGAAGGAAAATACCACCATAAAGGAAAAAGTAAAATTAAATCATAAAAATGCAACAAAAATGTATCAAGAAAATTAAATCCGAAGAAACTAAAATAAAATCAGGATAATACCCAGGTAGGATACAAGCAGGTAATAAAGAAAATACCCCGAACCAACCAACGGACATAATAAAACCAACTTACCTTGGAAAACCCCAGAAGAAAGAAGTGAAGAAAAGAAGAGGTAGGATGGGAGAACTACGAGGAATACCCATGAAAAACCTGTTACTAACAATAACAAACCCCGAACCAAATTTTAATGTCACCCAAGAAAGTATAACACCCCAAAACCTCATAGAAATGTAAAATGTATAAAATGTATTAGGAGCATGGATACAATGCTACATGTTCCAATAGTTATATAAGGAGATTTTATTTAATATTGTGTTACCTTTAAAATGTCAGAAGGGGTATAGAAATAGTATTACTCAAAAAACAGTAAATGTAAAACCATAAAATCTATGCCAAATAGGAAATTCCAATAACATAATAATTGAGTAAAGAAGTTAAATAAACCAAGTAAA
Organism: Magicicada septendecula; assembly: GCA_034769895.1. NCBI lineage: Eukaryota > Metazoa > Arthropoda > Insecta > Hemiptera > Cicadidae > Magicicada > Magicicada septendecula. The sequence continues at coordinate 287,623,842 of CM068371.1, forward strand.
CTAATGAGATTTATATAAGGTGAATCAATCACCAACTACTATAACTAAAACTATACTTTAAAAGAATAATATAAAAAGAGGTATAAAATTATTAAAAAATTTGCAAAATGTAATACCTAACAATTTCAGAGGAGGAATAGTAAATTCATGAATTATAACTAAAAGAATGATGAATTAATAAATTTGTAAGAAATTAAGGAAAGATAGAAAGATTTATATCAATCTGAGATTTATTATAATCATATTTATAACACGTAAGATGGCTAAAATTTTGGACAAGAACAGGAAGCAGATATTGAGCCTATATTTCCAAAATGACAGAAATATAGCAATTTTGACAAAAAACTTTATAAAGATGGACTATTGTATGTCAAATTAAGCAGAAGGAGTTAAAGAAACCGATTATGTATTTACTAATCCATGAAAGTAATCAATAACCAAAATATATTCTGAATATAATGTACTTTAAATCACATACATAGGAAGTGAATATTAATTGAAACAATACTTTTCTAATATTAACTTGCCAAGATATTTCAGAAGATGAAGGAAGTAAAACAGTTCTTAATTAACATTCGAGGCGAACGGTTGATTTCAGCTCGCGCTAAGAACCTATATAGCGAATACTTTAATGGCGTATACAAGTTAAGCCTATCATGCAGTGAAAAACCGAGAGTTACCGAAATTAGTATATTAAACTTAAAATCAATGAACACAACCACCACAAACAGAACAATTAATACGGAACAGGATACGAGTGAAATAAACTAATAAAACTATAAAACACGAAATATAACATAACCAAACGAACTTCACATTTTTCGACAGACACGTAGACAAAGTGAACACACCTAATATAAAACATTTAAAGTCAGTGAACACAGAACACTTAACCAGGACACTTATAACAACCCAATAGACATTCTTCAATATTACGGACACAAGGAAGCAGTTGTAAAGGCATCTTTATTGTAAGAAAATTTCACTACGCCGATTCCAGTTTTACCGAGCAGCGAACAAGCAGCCATTTTGAGAAATCCCATCATGCAAAGCGTCCACCAGGAATGAGATCTGTCGTCACGGCATTGGTTTGACTTTTCAATTTTATAAACATTATATATAATAAACTAATTTTGTAATTATTAATTATTAAGATTTATTTTGTGAATGTTATACTTTCTATACTTGCCCCTTCTCTGACTATTATAATTATAACCGTTCAAAGAACCATTCGAAAATATTTATATAATATAACATGTATTGATAATCGATTACCCCTGTGAAGGAGTCGAGCTTTATCTAATAATCGATTTTAACTCGATATTCTAACAAATAATTGTCAATAAATAATAATAATTCAACTATCTGGTTTTAAATTTATTTCACAAGTTAATACAAGAGTTTTAATTAACCACAGGACTAACAGAAAGGCGACCATTACTCTAGGGGAGTAATATACAAAAGAAAGAAGAAAATCGCCAATCGATTAGTGAAGTGAGACAATCTTATTAACTCCAGATTCATTTACAGTGAATCAGAAGCGAATTTATTGACACCAATAACTTAAAGAACTTTAAAATTTCAACAAAACCTCATTACAAAAATTATTATTTAAATTATTGAACATTAAAACGAAACATAACATTTTTTTTGAAAATTTTTAAAATAAAATTAAAATTTTTTTTTTACTTTTGTACAAGACAAAAGTTATATTTGTAACCGTGACTTGTTACAAATTGGCGTCCAACTGAAGGGCTTTAATTAGCGATTGAAGGACTACAGTAACTTGCCCAATTGCTAGTTCAAGCTTGGCAGCGGTTATACAGTCAAAGAAGGAAACAACATGCAACGTCGTGCGACTTCTAAGAAAAGGGCGGCAGAGGCCGAAAAGGAAATCGATATGGGAGGCAAGGAGGCTACACCCGTGGAAATTGTAGAAACGTTATTACCCCCAGCGGAACAGAAACAACCGGAAATACCAACACAACCGGAGGAGGTCAATCTCCAGGAAAAGGAGGTAGAGAAAGCCAAGGCAACAGAAGATAGTAAAATGGACAAAATAATGGAAATGTTCCTGCAAATGAGAAAGGACAACCAAGCAACAAAGGAGGAATTAAGCAAGAAAATGGATTCTACAAACGAAGAGTCGAATAATAAAATGGAAGGAGTAAATATAAACATAGAATCCAAGATGGAGGAGAACGGGAAGAAATTAGAGGAATTGAAGGAAGACAACCGATCCACAAAGGAAGAATTGGGCCGTAAGATTGAAAATACCAATAAGAGGATTGAGGAAACCAGCAAGAAGATGGAAGAGAAGATGGAAGAGAACAATCGATCCTTGAGTCAGAAAATTGATAAAACTAATCAAAAAAATGGAGGAAAACAATAAAAAGATGGAGGAGAAACTGGATGAGAATAACCAACGGTTAAGAGAAGAATTAAGAGAAGTCAACCAGGAGAACATGAACAAGGTAGACGAGAGAATAGAGTTGGCAAAGGAAGAGTTGAGTAGGAAAATCAACGACAATAAGAAATCCATAAATAAAAAATGGAACAAGAGACAATAATAATAAACCAACAAATCAGGAAAGTTGACAAAAGATGTCGCCAAACTGAGAGTGAAGTACAGGAAGTCAGGGAAGTAGTAAATACCGAAATTACCCAGATCACAGAACGCCATAAGACAAGGTTGGAAGAACACCGGAAGGAAACACAGGAGGAATTAAATAAGGTGCGTAACCAAGTTACGGAAAGGTGCGATGGGATGGAGGTAGCAATGACAAATATTACCGGTCAAGTGCGGCAGAGCCAGGAAGAGATGGAAGTGATCCGAAACCGACCCACAAACTTCACACATTTCCCCATGAATGAGAACCGAGAATGGCTAAACTTTCGCCAATACAAAAGGAAACCCATGGAGTTCTTGGCCCGGATAGAAGAGTATATCGCCAAACACAGGGGCAACAGATGTGTCAACAACCGGGAGTTATTAGACGAATCATTTCGGGAAATGAAAGATCATTGGTGGATGGCCAACCGTAGTGATATCGAGGATTACCAGCAGTTCAAGAGCTTATATAAGGCGAAATACTGGTCTGAGACTACCCAAAATTTAATACGTGACAACATCTGTCACGGCAGGTTACAAACAACAGATGGGTAGTTCAATTACTGCATACTTCCTCGGCAAAGTATGTATGGCTAAGCATTTGGAACCAGCCATACCAGAAGAATGCCTCATCAACAAATTATCATATCACTATGATGAAGAGGTAATTCGAGCAAGGAGAGGCAGCCAAATCAAGACAAAAGTTATATTTGTAACCGTGACTTGTTACAATATTCATAAAAGAAAATTTAAAGGTTACACTTAAATTTTAATATTTTTTACTCTTAATTACAATGTAAAATATAACATATTTTATTTAAAGTGACAAGAAAAAAGTAATTTTTTTAAAGTATTAAAAAAATGTACAATCCGACACATTTTACAGAATTAATATTATTTTTAATAGAATAAAAAATACATTGTCAACAGTAAGAAATTCCTATACCGGTAAGCCAAATATAAGATAGAATTAAATCAACTATTGTAATGTATTATTTAATTTTTTTATGGATTTCGCTTTTAATTTTTATATACTTAAATTTGTTTTTAAAGAACGCGTAAATTGACTGGGTTAATTTCTGCTTCGCGCAGTTTTGGATGTTATTGTATGGTGTCCAATAATTCCTCTGCGATTGAACACTTTTGTTTTCACAGAGACTAAGTGTTTGAAATGCCCCGTATATAGCCCTCCTTGTCCACTTAATCTACCAAATATTTATGAGGAACTAGATTTTGCTTTTAACGTATATAGCCCTCCTTGTCCACTTAATCTACCAAATATTTACGAGGAACTAAGATTTTGCTTATTTAAACCCGTACCTGCAAAATGCTTTAAAAGTGACTTTCCAGGTACGGGTACTTGTCTCAAGATACGAGTTTTAATTACTCTTCGCTACGAATTTTTTCAACTAATAAGAATTCATGACCAATTAATTCTACGATTACTGAAGAGAAATTGTAATTAATTAATTAATTTATAAAATCTTAGTAACGAACCTGTTTCCCCTGGGAACAGGCAACGGATTTACTCATGTCTAAAATTATTATACTTGCTTGCAATTTAAACAGATATTACTAAATCATTTAGAGTAAATTAATTATTTTTTAATATTAATATATTAAACTGATTTAATCCTCTGTAGAATAAATTTGATTAACTAAAAACCTATTGAACTATTTGGTTATAATTTCCACTTAGCCTCATAACGGTACATAAGGGAAAAAATGAATGTGGTAATGTTAGACTATCCCTACAGGTGTGTTTATTGGTTCTTCTTTTTACATTCAGTGGTTTACCAATTTTATTCTCTTAACCTAAGAAAGTCTATTCAACATAGTTACTTTGTTTTAACGAATAAAGTACTACATGACAGTGACGGTTCGTGCCCCCCCCCAAAAAAAAACGGAAAAGCGCAAAGTGCATAAGGAAATAAGGTCTTATTTCCATTTTTTGGAGACGTGTTATTTTTTAAAATAATCGGTCGATAACGTGTTCTGAATTAAAAATAAAGTTGTAAATTAACACACATAAATATATTCAAGAGAACAAATAAATATTGTATAAATTGGAGGTTACTTGCCGAGTATTTCTATTTTTTATAAATTAGGTCTATTCTCCGGTCGTTGAGAAGTGCAGATCTATCTATGAAATCCTCGTAGAAAGATGTCGTGCTTACTCATTTATTTAATAAAGTCTTCTCAGTACAAATCGTTTTACACACGTTTAGTCTCTCAGTTGACGTCGAAAATCTTAAATACGTTATTGACATCTTAAGGGCTGAAAATCCGCCGGAGCAGTTTGTGGACGGAATAGTTATTATTAACGCTGTGGTGGACTAAAATTAATTATAAGATTTTTTTTACCTTCTTTTCTTCATCTGGTGAATGGCATTTCAAGAAGTACACGAACTGTGTGTATTGAAGGTTTCATAATTTATTTGGAATCAGGCCTACACATGGCTACGCACTTTTATGACTTGCAGAACACAAGTCCTCCCCCCTCACACACACACACACGTACGCGCGCGCGCGTTTCTCTGGTTACTGTACATTTATCAGATAATTGCGTCAAATAATAATTAATTAATTTGGTGCTTTAGCGATAGATTCCATTTCTCATATTTGCTATATCTCATAATTTGCATTTATGCAATTCAAATTTTTCAAAAAAAAATTGATAAAGTATATACAAGACAAATTTACTTATTTGTTTGGACAATAAACACGAAAGATTGATTTCTGAACCTAATAATAATAACAAACAGTTGTTTTTATGGGTCGACAACAACTGGTTTCAATTAATTTACGCGTAACGACTAATGTCACTCTACGACACGTTCACACAAACAGTGCATTTTAATTTGATCAGATAATAAAATTTAATCCAACTTACGGAGTTGAGGAGATTTAAGAAATATGAATAGAATACGATTGCAATAATTGTTGTTCTGAATACTAATCAGAAACATTGCAATGCGATAGGATTCTAATTGACTCACAGTGTGTAGTTATTTTTTGTTCATTTTGTGTTGTATCATTCTATGGAAACATACAAATAAATAATACAGGTATTAATACAAACTAATCTCTCTCTCTCTCTCTCTCTCTCTCTCTCTCTCTCTCTCGAGACACTTCCTAGCTATTGTACTTCAATGGCGACAATTTATAACGTGTTTTGTATATTGTTACGACGATCTCACGGATTGTCGTTTTGTACAGTGGAAACAAAATAAAGACACCATTGAAATCACCAATTACCAACTTTAATTAGTAAGAAACAACAATTTGAAATTAGTAAAGGTACACACAACAATAATTCAAGTTAATTTTGATCAGACACAATAATAATTGTCAACTATTAGAGTTACGAAGTAATTAACACAAAAATCACTTCCCCTAATTCGCAACAATCACTTGATCCGCACTAAATAAATTGCCAACTGTACGACTAGGCCGGCCGCTGTTGCTTATATAGGATCCCGCAGAGGTTCCAGAATAATATTCCGTATTCCTAATATAATTTGCTTAGTTTGAAGAGTCTGGAGACTACGTGACCTTGAGACAGACGCTTGGGTAGTCGAGAATCGCGTAAAATGACGAACTGTCGAGAGCGTTTCGTAATTGTCAGCAATATTTTTTTCTATCTTAGCAGTACCGGTTTCCCTTCGTTAGTCGGTCTGGTTTGAATATTCTTCCATAGGGCCGTACAGCACAGAGCTATTTATATAAGCCTTCACTCAAATCACCTACTACCCAATTACACATTTCTTTCTGGCTGGTTTAATATTTTTATTATTTCGGGATTTTATGGATCTGTCTGTTATCAGTACAACTCAGTTTCAATCACTTACAAAATGTAGTTGTTTAGTCGTACCACTCTCATTGACCAATTGTAGCGTCTCTATCTCATTAGATTTTAGAAAACCTTTATTTCTAAAGATACATTTTTCTGTTTCCTTATATTTATTTACTCGGTGCACTGAATACAGCTGAAAGCTATAAAAAAAAACACTAAATCCACTAAGTAGGCCTATAAAGAGACAAGCTGATCGGGGATGATGATAGTTCTTACCATTTCATAAGATTGTCTAAATACTCAAACTCCAGAGTCAAAGCTTTTTTAACTCTCAATTGTATTTATAAGCAAGATAAAATATATTCTTATCTTGTGAAGGAATTTACGTATTTAGTTATTACACGTTGAAGTTTGCTAGCAAGAGTAGACGCTGCAGGGAGCGTGAAAGGCAAAGTTGCTTTGGAGTAACATACATTAATGTTCACGTAAGCTGGGTGAAAGTTTGTGTGTCAGATCGAGTACACCAACACACATCTTTGCGTGCTAACAAAGGAATTAACTCGTCATGTAGCAAACATCTTGCAGTACGCTGTTACATCTTTACGAAAACTAAGATAACTGATACAAAAATAAGCAACTAAATCATTTATATACTTGTAAAATAAAAAACCTCACTCGTGAGCTTAAGTAGTTTCATTGTTAATAAAAACACCTTTTTCGATTTAACACGTATTGTTTTAATTTCTTTAAACCAACCTTTTAGCCTTTAGGCTACTATGTACGGCCTACTATGGTGAGGTATGAGAATGCCTGATCCCAGTGCGGGTAAACTTTTACCTTTAAGTAAAATAAAAAGACATATATATGTTAAACTGAAAATGTATTGTTAATAACAAACGCAATAAAAAAAACAAAATGGAAATAATCATGTAACATACGAATATTAGCTGTATTCCCTTTATTTGACTCTTAATTATCCTACGCTATTTTTCAAGTTAAGAAGGATTTAAAATTTAAAATGAGAGACAGATATTTTACAATATTATTATTAACCAATAAAAAGAGCTCAAATTGGCTACGAACGTATCAGGTGTTCTGTATGGCTGTTATTGACATGTAGACTAGTTTGCCATTGGAGAAGAAGAAGAGTGAAAAAATATATAAAAACCTTTTCTTTAAAGTATCACATGCAATAAATTATTAATCAATAGTACTACGTATTATATTCTTCTTGCGTGTGTTATGGTGAACCGTATCAAACTGCGTTTGTAAGAAGGTAGTAAAGACAGTAGACTACAATAGTAAGAGGTACACAGTTTAAGATTACTCCTTACGTAATGAGTCTACGACTAAGTTTTGTTCGACTTTAGGAATTTCAAGTAGAGTTTAAATTGAATTTCTTCACCGCACTTCAACTTTAATTGCATACCTTATATCCATAGACAACTGCATAACTTCTGCTCGTTTACTAAGTTCCATTCAATTTGAATCGTGTATTTCTAAACTACTTAAAATCAAATTAGGAAAAGCATGAGAGATTCAGCTAATGAAGATGATGACTGGAAGGATAGGGAGAAATGGCGATCGAAAAGCGGAATGCGGCATGGACCTCCGCTAATACCGCTAATAAAAAAAAGAGTTAAAACTCGAAGTTTTTAAAAAGTGTTCAGGACTGTGCATAAAGAAATTAGTATATCTCACTCAGTGTTATAATCATATAAGTATTAAGCCTACTAGTGAGACGGACTCCTTCCTTCACTGCTGTTTTTATAGGGAGCGACGTTTCGGCTACACAAACAATCTGTAGCTGTCTTCAGGACAAAAAGAAACATTAAACATGACAAATAAAAGATAAACAATACTCTGTCCCACAATCGACAGAGAGTCAAAACACACTAAAATATTTACATAATATATAAGTTTTAGTAAAAAAACAAAACAAAAATAAATAAATAAAACTTACAAACTATGGTTTGTAAGTTTTATTTGCACACACACACACACACACACACACACACACAATACACAACAGAAGACGCACAAAACCCACATGAACACGCACATGAAGTCTGTCTCACTAGTAGGCATCGTTCGAGACGAGGACGATTACAGATGGATCCAATGATTGAGTATGATTGACGACAATAAGGTGATCAACAACTTATTTATCTCGTAATCGAACAATTAACTCAAAGACAATTAAAGACATTCTTGTTCTATTTAAAAGTAAGAGCCAATGTTTATTATAAATATAGAGAGTTAGAATCATAAATGTTATTGAAGTAAGATTAACGTAAATAAGAGCTCAAATTAATATTGAAATGAAAATAATGCAAAGCATTTAAATAAAAATTAGCGTTTTATAAATCAGTACTGATAAAAGAAAGATAAATTCAGTAACTATTCATATTTTTGAGTTTACAGTACAACATCTAAAAAGATATTAAAACATTGATATTTCGAAGCACACTAATTGACTGAGTAGTCGGGAAGTGATATTTTTTAATAAAATAATTAGTAGAATAGAATATTTAGTCAGTAAGAATGTATATAGCGTAAGCCTTACGGCATAGTAACAAAGTAATAACGAATGTTTTAAGTCGAATCAAGTGCCATACGCACAATTTTATTAGTACCAAATAAATTTGAAATACCGTTACAAGTTACATCGAGTTCTTATTACAGATACACCTGAAACCCAAATTAAATTGTATTTATGCAAGTTGTATTGTTATATAAATTGTCGCTCCAAGATCGTGGTGCTATTCAAACACAAATAGATGTGTATTTGCAACCTGTATACACGCCAATATATATGTACTGTTATATAAATTGGCTCCCAAAGAACGTGGGGCTATACAAATTAAATTACATGTAAATTTATACACATACAACATAAATTATACAACTTATGTACAGTTGCATAAAAATGTCGCTTCCAACGTGGGGCATCACAAATTTAAATTATATTATTTATCCAATGTTTATACTGTTGCAATATATATATATATATATATATATATATATATATATTATAACAAAAAGAAATGGTGTGTGTCGTGTTGTTCGTGTTGTTATATGTCGGGCGTTACACTCCGCGCACTTTGTGTTACTTACTGATGACTGGATCCTCTGCGATGATGTCGTCCTGCAAAACAACTTAAGCTACTATGTTTTTGTGGGCGCCACTTGGAATCTTTTGTTCCAAGAAAATGTTATTAAAATTAAAATTTTGAATTCTTAGCAGTTAGTTTAATTCTATGAAAAAATGTGAACAAGACAGTTTGAATTTGAAAAAATAAAGTATGTTTTAATGAATCTTAAAAAAAATCATCGTCTGAAGGACTAACATTCGTGAAAAAATCAAATTGTAGAGTTACAAAAAATTATAAATTATTATTGACAAGTTTTTTTTTCTCCAATCAAGTATCGGCTAACAAAGATTTTATTTTACTCAGTTGAAATGCATGAGTTTAATGTATGAAAAATCTTTACTCTCAAGACGTGACTCCTTTGAACTACCAAGACAGATCAATAAGATGCTTTACAAAAAATTAAGTGATTTGAAGGTGTGTGGCATGTGTAGTACAACTGTGTGACAAATGTAACCAGGTAAAAATGACTTTAACTTTGAACAACTCACGTTCCGATGGGTAATTATCCTCGCACTGGACACTTCTCTCGGGTAGTTTTCAATCTCGCCTCTTCGTGTTGACGTGCCTTGTGCACTGAATTTATTTAAAGTCAAAATGCGAGTTTTTTTTTTTTTTTTTTTTTTAACTTTCGCACTTTCGTAAAACAGTTTGGCAGTGAAATTATGCTTAAATCCCGCCGGCTGTCCGCGTTGTTTCTCAAATTAGCCGCCACAGTGCTGATACTCTTCCTGCAGTTGAAAAGGCTGTGTGTACGTTACGTTATTGGGAGTTTTTGTCAAAGTCAGTTTGTTTTAGCGAATACAGCAGAATTGATTCTCTATTAAAATTTTGGTCCCTCCTGGGCCGCTGATATTCTGGCTGCGTGTGTTCTATTAAATGTGCCGTGTTGCTGCTCTATTTCAGCAACACATTGGCGTATACTCTTGTAGGTTAAGTCAGTCTATTGTCAATGTACGGGGAAAAGCCTTTCTTCGTTCTTGTGTCGACTTCTCGTCTTCGGTTTCGCCTCGGTTGTGGTGATCAGTGTCGTGGGTGATGCGTCTCTTCTGGATTCAAAGCATGAAGTGTTTCTCGATCGAATTTGGTCTTCCTTTTATACTTTGTAAGGCTCATTGTTTTAGCTTTTCGACATGAACTTCCGGTGTATTTGTGTACAAATTCCTTCTAGAACGTTCGAGAATAATGAAATGGAACCTCATGGAACAAATTTGACTTCCGTAGAAGCTTTAGAACAAAAATTTCTTATTCTTCACACTAAGGATATTACAAAAATTATTCTGGTATTTGTCAAACAATTTTACATAACTACTTACAATTTGCATGCCATTACTACATTTGGATTCTCTGCTTTCAACTGAATCTAATGATACTAATTACGATTGTTTTTTGAATAAATTAACTATAATAAAATAACACAACATACAACTCTTACCTTGGAATGTTTCCATAAAAATTCAATTTTTGAACTAAAAAATTGTTGTGAAGCTGTTTGGTTTCTTCTACAACATTAACACATAATATTACCATCTTTCTATAACAAAATAAATAAAGTTTAACACATATAATATACAAATAAGTTCAGTTTTACATGGTCCATGCCTATGGCCTAAGTTGTTGTCACTGTTAGAATACAATAATTAGTTTTTTTTCCTTAACATATATGGGATTTTTCTAGTATACACTGAGAGTTTATTATATTGTCTATCTTTTGTGATACCTGGTTTATCCTGATACATATTATTTTTATTGTAAGCCTACTTAGCATCATATTGGTTTGCCTAAGTGGTCCTTTTTCTTGGTGTGACAAATTTCACTCTTATAAGTCAAATTCTTTAATAATTGAGCTTATTTTCAACTGAGTATGTTTGGTTTCATGGTACACTACAGTATTGTACCCTTTTCTTTTATTTTTGTTAATATTTTGCAAACATTTAGTCAAATATGACTATTTTTTGTGATGGTTGCTTGGCTTTAGCCGTATATGGTATAGGTAAATAGTTTGCTAACTCGACTATTAAAGTGTTTAAGTTAGTCAAATATATTAGTATAGTCACATTATATTATATTTCAACTTTCTAATGCAATTTGGTTGCATTTTGTCAACATTAAATCCATAAATATTACCATATTATAGGTCTACTACATGTTTTCAGTTAATACAGTTTTTGGCTATTTTAGCTGATTTTTATTCACTTGACAGCTTTCCTTATTTAAGATGAATTGTTCATCTTTGTCTACTTGAAAATTACATATAGCTTTTATCTCAATTTGATAATAATTAATTTTTACATGAAATCTGAGTGATTGGTCTCAAATCCAACACCTTAATATTTTTTTGTCATAACATTTATATATTTTTTATTTTAACTTAGATCCTTTCTAATAATGTATTTAAATCATTTAATACATTTATTTTATTTACATTACATAATATAATAATGGATCTTGCCCATTAATTCACAATAAATAGTTTTTTATACCCTATTCGGAGTTACAAAACTTAATAATTAATGACCTTATTTCTGTTGTTACTGATATTATTTGTCTCTAATATAGTATATTATTGGTTTTACACTGTTCTTCACTTGAATAATATATATGGGGTTTGAGTCTTAGTCATAGTCTGGTCGTATTTTCATGTTAATGGTATTAATTATTAGACAATATTACAAAATTTTTAGGACTACTTGGGTTCGATACTGTTCACCTCACTTTCCTCTTATGAGAAATTGCTATGTAAATAATTTCCTTTATGGAACGTTCTGTGACGTTACAATATATATATATATATATATATATATATAAAATTTGTGATGTTTTCAATCTGTTTCTTCTGCAAGTAGTATAATTTCGTATATTCTTTTTAACACCTGAAGCACGTTTGACTGTAAAATATCAGTATCATCAGAGGTTTCTAAGTAAACTAATAACAATCGAAATAATTCTATTAATATAAAATTAACGAATAATCGAATTTGTATTGATTTTAATGTAAAATAAAATAACTGATAATCGATTTAGGTCGATTAGTTAACGATTGTTTTAATGTTTATTTTCTTCAGCAGCTGTTTTCTCGGTTATATTTGAAATTTTGTTGTTTATATTTTATTCATTTTTATTTTTTAGTAAATTTATAATTTTAAATAGATCGTCTTGTTTTGTTTTTATTTGAGTTTGTTCTTTAATTAATAAATTATTGTTATTGTGTTTGTAGATGTTAAGATTTTCCCAAATATTCATTTTTTGACCTTTCTGTATGTTTTTAATTAATTTTATATTTTCAATGTTTGGAAACTGGTGGTTATTATTTAGACAATGTGTGGCTAAATTAGGTTTATAAATATTTGGTTTTAAATATGCATTGCGGTGCTGAACGAATCTATCTCGTAGTTTTTTTTTCGTCTGGCCCACGTAAAATTTATTGCAATCTGGACATTCTATTTTATATACGCGTATTCCATTTTTATTGTGAGTATTGGATTTAGTTTTAGGTTTTATTTTATTAAAAATTATATTATCTGTATTATAAGATATTTTTAAATTAGTATCTTTAAATATTTTATTTAGTTTTTGAGTTATATTTCCGTAATAAGTGAAGGTTGTATATTTTATATTATTATTAATAGGTGAATTTTTAAATGTAGTGTTCTTAGGAATTTTATTAGTGATTTTATGTTTAATTTTATTTTCTAATTTATTAATAGTTTTTATTTTGTATCCATTTTTAACTGCTATTTGTTGGATAATTGTTCTTTCTTTGTTTCTTTCTGTGTTATTTAATGGGATCCTAAGCATTCGGTAAATCATGGAATTAAATACTGCCATTTTGTGTTGGGGAGGATGATTAGAAGTATTTGGTATTACTAACTCAGTTTGAGAAGGTTTCCTGTATATTGAGTATTCAAAAATTGTTTCATTTTTCTTTATTGTTAAGTCTAAATAATTTAATTTATTATTAGATTCTTCTTCTAACGTGAATTTTATTTTGGAATGTAAATTATTTATGGAGTTGAATATTTTATTTATATTTATACCATTGTTTTGGGAAATGTACAGAGTGTCATCAACGTATCTAAAATAACATCGTAATGGGTCGTTTAATTTTATTATATTTATTATTTGTTCGTCGAGTTTTTGTAGGAAGATTTATGATATGATAGCGGAGGTTGGGGCTTCCATAGCAAGGCCATCTGTTTGATAGTACAATTTGTTGTTGTATTGAAAATAATTTTGATTTAAAATTATTTTTAAAGTATTAGTTAACTCTTTTAATGTTAAAATCTTAAAACATAAAATTGAACTTCCAGCAAAACCAATATAAAAATAGTATCGAACTCACGGAACAATTAATAAACGTAGAAGTTGACAAAAATACAAAATTATATTCATTCGACATATCAAACATGTATACAAACTTTCCCATTGAAGAAACTATTATAACAACAATATTCTAAATATTATAATAAATAATCTGAAAACAAATAACGAATGTAACACATACATTAAACAGTTAACTAATACTTTAAAAATAATTTTAAATCAAAATTATTTTCAATACAACAACAAATTGTACTATCAAACAGATGGCCTTGCTATGAAAGCCCCAACCTCCGCTATCACATCAGAAATCTTCCTACAAAAACTCGACGAACAAGTAATAAATATAACTAGTGGTCGCCCAATGGTCGAAATTCGACCGTAATTCATTAAATTTTTAAGTTTGAACGTTATTGAGGTTCTTTTGTCAAAGAGTATACCTCTATAATCATTGCATATAATTTTTTTGAATTTTGTTCTATTACGTCAGCTGCGAGCGTGTACAAATACGTCATTAGCGTGTGTTGTTTGCCTTAATTCCCTGCAATACCTATGAAATTTAAAATTTAATGTTAGTAACAGTTGAAAAAAAACACAATTACAGCTTGTATTCGTATTTATTTTTTGATATAATTCATTGTCAGTTTTAATTTTTACTTCCATATTCCTTAAGGAAATGGAAGTATGGTGATGGCAAAAAAAATCGTGTTCGAGATTATTGCAGATTCTGATTGTACTACACTCAAAACATGAAAAAAAGTCGTTTTCCGAAAAGTGTGTGTGTGTGTGTGTGTGTGTGTGTGTGTGTGTGTGTGTGTCTGTCTGTCTATCTGTAGATTTTTTCTATGGCAAACGATAACAGCCGCAAATTCAAACAGAATCAAATAATTTTTTGCATATAGCCCTGATTTTTAGAGTACTCATGACTTATTGTTTTTGGTGAAGATCGATTGAGGGAAAGGGGTAGTTTACCTGCAACGTTTTTTTAACAAGGTTATTTTATATGGCAAACGATAACAGCCGCAAATTCAAACAGAATCAAATACGTTTTTGCATACAGCCCTGATTTTCAGAGTACTCAAGACCTATTGTTTTTGGTGAAGATCGGATAGGGGAAGGGGTAGTTTACCTGCAACATTTTTTTATCAAGTGAATTTTCTATGGAAAACGATAACAACCGCAAATTCAAACAGAATCAAATAATTTTTTGCATACGTCCCTGAATTGTAGAGAGCTCAAGGCCTTTTGATTTTGGTAAAGATCGGTTAAGGGGAAGGGGTAGTTTACCTGCAACCTTTTACGTTTTAACAACAGTAAAGCACTTGAAAATTCATTTAAACTTTTTCAAACAATGGTAATTGTTAAAAATAAAATAATTTTGTTGCCAGGCAATAAAATTATAATTTTTTAATTTTAATGTAAATTATGTATGAGTTAATATATGGTTCGTGGCAGGTAAGCATATCTCAGTTATGTAATGTTTACGTTTCCATTTTATTATTATGACTACAGCAATAAAAAGGCAGGGAAGACACACACACACACACACACACACACACACACACACACACACACACACACACACACACACACACACACACACACACACACACACACACACACACACACACACACACACACACACACACACACACACACACACACACACACACACACACACACACACACACACACACACACACACACACACACACACACACACACACACACACACAAAATTCGCGTTATTTCTAGTCTCACTCATGTTTATTTTCTTACATTTGCACGCTTTTTAAATGGAAAGTGCCGAAACCCACACCAACATAACGCGTGCAAGCCGAAAAAATGGACATCAATTTGCTTCCTGTGGATCGCTGGGCAGTGTAACTGCACGTGTTTACAGAGGAACGATTCATAGACAGACTTTTCGTCTTTAGGGAATGAACCCTCTGCAAGATGCTGAGGGTCCATGAGTGACTTCGGAGCGCTCCTTCTTTTTCGCGTGTTTGTTCTGTGAAACATACACTGTAGATTCGCAGCTTTACTCTAAACAACGCTCAATAGGAAATGTTGAAAAGTTTTGTCCACGGTGTACCCTCATTCACACTAAACCTGCTCTGATGTTTTAATTACGGACATCATAATATTAAAACTTTGGAAACTTGAGGACTACTTAATGGAGATCAATCATTAACTTATACAAGCCATTAATTTTATGCATATTTTTTATATATATGTGTACAACGTTATCGGCAACAAAGAAGTAGTTTTTGTTAAAATTCCTGCCCGGGATATTTGGCCGTAGTCCAATGTTTTCTACAAAACCAGACGATTCGGCAATGCCATCGACTTCCATCATCAGTGAAAATCGAGTGCGATAACGTGAGGTGGTATACATTAGTGACCACAGTACTGTGGTTAAGGCTGAAGCAGCAAGTAGGAAGAAGTAGTTTCTATGGTAATATTTCATTTCGAAAATGATTTTAAATATAAATCTTAGAATATGGAAGTCATGTATGGTTCTCCATACCGATATTTTTATGTTATTATTGAATCAAATAAACGCTAATAAAAATGAGACTTGACATTCATAGAAGTATAAGATACATTGTTTTCAATTCCATTTTACATTGTTTACATTTCATTTTTGGTAAGGTACAAAATTCGAAAACAATTTGAAGATTATCTGCTACAAAGCTTATATAATTTTTTAATTTTTTTTCTATGCATTAATTTTCGAGTTATTTGAAAAATATGAAAGATAGGAAAAATGAGGTTTAGCTTTGCTAAGCCATATTTAAAAAGCAATAACGCGTTTTTTGACATTTCCTTGGGTTTTTATTTATTGCCATACTGACCAGGTTTCGCCAAGGCTACACAGTTATTTTGCCTATCTTTTTCGAATTATATAAAATTTAAATAAAAAATTAATACAAAATAAAAAATGAAATAAAAAATACGTGTCTCGTATTTTTTCATATATTTTTCATTAAATCAAAAAAACCGGGCGGTTAAAAAATAAACATTGAACTTAAAATAGTTGAAAGTGAATTTAATGATTCAGAACTTCTGTGTAAACGATGTTTTTTGTAAAAACTCTTTCATCATTTGCTAAATGCCCTTGGCCATTATATTCGGAAATATAAAATCTCAAACCATCGAATGTTGGAACTCTACTTGCTGCGACGTACAATTGACCATGTGTAAAAACTGGCTGCCTCAATAAAATTCCAATTTTTTCGAATGTTTGTCCTTGAGACTTATTTATTGTCATCGCAAATGCAGGTATAATTGGAAATTGAGTTCTTTGAAAGTTAAATGGTAAAACAGTACCGGAATATGTTAAATTTATACGTGGAATCAAAATTCTCTTATTGCGTGCGGTTCCAGTTAAAACTTCGCAATCAATAGCATTACGATGCATACACTTGATGCGCATTCTTGTTCCATTGACTAATGATTCCTTTGTATTTAAGTTTCTGATCAGTAAAACGATGCAATTAACTTTCAATACTAACTTATGTGGTGGCAAACCACTAATAGTCAAAGAATTCAAAAACTCTACTGGATAGTTATTGATTTCATTGTCATCATCACAAATTATTTTATCGTAGCTATGATATGTTTTCTGTTCACCTGGTATTCGATTAAGTATATCAGTATTAATAAAAGTACAATCATCATTTTTAGGTGCTAAAATAACTGACTTCAATATGTTATATGAGAGTACGTTTTCGGAAATATTTCCATACACCTCATTAATAATATTATTTTCATCTCCTATTAATTGCTGAGGTATTTCAATAATATTTTCACCAAACTGAGGGAATTGTGGAACTTCATCATTACCAATTTTTTTCAAGAATTCGACAAATTGTATTTCACTTGGTAATGAGTATAATATTTCATATTTTGAGTAAACGTTACTTTATGAAAATAAACAAATTTATGCCAACTCGTGACACAATTTTCAATTAAAGTTGCACGTGATCCATGTGGGACAACTGGTAAGATTTGCCGAAAATCACCGCACAGAAGTATCGTTTTCCCTCCAAATGGTTTATGTTTATCATTTTAATCGCATAGATGTTGCAATAATCTATCTATGATTTTCAACACTTGCAGTGGGCACATAGAAATTTCATCAATATTTATCAATGATGATGAATTTATGTAACGTCCATAGCTACTATTTGCGGTAATATTCGCTACAGAATTTTCCAAAATGGGTATAGGCAATTTAAACACATTGTGTAAAGTTCTACCTCCAAGTAATAGAGTTGAAGCTATGCCACTGAACGCTGTTGCAATGCAACTAAGATTAAGCGAATTTAATTTGTGAATGATTGCTGTTTGTGTGAATGTTTTTCCACAACCTGCATGAGCGGTTAAACAAAAAACATTAGATCCAGTATCATGGTGCAAAACTTCACGAATCACACGATCAATTAGATTACGCTGTTCAATATTTGCAGTTTCATAATGCTCAGAAAACAGAAACTCTTGTTCTATTGGATCAATAGCATTTGCTTCGTCTGTTCTCTGCGAATACGTGGGAACTGGTAAACCAAGTTCTTGACATGACGAATTATGAACATTCAAAATATCTTCAATTTCTAATAGAGCTGTATTAAAGGATACTTCTTCGTTGTAATCTCTCAAAAAATCTTCACTAAGATATACTTTAAATTCATTCCATAACGCCAATGCATTGGCTGGCACATTTAATGCACAAATGTAACCAAATAAATTTCGCATTTGTTTTGGTGAATGTAATTCTTTTGCTTCATTTAAACTTTCACGCCATTCATTACCATTTGAAGCAATGCCGCGAGCATGGCACGCTTCAACAAAAGAAGTGTGTATAATTCCATTGTATGTTCTAACATCCTCAAATGATTTTGGACCACAGACATGTAATAAAAGCAATCGTAAATGGAAAAGTTCGATGTCTTTTGGTGATACTACATATATGTGTGTAATGATTTTATCACCTCCACGCCTTCTCTTCTTCCATTTTTTTCGGGAATCTTCCCACACATAATGCAAAGGAATTTCAATATACTTATATTCATGCGCTGATGGATCTGATCGATTCAATTCAAAAAATGCTAATAATTTTGTTTGTCTTGCATTTCAATTGCTTGACGTTCTTGCCCTTCTCGAAAGTAACATTCTGTCTACGCGGTAAATGAATGTCAAGTCTAACGATGACATGTGATTGAAAATGCATTGGTAATTCATAAATGCGCCATACATCTTCAGTTGATCCCACATAACGGTCATTTAAAAAATTTTTAACTTCATCAATTTGTATTTCTTGACCTGGTTCATTTCTCTCTGAACCTAATTCAACAGATGCACTGTCATAGTCTTTATACTGCTGCGGCACTTCCCGCTGCTAGGCCCCGGAAGTGCTCAGCATACACACAAATAACATAATTTAATATCTAAGTACACCAAAATGCTTAAGACACTTTTTCTGTGTTGTGACTTACCTCTCAAGTATTTCTATAATTAATATAATTCTGTAAAGGGAGGAGGTGTAAGTAAAAGAAATTGTTGAATGCGTCAATCTGTGAGCAGAGTCGGTTGCGACCCGTTTATTTCAAAAACATTACGCGCCTCAAGATTTATCTAATTATGTGCCAGTCAGCAACGGTCAGTACTGAGCTAATTTTTTTGAAAAACTGAATATAAAAAATGTTAAATGCTAAATATGTGGGTGTCGCATAAATCAATGCTAGTTTACAAGATGTGTTCAGCGTACGCGCTGTGATCTACTACATTTCTGACACTGTTATCTATCGAAAAGGTTTATAAAATTGTTTCAGACACTTGTAAGTAACTAGTTTGTCTCGTTTTTTGCTTCGTGATTATGCAACACTTGCCACCGTAAGTTGTTAAAGGTAAAAATGTTACTTGGCAATCCAGATAAGTCGTTTTGCAACCTGCTGTATCTGGTCGCTACGACTGCGTGTTCCTCAGTACCTGGTTTGAACCACTGCTATGTCTGTGCCGGAAGATCGTGAAAAAACTGTACGAATTTCGTGTTCTCGTGTCTTCGGTCCGGAACGTTGAACCAAGTTTCGAACTGAAAGTTTTCACATGTTTTAGTACACTTTATACCCACATCGTTCGATTAACACGCACGCATGCATTCATACAGTGCGTGTTAAAATTTACAATGTTACAAAATAGCATTACAAGGTTATGACTTTAAATTACATATATGACGAGTACTGACACTCAACCTTACATATCTTAGGTCTTTTCATCAAGTTGACTGACTGAAATTTAAATTTAGGCGAGGCTGACCTTTACAGACAAGATGCATCTTGGTTGGTTACGGATAACAATCTTTTTACATTATAACCTCTTCTCTTGAGTTATAACTTAGGGAACCAGCAATAATTGGATGTGCCAATTATACCGGCTGCCTTCGTTGTGAAGCACTGAAAATAATCACAACAAAAAAACAATTTATATAGCAGGATATTAGGAAGGGGAGACTGTTGATTTATGCACTCATTTTACTCGGTACTTAGATGACATCTCTTTATTACATTTGGTGATTAAGTTCTCTATTGAAAGTTCTCAAACAATATAGTTTACTATATGATTAAATATATAAATTACTACTTTACAAAGGGGCCTCAAAATATGATGTACATCCTTTTTAATTAATTCCACGGATCCGGGATCAAAAATATTAAATGAATAATGGTCACCTTGCCATGTACAATATTGAAACTCTAACCATTTGACGAATGGTTTTTTATTAATCTTCTAAAACAACAAATATTAGATTACATGTTACCTATAATGTCAGTTTTCTAAAGTCTTTAATGTTATTACATTTAAAGAATAATTTTTAAAGTCTTTAATATGATAATTTAAATTGTCTTTTGGGGTTATAATTTTGTAACTCTTAACCATGGAAGACAAGCCTGCATGTCACCTGTGTGTTTCCTGAAGTTGCTGCAGAATTAGTTCTTCGGTCCTCCTGATGTTTCTTGAAGTTCAGTCGTTACATTATCATACTTTGGTGGTGAAGTTCTAGAAGTATGTGAAATCATCCCTGGTGAGGTACATTCATCTCAGGCGACTGTAGTTATTCTTAGTAATTCTTGTAGTTAGAACACATAGATAGAAAGTTTGTTTCACTGTTATACACTTCACATGATGATAGTTTATTTTACTATCACCTTCTTGGTTGTAATACTGTATTATTTACATAATCCGTTATTTTATAATATAGAGAGATGTCATCACCACACAACTTTACTTATTTAACAAGTCCTTGTATCAAGATTTTCACATTTTTATAAACGCGTAGCGAAATAACGCTTTACGCTGCTTACGGCGTGAGCGCTCCATTCCAAGTGGCAGAAAATAGTTAAGGGGAGCGTAGTAATCTCAAGACAATTACTAGGCTACATAAAAGTAGTTCCGTTTTTCTAATTTTAATTAAAGGGCTACGGTTGATTAAATAATTAAATCGTGATATTCTTAGTTGCAGAAGTTATCAAAGTACGTAACAATGGTCTTATTTAATTATTTAAATAATAACAAATTTACAATAATACTTAGTTTATTTAGGGGTCAGAAAACAAGTTAATTCTGGTCAGCGCCTGTTTATGCAGGAATAAATTAATGAGCTTTACCCTTTCTGTACAATTCCATTCCCTTTTAATTTTATTATTAGACTTATATTAAATATTATCATTATTAAATGATTGCCATAAGATTTAGTTTACAATGTGAGATTTTATTAAGAATTTAACATTTCTCCGCTTATATATTATCAACTTAATTAATTAACATATTTTTTATTAATGAAATCGTCACAACATCTATTACAAGTATTCTTTTTGTTACAAACGTAATACACAAAATTATTAGTCACTAGCATTGATTTACGATAGCTCAAAAACAATTATAGTTACCTTGGTTATTAAGGCTCCCAAACTTGACGAAAGTCCGGCGACGGGCCGCTCAGCTCACAGCGTTTGATGGGAGACTGACGAGATTTTACAAAGCAAGCGATAGGGTTGGTAAGGGGAGGGCGTGACGTCAGGGCGTCGGGCAAGGTACAATACGCGGATTGTTGCATTCGGCAGAAGACGAATAATTGCAACAGTACACGTATTTATAAATGTATTTAACACTTTTAACTGTAGTGCGTACTTCAACATTTATATGGCAATTAAATTTGGCAAGTAAATACGGATTGTATGGTACAACATAACGATTGTCGAGGCAACTACCGCGAACTTCAGCATTAATACCATTATCACGCCTTCTGTATAATGGATATCCATTTAATGAGTCACATGTAAATTCATTAAATCATTTTGGATAATCTTTTGTGCATTTTCCATCTCTCATACATACAGAATTTGGATTAAATACACCGCATGGACCATGCATCATGTGTTTTACAACATATTCATGTAATGTAGGATGTGTTTGAATGTTAGGAATCTCCGCAGATAAAACTTTATCAATATCGGTAGCGTTAACAATTTTATCTTGCTCATTTAAAGAGAGTAAAATGTGAGCATGAGGCAATCCTCTCTTTTGAAACTCAATTGTATAAATGAGTGCCCCAACTTTACCGAAGATTTTTTTTAGTGTAAGGCCCTCAATTAATGCTTTCAGTTTGGACTTGAATACACGCACAACAATATCAGGTCGAAAATTAGCTGACTCACCTACACCAATATTGCTAACTATTTCAGGCCAACTTGGATTGCAAGTCATTGTAATAAACAAAGAAGGCTTTCCGAAATGTTGTACAATTGACATTGCATCTAAAAAATTCTGATACATATTTCTTGGAGATCCATTGAATGAAGATGGTAAAATTACTCTACGGCCAACATTATTGGCATTGGGGTTCAATTCTAAATAATCTGTTAAATTGTTGTAAACTTCAGATCTAAGACTTGTTTGATTTTGTCGAATGAAATGTAACCTTGTGCCCTCTATTCTCACATACATATCAACTATCCACTGCAGAAATAATTTTTGTGAATGGTGCAACATGCTAAAATCTTCTCTAATTGCAAGTCGATAGGCTGCATACTGAAGCATGGTTAATTTATTTCTGGGCGCTCTTGAATTAGATGTAGTTGGTACATTATGAGAAATATTGATATGCCACCCAGTATCACCATTTGGAAAATGTAATGGATACGCTAAAGGGTCCAATGATGAATCCAAAACCAAAAATGAGATATTTTTAATGGTACCATTAACTTTTGAAAACGAAACCATATTTCGTTCAAAGGGTGGCTCACCATCAACTGTACTAAATATTACTGCTACATCAGTTTGAACTGCATCATTATAACGGCGTAGATCTAAATCACGATTTACTTTAATGAGCATACAAATTTCTTTATTTTGATTTTCAACTCTCTGACAATGATGTTTCATTGCAATGAATGACCGAACGGAAGGATTAATGCGTTCCAATTCAAGAGAGATTTCGCGCATTATATTGTTATTGCATGTTTGATTATAGTGTTCACGTAATCTATAGTTGACAGCAGTGTCAACATCATAAAAATATAATTGCGCATAACATGGTGAGCGACCATATCCAGCAGTCATTGGACCTGATCTGTGATAAAAAACATCATGTATTTTAAAATGATACACTCCACGCGTAACTGTATCCGAAATTTTAGCTTCTGAGCTAACCATAGCAAATGATGAATTGTATTTACGAATGTTTTCAAAATAATTTTTTTACTTTCTTTTTATTGAAGGTTCATTTGAAGTAAGTTCATCATACAATGTTTTAAAGTATTCATTTTGACCTAAGGCCGGTAATATTGTTTTACCCTTATGACAACATGAAGTGAATGCAGTCCTTTCACCTAAAGTGACCTCAGATTCGAAATGTTTTGCATTGCAAAACCTGCATTGTAAATGCATTAATCCACAATCAAAAGTATTAAAATTTCTTGGAATGACATTCAGTGCGCATTTAAATGTATCCTTCAAAATAATTTCATCATTTTGTATACTATTTACACTACTTAAATTTGCATTTGGTCTATTATCATTTTGACTTTCACGCGAATATATATTCCTTCTTCTTTGTCTCTCACTCCGACCCGTCAATGTTCTATGTCGAGGCATAATGGAAGTAGGTGCGAATATCTGAATGTAAAAAAAAAACATGTAATGAAATTACTGAAACTAAGATTAGACAGGGTTTAATTTAAAAATAATAAAATGTACTCACTTTTTTGAAACCACCAATAATATTTAGGGGAGAGTAAGTCAATTCAAATTGCTGCTACAAAATTTTCCTTTTGCAACAGGTGTATATTAAGCAAGCTGTGTTTCACTTTCAACTGCACATTAATATATAAAACACAGATATCTAATATACAAAATATAAAGTAAACGCTTTTTTGCCTTGACATACACTCCACAGACTATTGAAAAAGGAACATTTGAAATCACACAAAATTCACAGCTCATTCAGTCAATCTGTCAGTAATTATTTGTTGGCAACATTTTAAAATTCTTTGGCGACAATCTCTACTCTGTGCGACTGTTTGACCACAGACTATTATGTGTTTGACATTGGCAGTATGAACGTAAACAAACGACAGACTATTATGTGTTTGACATTGGCAGTATGAACGTAAACAATGAATGTTTTATTTTATTTAATTTAATGTATTTGTAACACATATTATATATAAATTTTAGCTTTCTGCACTCCTTCTCCATATAAACTTTAACTATGCCAAAACTCACACTCCTCCGTGCGCGCAATATGCTTAAAAAGGGGTACAAACTTTTCTCTTCACGTATTAATATATAGATAAAATTAAACGACCCATTAGGATGTTATTTTAGATACGTTGATGACACTCTGTACATTTCCCAAAACAATGGTATAAATATAAATAAAATATTCAACTCCATAAATAATTTACATTCCAAAATAAAATTCACGTTAGAAGAAGAATCTAATAATAAATTAAATTATTTAGACTTAACAATAAAGAAAAATGAAACAATTTTTGAATACTCAATATACAGGAAACCTTCTCAAACTGAGTTAGTAATACCAAATACTTCTAATCATCCTCCCCAACACAAAATGGCAGTATTTAATTCCATGATTTACCGAATGCTTAGGATCCCATTAAATAACACAGAAAGAAACAAAGAAAGAACAATTATCCAACAAATAGCAGTTAAAAATGGATACAAAATAAAAACTATTAATAAATTAGAAAATAAAATTAAACATAAAATCACTAATAAAATTCCTAAGAACACTACATTTAAAAATTCACCTATTAATAATAATATAAAATATACAACCTTCACTTATTACGGAAATATAACTCAAAAACTAAATAAAATATTTAAAGATACTAATTTAAAAATATCTTATAATACAGATAATATAATTTTTAATAAAATAAAACCTAAAACTAAATCCAATACTCACAATAAAAATGGAATACGCGTATATAAAATAGAATGTCCAGATTGCAATAAATTTTACGTGGGCCAGACGAAGAAAAAACTACGAGATAGATTCGTTCAGCACCGCAATGCATATTTAAAACCAAATATTTATAAACCTAATTTAGCCACACATTGTCTAAATAATAACCACCAGTTTCCAAACATTGAAAATATAAAATTAATTAAAAACATACAGAAAGGTCAAAAAATGAATATTTGGGAAAATCTTAACATCTACAAACACAATAACAATAATTTATTAATTAAAGAACAAACTCAAATAAAAACAAAACAAGACGATCTATTTAAAATTATAAATTTACTAAAAAATAAAAATGAATAAAATATAAACAACAAAATTTCAAATATAACCGAGAAAACAGCTGCTGAAGAAAATAAACATTAAAACAATCGTTAACTAATCGACCTAAATCGATTATCAGTTATTTTATTTTACATTAAAATCAATACAAATCCGATTATTCGTTAATTTTATATTAATAGAATTATTTCGATTGTTATTAATTTACTTAGAAACCTCTGATGATACTGATATTTTACAGTGAAACGTGCTTCAGGTGTTAAAAAGAATATACGAAATTATACTACTTGCAGAAGAAACAAATTGAAAACATCACAAATTATATAATTACTGCAAGAAACATCGAGTTACTTATATAGAAAATTATATGTATATATATATATAGTAAAGTATAACTGCATATGTTGAATTAGAACCGTTATCACGTAGAACACAATTTTCACCGCTGGAAGTTTAGGTTACTGCTGTATTTGTCTTTGTAATTATAACAACAATTTGGCATAAGAAAACTGCAACGGCCAAGAGAACAATTATATCCTCCTACACACACACACACACATACACACACCTCTGCTACAGAAGCACTAATAGGAAAGCGGCTAACACAAGGAAGTCGGAGACCTGGATGAAATGTCATCATTAGCACTGATGACACTGCCCCCAGAGGCTTGGAAGGAAGAGGTTAGTTAGGCACTGAAAGGTAATATCACAAAAATGTTGGGACAGAGGGAGAGAGGAACGTCAATACAAAACTGTAGAACACTCTTTTGTAAACTAAACTTAATTTTCTGGTAATTTATTTAAAGAATAATCGATGGCCATTGAATACATTTTTATAATAAAAATTTCTCTCAGAGAAAATTATTATGCTTAACTCCACTTTTTTAATAAGAGACTAAAAACACAAATTTACACAGATCTGTGAAACTGCCAAGTGCTCTGCTGATCTCTTATTAAGTTACATGTTTAACCAACTGATAAAAGAGACGTCAATTAATACAATGCACTTTTTGCATACTAACATTTTTGAAAACAAATTAAATTCAGTTTTTTGAACACACACACACACACACACACACACACACACACACACACACACACACACACACACACACACACACACACACACACACACACACACACACACACACACACACACACACACACACACACACACACACACACACACACACACACACACACACACACACACACACACACACACACACACACACACACACACACACACACACACACACACACACACACACACACACACACACACACACACACACACACACACACACACACACACACACACACACACACACACACACACACACACACACACACACACACACACACACACACACACACACACACACACACACGCACGCACACGCACACGCACACGCACACGCACACGCACACGCACACGCACACACACACGCACACACACACACACGCACACACACAGCCTATAATTAAAATAATTATTAATATTATATTTGTCTGCTACAGTTTAGTGAGATGTTGTGCACTTTGGCGTAGTAATTTGGAACAGTTTCATATTAATGTAACGATCCATTAATTGAGGTAATGTTTGGTTTAGTTTGATGTTGGAACGACGTGGTTATGGTCATCAAAAAGGTAATTGCTGTTTGGGGAGACACATTCAATAACAACTTGTTACAGCTAATATTAGATAATCAATTTTATATTTTACCTACATATCTAAATTTAAATTGGTAAGCGTGCGCTGATTTCTTATTATTACCTTATAGTATGGTAAGTTGTAGTTACTTTTTTAATTACTTTTAATAGTTTGTTATTTATTGAAAAAATATACAGAAATTGTTATAAAAAGAGAAGGACTATTTTTCTTAAGCACGTAAAATGAATAGGTACAAATGTTTCTTGACATTTCGTTTGAATAATAACTTTAGTAAATAATACTAGTCTTCTGTGGACGATGCTTGCAAAAATCTGATTGTCAATTAGTCGTGATTATAATCTGTTAATGTTATCGATTCGTCAGATTTACCTAAAGCTGATTTCTAATAAATTTCACATACGAAAAAAGATCTTCGAATGCCAAATGTTTGGTTAAAAAAATAGTTGTTACAGATGTCGCGATATTAGTAATGGAATGCAAACATACGTATTCTTCCGTACACTTTTTCGCTTATCAAAACAAACATTGTTGACAGATGGAACGATAACAAATATGACGTCTGGTAGACGTTTGAAAAGTTTCTGTGTCTTCGTATTGTCTTTACGTTGTAACGTGATGGTATCCCTTACATAAAAACCTAATAATCTACCAATTTGAGAGTCTAGATTTGTGAATAAAAACTAATAACCTATCTACTTAGGTTTATTAATTAGTGTAAATACGGGTAATTTGTTTCATATTTTATTAAAGGTCTGTAAGATAAACATAACCTAATTTATAAATAGTTAATATTATGTTTAATATTTTAAATGGAAAATTGTTCATAATTATGTTTAAAAAACTAAATGTTAGAGATCATTTGTTATATTTGTTTTAATTAGTGAATAAGTTTTGTTTGATGGTAATGGGTATGTGAACTAATAAGTTAGAGAGAAATGAAATACTGTTTAGAAGAATGTGTAAGACAGTGAACGGAAAAAGATAACTGACATTATGTTGTTATTATGTTTTCTATTTTTATGTATTTTAAAAGAATGTAACTGTTATAAAAATGAAAGTGATAAAATATGTATTCTAGTATTTAGTTCAATGTAATTGAAGATTACGGTTGACATGTTTAGTTGGAATGTTTTATTTTTTGTTGTGTTAAACCTATATTAATTTACTGTTGAAAATCTCAAACTAACTTTATTAATGTGTCAAAAAATATGTCTGTTTTATAATTACTGTATAATGTAAAATAGCAAGGTATCTCAAAAACCAATAGTGTTAAATTTTTCAGAAAGAAGGTTATTGTGATTATGCTAAATTAAGTAGAAATTTAAGAAAAACGGATGTTAACATAGGTAATCATAGGCAAAACCCCAATTATTAATTCATATTACAGACTTGGCTCCCAATAACGTGAGGCTAGTTGTTGCGTTTTTGATATAAACGTTATTTAATAAGATATTTACATTACATAATTGGTGTAACGACGTGAGGCCAAATGAATTAATTTTAATATTTGATTAATTTATTACATTTCAAAATTTGTTACACATTTATTAGTTTTCTACTTAGAGAACGCATTTAATATAAAACTCATTGTTTACCATTATAACGAATGTACATTGATGGTTTCCACTGTTTACTTGTTTCAGCGATTGTGCGAGCTGCGTATTCTTTCATAATAATATCGCAGTTTGCAAGCATTTTCGAAGTCTTCTACGTAAAGAAATTTTGGTCCTACACTATGGTCCGGTCGTTTTAAATGTGCCGCTGATTACCTGGTTATCTCTGCGTTGTCGTAGTGATGGAGACTTTCTTTATGAAGCTGCGCGAGTATCTTAACCCTAATCCATCTCCAGGTTCCTCTGGAGATCGCTGTTTTTGAAGATGTAGCATTAAAGAGGTTCCTCAATGCCTTGCTTTAGAATAGGTAAATGATGTTTGAGTTGCTCTTCTGGTGCAACTCGGTAATTTTATTCTTTACCTCCGATGGGTTTTAATAATTCCTTACAGAGCAAAAGTTTATTATATTTTGCAGGAAAAATTTTTATCCATCAATTGGTGTATTTTAATTCAAACTCTTATCCTTTATGTTAACGTGGTTTTTACAGGAAAGCTTTAAATGCAAATTATACCAAGGCATTTGTATTAACGCATGGTAATAAGTAAATATTGTTACTTACCGAAATAGTGTCGCTTCGCCTACTATAGAGGAGATAAGAACAGATGGGATTCATCGTATCTATTTACATATCTATAATTGGTTGACACCACCTTCCCATAACGTTTCTGGTAAGTACTGTTTACTGCTGCATACTGATAATACTTGGATATAACAAGTTTAAAATATTACATTTCTACAATGAGATGTTATGATTGGTTACTTCTGTTGCAAGGATACAAAAGTAGACATTAAAAAAAGACGACATCTAAAAATTTTAAATGTGAGCGTACAGAAGAATGCTTAGAATTCAAAGGACAGACAGAATAACCAACGATTGTAGGCCTACTGTAAGAAAACATAGTAATGGAAACGAGGGAAGTCAGAGTCGGTGGTACATAAATAGGTACGATGAATATGTTGTGTTGAAGATGGCAAGCCTGAGGTACCAAAAGGAATAACACCGGTATTGGGGAACATTATGCAGCGGTCTGATTTTGACTGTGGAACTTCAACATCTGTAATGTTACAACATTACAGAACAATCTACGTGTTTCTCGAATGTTCCAGAGGAATCATGCTGTAATGCTGTGTGGGTACGTGATTTCAACATGCGTTCGCGAGAGTTTTCTAGACGTCGCCAGCCGCGCGCACTGTGTCAAGGCCGCATTCAATTACATTTTAGTGTAGAGTTGACGCTTAGTATGTGGAATGTTCTAGTGTCTGAGCGGGGTATAAATACAAGGCTTTAGCGGCGCTTAGTCAGTTTCAGTTGCGATTGATTCGAGTGCGGTTCGTAATAAAGTGGCGAAGTGTTATGCGTTTTTATAATTGTGCGAGACAATTGTAATACAATTATGTTTTATACTAGTTGAAATTTTTTGCGTGTGAACAATTTTTATTTGATTTGTTGTAAGAGACTATCTTGTTGATTAGAAACTGTATAAGTGTGATAATTAAAGCTGATGATTAGTGACTTAATTGGTGTCTTGTATTTTGTTTTCCACTGTACCAAACGACGATCAGTTAGACCGTCATAACAATATAAAGCAATGAACAGACAGCTGTTTCCCGTAATACTCACTAACGTAATTATAAATGCTATCTAAGAAGAGGCTAAGGAAGATAATGTACAGCAGACAAAATGCAGTATAAAAAGATGTTACTTTACTTACTGTAACTCAGACGTTTGTTACTACTGATTGCAGTGTAAAAATTTAATCAGGTTGACAGGTAACGGTCGTGTGTTACTGTTCTCTTATTCACGCATGACTGTGAATAATGTACGAGAACGCGTGTAACGCTGTGTCCTATGTGAATGCGGGCACGGTAACGATTCCTCCCTCCGCCGCGCCGCACAATTCCCCCGGTTATAAATTCACGTTACCGTAATAATACATTTGCCTGTTTCATATTGTGACGATTTTAAATGTATCAAAAATCGCACAGATTAAAATTTTTTAATTTTAATAAGTAAGAGTATCATACACCCTTACCTATACCCAGATTCCTGTATCAACTTGAAACCTTCCAGTACCAACACGCCAAGAAAGGTATTAAGTAGTGAATAATAATAATAATTACTTAAATAATTAAAAATGCGACTAGAGAAATAAAGAAACCCCTAAGTCATAATAAAATAAACATAAAGTATTTATCTTGTAATTAATGAATAAATAATAATAGAAGAAAGTACGAACTATTTTCTTAGTGCGTAAATACGCACTAGCTTACTGAGCCCTCTCCCCTAAACCGTACGCATTCGGCCGTAGAACGTCGCAATGAGTAGACGTGAGTTTTGGTGTTGTACACATATACGTATGTGTAAGTTCCCTAGAAGCATATCCAGCGTGAAATCTTGTTATTGTGAATAATGTAGTGTCTAGAGTTTGTGAGAAAATATATAAATAAAATAGAAAAAGGTAGCCAACGCATCTCTTAAAAAAAAACAAAATCAAATGTAAGTGTAACATAGTTAACTACTAGACTGTAGTACTGCAAAGTGAGAACGATAACTGTAATTAAAATAAAGAAAATGTGAACTACAAGAATCTGCACTAAGAAAAGTGAAATTACAACATTTGGAACTTCAAGTAAACAACCTATCTTCGAGAGCTTCAAGTAAACTAAAAATCAACCCGATGTAGATACACCAAGAACAACGTACTCAACCCGTAGAAGACAACTGGAGATGTCCCAAGAATACAACAACAACCTCAGGTGATATCAAACCACAACTTTTGTAAATTTCCCCTTAATAAGAAGTAACAAAGAACTTTAAAAAACTTTCGCAATGTAATGAACAAATTATCAGATTTGTATATTTTGTAATTTTGTAAGAAGTAATAGTAACCGTAATGTATATATTGATAAATTAATAATTTTGAGAAAATTGAGACCCGGATCCGTGGTATTAAAGGCAAC
Organism: Magicicada septendecula; assembly: GCA_034769895.1. Taxonomy (NCBI): domain Eukaryota; kingdom Metazoa; phylum Arthropoda; class Insecta; order Hemiptera; family Cicadidae; genus Magicicada; species Magicicada septendecula. The sequence goes on from CM068371.1 coordinate 287,655,805, forward strand.
AGTTATATGAATAAATTTTGATATAACAAGAATAATATAATTAAGATCTTTGAAGCAGTAAAAGCGCTATTTACTAAAATAACTTTCTTTAAAATCAGTAATAATGTTTGATTAATATTTCAATAGCAATAAAGAGATGTTTTAGCTAATACCTAGTGAGTGAATAAGTTTATGCAAACCTTGTCAGTTTCCTATATCATACTTGTTTTGTAATTTGTTAGTAAGAGTTTTACTAACAACGGCACCTGGTTTTGTTTACTGGTAAAGAATTAAACTAGTTCCCGATTTTTGTGTTGTCTTGCCAAGGGGCGGCACAAAATTGCGCCACTCTGCTGAATTTAAAATTGTGTAATTTACTTGGAAAAAAAAAATATTGCTTACAGAGTGTCACGTACAGAAAATTGCAACATAATTATGTAATTGTTGTTGTGTAATTTTATCATTCGTTAACGATAACTAGGAGAAACATAAATTTATTCACTCAGAAATAAACAAAAATAAATGAGTAAAATTTTAATTATATTATAATAATATTAGTATCGCGACTTTGGCGTATTAAGCAAGTCATAGCTGGTAACTATTCAATTCCAAACCAGTTGGTTCATGTTAAATACGTGTTGTGGAATGTAAACTCTCCCCTTTGTAAACACCCCATCTCATTCATAACCCCTCCTCCCCATAAGAAAACAAAACCATATTAGACAAGCTCTTTCCTGTTTTGTATTGTTCTGAATTACCACCCTATGCAACTAGACGACACCCCAAAACAGCTGACTCTTTGTGTTATTGTTAAACCAATGAACTTTTCGTATATGAAATTTCTCTCTACTAAAATGGTATTATCGTTTTGTTTTGATTAATTATATATGTCAATACTGAGAATTTAATTGTTGTGAAATAAGTTATGTTGATTAATTAAGATAAGATTTCAAATGCAATAAGATATAGATATGTGTGTTTAAATAAATTCAAGTTTATAAGTGTTTGAAATAAAATAAATAATAGGTACTTTAAATAAAAAGGTTTAATAATAGCTTGAATAAAAATAACGTGTAATAAAAGTGTAAAGTGTAGAAGTAAAATGAGTAAAGAGAAAATAATAATAAAAGTATATTTGAGTCGTGTAAACGCCCGGTCGTGGCCTGCTTCAAAATAATTCCCCAGTTTGACAGTAATAGAGACAAACCCGTTCGTACAGGAAATATTGTAGTAAGCCTTCCCCTATTGTTATAAATGGTAGCATCGCTAAACAATGAAAACCTCCCTAGTGTAAAGTGTTTGACCCCTCTTAGATTGTAAAAGCTCATTGTTTAAATGTAAATAAAGATTCCCGCTTTGTGAAATTCCGCGTATCTCAGTAGAATAAGAAATTAGTGTTAAGATAGGATCTAAGGTTGAGTATGGGATCAACTGTATCAACTATTTAGATTACTGTAGTAGAATTAAGAGATATAGGGATAAAGACGTAACATAGTCACAATGGCGCCGCACTTAAAGAAAATTCTTTACAAGGGTTAAAGAAGGTGCAGAAAGCTAACCAATATAGTTAGAGTATGCAAGGTAATCAGTCGGGCCACTATATTGTGAAGTTACGGGAAACAAGGGTAACAAATAGATTAATAAATAAGTAATGTCTATTTATATGTAAATAATAGTAAGGTAGATGTTAAGAAACGAGAGAAAGGGAATTTCACGAAAGATAAAAATATAATTGTGTTTATTAGATTTTCTATTATTACACCCCCCCGTTTTTCATAGTTAAGTGCAGGAGGATGTGACGATTTTAAATGTATCAAAAATCGCACAGATTTAAATTTTTTAATTTTAATAAGTAAGAGTATCATACACCCTTACCTATACCCAGATTCCTGTATCAACTTGAAACCTTCCAGTACCAACACGCCAAGAAAGGTATTAAGTAGTGAATAATAATAATAATTACTTAAATAATTAAAAATGCGACTAGAGAAATAAAGAAACCCCTAAGTCATAATAAAATAAACATAAAGTATTTATCTTGTAATTAATGAATAAATAATAATAGAAGAAAGTACGAACTATTTTCTTAGTGCGTAAATACGCACTAGCTTACTGAGCCCTCTCCCCTAAACCGTACGCATTCGGCCGTAGAACGTCGCAATGAGTAGACGTGAGTTTTGGTGTTGTACACATATACGTATGTGTAAGTTCCCTAGAAGCATATCCAGCGTGAAATCTTGTTATTGTGAATAATGTAGTGTCTAGAGTTTGTGAGAAAATATATAAATAAAATAGAAAAAGGTAGCCAACACATCTCTTAAAAAAAAACAAAATCAGATGTAAGTGTAACATAGTTAACTACTAGACTGTAGTACTGCAAAGTGAGAACGATAACTGTAATTAAAATAAAGAAAATGTGAACTACAAGAATCTGCACTAAGAAAAGTGAAATTACAACATTTGGAACTTCAAGTAAACAACCTATCTTCGAGAGCTTCAAGTAAACTAAAAATCAACCCGATGTAGATACACCAAGAACAACGTACTCAACCCGTAGAAGACAACTGGAGATGTCCCAAGAATACAACAACAACCTCAGGTGATATCAAACCACAACTTTTGTAAATTTCCCCTTAATAAGAAGTAACAAAGAACTTTAAAGAACTTTCGCAATGTAATGAACAAATTATCAGATTTGTATATTTTGTAATTTTGTAAGAAGTAATAGTAACCGTAATGTATATATTGATAAATTAATAATTTTGAGAAAATTGAGACCCGGATCCGTGGTATTAAAGGCAACAGTTATATGAATAAATTTTGATATAACAAGAATAATATAATTAAGATCTTTGAAGCAGTAAAAGCGCTATTTACTAAAATAACTTTCTTTAAAATCAGTAATAATGTTTGATTAATATTTCAATAGCAATAAAGAGATGTTTTAGCTAATACCTAGTGAGTGAATAAGTTTATGCAAACCTTGTCAGTTTCCTATATCATACTTGTTTTGTAATTTGTTAGTAAGAGTTTTACTAACAACGGCAGCTGGTTTAGTTTACTGGTAAAGAATTAAACTAGTTCCCGATTTTTGTGTTGTCTTGCCAAGGGGCGGCACAATATGTTTTAGCAATTGCAAGGTACCAGCGTACACGTGTTACAGAATTTGATCAGTTTGATAAAGAGAAATCATGAATTATATTACCTGTTATGTTACACTCATTATTAAAACATTTTCACTATTTATTATGACCCCCACTGAAAGACTGTCTGTAGAAATCATGAAACTAAATGAGATTAAGAAGGATCACATTATATATATTCGCTTTACACGAATTATGCATTTATTGGTACACACGCAAATTAAATGCTATTACAAGTACGCTATACAGTAAAGTAAAGTAAATAAAGTAAAGTAAGTAAATTATCAATTGTATCTCTATTAGGGAAACACTACTGAACCCAGAACAATTTAGAGATAATTTTTTAATGATTAGAAAAATCAAAGACGCTTGTCAGTCAGTAGTAAAATTTGTGATGCAGAAGTACAGTTAATACGTACAATATCCCACACACAATCAGTTCTGTCTCACAATACATCATTGCTCAAATATCGCTGATTTACGTAGGCAAAAATATTTCGACAATTCTTCTAAGGGATCAGAATAAAAAAATTCTGTTTCTTGGAGATAACGCTTGAACGTTGTTCTTTTGTAGAACGTTTCTGAGCTTAGATAGACTTTCCAAGTTTGTAATAATATCTTGACGAAACGACTCGATGTTAAAAACGTAATAAAACGTGAACGTAAACCTGAACGTCGCGTTGTTTTGTATTTTAACTATTGTAAGTGTATTTAAAGGTAGAGAAGTAACCACTTTTTGCAAGACATATACTGAATACGTAAAGCAGTGTTTGAATTGTGACTTTTATCAAAATATTTAGCAGGGTATGGTATAATCAACCAGAGTAACAATACAAAGAAAACAGTTGGTGAAATTATAAGCATATAATTTAAATAAAAGAATTAAAGAAATAACAAAGAATAATAAATTCATATTTTTTAATATTGGAACTAGTTAGGAAAAACAACATCGCATTAAAAGTACTGGCAAGTTTGCGCTGTGGGTTCTTTAAGTCTTTAAGCGTGCGCAGTTCTTTGAAGAAAGTTATCAATAACTGCTAGACATGATGTTAAAGTTATAAAAGTTATTGGTTGGAATGAGCTTATCTATTTGTGAAACATTGCAAATTAATTTAATTTAAATAATAATAAGATTGAATAATAATTAGTTATTCATTTGAAAAATAATTAAATTATTAAAAACAATGGTAATAAACAGTTTGCTTATATCAGAGTAGTTAAAAATTAGTCTACGAATTGCTATTTTAAGATAATTTAAATGTATTTTTAAAATTAATTACCTAGATTAAAAAGAAAGAAATATAAAAAGCATACGTTTTTATAAAATTTTTCATAATATGTTCCAGAGGATTCTATAAAATCTCGCTTAGATATTAGTGTGTAAGGACTTTTGGCTACAGCCAGCTAGTTAGTTGACAATGAAATTTTGATTGAGTCGATTCAGTTTAATAACTTTGAGCAAATTTTCAAATTGATACGTATTCGATCTACTCAATCCGCTAGTCGGATTTATTTTCATTAAGTGTTGGATGTTTGTTATAATAATGAAATAATATCCTTTCATAGTGGAAAAGAACAAGAGTGTATATTGATATGTAATAATTATAGTTTGTAATGAAGTTGTATCGTAACAGTGTTCGTGAGTGAGTGATATTGGCATCTTTATGAGGCGCTTATCTAGGTTAGAAGGAGGCATCGTTTTGAAGTTATCTCTACATGAAACTTTCCTGACAACAAAGGAACTAATAAGCGACGTTCACCTCCATTTAACATTTCACTAACTTGTTAACAATTTTGACCACACTGTAAAATATCGGTATGGAGAACCATACATGACTTCCATATTCTAAGATTTATATTTAAAATCATTTTCGAAATGAAATATTACCATAGAAACTACTTCTTTCTACTTACTGCTTCAGCCTTAACCACAGTACTGTGGTCACTAACGTATACCACCTCACGTTATCGCACTCGATTTTCACTGATGATGGAAGTCGATGGCATTGCCGAAACGTCTGGTTTTGTAGAAAACATTGAACTACGGCCAAATATCCCGGGAAGGAATTTTAACAAAAACTACTTCTTTGTTGCCGATAACGTAGTACACATATATATAAAAAATATGCATACAATTAATGGCTTGTATAAGTTAATGATTGATCTCCATTAAGTAGTGCTCAAGTTTCCAAAGTTTTAATATTATGATGTCCGTAATTAAAACATCAGAGCAGGTTTAGTGTGAATGAGGGTACACCGTGGACAAAAATTTTCAACATTTCCTATTAAGCGTTGCTTAGAGTAAAGCTGCGAATCTACAGTGTACCTTTCACAGAACAAACACGCGGAAAAGAAGGAGCGCTCCGAAGTCACTCATGGACCCTCAGCATCTTGCAGAGGGTTCATTCCCTAAAGACGAAAAGTCTCTCTATGAGTCGTTCCTCTGTAAACACGTGCAGTTACACTGCCCAGCGATCCACAGGAAGCAAATCGCTATCCACGCTGGACACTTTTTCGGCTTGCACGCGTTACGTTGGTATGGGTTTCGGCACTTTCCATTTAAAAAGCGTGCAAATGTAAGAAAATAAACATGAATGAGGCCACAAATAACGCGAATTTTGTGTGTGTGTGTGTGTGTGTGTGTGTGTGTGTCTTCCCTGCCTTTTTATTGCGGTAGTCATAATAATAAAATGGAAACGTAAACATTACATAACTGAGATATGCTTGCCTGCCACGAACGATATATTTTCTCTCATACATGATTTACATTAAAATGAAAAAATTATAATTTTATTCCCTGGCAACAAAATTATTTTATTTTTAACAATTACCATTGTTTGAAAAAGTTTAAATGAATTTTCAAGTACTTTACTGTTGTTAAAACGTAAAAGGTTGTAGGTAAACTACCCCTTCCCCTTAACCGATCTTCACCAAAATCAAAAGGCCTTGAGTTCTCTACAATTCAGGGACGTATGCAAAAAATTATTTGATTCTGTTTGAATATGCGGCAGTTATCGTTCGTCATAGAAAAAATTACCCTTGTTAAAACATAAAACGTTGCAGGTAAACTACCCCTTTCCCTTAACCGATCTTCACCAAAAACAATAGATGTTGACAACTCTACAATTCAGGGCTGTATGCGAAACATTATTTGATTCTGTTTAAATTTGCGGCTGTTATCGTTTGCCATAAAAAAAATCTACAGATAGACACATAGACAGACAGACAGACACACACACACACAGACACTTTTCGAAAAACGACTTTTTCTCATGTTTTGAGTGTAGTACAATCAGAATCTGCAATAATCTCGGACACGATTTTTTTTGCCATCACCATACTTCCATTTCCTTAAGGAATATGGAAGTAAAAACTGATCCCCGTCGGGCGCCTCCGTAGCGGTAGATCAATGGATAAGTGGAATACTTTCCTGGCTCCTTATGGGTCACAGGGTACTGGCCAAATAAAAAAACACCTGGCTGAATCAAAATCATGAGTCCCTTGTCTAGGGGTTATGGACGAAAACCACAATGGCGGTACGTAGAAGACCGTGGTCCAGACGTTTCGGCAGTGCCATCGACTGCCATCTTCAGTGAAAATCGAGTACTCTAATATGAGGTGGTATACGTTAGTAACCACAGTACTGTGGTTAAGGCTTAACCACAAATTTCTACGTCATTGTTTAGCAGTAATTTTGGGCATAAATTGGGAAACTCTTCAAATAGCCTATAAGAAATTTCAAGTTAATTAAGGAATTGTTTATTTACCATGCCGGTAGCTTACAAGCAAAATCTGCACAATACTACGTGAATAAATACTTGAATTCTACTTAGAATATGATAACGTCTATGGTAACTATTGTGTTAGCTGATATATTCGGCAGCAGTAAATCGTAATATACTACTCAGAATGTGAATACTCATACTCAGTATGATGTAATGCGACTATATTAACCATACATTGGGTTGTGAAGTAAGTCTACTTTGTTTAATGCCTTAGCTAGAACGCGGTCACGCGTATGGTATGAATGAATAAGAACCAATCTGTAAATAGTAATAAGACTATTATTGTTACTTTAGAGTAAGTATACAAGGAAAACAATTTATTACGAGTGCCAGCTGAGGTGAATTAGTATGGGCGCTAGTATTTGTAAAATTGTGTACCCTACTGCAAGGTGTGAATCCTGTGCGGTAAAGTAGTCTTATTTGTGTGAAATGTAAGACGGAACCAGTTTACACATGCAATCTGGAGTTAAATAAGTACGCATTATTATAAATAACACTATTAAAAACCTTGTACTTCTAATTCTCTGTTCAGCTGTTGGTCATGTCACCCCAATCCTTCACCCTTTAAGTTCCAAGTAGCCGGTCTTAGTTTTTCCGCTATACCAAATCGTTTGTCCTTGGTCGTTTACCTCGAAGTCTTTTCGGCATTTCATGAAGATAGCGAGTAGTAAGAGAAGGTTAGCTAAGTTATCCAAAAACACCTGGTTTTCCTGTTGGGATTGCAGTGGCATACCTAGAATTTCTCCTTTCAATTTTCTTCAACCCTCTGAGGGGGGGTCCGGTCCCGTTCTTCCCGCCATAAATACGCCCCTGCGATAGTCTCCCTTAGCCTTCTATATAAAGCCTAAAAGTCAGGGAGAACATTGTACTTGTACAGAAGATGATCTTCTACGTACCGCCATTGTGGTTTTCGTCCATAACCCCTAGACAAGGGACTCATGATTTTGATTCAGCCAGGTGTTTTTTTATTTGGCCAGTACCCTGTGACCCATAAGGAGCCAGGAAAGTATTCCACTTATCCATTGATCTACGGCTACGGAGGCGCCCGACGGGGATCAGTTTTTACTTCCATATTCCTTAAGGAAATGGAAGTATGGTGATGGCAAAAAAAATCGTGTCCGAGATTATTGCAGATTCTGATTGTACTACACTCAAAACATGAAAAAAAGTCGTTTTTCGAAAAGTGTCTGTGTGTGTGTCTGTCTGTCTATCTGTCTGTCTATGTGTCTATCTGTAGATTTTTTTATGGCAAACGATAACAGCCGCAAATTTAAACAGAATCAAATAATGTTTCGCATACAGCCCTGAATTGTAGAGTTGTCAACATCTATTGTTTTTGGTGAACATCGGTTAAGGGAAACAGCCCGGGAAGTAATTTTAATCATATTGACTCCGGCCGTTTATGCCTACGTAACACATAATGACGTAGAAATGTGTGTTTACGTACATTTTTCAAGAAAAATTTTAATTAATATAAAATAAATAATGAGAATGTGCAGTCATATAAAGGAGGTTACGTTAATGAAATGAAGTTTTATAACAAGACCAAGCAGTTACTAAATAAATGGTTTCATTATAAAATGTACAACTATTTTTTAAAGGTTAATAACTAATTTTATTAAAATTTAATATTGTTATTCCACGGAACATTAAGTAAGTATTCTGAAGCAGTTAAGGTAACAAACAAAATGTTACTATAATGAAAGCGTTTAATTAGTAACTCATACAGTGAGCATATATTCTATAACCTTACATTCATTACCATGTACCTGACTGTATGCATATACTCGGTAATAGTAAATCAATTTTGATAATTAAACACAAGTACGAATTGTTTGTGGCATATAAGTCTTATAGAGTAACGTATCTGATTATCTCTTTAGCATCCAGAATATTAATGCACAAAGTATTAATACCAACTAATTCCAACGCTCTGTCTAATCCCCTGGAAGAAGAGGCTGAAGTTAGAAAAACTTTCAAGTTTTCTCTTGGAGATGTGTGGCTCCATTCGTCTAGCAAGTTCTTTTCGTATTAATTCTTTATACGACAGGCTTTTAGAACGGGCTTCAAGTGTTGACACTTTTTCAGAAGCTATTGAAATTGTCTAATATACAATCTAATATTTGCTTGAGCTATTTTGTCGTTAGACTGAGTCTCTTGGTATACGAGACAATTAAAAATTACTACTAATATTGTACAAAATTTAAAGAGTTTTTAATTAATGTTTTTGACATCAAACAAGTTAAAGCTAAACTGTTTAAACTGTGGTCATGGGGGGACTCAAGCTCCTTGGATGTCAGCAAAATAGTATCTCGCTATTTGTGTTCTTGTGTATATATCATAAAGTATACTAGTAAAACTAGTATGCTGGAGAACTGGCTCACTATTTTGAACGAAGTACATTTGTTATTACATACATTTTGATTTCGTCAAATTTTTGATCTCGTTTTTGGGCCCTGGGGTTCCAGAAATATTGAAATTTTTAAAACTTGACACTACATATGGATGTCAGTTAAATTCCTCTTTAATTTAATACCCCACATGGGTTTAAGCTATTTTTTCACAATTTTGACACTCAAATTTTTGGGGGGGATCAATCTCAAAATCTTATCTCTTAACAATAGTATTCTGTAGGGCAAAAGTACGGACACACATGGCAAGTTTTACGAAAATTTGGAACAAGAAAGTAGAAATGGTTTTATACTAGTCATGTTCCTGAGCTGCAGAACTCGGTCACTATGTAAAACGAAGTAGATAAATTATATTATTATTAGACTATTTATATTATTAGTTAAATTTTTATATTATAAAATTTTCAACTGTGAGAAATATTACGAAAATGCCAAACACTACTAATTTGTTTTAGTAAAACAACAATTGTAGAGCAAACAACAAAAAGTACGTTTTAACTAGTCCAGAGAATGAACTGGACCTCCATACAGTGCGCACTGTGCAATGTGAAAAGGCCCAAGTTTGTAGTGTAAATTATGTGTATGTGTGTTATTGTGTCATTAATTTTTAACGTTTGACGACACGACGGAAGAGTGATTATCCTCTGAAGATGAAACCTTAGGTTTTGAAACGCGTCAGGACAAAATAAGGAGAAGTCGCAAGACGTTTAATAAGGTACTTTTTAATTACTATAAGGGAAGTTCTTTGTAATACCGTGCCTAAGCTACCAAAATTAGAGTCTATAAACGCTATATGCAGTCTCCCGTGTGAATGTGGATTGAGGTACTGCGGGAAAACTTCAAGGCCCTTGGAGATACACCTGGCAGAACATTAGAAAATCATTAAAGAAGGGAAAAGATGAAGAAAAACATGATGTACAGAAAACCAGGCTTGAAAAATAAATTTCTAGTTTCACTAAGCATATTTGTTTAATTAAAAGTAGCAGTGCACTATGCAAGTAATACAATAAGTGGTCTGTAGAAATAATCAATTAGTATACAAATTACACAGTTTCACCATTATGAACTTACTTATGTGTTAATACTACAGTAAGTGAGCATGTGTGCTTGTGTGCGTATGTACGACATATTTGAATGAAACATCTAGATTGGGTGTTATGTGCTAGAAAAAAAAACAGAACATTATTCACATGGGATCTTAGAGAAGCAATTTATCAGAGCAGGTACCACTACTGACATGTAACCGTTGTCTCCGGGGGAAAAGCTTTCTGTGTACAGTAAATTTCTCTCGCCGGTCACGTTTCTTATTTCACGTTAAACGATAAAAGCAATTAACGTATGTCACTTGTGATATTTCATTTCTCGTTTGACCATTTACGATTTTGTTACGTATTAAATCAGAATATCGGATTTTAGTATTAAAAAAACAGCGTGGGTTGCTTTCTTTGAATAATAGTTACTTGTTTTGTTGCTATAAACATAGGCTAAACATAGGCTTATATGCACGCCTGAATGGTTCTCCAAGTACGGTGTTATAGCCTACTACACTGTATTACATATTTAAAAGACATTCAAAGGATTGTAGGGTTTAATAAATTTTCGGCTTAAAAAATTATCAATTGTTTCTATATGCACTCAAATACCATATGCATACACAGGTCTCACCATGTACAATGACTTTACAAACGCCATAATTTATGTGAGAGTACTATATGTTATTGAACACTACTAAATTTTACAACAAAATATTAAAAATACCACTGTAAACAAAATAACGATGAGCATGCTATACTACTGCAGACACAGAACCAAGTGACCTTAAGAAATAACAAAATCGAAGATTAACCAGACTTTATGAACTAGAAGAATAATCTAAAAACATGTATTATTTTGTCCGTGATTTTTCATGGAAGGGTTTTCACAGAAATGAAAATAATCAATTAGTGTCGGAGCCGGCATTAAACTACATATGCCTATAAGGAAGTCACCAAACACACATTCATTGGGATCAAACCAATCCCAAGGCCGTAATAAAAACCGTAATAAAAATGAAAATTAATCATTCACATAAAATACAATACAATAGTACTTTACACGTATTATTTTTGCTACACGTATTATAGAGAATTATAACGAAACAATAACGCAAAGTCAATATCATGATTCAAAATCATAAATTAATAATAAAAAAATAAATAAAAAAATAACTTTTCGGCTTCGTGGGGGGCACGCAACAGCTGACATTTTTATTAGCTGGCTAACAGAGCAATGATAATTAAGATTGGACAAGGGTGTGTGATCCTCTGAAAAACATAGTAATCTGACCGATCGCACCAATGGGGGTTGTAGCTATGATATCAACCCGCGAACGGTTAACTCAGGTAACTAAGACGCACCCTATTGTATTAATCCTAGCCGCGGTACTCGAGGGCTCTGCTGCATTAATCTGTTTCTTTGCCCAGTGTTCGTGGGACCTACGTTATAGAGACATACAAAATTCATGGATTGAGAAGGGTCCTTTTCGAAGGGTGAAAGGAATGACGGACTACACAACTTAGATGCTCAGAAATGCCGTCCGTCAAAATGGTTGCGATGCCAAAATACCTTTTAATTGAGAAAACCGTAATTGCTTGGGGGGATCAGCTGTCACAGAAATGAGGAAACGACTGCTGGTCTATTGGCCGAGATTCTAACCAACCAGCAAGGGGTGCGATTACTCATGATGAAGAATATCGGGGATTTAGACGTTTAAGTGAGCGTGCCTTGAGTTGCTTAACTGCACTGAGGAGGAAATCGCGGCAGAGGTAGCACCACAAGGAGTTATAGAATGCAGGAGGCTGGCGGTGCGCAGGGACAAACGGCATTTCTGTAGGTCTCCCCCGTCTTGACTTCCAATAAGGTAACACTGCCAGAGGAAATAGGAGCACTAATTCATAGGCTCAGGGTGAGCATTTATCACTCAGTCTGTGATGTTTTCAATGTTTGCGTTTTGGGCATACGTCATCCACATGTGCTCTAGTCAAGACATGATTCTGTCGGAGTTTGGTTTTTGGCAATGACCCTTGACCAGAATCGAAGAGATGCATCAACTGCGGTGGGAAAGTCTCTTCAAGATCACGTAACTGGTTTTTGGGCAAACAGCAGGTTAAGAAGTGACAACATTCAAGAAGTGAAAACACTAAAGAAAGAAACAAGATCGTCAACTCGCTCGTCAAGAAGGGAAAAATCAAAATGTATGGCTGCAACTGCGCCACATCCAGTGGGGATAGGACGGTGAGAGAGGACCATCGTCTATCGCCCCGTCCTCTCAAATACACTAGGCAGGACTTTTAAAAGCAAAAACGGGGAACAGATATAGCCCCGATGACCAGGAAATGAGCTTTAAATACGAGCCGGCGATAATATTCTCGCCAAACTTGCTCACTTGGCAGACCTTGGATATTTGCGGAAGTAAAAGAATGGTAGGCCTAAAGTGAATCCACGGAAGTAAGCATGATCCATGGCAAGTGATTCTTTGCTATTCAGCATGGAGGGCGTCCTTTATTGGAACATAACGGTTAGACTTCACATTATTCGAACTGAAGATGCTACTAGCCAGACGTACACTGATGTGAGTGTGTGTCAACAGGAAACACATCTGAGGCCCAAAGAACACACCTGAGTCATTCCACGGTGATGTTATACCTCACATTATAGCTAGGGGCGGGGTTGCTATATATTTCTTAGCAACACATATCCTGCCAAACGGTGTACTGCATATAGTATTGGATTTTACATGGCGAGAAGAAGATTTATAGGATCTGTTTGAGCACTAGCACTTCCAGGACTCCTGGTGGAAGACTTGAACCCCTACAGTCCCACTGAGGGTTGCCAGAGAACGAACATTACTGAAATAAAAACTGAAGGTCTGTTGTTTAACAACGCGCTTGTCTTTTTAAACATGCACGAGCACTCACTTTAATTTTGGAATTGGCACTTTCTCATCTATCGATCTTTTAATCTGTAACCCGAGTTTTTCCCAACGTTTGTCGTAGAGAATGCTCCCAGAGCATCATGCCAGCGACCACTTCCCAGTGCCCAATGCGAACGCTCAAGAGTGTTTATAGGCGTACTGAAAGGATGGCACGTGGACCGTGCTGATTGGCGGCCGTATCAACTACAGATATCACTGATTTGAGTGTATGGCAACTTTTGTCGAAAGCGAGGAAGGCACTTGAACCCGATGCTAACTGTCACGATGTTTGTCTGTAGTAGAAAACAGTAATTAAGTTCTTAGGACTAACTTTCGACAGAGACTTTAAGTGAAGTCGTATGTGGTATATCTGACTGCTAAATGGAAACCAGCATTAAATGCCATCAAGTGCATCTCCCATAGAAACAGGGGAGCTGTTAGGGAGCTTTCATTGAGCCCGCATGAGTGCTATTCAGAATGGACTGCAGATGTGCGGTGCACGCTTCAGGCAGGAGGCCATGCTTCACAAAGCTAGATCCGGTACACAATGGCGGGGTGCGCTATTTAATAGGGGCGTTTCTTAATAGCCCATTGCAAAGCTTATGTTGTGAAGCAGAAGTGACATCTTCATATTTCATATGTCAATTAGTGTTGTGGAAATATGTGACTAAAATTTTATCGCTACCAAGCCACTTAAACCACGTGTTGATTTTGAAATACAGACCTGCAAGAGCGTATAGCCTAACCTCCGTAGGACGTCTACTCTATCAGCCAGCAAAGCTCACGTTGCCCCGACTGCTTCGCAAACCATGTTGCTAATAGAGAAGCCAGCCAGAAATTGTGGAACCAACTGCAACTCCATTTCGGATCATTCGGATACGTTGAAGATTGCTCGAATACACTGATGGATAGAAGACAAGAGCGTTTGTGCGTTTGCAGTCGAGGGTGCCTGCCGAACTGAATGCAGTATGGCTAGTTCTTTGATACTGTGAAAGGTGTCCTCCCAGTTGCGAACAGTGGCACTTGCAGCTAGTTAAGTAGTTTCACTTGCGAACACTGAGGTACATAAGGCACGTAGTTTATTTTTGATATTTGAGAGTACGCCCCACTTGCGGACACGCAAATGAAAGGAATTATCTCTTTACACCTGAAGTTGCTAAAGTTAGGCTTCTTAAAGAAAAATGAATGAAAGTAGTAAAATTTACATTTTTCACTGTCCAAGCACTGCTATTATAACGTGTCACCTACGTTATAACATCGGGAACCTGAGCTCTGATCAATTGCACGGGCTGCCATACTCGTAATAAATTTTTAATTACTAGATGAACCAGCAGTAGTTATAACTAAAGGAACTTTTACATGGGGGTCTGATGTTACATGATTCACTCACTGTTTTAGTGCAAAGTAACGACATCTCTTTATTAAATCATTACTACAACAGCTCTACATAAATATTCCCATATAAGGTTTTCTGAATAAAAGATTACAATTTATAACAGATTTTGGTAAAGAACTGGGGCAAAACACATGGATTTATCAGTGCTAGCATTATCCACGGATCCGGGACCTTAAACTTGTTTATGAGTTAAGATCGCTTATTTATATTCTATAATACTATTTGGGGGGCCATTTGAAGAATGGACTTAATCTAAAAATTTGTATCAGTGAATCTATACATATACATCAGCATTATTCGGTACTACAAATATTTTGAATTCTAAAACATACTAAGTCTTATAAAGTGGTTATCACTAAAGTCTTTCTATTTTTTTTTTAATTTCAACTGTCTTTAATAATTCATTGGTTACAATTTTAATTAATCACGGAGAACAAGTCCCCGTGTCACCTGCCATATCCATCAGTTTACTCGTAGTCAGGGTCCTTGATCCTTATGGTGTTCGTCAGCGGTTGATCTTAAGTGGAGTTAACTTTCCTGTTGAAGTTCCTGAAGTGGTTAGTTCATAACGAAGTAGCGTGGAGGTTCTCAGAAGTCTCGTAGTTAAACATCGTTAGTAGTATAAGTGCCGTAAATGTTCTTGTTTGTTGCAGAATCGCACGTCACATTATTGTTTATAAAAGTTCTCACTTTTGGTAGCTCGTACCATATTATTTAAAACAACGTAGACATCTTACAAAATTAAACAAATGAGATGTCATCCCTTACACAGTTATTAATGCTTTTCGGTTTTTAACATTTAGACTACTACCACATTAATTTGGCAATACTTTTGCTACACATAGTTGTAACTGTCTTCTAAATACAAATATTCTGTCTTTTTCTGAGACATGGTTCAAGCGCGTGTTTTCTACGCGAGCGCTTCATCTCGACTCTCTACTATGTAGGAAGGTCAGTTAATCGCGCGGAGTTTACGCGTTCAACAAAATAGTTCCACATTTGTCCTCTATTTAAGGGGTTAAAGTTTGACCTTTTAATTATCCAAAGATATTCTTAATTACAGACTTCATTATAGTACACTACTGTGGTCTTGTTTATTTATTTATTTAATATTAATTTTCAAGGATTATTAGTTTGTTTAGGGGTCGGTATTCAAGTTAATTCCGGTTAGGGCATGTCTATGCAGGGTTAATTAACAAGGGTTTCCCTATCTGTACACTCGGATTCCTTTTATTTTATTATTAAAACTCTTTATTAAATATTATTATGATTTATGATAGCGATAAAATTTAGTTTAAATGTGCGATTTATTAAAATTTAAAATTTCTCAGCTTTTACATTACCTATTTATTAATTATTTTATATTTAATTAACGAAATCGTCACACTATCAACTTAAAAACACACAACCTTAAGTTTTGAGAGAGAGAGAGAGAGAGGGGGAGAGAGAGAGAGAGAGAGAGAGAGAGAGAGAGAGAGAGAGAGAGAGGGAGAGAGAGAGAAATCCTTTACGTGCGCGCTTGTGTGTAAACAAATACACACACACACACACACACACACACACACAAGTAATACATATTTGTCTTTGTCTCTTTAATTAGTCAAATTTTATAACTTAAAACATAGTCTTGAGAAACTTTCTAACATTTGAATTTTCTTCACACCTTTTAGTGCTTTTTGCAATTGTTTCGTCCAATTCAGTATATTTTTTTCTTCGGTTTGATACCTTCCATAACTATATCCTTACAATGTTCTGAATAGTTTTTCCAGTTTCAGATGATACATTTACCGTGTAACACTTAAGTTACTTATTTTGGATGAGCTATTCCAACGTGGTTTTACATTTACGATGCCATGCTTTTACTGCATTATTCGTTTTATGACGTCGGGGGTAGCAGTTCCATAACTCCTGTGGCCATAACGGATTTTATAGCCACTGTTCCACGAAGTAATTAAAGAATTCATCGAGCTTGGAGCTTGACCATGAATATACAGCCAGCCATCTTCTACAACTTAAGGTCGAAGGAAACCTAGTACTGCACAAGTTCACTTTCTGCAGCCTAACTTCTTCACTTTCTTTATATAATGTTGTAATACCGATATCCTGTACTTTTTGCCAGAGACATTGTGTGAAGTGAAAATAACACCCACAGAGGTTGACTAAAGAATACCTCCTTTTGTCATTTTGAGAACTTCCTGAAGAACAACATCCACGGAACGCGTCGGTTCTTCTTGCACTCCCTGTGTTCGGTTTCTATCTCTGTATAACTATGTCTTTAAATTTCAAAATTGAGAGTTCGTGTGACGAATTCATAACTTTTGTTTAGTAAAGTTTGCAGTTATTAGTTAAGTGCCTGAGGTACAGTCGCATCATGGTCCTCGCGGGCTCGAATGTCTTCTGTACGTCCCGAAATTACTCGTGGTCAATCATTGGCTTCACTATCTGTTCTGGAAAACTAATCTTACCTTCTATGGCTTTTTCTTATGTTTTAAACACAGCCATGTTAGTCAACCTCCTTGACTCCCTAGTAACTATCTATAAGAATAGCCGCTGTATAAAACGCAAGGTTTACGCTTCGTCGTTTCAATAAACTCCATATGAAAATAAATGTCATTATTTGTTTAAATCAGAATTTTTTAAGTAAATTATTGTTTTAACTTGTATAACCTGATGAAGGGAGGATATAATGCTCAGCGTACCGAAATGATTTATATTTTTAAAATTTAAAATAAGCCTAAATTTATTAAATTCTGTTTAATAGTTTTTAAGATATATGAATTTTTTCATGATTTTTTCATAATGTAAAAAAAGAGCCTAAACATAAAAAGAGCTCAAATTAAGTATTCCTATGTTTTAGAAGAAAAAAACAATAAACCAATATTAAAAAAGGATTGTATGAGAATTCTAAAAATTAAGACCCTTAGTAGATAATCTCCTTAACATCTTCGTTGTAAACAAAGTATTTTTAACTTTTTTCTTTAAAATTTCGGTATTTTATTACCTATTGCGATACGAATAGAGGAAGCCCATTCCACAATTTTGTGTAGGGGTGTACATGTCTTAGTTACTCTGCTGTTCGTAAGGCTATAAAGAGTGAAAGGTCAAGAAAAATTGTAGTTTATAGGAAATATCTTGAATATGAATTCTTTACTTCGGCTGAAAAAGTACTTGAATATGTTCCTTGTAAATGCTCTTGTACTTCGGCTGAAAAAAGTACCAAAATCCAAAGAGCAAATAGTTTTTGAATCTCAGAATTAATATTTTGAAAATTAAAATAATTTTCATTACACTCTTAAATTTAGTTGGCGATGCATTTTTTTAAATTTCTTTAAAACAGAAAGAAACAAATAATTCAAAGACCATATTGACCTCTATGTTTTGTCATATCAGTTTCTCTAAATTTATCATAAATACACTTGCAGTAAACTTTAATGGACTTAACACAGTATGCATATTAGATGGAGAAAATATGTTGCGTGAGGATACAGTAAACGTTATGTCGGTGTCACTGGAGGTTTCGACTGACTCGTGTACGGATACGGTCCGTATTTTTCCAGTGCAAACTCTGGACGCGATGACAACCAGCCAATCTGAAAGTTAAAACAAGATTTAAAGTAACTACACAACTTAACTGTTTTAAGAAAGATTCGTGCATTATAAAATACGTTACAAACGTAAAACACCAGATTTTTTTCTGTCTATTTAAGACTGCCACACTTACACATTTTGCTGTACAGATTTTTCCTGTAATACACATGCCGGCTGAAGGCAGAGAATTACGATTTCCGCAGCTCAAAGAGACATTTAGGGTTAGGTTCACGCAGACAAACAGGTTACTTAGAATCGCCTAATTGTTTTCAATGCGGTCTACAGGCATATTGTTTCTCGCATTTTCAATATCATAAATGGCGGAAAACTTCTGTCATTTTACTTACTACCGATATTTACTGTACAAGTAACAAGCATTTAACTTATAAATGAACACTTCAGACATTATGTGTGAAAGCATAGCAACAAACACCTCAAACAACCAAAACAAGCGTTACGTTGCTGTGAAAAAGCGATCTACCGAAAATATAAATTATTATGTCTCTAATAGATGACTTTTTAAGTAAATAATAAGCCCATGTCGTGACGTACATGCATGGGATAGAAGGATAAGAGTATCATCTGTTTATTGTTCTACTCTAATAAAATTAATTTGTTTTTCAGATTAGTTTTTATGAAAGAAGCTAGTCTAAACAAATCAAAATTTAATAATATGTTGTATCAACAGAATGATATTAATAAACGACATTCCCGAAAAATAATTCAAAGGGGAAAACCTTGCTGTACAATATAATGTAAGTAGCGCAGGGTTTTGATGGATTTAAACATTATACTTTCTATTTAAAGTTACAAAATGACACTCTAAAAAATTCAAGAATAAAATAAGAAATATTGAAGTATTTACTAACCTGTTTGGCAATAGTCACAGGGTAAGGTTTTGCGATTCTTGTATCCATAACTTTTGGAATTTTTTCATCAAAGGGTCGCTTGCTTCTCAATTCTTTTAATTCGTCGCTTAAAATCCTACAATAAATGTAAATTTTAATACGTATATTGAAGAATAAATTTACACATTTTAAATAAAAATGGAAAAATACATAATTTACTACATGGATATACTGCCAAAAAGAAAATGAAGTTAACTCACTGGTAACGTAGAACATGATGTGATTACCTAATTGATCGTGACGACGTATCAAGAAATATTTTGTATTGCCATTAGTTTGTGCAAGTATTTATAGAACATTCCGACACTGACAACACAAAATACGAAGAGACGCAAGAATTATGTATAAAACATTTAGAATGCCGACATTGCTTTATGGATGCGAGTCGTGGTTTCTTACTTAAAGGCAAGATACAGGCAGTAGAAAAGAAATTCTTCGGAACCGCGAAGGGATATAGAACAGACACGGACATAAGAACAGAATTCTAAATAACTGTTTGCAGTATAGAATAAATGAAAATAGAAGAAGCTGAGTGGATCACATAAGTAGAATGGACCGAGCCAGACTTCCAGTTTAAGTCTTGTATTTCATATCATCAGCAAGAAGTGTTGGAAGGTAAAGGGAAGAGGTGATTACCGTAACAGGCAATTTGTGTCCTCTGTATTCTAAAATATTTATAGAATATTTGCTAACATTAGCTAGGTTACGATCTGAATATTATTGAAAATGGAACAAGCTCGTAGAGGAATTCTAATTGGAAGAAGATGAAGCCTCAAGAGAGTTGCGATTCCTGTAAATTAGTTTGAAACCAAGTACTATAACGTTTTAGGCTACGTTATAATCCAGGGAACCCGTAGTAATTGACTCTAGCCAATTATACAGGCTGCCTACGTTGTAACAAACTGAAAAATCAAACTCAACACTTAGAATAATACTAATTACTCTAATTACAGGAAACAAGGGGAGGGAATTTAGCTGATTTATGCACTCACTTTAATATGTAACAAGATGACATCTCTTTATTAACATATGATCAAAACATTTTCTGTCAAAACAAATGATCACACAGATCATGTATTTTACCTCGGATCCGAGTCTCTTTTAATCTAGTTAAGAAGTTTCAAATTTACTTTACTTATTAAGAAGGTTGCATTGTTACTTAAACACCATTTGAAGAGTGGTTTTATTTAGTTAAGCGATTCAAAGTTATATCTCAAGAGTAATGTTACAACGTATGATTTCAGAATTACTGGTTACATCTTTCTAAAACTTAATGCTTAGAGATTATCTTTTTAAAAGTCTTTAGCATTTATAAAAACTTATATTTTAAATATACATAAGTCACCTCTTAGATAAGCTTTCTCTGTCCATGTCCTGGGGCGTGAATCTTCGGTACTCTGTTAGTCGAGGGTTGTCATCGAGGTAGTGTTTGCGGTGGAGCTCCTCTGAGTGAATTAATGAGGAGATGAATGTTATGCAGCGTGTAGTCGTCCTGATCCTCGGCGGTAATGGTTAGTGTTGTTTAGGTCTTAGTCGTCACTATCCACAGTTATGCACATCACATATTTAATGGCACCGTAGTACTGGAGTTTGCATCTTCTTTTCACATTTTGTCGGAATTACTTTACTCGAACCATATTTGAACGTTAGTTTTTTAATTTAATTAATCTGAGATGTCACCTTATACACTAGTTTTCCTTTTTCACATCATCAAACCTTTTAACAAATTACTCACTACATCTTCGATATTTATAACTAGCTCTCCACGCTTTTAGTGGAAGCTAACACTCAATTAAAAATAAAAATAAAACATTTTGTGAAGAGCCCTCACTTGGAGGTGTTTACAGTTTGAAAGCCGCATCATTAGTCCTGCATTGTTACAACAGGAAAATTGCAACGACGCGGAGTGAGTACTCCGCCATAATATAGTTCCAACTCTTTATTAATAATACAGTCTTACAGTTTGACAAAATAAACTATCGAGACTTATCTTGTCTACAGGAATTATTACAACTGCTACTTGTGACTTTAAATTATTAATTATTTACATTATGATTTATAAGTATTTCTTATTTAATGCCGGGTCGGTATGCAAGTCGGATCCGGAATACACAGGTCAAAGCATGATAAATTTACTAAAGGGTTAACAGTATTATTTTTAACTTTTACTTTCACAGTTTTAATTACTTATTTTAGTTAGATTTTCTTAATTGATTCTCATTACTATTATGAGTTAGTTCAGCGGTATTTGGTTTAATAGTGCGATTTAATGTTCTTACTTACTTCCCGTTTTATATTTTTATTATTAATTTTTTTATTATTTACTTTACAATTTAAATCGTCACAGTACTTTGCTGCAGGAAAGGTCTGCAGACTATCTGATTTCAATATCGGGAACTATCACTTTGACAGGTGAAAAATTTTATTTACTTGGAATCCTTAGTAACCTGGGAATATTATATAGATCGATCGAAATTTGAACAAGGCTCATAACAGCAAAAGGAACTTTTAAATCACTTTAAAAATAGACTTTTAGCCTGGAATACAAAACTAACCTAAACGATCCTGGTAAGGACCACATTAACTTTTGCCTCCAAAACATTGGCAATATAAAAAAAGAATAGGAACTAAATAAATGTGCTTCAAATTAAGATTCTGAGAAGGAATTTAGGAGTTATAAGATTTGCCGTTTCATTCATCAACCATATGAAATATATCAGCAGCCACAGTGAGGGATTAAGTGAGCAGGATACGTCGTTTGAATGCAAGGAAAAATTTGAGTCACCCAGGAAAACATAAAGGGGAACCGAAGGAAGCAAAAGAAAAAAGGCTGACTGAAACTAGGGCGATAAAAGGGTTTGAAGATGATTTAAATAATTGGATATTAGTTCAGTACCGCGACCAATAGCGACATGTAATAGGGTATATTTACTGAAGGTACGGCTGTAATGCCGAGAGAGAGAGAGAGACAGGCAGACAGACGGAAGACAGAGGGACAGATAGACAGATAGACAGTCAGACTGATAGATAGACAGACAGACAATGTGGGAGAAGGGGTTTGTGATGTTCGTGCGAAGTATTGATGTTAAGTGCCTGTTTACTGATGATTTAATGATTTTTAATGTCGTGGTTATTGTGTTTACTGCATAATGGACAGAACTGTTGAATCGTTAAATTATATATGATTTGGATAAAATTATTTAATAAATGTCGTGTTTTAGTGCCTCTGATGGCACTTGAATTCCACAGTTTAAAGATTGCAATGCACGTGATAATGTTTTTTAATAAAATTAATTAATTAAAAATCTGATGGTCAAAATTATCATCATTTCCATATAAAAATCGAATAATAAGAGGACAACTATTAAAAGAAAATAAAGACCTAAAGTATATTTCAGGATCAGTAATTTTTATAACAAACCATAATTTAAAAAATATTTTGGAATTACAGTGTGTTTCCCTTGTGTTGGTTGTAAGAAGGAAACTATGATGTATAGGTTAATTACATGAAACTTAAGTACCGTGGAGAAATAAAGAGAATTTTAAAATATAGCGTGACATTGGAAAAACATGAAAACATATACTCAACAATGGGTACAAAGATATCAGAAAGAAATGAACCTGGTGGCCTGGAAAGGTGATTAACAGTTTTTTGCTTAGAAGAATAAATTGAATAGCACATTCTGAAGTCAGAATAGAAGTTTAAGATGAAAGTTACTTAAAACACTGAGAGAATTGTAATAATGAAAGCAGAATGAGATTCAGTAAATATAGCAATATTACAATGTAGCGGTGAAGGTGTAAAGAGAATTTATGTAGTCCGTAAGTGAGAGTGGAAATTAGGTTTGGACGGCTGGGATGTTGCGGCACGTTACTTCAATAAGTAAGGACTTGTTGATAAGTTTGGATTTGAGCAAGTAAATGACGGAGGGTGGTCAGCTGACTAAGTTTTGTTAGGTAATTGAGACTTTCGTAAATACTCAAATTAGGGCATACTTAAATGTAGTAAATGGCGGAAACGGTTAATTCTTTTAATGGTTAATATAATTATAATCGGATCCACTAATTTTTTTAGTATTGCTATATATGTTCTGTTTATTATATAACAAGTTGTTTTTTTAACTGTGTATTAAGTCTGTATGTCTTATAGGTTACTGCTGTGGGTGAAGAAAAGATTTTTTTATTGTTGTATTGGAGTGTTAGTGGTCTCAAATATTTCTACTAGTAATTTTATACAAACCACTATGTATACAAACATAGTGGTTTGTATGAAATTACTAGTAGAAAAAAAGATTTTTTATCTCTCTTATAGTAGCAGTAAAGAAATTACTAAATTTTGTCATCCCAATCACGTCAAACTGTTTGGCTCGTTAAATACCTGACTCGTTAACTGCTTGATGGTTTCATGATAAACGTAAAGATTGATTTCAGTTGTGCGCAGTTTGGTAACCTTTATTAAGAGCATCTTAAAATTTGCCATAGTCCAACAATGCGAGAATAGAGTTGTCTGTAGTTTTATAAAAGTAGATTTATCAGTGTAACAAATAAAATTTAACTTACTTTCTTTTAGTATTGATAATTTGCAATCTCTTAAGACGATCGCTGAAGCCATTTGAAACAAGTCAGTTTTAATGTGTTACTAGTTACTGCAATAAATATAGTTAGAGCTACCAATGATATGTAATTACTACCTTATACAGTTTTTTTACACAAACGATATTTTGTTAATATAATGGTATTTGTTACTTGTATTCGTCTAGAATCCAGCCAAATTTTCCACGCCACGCTTCCTTAGCAATGTCTTCCGCCTTGCAACGAGCCCTCCAGTCCGCGTCTGCTCCCGTTGTGAGTTTCTTCAAATCCGCGTATTTTATCTCGTTGGTCATGTTGTTTGCAGTCGCCACGAAGCACTTAGTACTTTTAATGTTAATGTACTAAACAATTCACATAGTATTATTAATCTGTTTTAGCTAACTGCATTAATTTATTATGGCCTAACTGCATTTACTGTTAATTAACACCTATAATTAAAAAAAGGGAAAACCAGTTAATCAACGTATAGAGTAAGATTAATAACCAAAAATATTCTGTAACCGAAATTGCACGGACATGAGACTACAAAAATAAATTTTACTATACTTTACGATCCACAGAGGTTAAGTGAAATCCTTAAAATGCTTTGTTAAAAATATGTCGCTTTGAAATAATGTATCGAGGTTATTGTTTGTTTTTGTAAATTACATTGAAATTATTGATTTCAGACAGCACTATTGTATAAAATAAGTAAAAGCTTATTCTACATACTATCTTAATGTACAAAATGTTTCAAAAAGTATTATTAATTGCTAATAATATGGAAATATTTTACGAGTATATTCAACTATTGGAAGAGTAGAATAGTAAAGGTTTGTTTTGTTTCCAAACTTACTTCGTTCCTCCAAGCAAGGAATCAAAAGCTCTTTCATAAATCTTTTAGAAGAGGTGTGGAGGTTTAAAAAGCTTTTTCCGTAGTCTATGTAAACATTAAAACAAATGAGAGGGAATCGAACCCATATCGTTTGCGAAATCTTGTTTGTGGCGGTTTCTACGGACTTGTAATAATAATAATTCACTGTTCAATATTAAAGATATTATATTATTATGTCACTTCACTAAATGTAGTGTATCTTACTCTAGGAAATGAAAGGAATAAGTAATTGTATATAGTCAGAAAATTATAACATTAGTAAGTTTTAATAGCTGTCTAATGAATTATATCAAACTTCAAGTAAGATCTTTGTCAGTATCTGTTACATCATATTCCGAAACATTACAATTTGCAAATTACTTACAGGTAACTTATGTTACTATGTTACAAGTTTTACAGTATTGTAAGTCTTTTAACAATACCGTTGTAACCCCTCTTTTTTTTATTTGTGTTTTATAATTTTTTTTTTTTAAAGAGAGGCTACTAGACATTTAGGACTAGGCAGAAGGCCTAGAAGAAGCATAAAGTGTGCTGGGTCCAATGAGACGGGACTTGCAATTAAAACTCTCTATTAACAAACAAATAACAACTTTTATTATTTCATGTTTTCATAATTCACATAATTTTATATTAATAATTCTTAAATATTCATCATAATTCCTAAAATTTATCATCATTTCTTTCCCAACCTATTTATAATTTTTCTGAATATTCATATATCATAAATTCATAAATTTGTTTTTAAATATCACAACCCCAAGTATTTCAAATATCATTTCTTCACATAACCCCTGACATAAAGAGAACACATAATTTAAAACACATACATATACATCACAGATACGTTTTACAAATAGAAATACAGAAGCATAGTAAAAATACAGAAGCGAGTATGTTCTTATCACAAACATTTTATAATTTTAAAAGGCCTGCAACCGCCTGGCTAATTTTATCAAAAAAACAATTTATAAACCTGAAGGAGAAACTGGATTGCCCATAATATCAACTACTTCAATTACAAATTTAAAGTGTCAGCACAGCCTGTATAGTTTTATAAAAAGCACATTTCTAAACTTAAAGAAAATTGGATTGATCCATAGTAGCTAAATACAATTACAAGTTAAAGTGTCAGCACAGCCTGTATGGTTTTATAAAAAGTACATTTATAAATTTAAAGAAAAAAAGTGGATTGACCCATAATAGCAAAAACTACAATTACAAGTTAAAGTGTCAGCACAGCCTGTATAGTTTATAAGAATTGTAAATTTATAATTTTAAAGACAATCTGAATTGACCCGGCCGCTGACATGTGCCAGAGCCTGACCCGACATAAAGTGACATGTCCGGGCGCTTGCATGGATCTGCACCAACAGGTGACTATCCCAGGTTAAAATGTGTGAACCAGCCTAATGCAAATAAAAAAAACCCCAACCCCTTCTATGACATAAGAAAATGATAATGTGCCAAAAAAAAACGATTGTAATAGACACCAGACCGACCAGCTTGTTACAAACTGCACCCCTCTACATAACTAAAATACCGATCCCACATAAACTTCTACAACGCCATTCAGAATCACAGTAAAAAAAGTAAAGCATAAAATTAATGTCCGCCGGACACATTCCGGCGACCAGGCCTACAATTAATTTGGAGCGTAATTACATTATGAGCACAATTTTACTGAAAGTTTGCAGCCAAAAGTCTGTCCAGCGGGACATGAGCATAATGAAGTATAACTTGAGTTTTTTTCTGGATGGTTAAGTGCACAAAACATGGTGTTTCCTGTAGAGGCCTAGTGTAAGTAAAAATTGTTTAAATTTCACCTCATTTGGTCCAGACGGTTATAGTGGCATGCCTTACAGTTGTGTCTCCTCCAGCAGGAACGGAACTCGAGTCTAAAGGTGTTCAGATCATGATGAAGGTGGAATTACACCATGCTGGCGTCAAATCTCCGACTACATCGGGAACCCGAAAGGTCTATGGGCGTTTACTTAGCCATGATAGAATAGAAAAAAAAACTTTAAAGATACTCCACGCCGCCGAAGAGACGCTGTTTTCGCTTCTGTAGCAGGCCGGCAACTAACTGACTCAAACGTGAAGTTCGCGAGCTTGATCAGCGAACTTAATTGTTTCCCCACTAGATCGCGCGGGTATGCCTTAACCGCCGAAACATGGCAATACAGAACGACGCTGACTGACAACTTCGCCAACCTTAATAATTCTATTTTATACAAACGCCGGTTTCTCAAGAAAACCGGCACACCCCCACCCCAAAAAAGGCAACATGGTTGCCACACACTTGAAACTTGGGGTACCATGCATAGTACCCCCAATCTTCTATACCACAAAGCTCCTTCGGTGAATCACAATGAACTCGCACTTAGGAGAACAGAGGCTCAGGAGGAAAACGAAAGAGATGGAAAGAAGAAGTGTAGTGGGTATACTTGTGTTCATGTAAGTACTTGTGTAAGTGTGCGGGGCACTGCACGCTGACTTGATCAGGGCCAGCATACAGCATATAGCAGTAAAAAAATTAAAAATTTAATCTTCATACTTGACCAGTTGTTCTCACGCTATGGTGGCAGTGACTCTAAGAACAGAGCCATAAAACAAAGTAATTGGGGTAGGTGACAGCTAACGCCCTATCATACAATAGACGCGCGTTCAGTACGAGGCAACAATAAGAAGTGACACTTAAGTTGACAGGAGCGTGCCAACGGATAATTATGACACCGTAACTATTTGAACAATGTACTTGGCTCGGCCGGACGTTTACGCAGAATTGAAGCGAGCGTGTGTTGAGGGTGCAGCTAAGGAACGAGGTCACTTTACAAAAACCGAGACGAGAGACAAAGGGTTCAGGACATACTGCAGTCTTTAGAAAAGATCCAAACAACAAACTATGAAGAGAACCAGCGCCAAGTCACAGCGGGATATACGCCTATGTGACAAGCTAAAATTTACGACGACAAAGCGTGGAGGTTACAACCGTCGACACTTGATGGAAAACTGTTAATTGCCATGACACAGAGTTTCTGTAACGAACAATAACCGGGACATTAGAGTAAACCCTTGCTGGAGACTCGAACAATGGGTTGATTGACACGCGGGGAATAGCTTGCATTTCCCAGAACGAGAGTGACGCCTGGACAAGACGATTCAAAGGACATCTCTAGCTACCTATCAGGGCGAAGTATTTCACGAGAGAGAGCGGAAAAGAGGCCCGTTTCCATAGCAACTAACAGAAGAACGAATCAGAGGGTAGAAGACTGGAAGACTTCGAGATGGTGGGAAACGACTTCGAGAGAGGGTAGAGTTTCAGCCTATCATGGTAATCTTAGGCGTGGACAAGCCAGAGACAAATTTTCTAGTAGGGAGATGTTAATAAAAGGTGAATGTCGAACGCGGGACGAGTCAGTCTTCTTATAAATTTCAGCCGTCTTATAATAATTTCGGAAGTCACGTTACAATTTTCGGCAGTGAGAAAGTCTTATAATAACTCTCGAACAGTTCGTGAGGAGTCTTATATTCAACCGGACTTATGATGTTATAAACAATCTCGCAAGTTTACTAAGTGCCGTATTTCTATTAAGAACATTCACGCGCATTTCGAAGTGCATCGGCATATCAAACTACCGTGAATTCTCAAAGTACGCGAATGGGAACAGAACTTTCTTTAACTAAGAATATATAATCGCTTACATATTAGAAAACAGTATAGCGAACAGTACGTCACAATGTGCGTTAACGTTATAATCATACCTATAAATCACTATAACCAAGACACTAATATTTATAGGAAATATTAACTAGCCACACAATAATACCTTTGCGTAGTCATACAAAGAACATACAGACATTTAATCAAACATGGATATGCGCGGAGACAATTTAGATTGTGTGAACATAGAATAACACAAAACACTATTCTGTTAGCGACGCGGGTGAGTGACAAGTGAGAGTGATCATCACCATCGAATTCAATGGAGCAACATCCCCAACGATCATCATCACCAGGAGATAGTGCCAATGGATTAATGGATTAGCTAAATCAAGTAACTCTTTATGATCTTGTTAACATAATTAACTACTGTCCTGTCTCTTTCCAAGAATCTAAGCCTGAGAAAATATGAGAAAAGTTAGTAAAAGAAGGTTGCATTCAGTATATATCTTTATGTTCTATTAGAGCCATCCATCTGGGTGAATGAACGCATTAGGTAGAATAATATTATTTGATTTATTGTATGCATTTTATATGTTGTATGTATTTACAGGAAACAATTAAGGAGGAATTTGTGTTTTGATATATGTTGTATGTATTTACAGGTACCAGGAAGATATTTATATGTTTGTTATTGAATACAAAATGTTTAACATATAATAATCAATCAACCTAACCATAACCTAATCATATGTTTAACCTAAGCAATCAATCAATAATGCGTTCATCATTCTCAATAAACCCTGTGTTATTCACGAGTCACATCACTATTATAATTTAATATTAAAGAAGAAACCTAAGTAGATTTGTACCTAAATTACGTGGTGGTAATTAGCTGATGAAGGGCCTACTCATTAACCCTTACATCATTCACAATTAAGCAATTACAAATATTAATTTATGATAATAATTTGCATATTATCACCCAAATCTACCGTATATTATTGCCGCCCAAAGAACGTGAGGCAGTACAAATATCAAGTACATCAAATAATAATTATATATTATTGGCGCTCCAAGATTGTGGGGCACGGCAAACATAATTAATCAATCAATTAATTGCCGATTCCAATAATTTACCCGTATATTATTGGCCCCAAGCAACCTAAGTAAATTAGTAGATTTGTACCTAATTACGTGGTGGTAATTAGCTGATGAAGGGCTTACTCATTAACCCTTACATCATTAACAATTAAGCAATTACAAATATTAATTTATGATAACAATTTGCATATTATCACCCAAATCTACCGTATATTATTGCCGCCCAAAGAACGTGAGGCATTACAAATCTCATTATAATATTGTATATTATTGGCGCTCCAAGATTGTGGGGCACGGCAAACATAATTCATTAATTCATTGCCAATTCCAATAATTTACCCGTAAGCAAGAGACAGGAGGAGAAAAGAAGAAAGAAAAGAATCAGGTAGCCCTCTGAGTTCTGACCTCCCAACTCACAACTTGAGACCCAAAAACCGATACCCAATCAGGAAAACTTCCATCCCCCCTCCCAGGACTGAAAAATCTCAACACCACTGCGACCATCCCCACGCGAGCCCCCTCCGCTATGCCAACCCCACTGGACCGCCCCAACACGTCACCCTCTCTGGTGACCACCACCTTCCTCTACTGCTGCCACTCACATACGCGTCCGAAGACCAAACAAGGTATCACTAACCATGATATGTGAGTGACCGTACTACTACTCTTGTCCACCTCTTGGACCGACCAGCCATATGCAGCAAAACAAGGCATCCACAATCCTTGACATATGACTGGCCCACATCCCTACACTAGGGCGGACGGTCCTGGTTAGCAAGGCAGAATTACTTCTCTATTGAACAGCCTATACAACACTCTCTCAACCAAAAGAAACACCATGGAATTCAAACGAGAATGCGGCATGGCAATTTAACAACAAAATTCAATGTCCATAATAGATCAGCTGATGAACCAACCAGGTTGGCCGTGAAATTGACATATCAAACATAGAACAGTTAGATGAGACAAGCACGGGTTTATCAGATTAAGAAAACAACAATTAAATTCCACCATGCAGACGGCTATCAACGGCTCAGAGTCCAACTCGCCTAGATCGCATAGTTTACAACGATACAGCTGCTTATAAATTTACTAGGTCAATACTTTTAACATTTCACCTCCTCTGTACTTAGAAAATACTCTGAATATAACTCCCCTGGACAATATCTAGTATCCCCATGAAACGACAACCAACAATCTAACACTAACATCACCACACCAACCTAGTCACAACATTTCTAACTAAATTCTTTTCTAACTCCTTTTTTGATTTTCTTTTCTCTAAACTTTTTTTTATTTTATGTTACTCTAAGGGGAGGGTTACGAAAATCGGGACGATGAAAAGGGCAAGGATCATTGAAAGGTCAAGAGCTAGGACTCGAGGTAAGGACATGGCTTCCTCCGGAAATAAGGATGAATGGAAAAACCAAGGCTCGCGCGGACAGGGGCGCACCCCTGAAGTAGTCGAACACCACTGGGACTGTGGAGAACATCTACCCGCTATCCGTGGCTCTCACTCTTCCATGACAGACTTTATGTACTTGTTCCTTCCGGACATCACTCACTGAGAAATTATCTCGTGTCGGGCTATACTGATTTGTTTCTTCTGAATCAGAATCAAGGCAACCCGCATGACTACTTTCACTCCGATTTGGATTATCCTCATCATCTACATCCTCTGTTTCTGCCTCTCCTGCTTCTCTTTCTTCCAACTCCTCCTCTTCCTCTTCCTCTATTCCTTCTTCCTTATAGTCCTCCTCTTCCTCTTCCACTTCTTCCTCATCCTCTTCCTCCTCTTCTACAATTTCCCCTTCTTCGTCCCCACAATCCAACTCACCATCACGACACTGCACATCCTCACCATCTTCCAGTTGCTCATCTGGTCCATAAAAAACCTCTTTCCGTTCGTCAGAACTCTCAGCATCACATACAGAAGCCGTCTGCAAATCTGCACACACTACATCATTATCATTCGCACACTCCACAACGCTGCCACCAAATTCATCCTCAACTTCTACCTCATCTCCTTCAACCACACTTGCAGCATGGACAACCCCGTATCCATCCGCAAACTCCGAAACTTCAGTCTCCCTAACACCTATAACTATACTTCCCTGTGCAGCATCTGCAGACTGCTCTTCTGCCTCTTCTTCCGATTCCTCTCCTTCACCACTTTCAGCAACTATAGCGTCATCGACATTTCCCACCATGGAATCCAGCTGTCCAGGTCTATGTGCAATGTGTAAATTAAATTCTACATGCGATGGTAAAGCTACATTATCAAGTGACTTCTCATAACCATGCATAGGTGATGATGATATTAGAGGATCGGTCCATCATGAACCGAGACGGAGATACCGGAACAAATTCTGCGGCATCTGGATTCAACTACGACGTCACATCTGAGTCCTCTAATTCAGTTTTAACAGACATGTTCTTGTTGTTTTGTGTTGATCCACCGAAGTAATTCCACTCTTCTTCTTCCTCTTCACCTTCTTCATCCACTACTCTATTAGGCACTTGTAATTCATCTGGAACGTTTAAAGTTTCTTTTCTTTCCAAATAGGAATAAAGCCTTGCTACAGGATCCCTACTTGCCGATGTTTGTTCACTAATATAACTTCTTCTTCCACTGTTAATTTCATACTTATTTGTTTTCTCTTCTGTAATTGTTGTTACCATCTTTTCGCTTGCCACCTCCTTGTAGCTTTCATTACTTCCGGAATATTCAGTTTTTCTTACAGTTTCTTGTGTTCTCCACCAACCACCATGTTTGTCATTCTTAGCTCTTCCTAATAAACTACTTGAGTCTTGGACATCTTTAGCAGCAGTAGTATATAAATGGGAACGACAGGACAAGGTCATCCCCTCCCCATTCCCCTCTCCCCACAAGTACCGTTAGGTCATTCACCCCCACAATGTTATCAAAACAAACATACGTCATCAGGTCATCGTCCCCTTGTAAACAAACATACGTCACCGGGGGTCATCATCCCCCCTCCCGCCTGACATCATCGGTTCAACGTAACAACATATACGTCAAGTATCGTGTACGTCATCGCATCATAAACGTAACGTATACGTCGAGTAACGTATACGTCATCGCACGCGTTGTCCACGTGATCGTAGCATGATTTCATTTCTTGCATAGTTGTTGCAACATATACCGTTTCATCATAGTGATTTACCTTGAAACCACTTTCCGCATACTTGGAAAGTTACATGATTACCTTGAATGCACGTGTTATCGATTAGATACTATATTTTTCCTAGTAACATCCGCTTTTCCCACACGACTTACCTCGAGAATATCCACTACTTAAGTACGATGATTCTATATATATATATTCGTTCTATCGTAACAATGTGTGCTGATCGTTACTTTTTCGAACACAAAAAACGTTTAAGTCATAGAAATAAAAATATAGTGAATAATTTATATGAAACACAGATATCCGGTGTTCTTCATTTCAATTTATGATATTGTCGGCTCGGTCGATTTCATAAACGTAAAATAGAAGAGTATTATTGTTTATATTGTTATAGTGCTGGTGTTAAACGATCTTTTGAAGAAAACGAGTCAAATTGGCGTTTACAGTCTACTCTCAACAACAATAAAAACAAAGATAAGGAATATGAATTGTGGCAGTTACATCTTTCTCAGTGTACTCGCTGTGCTCAACTAGAAGAGGCTAATCTATCCGTTTGGAGAACAACTAATCGTTTGTTGAATACCGAATGTATTCACACCAACCGATGTGATTTTTATGAAGAGCCAGAGACTCATGAAAGTGTTGACTACTATGCACCGCTTAATCCTTATTCCGGCCTTGTAGGTATTCTATTCACTTAATATCATTAGTTTTTACTCTATTAAAAAAAAAATCAGAATGAATTCAATCAGTTGTGATGATAATACCTCCGCAACTCAATGGTGTCTATCTTATTTAAATGGTTATTACTGTTTTGAGGAAATCTGTAAAATAGTGAGAACCAGATTTCCTGATGTCGACATTATTCTAATAAATAACATTGAAAGGACAATTATTTTTATGCGTGCAGATGTAAACTTTACTCGTCGACAATTACGCGAAAGATTAGTAGGATATTCACGTCAATTACTAATTAGTCCTCCCACTTAAGTTAAGAAACTCTAATCGATTAAAAAAGCTTATTTTCAACAACAATATTTTTTCATTAGTCAGTTTGTCTACAAGCTTTGTCAGGATAACATCAGTCTTAACTATATATTTACAATGGATTTCAGCAGTCGTGATTGGTGTTTACATTACGAACCATCATTTAGTGAGCAACTAACTTATACAGATCTTTGTTTCATGCTTGCAGTAGAATTTTATGATGCTCAAATAATAACCAGCAGCATTCATTCAACAATTAGAATTATTTCACCATGTGCTATCAGTTTGGAGAGATTGAAGGATAAACTGAAGAACTGCTACGATGTGATTGTAACAAATCCTTATCCTGATGAGATATGTGCTATAATTAAAGCAGTGTAACAATGTATTTTTTGTATATTGATTTAAAATACAATATTTCAGATGAGTCAGGTGTTGTTTTTCCTTTAATATACCTTATTTTTTCTTTTTTCTTTTATTTCATTATATGCATTAGAGGATGACAGATATAAGAAAACATATCGCTTATGAATTACATAAGCCAGCTCGTAGAAATTTTAAAACTCGTTATGTTGAGTTGAAAGGTATTAATGATTTATACCAAGCCGACCTTGTAGAAATGATTCCGTTTGCAAAGTTGAATAATGGTTTTAAATATATACTAACTATGATTAATTGTTTTTCAAAACTCGCGTTCGCCATTCCTCTGAAACAAAAACAGCATCTGAAATTGTAAAAGCTCTTACACCAATATTGAAATCTAATAAAATGAAACATTTTCAAACGGATTTAGGTAAAGAATGGTTTAATTCATCAGTGAAAAAGTTACTACAGAATTACAATATAAATCATTATTCACCTTTTTCGGAAAAGAAAGCGTCGATTGTTGAACGTTTTATTCGTACATTAAAAAATTTAATGTGGAGAAAAATGACAGAATTGGGGAGTTATGTATGGGTGAATATATTACCGGATTTGATTAAATTGTATAATAATACACCTCATAGAACTATTGGAATGAAACCAATTAACGTAAACATGAGTAATGAAAAAATCATATTAAACAAGATACATTCAAAGTTAATACAAAATCGAAAGTTAAAACCTTTAAAATTTAAAGTTGGTGATAGAGTAAGAATCAGTAAATACAAGAAAACTTTCACTAAGGGGTACTTACCTAATTGGACTAACGAACTTTTTACTGTTTACAAAATTAAAGCCACTAACCCAAAAACATATATATTGAAAAATGATAAAGGTAATATTTTATCCGGTGGTTTCTATAAACAGGAAATTAGTAAAACAAAATTTGGAGATATATATTTGATTGAAAAAGTATTGAGACGTAAAGGAGATAAATTACTTGTGCGATGGAAAGGTTATGACAAATCTTATGATAGCTGGGTTGATAAAAGTACTGTAATATAAAGCTTAACAAAAAATTGAAATCTTTATTAATGGAGTTTGTGCGTCAGAGGAAAAGGTTGCGAATTCGTAACTTCGATAAAATAGTTTGTAACGATAAAGTAATGGAAAATAAAAAACATGGTGATTTATTACCTGATAATATTAGATGTATAATATCAGGACCATCGTCGTCGGGAAAACCAATTTAATGTTTAACCTATTATTTGATATTAATGGATTATATTTTGAAAATGTTTATGTGTTTTCAAAATCATTATATCAGCCAAAATACGTGTTTCTAGAAAAAGTGTTATCTGAAATTCCACTGATTGGATACTATACGTTTACTGAAAACGAGCAGGTTATCCATCCCAACGATGTTAAACAGAATTCAGTTATGATATTTGATGATACTGCGTGTGAACGTCAGAATAATATCACAAATTATTTTACAATGGGCAGACACAATAATATAGATGTTTTTTATTTATGTCAAACTTATAGTAAAGCTCCAAAACAACTAGTTCGTGATAACACCAATGTAATAATCGTATTTTCTCAAGATGAGCTTAATCTAAAACATATTTATAGCGATCATGTTAATACAGACATGGATTTTGATAAGTTTAAAGAAATATGTTGTAAAGCATGGAATTCGAGCAAAAAAGGTTTTCTTGTTATAAACAAAGAAGATGATTTAAATTGCGGACGTTATCGTATTGGTTTTGATATCTATATTAATAATATTTCAACAAACATTTAGTTGTTACTCAGAATGGCGTCGAAGGTGAATGAACGTGAAAATATTGTTAAAGAAATTAGCAAGATAAAGAAAAATATACGTCAAAAACATTATGCTTTAACACAGGATATTATGAATGTAGAACAACAGATGGAAAAATCATTGAAACCCATTACAGAACCTTTAAAACTGTTAATAGAGAAGGAGAAAAAACCAAAGGCAATAGAGAAAAAGATAAATGATAGTCAAGATATAGAAATGGATGATATAGAACAACGAATGAAAAATAAAAGATTGCATGAAGTTTCGGTACTACATGAAAGTGAAAAAATAAAACGACCAGTAATAGAAGAACCTAATAACGATTCTGTTATGTTCACCGAGGAAATACCGATAGTGAACGAGGAAACTGTTTATGAATCTCCACCATCAGTACAAGAAGCGTTGTCAACATCAGATGAACGAATACGAGTTGATTATATTGATAATCTTTTTAAAGGAAATCTCGTACGACGTTATATGCAGACATTTTTTAACGATGTAAAACATGAAATCGATCATGTTTTTGGACCATATTATAACGATAATGAAATATTAATGGTTGGAAAAAAACCCATCACGTTTGACGATGATGATATTATAATTAATAATAACACGTACGGAGGAACGCCGGGGTTATACGAACTTCTTTTTATGAAGAACCCGGATAGTTATACTTATACACAAGAGGATTTACAATCATATGCGGATATACTAAAAACAACTAAAGCTCATATTCATTTACCGTCGGGACGAATAAAAAGTAGTAAGAGTGCAAAATATAATAAAATAATTAAACCAGCCCTTAAATCATTTAAATTACAACAATACTGGTGGGACCATATGGACGGTCGTGGAATGATGAAAGTAACTAATACTAAACCAAACTATATTTATTGGGACAATGTAAACGAACTTTGCGATAGATTACGATTGTTGATAGCATCACAAAATGCGGGTCATACAGGTCACGATAATGAAATATTATCTATTATTGAGGAATTATACGAAGCTGGTATAATAAATGAGAGTACATCAATGGTTAGATATACATTTGGAAAATGAGTGTTGATAAATTCGGACATCACAGCACCTCCTCAAAACTGAAAGTTATTCGCGGTCCTCCAGGAGAAGGTTTTAGTCTTACAGAAGACGAAAATTACAATATTCACAACAAAAGACTTTGTAACGTTAGTGACCCGAAATCACCTCTAGATGCAGTAAATAAATCACACTTAGATAAACGATTAATTATTAATTCAGAAAATAGTTTATCGTTTAATGGATACCGATTGACAGAAACAGGACAACCTATCAACGAACAGGATGCTGTAAATTTAAAATATATGAAAGAAAATACTCTTATATTAGACAAAGACGGGTTTAACGCTAATTATAACTTTATACGAGGAATAAAAATACCTGAGGAACAGTCGCATGTTGCTAATAAAACGTATGTTGATAATAAATTACCAATTTTTGAAAATGGTGAGTGTGATTTTCAACAAACGAGATTAATTAACATTAATGATCCAATAAATAGTAACGACTGTGTAAATAAAAGAACTATGATCAAAACGATGAACGAATATAAACACGATTTAGAAAGTTATAGTAATGATAAAATCCATTATGCAAAAAATAAATATGGATTAGATTTTAAAAACTTAAAATTAACTAATATAGGTAAACCTCTAAACGCAACCGATGCTGTGAACAAGGAGACATTAATTCACGTGATGGATACTTATAAGGAAGATTTAGAAAATGAATTTACCAGAAAAATTCGTTATAAAAAAAACTGAAAAAGGGTTGGATTTTAACAATGAAAGATTAATTAATATAGGTAGACCGGATAATGAAAATGACGCTGTAAGTGTACGTTATCTTATCGACATATTAGGTTCAATTGATGAAAAAATTCTATCAATTTTGTACAGAATATATATTGAATTAACTAAAGATGAGCAGGTTAAAAATATTGATGAATTTAAGAAAATGTTGATATCACAAGATTTGTTTCCGCTTTACGAAAAATGGAGATATACTACAAATTAATTTTCTGTAAAAAGAACGTGATTATATATATATATATATATATATATATATTGGAAAATAATATAAAAGAATGTGTATTTAACGTTACAACATCATAAATGCGTGTGTATTCAAAGAAGATAGAAGGTAGTGGTTTACTAAGTGATATAGCCGGAACCGTTATAAATAAATCAATCGATTTATTACCAGTAGAGCTACATATACCAGGTTATCAATATTGCGGTCCCGGTACAAAACTATCAAAACGGTTACAAAGGGGTGACCCTGGTGTTGATAAACTTGATCAAGCTTGTAAAGAACACGATATCGCATATTCGAAGTATTCGGATAGTACAAATCGTGCAGTAGCCGATCGTCGATTAGCGGAGAGAGCTTGGGAACGTGTAAAAGCAAGCGATTCTTCGTTCGGGGAAAAAGCAGCGGCTTGGACTGTAACAAACATAATGAAAGCAAAAAGTAAATTTGGGGGTGGAATGAGGAAAAAGAATAAAGGAAGAAAAAATCCGTTTCCTCTAAAATAAAATCATCTCTCTAAAAATGTATTAAACAAGGAAAGGGATTATATTTAAAACCTTATAAACAAACGGGGGAAGGTATTAAAAAAAAATTGAAAAAAGAAGGAAAAACAAAAAAGTTAATGGAAATAATTAAAAAAATTCCTATCCACCCACTGTCAGCTGGTGAATTACTAAAATACGCTAATCTTTTAAAAATCCCAAATTTTAGAGGGGTATTTATGCGTGATACTTTACCAAACAGAATTTGGTATAGCGAGACAGGAGTTGTTAATTTAGATAGTATTTTTGGTAGCGGAACACATTGGGTTTGCTATTCAAAAAATGGGAAAAATATATGTTATTTCGATAGCTATGGTAATCTTGGACCACCCTTAGAGTTAGTTGATTATTTTAATACATCCTCACAACAACCGCTTAATATTGTTTATAATTATGAGTGTAGACAGAATATGAACACAGTTATTTGCGGACATCTGTGTTTGATGTTTCTCTGCAATGTTCTGTTTAAGTGGTAGAAGTTCTGCTTTGAGCTGTGATATTTTTCCGCCGCTCGAACTCGATGGAAAATACAAGTGGGAAATTGCTTTAATAGATCTAATGACGTATAATTCAATTCCAAATATAGAAGAGAATGTTTATAACGTATTGTATTATGGTGATGATGAAGAAATTAAATTATCTACAGGGTCCTATGAAATTGAAGATATTAACAGATATATAAACGATTACCTTGAAAAAGAAAGAAAAATAATATTAAAATATCGATTAAAGCTAATAATAATACTCTAAATAAGTGAAATTCTTTCAAATGTTTGGATTAATTTTGAAAAACCTGATTCACTAGCATCGGTATTAGGATTTCAAAAAATCAAATTAAAACCGAATATATTACACAGTTCTACATCACAAGTATCTATTATTAGAGTTGACAGCATCAGAGTCGTATGCAGTATTGTTTGTGGATCATATATTAACGGATTCGAAAGTCACGTATTACACGAATTTTATCCAGCTGTAGCACCAGGGTTTAAAATTATAGAAATTCCAAAAAACGTGATATATTTACCAGTAAACACATTTAAGATTCGAAATATTAGTATAAGGTTAGAAGATCAAAACGGAGAGTTAATTAATTTCAGAGACGAAGCAATAACGTTACGATTGCATTTGAGAAAACAATAATGGGTTTACTTTTTTCATATGGAGCCGATAAAACAGGTATTATCACCTCAATCAACGTTAGTAAAGATACAAACATTAAACGGTTAACATCGTTGAATAAACATTTTTTACAATCTCTAGGATTAACAGTAATAAGAGAATATCCAAAAAGAAAATGAGTGGAAGTATCTTAAATGTATTAAATAAATCAGTATATGAAGATGATACTATAATTAGATATGATTTTCATACACATACACCCTACGCCTCTACAACGTTTAATAACAATGATGAAATTCGTATTCCAATTCATCAGCAAGATATTTATACATTACCTAGTGAAAGCTTTCTGTATATTAAAGGTGAATTGGTTGGGGCTAATAATGCGGCTGATAATACGATTCAAATGGTTTCAAATGGAGTAGGACATTTATTTGATGAAATTCGATACGAAATATGTGGAACTGAAGTGGATCGTGTTAAAAGTGTTGGACTAACATCGATAATGAAGAACCTACTAACTTTTAAACCGCAAGAAAATAATATTCTCACTACTGCGGGTTGTAATGAAAATTTACTAGATAATCTCACTGTAAATAAAGATTTTTCATGTTGTGTACCATTGAAAATGATGCTTGGATTTATGGAAGATTATAAAAAAATTATTTTGAATGTAAAGCAGGAATTGGTGCTTATTCGCTCATCGACCAAGGATAATGCAATATACATGACAGCTAGTACCACGAAAGACTATAAATTAACATTAACACATATTTCTTTGAAAATTCCTTATATTCATGTGAGTGATAAAAAAAGGTTGGATCTACTAGAAATTGTTAGAAACGATATTCCTATACCAATTCCATTCCGTAGATGGGAACTTAATGAGTACCCTTCAGCACCAAAAACAAAGCAACTTATTTGGACGATTAAATCTACTGCTCAGCTGGAGAAACCACAATATGTTATAGTCGCTTTTCAAACAATTAGAAAAAATAATAAGTATTCAAGTTTATCAAATTTTGATTTTTGCTCGATGAGAAATATAAAATTATATCTGAATTCAGAATATTATCCATACGATAATATAAATGGTGATGCTGTACTTCTACATATGCTTTACACACGTTTTCAGTCTTCCTATTATTATGGAAGTAACAACGAGCCTATCATGGATGTAACATCGTTTTTAGCCAAAGCTCCTTTATATGTTATAGATTGTTCAAAACAGAGTGAAAATTTAAAAACAGGTTCAGTAGATGTTCGCCTGGAAATAGAAACAACGGAGGATATCCCCGACAAAACAACGATTATTTGTTTAATTATCTATGATACAGTACTTGAATATACACCGATAAGTGGAACTGTAAGAAAATCATTGGTGTAAAATATATGTTCCATTTTTTTTTATCAATAAAAAATTCTTAATATCTATTTCTTGTTTCATTTAATTATCCTGTAAATGCAAAGTATGATATTTTTTGTTAAAAAGGTAAATAGGTGAGAACATAGAATATATGTACAACTATACATAAATAAAGTCTTTATTGAAAAATATTGTTTACATTTACAACTTTTTTTATTACAATTTGATTTCATTACTTTCTAATAGCTTGTAATGACCATAGGGTAGAGTATTTATTTTATCATTACAAATCACACGTTTATCGTCAGCATTGTTTAATGCAAGTTTGTTACATGAAATCGTCTTCATTTCGTGTTTTTTTGATTGAAAAAGTCGCATTAATCTGCACATATTTCCACTATTACCTGGTGAAAATAAAGATATTTTATAATTTTCAAATTTTATGTTTTTTTCAATTGTTTTTCTTAATACCTTTCGCTTTCTTTATAATATTCTTTTTTCTTTTTTTATTCTGAACGAATACAATTTCGGTCTTAATCCAACGAATTCTATTATTGGAAGACCGCTACATTCATCTTTAAATTTACCTAAAAATTTTATTTTTTAATGAATAGCAAAAATGATCTTTTGGATAATCAAATGTATCGAAATAATCTATTAATTCCTCACTAAGCATATCATGATAAAAATCATTCGTTTTAATTTCATAAAATAAACTATCAGTATCTGTGTATAAAAGAGTAATATTGTTTTGGTATTTTCGTTTCATTACATCATAATGAAATGAATACATCAATGTCTTACTCAATTCTAGTACAGTAAATCCGACATAGATCGGCTTATTAAAACAAATCGATTTATTATTTAATAATACAGCACATAGTGTTTCATCATAAATAATTCTATCCTTAAAAACAGGTTGTGCAATCAGTTTTTGTAATCTTTTTACATTGCTTACAAGTTCGAGATTTGATCGTTTTGTTAAATTTTCCATACACTTTCCAAAAACAGAATTATTTAATAATTTAAAAAATTTAATTTCAAATTTGTTTTTAGCATTTTGACGTTTTTCAGTGTTTAAATCAATATATGATTTTAACCACTGACTTTGAAAAAATTGAAGAACACGATGTATTTTTTTAATTACTAAACCATGGTTAACAGCCTGTTTTAAGTTTACATAATGACAAATATAGTTTTCTTTTAATTCTATTGTTGTTAATAATTTACTTTGTTTACTTTTATTTGTACATTTATTAACTGGTAAAAAAGGAAGATCGCTGTGATTATCATGTAAAAACTGAGGATATTCAATATCTACTTCTAATATAAATCCAACCGGAGAATCGTCCGGTATATTAAGTATATCAATATCTGTTGTACACCAGGTAAACCCACCATAAGGTATATATTTACTCATTGCCCAACCATATAAATTATTTGCGTCTAAATAAGCTAAATAAGTGTTGGGAAGATTAATATTATAAGTGTTGTCAATATACTTATTATTCGCATGGTAGGATAGCATCACGTTCAGGCTTAGCATTAAACAGCGCTATAGATGTAGCTGGTGGTGTAATTGATAGAGATT
Organism: Magicicada septendecula; assembly: GCA_034769895.1. NCBI lineage: Eukaryota > Metazoa > Arthropoda > Insecta > Hemiptera > Cicadidae > Magicicada > Magicicada septendecula. The sequence continues at coordinate 287,698,220 of CM068371.1, forward strand.
ATATGGGGAATATTGGGGTTATATTAGTAAATAATAGTCCTCGACCATATTACGTACATAGAGGGGATAAAATCGCACAAATAATAATTGAAAGACATGTTGAACCAAAAGATGTTGTTGAATTAGAAACATATATTTCGGTATATTTTAATGATTTTAATGAGCGTGGAGATAGAGGTTTTGGGTCGACCGGTAATTAATATATATTTTTTTATTTTCTTTTTTCTTTAGATCAAATAATGGACAGAGCAGTACTAGATGTACAGTGGTTTAAGGCAGCGAAAAACCAATATATTACAAAAGTAATATCTTTCATTAAATTTAATTACGATGAATTATTAAACAAAAATTTAAGAAATGTATCGTATTACTCCGAAATATTTGGAGATGACGAAGCCAGATTGTTAATGCTGAAAATCGAGAAACATTGTACTATATGCAAAAAAGAGTTTAATATGATAGACAAACCTGTGTATTATGAGACAGAAGAAAAGAAACGGAAATTTGATTTATGCAATAAATGTTTTAATGTATTATATCCAAAAAGAAAAATTTAATGTAAATCACTATTTGTTATTACCACCCTTTAATTTTGAACAGTTGTCACGAGATCAGCAAAAACAAGCGCTTTGGGTGAAAACAAATATTCATGGTTTTTCATGGTCTGACGGTCTCGAACAGTATAATAAATTATACGAAATATATTTTGAATTATCTCAACAGTGTAACACTATCTATGTGAAAGGTAGTGAAAAGAAACAATTTCTCAACAACATTTTTACTCCACCGGGGTGTATGAAAATTATAAATATTGATGACTTGGGTGGTAGTAATTTGGTTGAATTAAAAGAAAAACTGAAAGATAATCTTGATGATTGTTTATTTCCACATAATATAGAATATTGTACTAAAAGAAATGTGCAAATATTTTCTTGAATTTATAATTAAGTATTGGCATAGTAGCTGTAACTGTAATAACTATCATTTCCTCTGTCCTCTAGTAACTAAGCTCGAATGTTCTATCTGTAATAAAAATTTCTAGTGAAATATTGTAGTAAAACTGAAATATGTTGAATGTTATATTTTGTTTAACAAAAGATAAATGTTATACATTTACAATTATATTATATATATACAATGTTATAAATTACAATGTTAATACATTGTAAAAACGATTTGGTTGGTATAAGTAACGGCATAGAAGCTGTAACTGTAAATAAGCTCGAATGTTCTACCTATAATAAAAATTTCTAGTGAAATATTGTAGTAAAACTGAAATATGTTGAATGTTATATTTTGTTTAACAAAAGATAAATGTTATACATTTACAATTATATTATATATATACTGTTATAAATTACAATGTTAATAGATTGTAAAAACGATTTCGTTGGTATAAGTATCGGATTAGAAGCTGTAACTGTAACTAAGCTAGATATTATAAAAAAGTGAAAAAATTGTAGATAAAAATATAATAGTAAAAACGGAAGTTAAATTATAACAAAAGATAAATGTATTGTAAAAATTATTATAACTAATAAAAACCTAATTTCGTAAATTTCTATTGTTTTATTATTATTATTTTTTTTTCTTTCTGTTTAGTTGGTTTTTTCAGATGTCTGTAAATAGAAGATATGGAAATAAAAAATTCGATAGGTTTTCAAGATGAACAAATAAAAAACGGTGTTGGTTTGGTAAAAAAATGTGGGGTGAAGCAGATCGTTGTGATGCGGTTTGTTTAATTACAGGGAAGCAGTGCTATAAATACACAAAATATAAATATTGTACAACGCATTATAATATATTAAAACAATTTTGTAACAAATACCACCTTCTAAACCTAAAACATACGAAACAATATAAACACACTTCACTACATACACTGGCCTTAGTTGAATACATCATGCGATTAAAATTTAAAAAAATGTTTAACATGAAAGATGATGTGGGTCATACCAAATGGATGGAATATCTAAAATCTCTTATAAATGAAAAAGATTATGGTTTTGTTAATAAAATTAAAGAAAATGTAAATGTATTCATTTCATTTCCTAGATATATAAATTTTAATCAAAAATTATTCAATCTAAATTTAGAGTATTTAAATTTGGAATTTAATATATTGAATGATTCATACAATAATTTAGATTCAAATTACAGATGTAATACAATTAAAAAAATTTCAAAGCATGATTTATTCAATTATTATTTTTAACAACTATTAGACTTTACAAAACAACAGAATTGAGTCAATATTAAAACCGAAAATTTACAACTATATTTCCCCCTCTCCAAAAAATAAAATGATTCAATATCTTCTATATATTAAACGACAAAACGCTGATGTGTTCAGTAGAGATATCAGAATGTGGTTAGTTAAAACTCTAATACCTCTTTTAATTGCTATTTCCAGTGTTCGGCCCGAGAACGAGACCGACTTGTACTATATTACTAATTATCTTTCAAATTTTGGATATATAAACAATGTTGATGAACTTTCTGTGTTAAACGAGTCGTCTCTATCCTCATACCTTACAATATTTCAAGAATACTTTGGTTTACCGAATGATGGTAAATTAAACAATGAAACGTTAAATCTAATTAAGAAACCGAGATGTGGAAATAAAGATCTAGGAGAATTTCGTGCAACATCGAGGTGGAATAAAAGAATATTAAGCTGGGATTTTATATCTCCCATAAAAAATATTATTGAACTTACGACAGAAGCTTTCCATATATGGGAGAAACACTCAGCGTTAAAATTTTATCGAGATCAACAGAAACCTGACATACTTATCTCGTTTCGATGGTCTCACCATCGTTGTATAAAAAATTCGTCTTCATTTTGTGATAAAAATTTTGATGGTAGAGGAGGAGTACTTGGTCATGCCTTCTATCCTCTCCCCCACCGTGCACATGTTGAAATTCATTTGGATTTTGAAGAAAAATGGTATTATAACAACGATTCAAATTTAGCTGGTGATGAAATTAGTTTATTATCCGTTTTAACACACGAAAATGGTCATGCATTGGTGCTCGGGCATTCGAGCGATAATACTTCAATTATGTTCCCATTCTACATATTGAATAATGGTCAAAATATTGAATTAGGAAAGGATGATGTACAGGGTATACAACGCTTATACGGATTACCACCATCATTACCTCCACCCTCACCGGTTCCATCAGTTACTCCAACTACGAAAGCTACAACGTCTTCTACAAATGTAAAACCACCGCTTCATAAAAAAACAGAGACAGATTCACAATTTGATATTTGCAAAGTTAATGGATCCCATTTATTTCTAGTAATCAACAATCATCTATATATTTTGCAGAATAAACTATTTTGGATGTTTAATATTAGAGAAAAATCCTATGGAAAATCTCAAAATATTACAAAATGGTTAAAGTTTCTACCGCCGAATTTTGCTAATATATCAGCGATGTACCAGAGACCGTCGGGAGAGGTTGTAATATTTGTTGATAATAATGTTTATATGTTTGATATAAAATCATTACGTTTAGTTAATAATTTTCTTGTTTCAACAACTAGTATTGGTTTTGATTCGACAACCACCAAAATAAATGGAGCTGTTAACACATATACAGGACGTACTTTTATATTTTATAATGATGAATATTATATTGAACTGGATGAATGTTCTTTCTCAGTTAAAAAACATGGATATACGTACGACGACTTTCCTGGTGTTCCAAAAAATTTTGATTCCGTATTTAGATTCATTGACGGATTTCTTTACTTCTTTAAAGATGGTTATGTGTACAAATATAATGAATTTAAAAATGTTGTTGAACAAACTGAAAAATATGATTTAAATTTATTTGGAATAAATTGTGTAAGTAACCGATTAATTTATAAACTAGTGGAATTATTAAAAAGTTTCACTAAATAATTGTATTTATGTATAAATAAAATTAATTTAAAAAAAACTTCTATTTTTTTATTTATACCCAACCTCTCTCACTTGTAACTAGTTGTGAAGGAGAAAAAAAGTACAACTATATTGAAATTATACATTTTATTTTTTAGTTATATCTTTCCTCACATTTTACATTAAACAGATTTAACAATTAGTGTATACGACACTCACATTAATATAAACATATAAAATCATCTTTTTTCTAATTGTTTTTACAATCAAATATATTCTTACATTTACAACCATTCATATCAATATTTCTAGAGATTGATTTCCTGTGAAAGATACACAACGATTTATATGTATCACCTGTATTTTTAGGTGAATAAATAGATATCATGATATCATCATACCGTATTTTTAAATTTAATTTTATTTGATATCCAAGATTTGATATATTCGTACAGTTCTAAAAAATCTCTCCCCTTTATATCTTTAATTGGAATATCACATAATTCTGCGATAGTTCTAAAATAATTATTTTGTAATAAGAAATATTCGTTCGTCGCTAAATGAACATCAAACCCACCCCTTTTTACTAGCCGTTCTTTATCAGCTTTAATATCTGAATCGATTAAAAACATTATTTGTCGATTTAAAATAATCTATAATCCAATGAGGAATAATTTCTACCAGATCCTTATCAGTTAATTTATTCTCCTTCTTATTGATGATGCCGTAGACGAACGATGCCAATGGTGACCTGTCACAACACATTACTGTATATTCTGCACCCATTTTCCCATCCAAAAATAATTGAGTTTGATACATACTATACCATGCAGTAATATTAAACTGTACACCATCCTTACGCGTATATAGCGCTGGAAACGACTCTCTCAAATCTGATAAATCCGACGAAGATGTATAACAAACGCCTTCTTCATTAAGCCTAGATAAGATGCTAGACTTAAAGCAGGCGGCTATACCGTCTAAATAAAAAACTCGCTTCTCAGTTTTATCACACATAATTAAAGTAGCTTATTCTTCGTTAGAAGTAACTGTGATTGAGTTAACAATAGTTTCATGTTATATAGTAAAACTATCAATGTCATCAGGAAAAGGAAATAACAAAAATAACATAATTAATTTCCGTTCCGTGTGTAGATTTGTTGCACAATGTTGTTAAGAAGGAGAAATAGCAAAACTCATTATTTTCAAACCAGTTTCCGTATGTAATCAATTACAACTCTGAGCGCGTGACTTGATAAAGGTGAAGTACGCAATTATTGTTAGTCATGTTGTAGTTCCGTCTCTACTTCATGGTTGAGTAATTACAACCGTCTTTCCAATTCTTATTATAAATAATGACGCTGTTTTTATCTAAAACTGATTATTGTATAATTTAACTAATAAACAATTCGGTGACGCTTTTTCATGTTCAATCCACGGATCGTCGTTAGAGTTCCAATCATATAGAAGAACTTTACACTCTACACACGTAACCTCATCACTGGTTCCTGTATAAAAAAATTCGGCTGACACAAGTTTATCAACTGATGGTGCACGTTTTGGCCAAGAATAAAATGTAGACATCATCATTTCTTCAGTTATAGCAACACACTTTTTCGCTTCTGAATAATTTTCAATAGATTCTTTTGATTTGGCAAAGTTTTCGTATTTGTATGGTATATAACAAACATTTTTACATTTCGGGTGTAAAAGTTTGTGAATAAACTGAATATGTGTTAGAGTATGATATGTTTTCGTTACAAAACCACATTTATTATTACACACAATATCACACGAATCTTCTGTAAAATCAAAACCTTCGTTTTCGAAAAAATCTTTTAATAACTTCGCTGCTGTTAAACACGATGATCGATCCATCTCGATGTGGTGTTACTGCTCAACTAAACCGATGAGAAAATCTAAATCATTTCTTAAAAAAAAAATAAAAAAATATGATTTAGTCGAATGGGGGAATTGAACCTACGAAGGGGGTACACTTAATACCTGATATTATATGAAGTTATTTTACCGCGCTCGACTAAATCATATTTTCAAGATAATACAGCCGTGCGATGACGTATACGTTACTCGACGTATACGTTACGTTTATGATGCGATGACGTACACGATACTTGACGTATATGTTGTTACGTTGAACCGATGATGTCAGGCGGGAGGGGGGATGATGACCCCCCGGTGACGTATGTTTGTTTACAAGGGGACGATGACCTGATGACGTATGTTTGTTTTGATAACATTGTGGGGGTGTATGACCTAACGGTACTTATGGGGGAGGGGAGGGGGATGACCTTGTCCTGTCGTTCCCATTTATATACTACTAGCAGCTCTTCCCCGGGACTCGTCATTCGCCTGGACCCTTCTGGCCAACCCACACAACCGGTCCAGGTCCTCAAAACAACGTGGACGGTCTGCGAACACCAAACGAGATCTCTCTTGGGGAGTTACCCCTTCCAGAATTACCTGGATAATGTCCCTCTCGGGCAACCCCAACCTTAAAATCCGGGCCGTTTTACGTATATCATGCACAAAGTCCGCCAACGCCTCTCCGTTGGCCTGTACACGATAGAACAACTTAAATTTCAACTGATCACGTCGTCGACGGGGTATGAAGAAGTCCAACACCTCCCCATGGACTTTTTTATGTTGTTTTTTTGACTTCTAGTCATCCTTTCATGGTGTAAGCTTTCTTTTTATACGCTTTTGTCTCCTGTTTCTCGAGTGGTTTAGATTTTTAATGTAAGCCTATCTCATGTGCATAATTTTATTATATTTTCGTCCTAACAATTGTTCACAAAAATGTAATCAAACAACTAAGTTAAGCTTTTAAATAAGTGTAAATGTTAAAAAAATGTATAGGGTAATTGATTGCGCTCATGAGTGTGAGAAGTATTTTATTTTACTATTAACGGTTTTTATGGTTTATGAGTTTTGATTTTACTCTTACAACCTGTATCTCATTTATTTTCAGTGAAGTAAAAGAAAAATAATATAATCTGAAGTAACACTTCTAAAACATCAGGTACTCTATGGTTTCTGTGCTCTCACAGTCGTCAACGACTGCATGTAGGCACGCGCGTGCACTCTCTCTCTCTCTCTCTCTCTCTCTCTCTCTCTCTCTCTCTCTCTCTCTCTCTCTCTCTCAGACACACACATGCAAACATACATACATACAGAATTGCATGTAAAACTGTACAAACAATTTTTTATAATTGTAATAGATTTTGTAATTATCAAAAAACATAGTTTTTATGGTTTTCCGATTGCGTGAACGAAATAATAGATGAAAACTGTATAATTCAGAAAACCAAGAGAAACGTAACATAATAAAACATTTTTACAAAATAAGAAGTTTTTTTTGAAAAAAATAATGTGATTAATGAAATGCGCTTAATTGCTACGCGCCCGCTTACGTATAGTGTGAGTGTGCCTTTGTTATCTATCTTACCTAGGGATTCCAGATAATACCGCTGTATTATTTCTTCCAGTGATAGGGAAGCCAGACCGAGAAAGTGACCTTGACTCTATCCCTCGACCTCAGCACAGCCGTTAGGATTGTCACTTGCAAATGAAACTACTTATGCTGCATTGCGCTACATTTATAATATTGTTTGTATTTAATGTTCGTTAAATAAATCTGATTCATAATAAAAACTATTAACATTTTTAATTAAAACGTTGTAGTGTCTGACTGACATCAAGTAGCGGCTAAAATTTATTCGTTTCGATGAAATAAAGTTGTTGTTCAACGTCAATTTAGTAAAATACTGTAGCAACTTTTATAAAATAGAATTAGCAACTAACTCTGTGTCATGTTACTTAACCCTACTCAATTGCGACTGAAATTAAATTATTGCGATATTTGTTTAATAAATGTACTTTTCTAATCCATGTTATTGCAAATAGTGTAATTTATTTCAGTAAAACTGTACTTACAAGAAAGTAATTCTCATAAAAATTTTTAAGTGCCATGAAACAGTATCCACAATAAAATTTATATAAAAAAAAATAGATTTCTTCTTAATTTATTAACTTGTACGTGCAATAAGCACGTTCATTTTGTCTCATATTAACAAATATTTATTTACATTATTGAGCGATTTCTTCCTGCACGTAATGATTATGGTGCTGTAAAAATCGTCCGTGACGTGTGACGTCATTTGGAAAGACAGCAAAGACTTGTAGTGTGGAGTCACAGACTGCTGCAGCTCATTAACTTCGCGTCGACTCTTGAATCTTCGCATGCCTTATTAACTTGACCATACTGATTCTGAATAAATCAGCGGGCTGTGCACAATACTTTCCTTGCACTAAAAGTCCGAAACAATTAAAATAATGAAGTAAATAATGAAGTAAAAGTAAATAATAAATCTTCCTAGGGATCTGGTATCTACCAGTCCGATAAGCGATGTGAGAAAACAAGATAGTATCAATGACTCTTGAAGACCAAATATTCCTTTTACTTAAATAAAGTTTTGTCATTATACGCTTAGCATAGAACATAACACTGATTAAATTGTATTTCCCATTTCTTACGTTAATTAAACATTTCCTGCAATTTCTATACAATTTTAATTTAATTACCTCACGTTGCCACAAAAAATACAATTTCTTAAACTAGTAAGCTTTCTGAGCAGTAGAATTCGTTCACAAAAGTAAACAGTGAACGCGCTAAGCAATAGCTGCGGGAATCTATGAATTATATGTCTGTTCATACTGTTCACCCCGCCGCAGTAAAACTGATACATACAATTATATTCATTTAATTATTATTATTATTCCGGCTGTGGAATGTTTACACATTTTCCGGAACTAAAGATTACATAAGTAATTAAATTCCCATCTTCTACTGCTGCTTGTCCATCCAAAGTACTTCTTCAACTTCTCGTTCCTTCAATTTCGTCTGTCCAGATGATAGGTGGTCTTCCTCTTTTCCTTCTTCCTGGTGGGGTCCAACCATAACTCTCCTTGGCAATCTTTTCTGTACCATTATTTTCGTGTGTCCATACCATTGTAATTTGTTTGTTTGGATAAAATCAACAATTGAATTTTTCACATTCATAATGACTTCATTTCTAATTTTGTCACACGTCTGAATACTCTTGCCAAACGTCTCCAAAAGTTCATCTCTGCTGTCATTAATTTTGTTCTTGTGTGTTTATTAGTAGTCCAAACTTCTGAGTTTTAAATATTTTGGTTTTAGTTCCTGTTGTAATTATATTAATTTAATACACTTGCAATTATAGATCCAAACGAACTTCAGTCTTTCTCTACTGAGTTGGCGATCTACAAGGAAGGTTCAAATGTGATGTGATAGCGGTAAGATACGAGACTGTATACATACGTACACAGTATACATACGTATGTAGCGGTATACATACGTTGACAAGGTAGACATGATACATACTTTACTTCTGATGAGTCAACGTCCACGATTTTGAGAAAACGTTAGCAGACGGCTGAGGTGAATGAATTCAAATCGCTCATTTAGATGTAGCAATTCTCCATTGAAAATAAATGTCATCTCAACAAAGTGATTAAGAAAGCAAGAAAGCGCCGATAGTAACGACAATCTTAAGCCAAATGAAGAAAGAAACCAATCCTCTTAAGTCACTTTAATAAACTTTCTTAAACAACGAGGCCGTGAATTTCCGTCATTTCCAGCGTTAATAAAAGTTTCGCTGTATTTTAAAAAGTAAAAAGCGGAAAAAGATTACAAAAACCCCAGTTAATCCTACTCTAAAGTTTTTTTTTTTTTTTTTTTTTATTAGTAAAATTACAGTGTTGTAAAGCAGATAATTTTTATTGTTATAATACAGTAAACACAACCTACGCCGAAAAGAATAAAGTCTTAGCTTTTAAATTTAAATTGTTCACACACACACACACACACATATAGCAATAAAACAAATAGACATGTTTTAGATTGATTTTGTTCAAATTTTGTAAAGTAGCTGTAAGTTTTGAAATAAGAGATGGGTAATTATGTGTTATATGTCAAAATGCCCATAAACGTATTCTCTGTCATATCAAGTGCAAGTTTGGTGCGCGAGTGCGCGTGTGCGCGTGTGCGCGTGTGCGCGTGTTATTCGTGTTTTACTGAATAACTCCTATAATAATTAACGTATCGAAATGAAACTTGGACAGCGTATGCGTCATAAATAGCGCTACATTTTTCATATGTTATAAACTCCAAAAACGTATAATTCTAACTTGTATTTTTTAACTGAATTCATTTTTATGTAGAAGCCTTATCTGAAGAAAAGTCATAAAACTTTTAGATAAAATCTATACAAGATTTTGCAGACTCTGGCATTGTCGTACACGAATGTGCTCTGTGCTATCGAGGTAGAAATCTATGACGTGTTCTAATCTTTAACCAATCAGGAGCTTCAATTTTCATTTGCGATGTGCGCTGGTAAAGGAAACTTCGGGCAGTATTCGTCTACAGCTCGTCCCATTCAGACGTACTCTCTGTGCGAATTCTTCGCGACAGTACACGTTTGCAATATAAGTGACAACCATCCTAGATTTTAGCTACAAGTTACGTATGCTAAAACAAGGGTTATTAGACGTAAAACCAAGTAGTTGAAGATCTATTAGTGCTAATTAGCGCTAGTCAAGATTTTTCCACCCGGAGTACAACTATTTGAACGCGTGAACACTTTAAGATAGCCGGAAGGTGTAAATTCAATACACCGCAATTTAAATAATAACCAATAACCCATTTACCGAACCTGAGATTGTGAACATAAGAACCATATCAATCAGTTAAACGGCGTGCGTATGTGATTTGCGTGTGACAGTAGCGGCGAGACCAGATGTCGACGTTAACGCAGCGGAGCCAACGGACAACGATAACGCCGCAGCTTCCAGCCGGACTCCAAGTAGGAATTCGACAATCAAATAACATAGACGATTGTTCAAATAAACATTCATTTGAATTCAAAGACAGTATAAAATTATTAAATAATTTATGAAAAAAATTTACAGACAAGATTTAAAGTTGTTTAGTTAATAAATTCCTATCTCCAGATAAGAGACTCTGTTTATATTATTAGTTCTATTACACATCTATGCACCCTTCATTTGTTTCGTTGCATAGATAGTTTTGGCGCCGTCAACGCGGTTGGCACGAATTAACGAATGTTGTATGTAATTTGTAGTGTATAAAAACTGATTAATTAAACTGTGTTGTAACTTGTGTCTTAACAGAGAATGTACAGTGTGTATATTTTGCATACTCTCTGAAAGACTATATTAAATTTAGAACTGTATAATAATATTTTCTAGGGTAGTTATCTGAAGTAGAATATTTGAATTTTTATGTACATGTTAGGTTAGTATTTGTGGAAATTGAATTTATTTGATATCTGACAACTACAGCGCACTACAGAAATATATAGGGACTAAATTTACTGTAAACATAAGAATATAAGAAAAGTGTTACGGTGCATAAGTAAATAAGATAAACTTTGTTTTGGGTAATTGTCTATAGCGGGAAAATGGCAGAACCAACACAACAATCAGCTGACTTTCAGTTAACATTCGCTGCGATTTTAACTAGTATACAATCTCTTCGCGATGACAATGATACACAAAGTAAGAACATTCAAGCAATACGCAACGATACGAAACATTTACAAGATAACATAAATTCCGTTAGTGAGGATAACACTAAACAAAATAAAAAACTGGGTAGTGCGACACTTAAAAGTTACAGCTGCTGAATGGTTCACCATTATACAAGATAAAGTGACCATGTACAAGGATCTTGTCGAGCATTTTAGAGCACGTTACTGGAACGAGGAAATCCAACGTAAGGTACGTGTGCAGCTGGAGTTCGGTAAGTATGTACCGAGTAAGGTACAACGAGAAATGCCTCGTATGTCTCGTATGTACCAACGAGAAATACTTGATTCAGCTGGTCGCTAAGGCAAAACACCTGGAACCTGAGATGCTGGAAGCTGAAATCGTCAACAAGCTGGCCCATCACTTCAGTAGAGGGATACAAGTAGCAGTGATTACACAGGGCATTAAAACATTAGAAGAACTGCTATTACTGCTTATAAAATGGGAAAGTGTTGATGGTAATGTTGATAGTTACACTACACATAAACCTATACACACCGGAAACACGCAGAAACATACTGACGATAAAAATAAACATTGAAAAAACAGATCGTGAGCAAAATTCCTCAAAATTCGATAAACATAAAGTCGCGTCCGTTACTGAAGCTAACCATAATAATGAACAGGGTCCAAAAAAACGCCTAAGGTTGCACGCGTGTATGTGTAAAACAAACAAAACATACAGTCAGAATCGTAAATCCAGTGTAAACATTGATAAAGATCAACAGACCTACTGTGTGTCAGGGGTATACCCAATTGATATATGCAGTGAACTTGCAAATGACTGTAATGACGATGTAAATATTGTACCCAAAGACAGTGATAAGTTAACAGATAAATGTAGTGTGTTAAGAGCTAGAATAAGTAATTGTGTAGGAAATGTGTCAATAGACATTTGTGCTCAAATATCGTTGATTAGTAAAAATTTTATAAAGAAAAATATGGTGCATTTTAAAAAGGTACCGATCTTACCTATAAACAATACTACAATTAAAACCGCTACTGATGAATTACAGAAAGTTAATAAGCAAGCATCGTTTCTTCTCAAGGCATGGAGCTGGAAATGCCTATGTTAATTGTTAAAAATTTAATTTAAGATGTAATTATAGGTACGGACGCGGTACTAAAATTAATGCAATTATCGATTTTAAAAATAATAAATTAATATGTACGATTAATAATAAGAACTATAATGTACAGTTAGGTCGTATTGACATTGATAATGAATCAGGGGCGAAGTACGTCCGAATAACCAAACCAACTGCTAAGGTGGTGCATAACAATAAAAAAAATAATCATAATAATAACAACACAAATGAACTAACATTGGAACAGCGAGATAAGTTAAACAATCTGCTAAATAAACATACGGCAACCTTTGAAAATAACCACTCAACTACTAGTGTATGCACTCATGATTCACCGACCTTGAATGTTGCAGTTTATGTTCAGAATTAAATTTTTCTGTTCGCTGTTCAGCATATTTCTTTATCCGATCTTTCGCATCCAAACGCTTAATCTCGTTCTGTAGAGGCAAATTCTGAGTGGCGATACGTTTCGCACAATCATTCCATACACGCTTCGGCTGCACATTCCATACACGAAGTTCTATCGGTGTATATCCAGTAGTGGTATTGTAACTGCCATTTATGGCATTCTCGAAAAACTCGAGATATTCAGGCCATTTACTTTGGTTAGTATTACAGTTTATTTCTAACTGTAATATATTAAATAATATAATATCTGTAAAACTAACTATAACATATCTACCTAGTTCTCTATTGACTCTCTCGGCAAGATTTGCTTGCGGTCTTCTGATGAAAGTCAATAACGCGAGTATGTTCCTCTTCCCCAGCTCAGCTTTCCATATTTTATTTTGGAATTGCTTACCTTGGTCGGATAAGATTTTCTTGGCATGGCCATACTTAGGAATGTACTTCTCTAAAATTACGTTAAGTACAGCTTCCGTCGTGGGTCTACCTATAGCATACCGACCAGACTTACATGCTTGGTGAAAGCGTCAGTGCACACCACAAGATTCCTCATTCCCCGAGATGCACGTGGTAACGGTCCAAGGAAATCAATACAGAACAATTCATTCTTATCGTGCATTACGATGTTTCCTATGTCGACATACGTGTGCTGGTTTGGGTACTTGGGTGTCTGACAGGTGTGGCAGGTACGTAGAATAGACTTGACCTTCCTAGCCATGTTCATCTAGATAAAATCTTCTCAAAGCATCAAATAGGATTTATATGCTCCTGCATGAAGAAGACTTTCCTGGCACGCCCAGGTCAGGTCTTCTATGATATGGTCTGGAATCATTATCTTCCATTGTCCATCTATCAATTTGTATAATATATTATTAAAGATTTGGAATTTTGGACTTTCCTTTATTTTGATTTCATTTATAACTTTTTTTATCTTTTCGTTGGGTTGTTGTTGAACATTAATATTTTTAAGTAATGATTTAAGCTCATTAGGTAATGCATTTTTAACAGTTAAAATCTGAACTTCGTTTTTATCACACGAATGATTCTCCTGCTCAACCGGTGGATAACGACTCAGTCACTGGCTTTACAATATTTAATACTGAAATCATATTCTTGCATGACCATTATCGATCGTGACATACGAGCATTTCAGGATTTACACTTTAACAAAAATGACAAAGCTTGGTTATCAAATAAGATTTCAAAATGTTGTCCTACTAAATAATATCTAAACTTATTTACACAATAAACAATGGCTAAAATTTCTTTCTCCGATGTGAAATAATTTCGTTTGGCACCTTTACATGTAAAGATCGATTTATATGTGCAATAACCTTATTTTCACCATCATTATTCCGTTGGTATAAAATATCTCCAATGGCGTAATCAGACGCGTCGCAGTTTAATACATATGACCCCTCCTTCTCAGGATGAAATGTGTGTAGATTTCTGTAAACAATTCTTTGACTGCATTAAACGCCTCTTCGTGTCTTACCTCCAATCGCCATTTGGTATTTTTCCTAAGCAGCTCCAGCAGTGGCTCGATGGTTTTAGCATACGCAGGTGCGAATCGACGGTAATATCCTGTAAGTCCTAGGAATGCCCTGATGTCTTTGGCTTTTTACGGTGTTGGAAATCCCGTAATGGACTGTATCTTCTTAGGGTCAGTACTAACACCATATGTTACTCCATATGTTACTTCAGTAACTTGCAGACGAATTGTAGTAAAAAAAGCAATTCTTGGAGGCTTTTTAAAAATACCTGTAAACATATTTCAATAGAGATTGGGTGACTGCCATTTTACTTCTGTCTTATTAATAAATAAAGTAAAAGCTCCACGGTAAACAGTAAATTAGGCTGCAAGTAAATTCTGAATAAAATATCCAGGATATAATTATATACTTTTAAAACTGAAGTGAGACTTTATTACCAGATGCTGAAAAATTGTACGATTGTACGATGTAGATTCAAAAACATTTTAGGAATTAGTTTATTTCACAAATACTGTGCACATTAAAATATTTTACATTGTGTTTCCTTTAAAGCAGTAGCCTATTGTTCAGCAGATACACACTTCTGGCAACGTTTGTCAAGTTTTTGGAAACATTCCTGGAACTCATTTTTAAAAACCCTTTCAGCTAGACCATCACTTCGGCGATAACGTTATCAGGGTACTTTGTACCCTTTCCCTTTCAGTGCCAATTTTAACTAAGGAAACAAGTAAAAATTGACTAGTACCAAGTCAGGAGAGTATGTTGAATGCCCAACAGTTGTCACGTTGTAGCGCGCAAGGTACTTCTCGACTAGCAATAACTGATGTTTCTACTAGTAATTTTGTACAAACCACTATGTTGTCTTTGGTACTGACTACGATGTACAAACCAAAGACAACATAGTGGTTTGTACAATATTACTAGTAGAAATATTTGAGACCACTAACACTCCAATACAACAATAAATTCCATATCAGATGCCGAACAAGGATGCGTAGATATATAGTGCACCAGAACCGATACGAGTTACCTGGAGATGCGATCAAGATACTACGACCGAGATTCTTAAGAAGAGAGGAGTTCTTCTTAATCCACATCATTGTCATATATATTCCAAATATTTTAACTTATTACCACATACCTATGGACGTATAGTATATATAACCTTTATAAAAAAAAAAAAATTAAGATGTCAATACCAAAGACAACATAGTGGTTTGTACAAAATTACTAGAAAATATTTGAGACCACTAACACTCCAACACAACAATAAAATAACTGATGTGCTAGCGAATTGTCATACAATAAAGAAACATATTTTTCTCCACTTTTCAGGACAGGGGTTGATTGCATCCCCCTCAAACGATGTAAACTAATTTTCCTTGTTTACTGTTTAATATTTTAGAATGAATTCATAGAGAACAATTCCCGGTGAATAAAACAATTTCCTGTCCAAACGAACTTCTTTGTCCAAGGAGACGATTTTGGTTTCCATTCTTACGATTGGCGTTTTGTCTGTGGACCGCACAAAAAAACAAACACCACTTCTCGTCACCTGTGACCATACTGTTCATAATATTTTTTTCTCGATCGGCCATAGTGATAAGATCTCCTGGTAGTTATCTTATCTGTGTTTTTTTCTTATCTCAGACACAATTTTTGTAACGGTGTATTGGCAAACACGAGAATTTTCAGACGATTATAGAGAATACTTTGACGACGTCTACTGATATTCCGAGTCCTCTTACAGTTTCCATAAATGTGCAAAACCGATTCGTTACATCAGGAAAGCACTTATATAATAATGCTTCTACAGGTTCTCGTGTTTATAATGTAAGGCATATAAATATACGTTATGTGAATACATTCTTGCACGTTAGTACAAGTGTAATGCATGGATTAAGCTTGCATTTCTTTCTTATGTACACCGCCAGTTAAAAAAAAAATTATGAATATGTTGTTACGCTATTGATGGTTTTTCGATTTCAGCTCATCTCGGGTTAGGAATACCAACATACAGACTATACGACCAGTAAGATTGGCTGACAGTTATGGAAGTCGGAGTTATATGTAATACGAATCTTTCAGAAACGAAAGAACATTTAAAAAAATGAGTATCACAAGGTATATAAACGTTTGTTTACAACTTCAAATTTAATGAAGAAAGTTGTGTTAGTGGTTAAAATCACAAGCAGAATTATCACTGTTGCACACCACTATATAAAAGAAGTGTTTAAAAGAGACCGAATCAAAAGATAGGGAGTTAAAAACGATAAAGGGAATTGTAAGGAATAATAACTGTAACACCAACAAAGTGGATAAAGTTATGAAAAGGGTTAACATACAAAAAGCTAAAATAGAACCAGAACAAAAGAATTATGCAGGGTCATTGACATACATAGGTTCACATACTAGAAAAATTATAAAATGTTTTAATAAATACGGAGTAGATATAGCTATTAAAAAATGTGAAACGGTATTTGATAAGATAAGGAATAAAAATATAGAAAAAATCCAGGTATTACAGAAAAGCGGAATTTATAAATTAAAATGTAAAGACTGCAACAAAGTACCTAGGTGAGACAGGACGAAAATTCGTATGCAGGTTGTCTGACCACAAACGTGGAGAAGGTAATAGAACAACGAATTCGTTATATGCAAGACATTTCATAGAAGACAACCATAAGTTTGTTAATCCTTTGGAAGACTACGAAATTGTAAAAGTAGTAAATAAGGCAGTTGAAAGAAAGCTTAGGGAGGAGTTAGAAATATTTATATAAATATATAAAAGAGAGAGAAAAAGGGTTAGACAATTTAATTAATACTAAAATTAAATTTGATAATGAAGAAATATTTTATAACATAATTAAGAAGTAATGATGAGGACAGATAGATAAGATTAAGAATTAAATTGGATAGGACTAATTGGATGGTTTTAAAATAAGGGTGTGTGACTGGCCCACATGAGTGGATGAGAAAGACGGTTAGGTTTAAAAGGAATGCACACACACACACACACACACACACACACACACACCACTGAAACACAAGGAATTTGCTAGAAAAATATGTAACTGTCCAGATGGAGGGACAGAGCTCAAAGGGTGGGGAAGGGACGTTTGAATTATAGCTTGTTGTGTGTGAGCAGGGTGGGGGTGGGGGTGAAGGGTTTGGTTTCAGATTATTTGTTCATTTCCGATCTGACGATGAGCTGTGAAGCTTGAAAGCGCTAATCGGAATAATTTTTATATAGTGGTGTGCAATAGTGATAATTCTGCTTGTAACTTCAAATTTATAAATAAATCTATTATTATATTTATATCTGAATATTTGTATTTAAATATCTAAAGTATAATATGTATACAATTGTATATAAATAAATAAATAATATGTAAAAAATTTATTATACATACGTAATTATAAGTTATTTAAAAATATACATTCCACCATGGACAGCGAGGAGGAACTAGTCTGAAGATGGGATGGTAACCGGGATCTGCCGTAACGTTGCCGAAAACCTTTGGAGAAAAACAGCAAGAGTCAACGAGACACTGAATCCGAAATACAGTAGTATCTTCTTTTTCTCATACCTTGATGACCTATGTCCTCTCATTATTGTTAGTTGCTCGAGGGTTTTATACTTGTTTTTCACCAAATTTCATCTACCCTTTGAGGCCATGGTTCATTTCTTTGGACTTGTGATTTTTTGTGTTCTCAATCGTAGCATAGTTTGAGGTGTCTGTGAGGTGTGCAGATAGCAAAACCACAATTTGAAATAGTATCAGTACATTATTCCATATTACTATAAGTGTCAATGAAATTAACATTGCTACATTTTTGTAATACAAAGTGGGTGATTACAATTTTAAACACTTCATTTTAATGAATTCCAAACATACTTTCACGTACACGCAATTTAATTTCAATTTTACATATAACCACACATTCTAATTCAAATAGTAATGCAAACGATTCGATTTGATTCTACTTAATTATGTTACCTTATAAATGTAGAAATGATTGTATTTCTTAAATCAATAATTTAACAAACTTGATTTGTACAAAGCAGTAAGTTTGTACGGCCTGTAAAACAGTTCAACAGTCTCTCCTACTCTACACAGGAAATTAACTAGGCCTACCTGCCGCTTAAACCACTAGACGAAAATGGAAGCGCTAAATGAAGCCTTGAGAACTCACGTTTTGTAAAACGTGCGTACCTGCCAAGTACAGAATGATGTAATTTTAGGTTCTGATGAACAACAGTTTTAAACAAAAATCGATTTTTGGGGAAAATTTACAAACATGCATAAGACTATGTATTATTATACAGATTATATATAATTATGTTTTGTTATTTACGAGTTATTTTTAGTGAATTATAATACAGAAAAGACCATAATTCGCTTAACACTGAGAGTTATAATTAGTCAAGTAGTCATCATGAATTACTAAGTAAAGAATGGTTTTTGTAAGGTTCGGGCATTAATTAAACTTTAGTACGTTTTTGTCGACGTTTCAGTAAAGTGTGTACTCATCTTAGTCCCAATATAATGGACTTCGTACTCATCTGTAATGGACAATACAGAAATAATTAATACACATGTCATGAATGTTTTTCTGTGTGTGTGTGTGTGTGTGTGTGTGTGTGTGCGCGCGCGCGCGCGCGTGCGTTTTCTAGAGAATAATAAAATCAACTATTACCTATATATTACTATTTGTATGTTAGTAAGATATAATAATCCATAAATATTAACAGTCATCATACATGTTTTATTTTTATATTGCCCGTATAAAGAGCCTGATGATGACAAAAATGTTTGGCCCTCAACAATAAAGTGTCAAAATGTCGATACAAATGTTTCTGGTTAATGAATTAATGACCAACCTTACATAACCTTTCATCAATAGAAGTTATCAAACAAAGCATTTGACAGCTTAAACATAGCTATCAAGAAAGTAGCTGTCAATGTTCTTAAACGTGACTGATCAAGAAGATGATGGATCCAAGTTAATTTACATAAATGTTGATGATAATTATATCAATCAGCCAACAGATTTATTTGATAATACAAGTCTTATCTTTCTTTCTCTTTACTATTAATTCGTGTTTTTCTTTTTGCTCATATTACGTGCCAATTGTCTTATTTCGTTTATATCTTTCCTCTTTCTCATATTTAAATTGCCATCTAGAGAATTCGAGTTCAGCCTCTATTTCACCATGCTTCTGTTCTCATTTTAAAAACATAAAAGCATTTTCACTAGAATACTTGTTGCGTTCATTCTTACCAGGCGGTTTTACCAGTTAATGTTCACTCTATATTTCTCCTTTAAGGGGGATTATTCCAAGTCCTCTCCTTACGCTTCTGTTTTTTTCCCTGCATCTTCTTCTGGTCTTCCCAAATACGTGGTGGAAATTCTATATTTGAGCCTTTATGTCATTGTCCACAATTCTGCCCTGATGTTAGTGGTAGGCCTATGTGTATAGTTTTGTACACGAACATTTTGCTTTTAATATTTAGCTCTCTCTTTACTATGAAGGTGTTTATTTGAAAACAGTTTTTTAATTGTTATTCTGTTATTAATTTCTTGATCTATTCTTAAACTTCTGTGTACAGAAATTTGAAAGTAAGATATTTGTGTACAGCATCTACCTCGTTTCCACGTAGGTTTACATTGATTTGTTCATTTTTTGATCTTTCATGTTTGAGTAGCAGTGAAAGTTTACGTTTGTGCTTACTTATTATCATGAAAGTTAGTTTTCCAGTCGTTAATGTTGTTTTGCAGTTGTTCTATACTAGTTGATATAAAAACGGTATCATTTGCCTAATCAGATTCTGGGATTAATTTGAGTATCCCAGACCTATCTAACTGATACGTCCTTTACGTTTCTTTAGAATTATAATAATGGATTCTTTTGGTACCACCGAAATAGATTAGATTTTAGACAGGGTATAGTAGTCGAGTCGTTTGGAGTTAAAGGTAGGTAGTGTGACTAGCATTATGCTTCAGCCGTCGTCCATTATACAGGATTTTAGCCCAAGAACTCATTTCACGCAGTCAATCTGGTGGCTGAAAAATCTGTGCGTACCTTGATTTTGTAGTACGTCAGAGAGTAAAACTTAGTACATCTAGACGGTCGATCTGGACGGCACTTAACTCGAGTCTCTTTTCAGTAAAGTGGTTATGTTTTATTTTCCAGATCTTAACTCTTTTCTTGCCTGTCTTCTACCTTTAGTCCATTCTTCTTAGAGACTGTTGTTTGTTCTTTGTATCTATCACGATAAATAATAAATTAATCTTCCAGACTTCTGGGGACGTGCTTTCTCGGAGTTAGGCCTCAGTAGAAGATACAAATCTTTGTAAATAAAACCCAAGTTTTGCAAGAGTATTCTTTAAAAGCTACTGTATACGTGATTATATTTCGAAAAGAGCAACGTGAATAAACTACACCTTGCTTAATAAATACTGTATTAATAACCAATAAAAACCTCCACTCAATAGTACAATGCCCTACATTGTATTGTATTAAATAACATACAATTTAACTTTGAAATATAATAGAAAATCCTATTACTTGCACTTCAAATCCTCAACAAATAATATCTGTCATCCCATCGACGAATGCTCTTTTATATTTAATTTTATTGAATCATCGCTTCCTATCAGACAACAATTACAGATTTTGTAGAGTGGCGTAACATTGAAAATTTTATTAACTATAGTGTTTTATGCTAACAGCGTTATTTAACTCTGAAAAAATTACACTTAACAATGTAAGACTAACAATTATA
This sequence comes from Magicicada septendecula, assembly GCA_034769895.1. Taxonomy (NCBI): domain Eukaryota; kingdom Metazoa; phylum Arthropoda; class Insecta; order Hemiptera; family Cicadidae; genus Magicicada; species Magicicada septendecula. Next base: position 287,719,543 of record CM068371.1, read on the forward strand.
CAGTGTACTAAATTAATCGATCAAACCTTACACTAAAGTAAAAAAAATATCATCCTGTAGTATTAATTGACGTAAATTATTACTCTGACATAGAACACACAAGCTTAATTTAATAGTACATAAAACGTAAGTGTATACACTACACAAGAATCTTGCTCAGTAGAAAACATCATAATTTTCAAAACTTGATCCGCACAAACATTGGTCAGTTGATAAACTATTGATTTGATGAACATCTTACTGGTTACGTTACCTCAAATCCGGTTACACGATAAGTTAGTGTTCACTCTCTGTCTCTCCTTTAAGGGGGATTATTCCAAGTTCTCTATTTATAGTTCTGTTTTTTAAGCTACATCTTATACTAATAAGATACCACATGTCTGTGATAAGTATTCAGATCATGGGAAAGAAGTGGCCATGTATTGTCGGTAACTTTTACTACTCAAATATGTGATATTGCGATCGCCATGTTATGAGGATACTTACCACGTTGATTTGACCCTTACCTGAGTTCATTATCTTTTCAGACTACGTTCATAAATAACTTCTTCCTGAGGATAAAAGAAAATTGTTTTCTGTTAAATAGTTAAACATCCGCAGCTTTGTTATTATGATTTAGAAACGTTTCTCACCGTTAGTACGATTTTCGTTAAATATAGTGGAAGTCGCTTGGGCGTGGCGATAAGAATTGTGTTCACAGCTTTCTGACTAAACTAGTAGAGTTATTCTGAAGGGGATTACTATTACTACTACTAATACATAAACAGTTGCATTACTCTTAAGCTACAACTAAGCGTTAATTTGCCACTCTTGTGTAGTATAGTTACTATATTATGTACCTTCATATTATACAGGCATTCTAATATAATGCAGACTTTGAGTTGCTATTCCCGTCATTTAAAAAATCACTAAGGCAAACTAATTACGTTGAGCGCAACAAACTGTGGAAATTGTATTTAGTTCCTTCGTGGCATTATAACGTGTTCTAAAGCAAATAATCCATCACTTGATGCCAACATTTTCTGCTGTTCTCTTGCAAAACGTATACACATTACCTTTAAGTTGAATTAAATTGTATGTCAGTAGGAACTATTACTATTACAACACGTGTTGTGCAATTATGCTCGCTCCAATGGGTGTGTGTGTGTGTGTTTCTTTATTATTTGTTGATGTCCTCTGTTATAGGTTAAATTAGTATTACACAAAAAACATCAAATATAACATAATGGGCTTGAATAATTAAAAAAGTTTATCATACAAAGTAGGACTGTAAACTTTTAACTGTTGGTCTCTGAGGAAAAGGTATTTCATTACGGATCACTTTTCTCATCTTACATTGAACAATGAAAGTAATAAAAGTTACCTGTGGTAGTTCATGTCTTACATTCTTCATCATTTACATTTGCACTGTGATACGTATTCTTGCAGTATTTAATGTTCAAATAGCGGCTTAATGTTTGCAAGTAATTAAAACATTTTTTATAAATGTTTGTTTTGTTGGTGTGTTAGGTAAGAGTTTAGTGAAAAGTACTTAATTAAATTTGTTGAATCAAAAGTCTTTCAAATACGTCATATGTTTACAGATGTGACCTCAAAATTTATCATCTGGGGAGCCAACATTTTGGACCATTAATACTAACAAACTTGATAAATTTCAAACTTACTGGATTTATTTATTATTTTACAAACAGTATTTCTTCTAATTTAATGGACACCGAAAGCAATTGAGACTTGTCGTCGATCGGTACAGCCGTCATAGAGATTATGAGTACTATTCTATATAGATAATTTCTACGTCTTCATGATATAACAGAAATACCAACTGGGAACAGTTCGACAGAAGCTTGTCAAAAAAAGTGCAACTAAATTTAAGGCTAGAAACACACAGGAATATTTTACGTCGCAAATCACTTCAATACTGCAGTACACAAGTATATAACGCAGAATGGGGGCAACTCCAACTACTACAAACAAAATTAGCAGCAAAATTAATATCCATAGTGTAATAATGGTGACGTTAAGAGGAAAACTAAGAGCCAGAGCTAGGTGGGAAAGTCTCATAATTCAAAAAAGAATCACTGCAGGTTAGCAAATGATTTAATAAACAAACTAAATAAACATGACAGAGAACACACCAATACGTACTGAGCAGTTAGTAATTGCTACTAACTTATCAATATAAGATTATACAGTTTTGAAAGTGATGACAAAAGATAAAAGATCACAACTTCTAAAATCTTCTATTAAGAAGTATGGATAATTCAGATAAAGCACACAAATGTCACAAAACCTTTAACAAGTATTTAGGCCTACTAGTCAATTACAGATACACAAGATAAAAATTAAAGCCTTAAAGAAAGAAAGCACCGGGATATGAATTGATATACAGTGGGATCAGAATTTTTGAGAATACTTTTCAACGTAATCGTGAGAACAAAGTAATGAACCGTCCGATTAAAATTTGTACAAAATGTACTGATTTGTACAAACTATTGTTTGCACAAAATTAATATTGGTTCCAAAAACTGAGCAAAATACAACGTGTAGCAACACCCTCTGCATATCGATCACCTTGCTTCACGACTCACTAAAAATGTAGAAAAATTGATATTGAGGAGACTCCAGAAACTTTATACATTTGAATTCGTTCCGAACCAACAGTATGAATTTATAAACTATCACTTAACAATCCAACAATGTCACAGGATTTCAACAATAAAAAACGAAGTATTTCACCTTATACTATGATAAAAGAAAGGAGAACCTCAATTTTAAAAAAATGTAGTTTTCACAATATTTTGTATAAAAATTAAATCAATACACCATTAAAATCTGTGATTATTTCTCCACTTTAACGTATAGTTTCAATTTTTTTTTATTTTCCACTAATTTTCAATTAAGCGAAATATTTCAGAAGTTACTGTTTTCGCTCTTCAAACGCAAGAATCGACTTTGTCTAATTGTGGTGAAAAAAAAATTCCATGCACTTTGTCCAATTTTTATTTTTCTGTATTAAATTTGTTATAAGTTACTAATAATCTAGTAAGTATGGCTATCTAAGTTATATAAATTATTATTTAGTTGTTATTTAGCAAACTATTAAAGCTGTGTTTGCGTTTCCTTGAAGGTACTGGGACGTTTGTGTAAATTCCGCACTGGGACCATTTTTTCCTATGTCATACGGATCGCATAACACAGTAGTTGGGAGAATAACATACTCTACGCATTTAACTTTACTTTGTTATTGTGTAACAGATAAATTAAATTCCACGCGCATCGAGACACACACACGCGCACACACACACATACACACACACTGTAACTAAACGTGGTTACAAATAATATAAATATGTTCTCCTGGTCTTCCTTCCTTTTATTTTAGGTTTAAGCCCCACTGTTGTTCTAGTCAAATTGTAACGAAACCTGTTAATAGTGTTAAAGTTGTATAGGTTTAGTGTTACAAAAATGTATTAAAGATATGTTCTTGAAAAAAATTAAAATTGTTTGTTTAAAAAATTTTTCTAATTAAAAAAATTTTGTTTATTTCTTATATTGATTAATTAATTTAAAACAATTAATTAATTGAGTTTCGTGAAGTTCCGAAACGTTTCTCACTTGTTTAAAAAATTTTATTAGCTTTTCTGTATTTTTTAAGAAACTCCAACCACTTATAGGATTGTCTCCGATTACAATCGATCTTTGTTTACTTTCAGTTTTGGAGGTTATCTTCCTTCAATGTGGTGAAACTCTTGTAGTAGATGTTGTTTAAATTATGGTATGTTTAAATTGCTATGTTTAGAAAAGGAAGAACTGTTTTAAGATGAAAAGTATAAATTATTTATTTGACAATTGTTTATAAAGACTTGTCGATTTTTAAATCGATTCTCAGGGTATCGAATGTTATTACAAATTATTATTTAAAAATACAAAAGGTTCTTTTAACAGCTATTTATTGGAAAAGTCAGAGAAATCGGGCAAAGATTAAAAAAGTATAACGCTACAAGATAATTCTTAATACTAAAAGTACATATAATCAATGAAAAGAGTAAAATAAATAAATAGATTGCGAACCGTGTCGCTGACAAACTAGGTGGCACTGTTCAGTTGAGCGGTGACGAATCTGTAATGGCTGCCGTCGAAGTGGTCAATCGTCCCTTCGTAGTTTTGGCGTTCCAATAAAGATATTTTCTTGCCGAATTCACGTCCTGGTGTCTGCAAATCTTCCTTCTGATGTTGGTGTAGTGTCTCTGGTTAAGTTTCGGTGTTGTATTTTGAAAAGTGGTGTATTTATAAGTCAGTTCACTTATTGTCGATCAAGCACTTTTGGTGGTTACGTTATATACTGTTTTATGGTGTTTTAAATGTTATTTCACTGTCGTTTTGGTGCTATACAATGTTAGTTAGTCTTTTGTAAGTGTTTAGGTCACTGTGTCGAAGTTCTAAAAGTTTTTTGTTGTCACTCACGATTTTCAAATTCGGATTATGCAATTGCTCGCCATTACGGTACTCGAAACTAGGTTAACACGTTTTTAAATGCTCGTCAAGTGTATCGTACAACGTTCAATAATTAACTCTCTACTTCCTTCACTTTCGACTAAAACCTTAGCCAAAGCAATATTATTCTTTACATTGTTCGAATTTTATTTTGCATCCTGTGCATGTATTAAAGTTACATTATATAACTGCTTAAACTTTGGTTATTATGCAACTTTATTAGCTAGTTGTTACTTAATTTTATCCTTCAGTTCATTCGGCGTATTTTGATATCGAATAATGCCGTTTTATTAAGTTTTTTTATCTAAAATCGATAATTTTACCTTCATTTTGTATCTTGTAAATTTTCAAAATCAGCTTCCTGTCATTATGCAAATTCTGCCATTTTCAAGTTATATTTATGATTATTAAATCTCATATTGTAATAAAAGGTTTATATTCCCTTAATTTCTTGCAATTATATGAATTGGTTAAGTTTTAAAATATTATGTTGGAATATATGACTCCCCTTTCCAAAATTTTTGAGTTCTGTCATTTCCATTTTTATTAATAATCCTGGCTATAATTTTATAAAATCTTTCTAATTATATTTCTAGTTATATGACTCTGTTTCTGGTTTATGTTATCTAAATCCCTTCAGTTTAAATGTATTTAAGTACTTAGTTTCTCAGTTTTGATGAGGTTTAGTTGTCATCATTTTGCCTAGATTCCTAACAATTTTTTCATACAAATTTTTATATAAACATTATATATTGAATTATACCCTCTCTGACTTTTTAACATGTAATATAAATTAAACATTTTTTCTATTAAACATAATAACAATTAGTATCTGTCTCAATACTATTAACAGATAAGAAATATTTTTAAATAATGGTTGTCTTCAACTAATTAGACTTTTTTTTATAATCAAAACTTAATACTAAAACAGAAATATTATTTATAAAGAATGTTTTTTCCCATGCTAACATCCTATTCAATTATTACCATTAAGACAAGTAATAAATATTTTTACAATTAGGATGTTAGTGGTTCTAAATTTATTAAATGTCCTTCTTACTAATACATTTTTAAAATATCCTATTCTATATAAACAAAACCTTATTTCTATATTCTTATTCACTAGTTCTTATATTAAGTTTAATTAACAGTTTTTAAACTGTTTTTAATATGGTTTAGGGTAATTGTACCCTCTCATTTTGTGTCTGCTTCTGTTTTCACTCATCATTTACATAAATGTCATTTCAAACAGATTGATAGCTCTATATTATTACATGTATCATATTCATTCTGTACAAATCATAAGTCACTCAAAGTTGTATTTTTCATTATTTACACAGTTTGTGGATGCCAAAGATGAAACATAAGGTTTATTTTTTATAATACACAAACTAGCACTGGTTCACTTTACACTTCTTGATGCTATTTCTAAATGGTTGTTTAGTCTTATTAACATCAAGAAATTGGTTTGTGGGTTACAATGAAGATTTGTTCTTTGGGTATTATATTATTGTTTCACCTTGGTCCACTGGCAACTCTTACTCTATACACTTTTATTCTTAATTTTATTGTACATATGGTTTCTGTTCATGAATACTTCGTTATACTTTTTATTATTATGGTTTTTATTTATTTTGGGATATGGGTGTTTTTTATAAGAGAATTCCTTCTTCTTCTGGATGCTGTCTTCTTCTTCTTTCTTCAATGATGTCTTCTTTTCTTCTGGCTTCTTTGAATTGTATGTTCTTCATCTTCTTCTGGATGTCATCGGGTTTCTTGGGGTTACTTCTTCATCTACTCTTCTGGTTTCTTTAAATGTATCACCTTTCATGGTGGATCTTGCCTTGTTCTGGGTTTCGTTTTATTTATTTTATTATCTCCGTTGTGGGTTTAGTAATACTCTGGGTTGCTTCCTTATATACTCCTTACCTTCCTGGGTTATATCTTTTCCTTGAGTTATCAAACTGGTTTTGATGATTCATCACTAGTAACATTTCTTTTATTCGAACTTATACTTTTAATATCAATGATTGTTCTGCACGGTTGTTCTGAATTAATTCTTTTTATTATAATGCTTTCTTCAGATTTAATGTTATTATATTATAGTATTTTAATGATCAATGCCATTCATTATTATGTGTTTATCTGTCACGCTACAACACACACAGCATTAGCTTCAGTTGTACAGTCTTATGATAGTTCAAACGCTTCGTTGATGTTTAAAAATGTCGTGCTGAATGTTTTCACTTACGCCTAAGGAAGTACTGAGCTTAATGTAAACTCACAGATCCCCAATTTTTCCATTTTATATATTATATAAATTAATTGGTAGATGTTACTTCTTACAAAAAATATGTTACTTAAACATGAATTAATACTTAATGGGCAAAAGATATTTGTAGAAGGTAAACAAATAAAATAGAAAGATTTCGACACATTTAAGCAAGCAACGTACACACATGCACATATGCGGGCGCAAACACACACATACGTATTTGTTTATTTACGCACTAGTAAATGTTATGAAATTATTGTACATCAACAGTGAATGTTTGTGAAAGTGTGGAAAGTGTGTGAGTGTGTTCAACATATTTACAAAGTATGCCATCTGATCAGTTTTGCAAAAAGTAACATTGTATAAATGGTATCGCTTAACGAGAATCATTTCACATATTGCTCGTAAATCTAAAAGAAATACTTCTTTAATAACTTTTAGAATAAAAACTGGCTGTAGTACATTTCTTTTATTCGAACTTATACTTTTAATATCAATGATTGTTCTGCACGGTTGTTCTAAATTAATTCTTTATATTATAATGCTTTCTTCGGATTTAATGTTATTATATTATAGTATTTTAATGATCAATGCCATTCATTATTATGTGTTTATCTGCCACGCTACAGATTGCTCTCCTACAGAAGTAATTATTTCAGACTTGTTTATGGATGAAATAATTTCTTATGAGAATTTCATTATTTTTTATATTTCATTTTCCTCTCCATTTCTATATCGACTTTTTATATTTGAGTTTAATAAATTTTATATATATAGTTACTTATTTTACTTTTGATCCTTCTTGGATAGTTAGTGTCTTCTGAGATATATTATTATTATTATTATACATTTTCTTTCTTTATAAACTTCGTGTTGCATCCTTGGGATATTAATTCCCTAACATTCCCTATCACGTGGGCTGGGGCAGATCAGAGGGGCACTGTAGGCTACACAACTCTGCTGGCCATACACCACTTCTACAATTTGAGTCCAGAGGCACTTTCATCTCTGCTCAAAAAACATAATGCTGCTGGAATTATCTGCAGTCAGTCATCGAATAAATAAAATTAAAAGTAGTCTCATTTTCGACTAATAAAAATATCTTTGGATTCTTCACTTCGTAGTTCTCAGATTATCTCACATTTTCTATCTTAATAAATCTTCTCATTTCTTATTATACTAATTATATATATATTTTTCTGAACTCTTAACTCGTCTGATATATTTATTTTAATTATGGTTGAAAACTTCTCTTAATAATTCTGGTTACTAGTTATAGTGTAACTCTTTTCCTTCTCCATCTGAATTCTCTTTATACTTCCTTCTGGTTAATTACAGTGTTAGCATGGTCTTTATATATAGTATTTTCTTATTCATTATTTGAATGGTCTTATTTTATTATATTTAATTTTTAAATTTGTGTCTTTATCTTAGACATTCAGGTTGTTATTTTGATCATATTATTTAAATATTTTGTTCTTTCCTTTCTCCTAGAAAGTTATTAATCCGCCTTCGCATTCATTAGCATTAATTCATTTATATTATATTTCATGTGGTACTTCTTCTCTTTGCATTTCATATAGGTTTTATTATTATTATTGGTTCAAAATCATCTTCCCCATATGTTTGGTATGAGTTATTCTTCTTTGCTCCTTCAGAACTGAGTAATATCGTATTCCTTTTTCTTGATTAACTGTTTCCATTATCGTTTCATAAGTAATTAGTCATAGGATGTTCTCATTATTATTTTATTATTTTTCTTTCTTGGATTTTTTATAATTTTATTATAATAACAGATTCTTCTCTTTGTTTCCAAATTATTGCCTTCTCTTGTATATCACACTGTTTTTTTGTTTTTCTTCTCTATTCCTTCAAATGCTAGATATTCACATTTATTCTGGATTATATTTAATTCTTTTTTTCTGAATTAATCATATTATTTTCTTCTAAATTTATTTATAAATGGCACATATTTATTTTTAGAACTTTGTTAGTTTTATGCAAAATTCAAACTCTTCTTTTCATCTATTTCCATAACATTTCTCATAAATCATTGTAATATGTTGATCTTATTTTGTTTTAACGTTTTGACGTTTTATCAAAATTCAAATTCTGTTTAATTCATTTATTTCCAAAATTGTTTCCTTCAAAATTGTTTATAGTAAGATGTGCTTACTTAATTTTTAATTTTTTGTTTTATATAATTCTAAATTCTAATTCTTCCTTTTTAATTATTCCAAATGGTTTCTCTTCAAAATTGTGTTTAGTAAGGTGATCTTACAATTATCTTTTGAATTTGTTGGTACTTCTCTAAATTCAAATTCTTCTTAATTAATTACCATAGAGTTTTTTCACAAAATTAGTTATAGTAAGTTGGTCTTACTTTTGTTTTTGAATTTTTAGTGTTAAATTCAAAATTCTTTCTTTTATTTTGCCATAAAGTTTTTTCTCATAAATATTTGGTAGTAAGATGTTCTTACAATTATTTTAGAATTTTTTGTATTTATAAAATTCCAAATTCTTTCTTTTATTTTGCCAAAAGGTTTTTTCTCAAAAATATTTGGTTGTAAGATGTTCTTACTTCTATTTTTGAATTTTTTGTGTTAAAATTCAAAATTCCTTTCTTTTAAATTGCCATAAAGTTCTTTCTCAAAAATATTTGGTTGTAAGTTATACTTACAATTATTTTAGAATTTTTTTGTTTTGTTTTAAATTCCAAAATTCTAAACTCATTCTTCATAGTACTTTTTCATAGATGCTTGATTGTGCACACCTTTAACTCTTCCGGAAACTATTTCTCTCAGTTCATACGTATTATTATGATTATCCTTTACCACAACATATGGTTATATATTGTACTCGATACCGGACTATGTTATTTATACTTTAATAAGTTGATCTTTTCTTTTTCTTTCCTTATAAATGCCTTCTCTTCTAAATTTCGCTCTTTGATGGTTTGCTCCTCTACTCCTTCAAGTGTTGGGTTTTTCCACACTTATTCTGGATTCTTTCCAGTTCATTGGCATTTATAATGGAAATATTTGCACCGGTGTCAATCATGATTTTTGCGGGAATTCCTTCTACCTCCGCTGTTATATATAATATTTCGTTATTATTATTATTGAGGCTCTTTTCGTTCTCCTCTAAAAGTTCGGTTCTTATATCTTTCAAATAATGGTTACTAATTATTGTGATGTTCTTTGCATTGGTTGCTTGTTGCAACACATCTTTATTTAACCCAGGAAGTAGAAGCAGCAACGGGTCGTAATCGTTAATTACGGCCTCCTCCCGTTTAAAGTATTGTGGTCATCGTTTGGATTCGGATTAACCGAGGCATCGTTCTGGAAACTCTGTGTTGTTTCCTGCCGCTCTGTACCCAGTTCGAGGGTTATTTCCCTGTTTTGTTGTCGGCCAAGATCCTCCAGGCTGGTACTTCTACTTCCTTGTTCGTAGCGTGGACCGTCCCGTTCCGCACTTCTCCATCTTCGATCTCCACCGTGGAAACTGTCCTCCTTTGTTGGTAGTACCTCCTCGGACCGCGATCTTCCGCTCTTATAAAATTAACCCTCGGGCGTGACACTCTATTATTATTATTATTATTATAATTATTGTTATAATAATTTCTATTTGGTTGGTAATGTCTATCATTATTACCGGGGTATGGATTTCTCTGACTATACGGGCTGTTAGGGGGCTGATAATAATTGTTCCTATTATTAGGATAGGTGTTGTTGTTCCTACTACCGTTTGCGTTGCCATTAAAATTGTGGTTATTACGCGGCGGGTTATTATTGCCGTCGTAATTACTGGGCTGGTTTCGGTTTCCGGGATGGTTATTGCCGTTACTAGGGTACTGATTCGTTCTCGCCTCTGGTCGTTCATTCCTCCTCCTGCTCTGGCGGTAGTACTCTTCATTTTCGTACCCTTCCAGTAATTCCGTCATGGCCTGTACCGTCTTGATCTGGCTACCTCTCCTTGCCCTGACAATATCTTCGTCGTAATGATAGGAGAGTTTATTTACCAGGCACTCTTCGGGTATAGCCGGCTCGAGGTGTTTCGCCATGCACACCTTTCCTAGGAAATAGGCTGTCATGCTATTGCCTATTTGGGCCCTGTATCGTCCGTTGCAAATGTTATCTCGGATCAGGTTCTGGGTTGTTTCGGACCAGTATTTTGATTTGAACATTCGCCTGAACTGCTGGTAATCGGCAATCTCGCTGCGGTTAGCCATCCACCAATTATCAGTCATCTCCCTGAATGACTCGTCCAGTATTTCCCGGTTATGGCTCCATTGAGTTACTCTATGTTTGGCGAAGTACTCATCTACCCTCGCCAGGAACTCCATGGGTTTCCTCTTGTACTGCCGGAAGTTGAGCCATTCTCGGCTTTCGTTGATGGGTAATCCTGTGAAATGAGTGGGTTTATTTCTCAAAGCTTCCATCTCTTCTTGGCTTTGCCGTACCTGACCTGTGATATTGGTCATAGCCTCTTGCATCCCATCACACCGTTCCGCGACTTGGTTCCGTACTCTCCCGAATTCTTCCTGAGTCTCCTTCCGTTGTTCTTCCACTTTCCTGCGGCTATGCTCTTCTATATTTGTAAACTTGATGTTTACTACTTCCTTAAATTCTTGTACCTCCTTTTCGGTCTGGTTGCATTTCCAGTCAATTTTTCGGATCTGTCGATTCACCATTATGTTTTCTTCTTCCAACTTTTTATTCATCGTTTTCTTGTTAACGTTGATTTCCTTGTACAGTTCTTCTCTTAACAATTCCATTCTTTCGTCAAGTTTATCCAGATTCTCCTGATTGACCTCTCTTAATTCTTCTCTTAACATTTGGTTGTCCTCTCTCAATTCTTCCAATTTCTCCCCCATCTTCTCTTCCAACTTCTTGTTATCTTCCTTCAACTCTTCCTTCAACTGTCGGTTGTCACTTTCCATTTTTTTTCTATTTTCTTGAATTCTCTTATTGGTATTCTCAATTTTGTTAATCAATTCTTCCTTAGAAGATTGGTTGTCTTCCTTCAATTCTTCTAACTTCTTATTTAAGGCTAGGTTGTCTTCCTTCATTTCCTTACTATTTTCTTCTTTTGTTTTTTCGATTTTACTTCCCAAATCTTCTTTTGTGGATTCTATGTTTTTATTTATTTCCTTACTCAATTTCTTACTGTTCTGGTCCATTTTCTCCATCATTATTCTGAACATTTCTTGCATTTCCTCTTTCTCTGTTCGTGATGGTTTTCCCAATTGTTCCTTCTGAACATCGACTTCCCCGGTTTGTGTAGGCATTTCCGGTTGTTCCTCTGGTTGTGCAGGCTGTTTTGACAATACTGGTGGCAATAACCTTTCCATATCTTCTACTGGCGTCGCTCTTTATTTTCCATGTCCATTTCGATTTCCTTTTCGGCCTCCGCCGCCCGTTTCTTTGAGGTTGCACGTCGTTGCATTTTTCCCTTTCTCTGGCTTTATAGCTGCTGCCAAACTCCAATTAGTGATTGGGCAGATTGTAGTGGCCTTTCAATCGCTAATTAAAGCCCCACTTTGGGCGCTAATTTGTAACTAAAGGTGGTTACAAATAATATAAATATGTTCTCCTGGTCTTCCTTCCTTTTATTTTAAGTTTAAGCCCCACTGTTGTTCTAGTCAAATTGTAATGAAACCTGTTAATAGTGTTAAAGTTGTATAGGTGTAGTGTTACAAAAATGTATTAAAGATATGTTCTTGAAAGAAATTAAAATTGTTTGTTTAAAAAATTTTTCTAATTAAAAAAAAATTTTTTATTTCTTATATTGATTAATTAATTAAAAACAATTAATTAATTGAGTTTCGTGAAGTTCCGAAACGCTCCCACTTGTTTAAAAAATTTTATTAGCTTTTCTGTATTTTTTAAGAAACTCCAACCACTTATAGGATTGTCTCCGATTACAATCGATCTTTGTTTACTTTCAGTTTTGGAGGTTATCTTCCTTCAATGTGGTGAAACTCTTGTAGTAGATGTTGTTTAAATTATGGTATGTTTAAATTGCTATGTTTAGAAAAGAAAGAACTGTTTTAAGATGAAAAGTATAAATTATTTATTTGACAATTGTTTATAAAGACTTGTCGATTTTTAAATCGATTCTCAGGGTATCGAATGTTATTACAAATTATTATATAAAAATACAAAAGGTTCTTTTAACAGCTATTTATTGGAAAAGTCAGAGAAATCGGGCAAAGATTAAAAAAGTATAACGCTACAAGATAATTCTTAATACTAAAAGTACATATAATCAATGAAAAGAGTAAAATAAATAAATAGATTGCGAACCGTGTCGCTGACAAACTAGGTGGCACTGTTCAGTTGAGCGGTGACGAATCTGTAATGGCTGCCGTCGAAGTGGTCAATCGTCCCTTCGTAGTTTTGGCGTTCCAATAAAGATATTTTCTTGCCGAATTCACGTCCTGGTGTCTGCAAATCTTCCTTCTGATGATGGTGTAGTGTCTCTGGTTAAGTTTCGGTGTTGTATTTTGAAAAGTGGTGTATTTATAAGTCAGTTCACTTATTGTCGATCAAGCACTTTTGGTGGTTACGTTATATACTGTTTTATGGTGTTTTAAATGTTATTTCACTGTCGTTTTGGTGCTATACAATGTTAGTTAGTCTTTTGTAAGTGTTTAGGTCACTGTGTCGAAGTTCTAAAAGTTTTTTGTTGTCACTCACGATTTTCAAATTCGGATCATGCAATTGCTCGCCATTACGGTACTCAAACTAGGTTAACACGTTTTTAAATGCTCGTCAAGTGTATCGTACAACGTTCAATAATTAACTCTCTACTTCCTTCACTTTCGACTAAAACCTTAGCCAAAGCAATATTATTCTTTACATTGTTCGAATTTTATTTTGCATCCTGTGCATGTATTAAAGTTACATTATATAACTGCTTAAACTTTGGTTATTATGCAACTTTATTAGCTAGTTGTTACTTAATTTTATCCTTCAGTTCATTCGGCGTATTTTGATATCGAATAATGCCGTTTTATTAAGTTTTTTTATCTAAAATCGATAATTTTACCTTCATTTTGTATCTTGTAAATTTTCAAAATCAGCTTCCTGTCATTATGCAAATTCTGCCATTTTCAAGTTATATTTATGATTATTAAATCTCATTCGTTAGATTGTAATAAATATTTTAATATTTAATATTTAATTGTAATAAAAGGTTTATATTCCCTTAATTTCTTGCAATTATATGAATTGGTTAAGTTTTAAAATATTATGTTGGAATATATGACTCCTCTTTCCAAAATTTTTGAGTTCTGTCATTTCTATTTTTATTAATAATCCTGGCTATAATTTTATAAAATCTTTCCAATTATATTTCTAGTTATATGACTCTGTTTCTGGTTTATGTTATCTAAATCCCTTCAGTTTAAATGTATTTAAGTACTTAGTTTCTCAGTTTTGATGAGGTTTAGTTTTCATCATTTTGCCTAGATTCCTAACAATTTTTTCATACAAATTTTTATATAAACATTATATATTGAATTATACCCTCTCTGACTTTTTAACATGTAATATAAATTAAACATTTTTTCTATTAAACATAATAACAATTAGTATCTGTCTCAATACTATTAACAGATAAGAAATATTTTTAAATAATGGTTGTCTTCAACTAATTAGACTTTTTTTTATAATCAAAACTTAATACTAAAACAGAAATATTATTTATAAAGAATGTTTTTTCCCATGCTAACATCCTATTCAATTATTACCATTAAGACAAGTAATAAATATTTTTACAATTAGGATGTTAGTGGTTCTAAATTTATTAAATGTCCTTATTACTAATACATTTTTAAAATATCCTATTCTATATAAACAAAACCTTATTTCTATATTCTTATTCACTAGTTCTTATATTAAGTTTAATTAACAGTTTTTAAACTGTTTTTAATATGGTTTAGGGTAATTGTACCCTCTCATTTTGTGTCTGCTTCTGTTTTCACTCATCATTTACATAAATGTCATTTCAAACAGATTGATAGCTCTATATTATTACATGTATCATATTCATTCTGTACAAATCATAAGTCACTCAAAGTTGTATTTTTCATTATTTACACAGTTTGTGGATGCCAAAGATGAAACATAAGGTTTATTTTTTATAATACACAAACTAGCACTGGTTCACTTTACACTTCTTGATGCTATTTCTAAATGGTTGTTTAGTCTTATTAACATCAAGAAATTGGTTTGTGGGTTACAATGAAGATTTGTTCTTTGGGTATTATATTATTGTTTTACCTTGGTCCACTGGCAACTCTTACTCTATACACTTTTATTCTTAATTTTATTGTACATATGGTTTCTGTTCATGAATACTTCGTTATACTTTTTATTATTATGATTTTTATTTATTTTGGGATATGGGTGTTTTTTATAAGAGAATTCCTTCTTCTTCTGGATGCTGTCTTCTTCTTCTTTCTTCAATGATGTCTTCTTTTCTTCTGGCTTCTTTGAATTGTATGTTCTTCATCTTCTTCTGGATGTCATCGGGTTTCTTGGGGTTACTTCTTCATCTACTCTTCTGGTTTCTTTAAATGTATCACCTTTCATGGTGGATCTTGCCTTGTTCTGGGTTTCGTTTTTATTTATTTTATTATCTCCGTTGTGGGTTTAGTAATACTCTGGGTTGCTTCCTTATATACTCCTTACCTTCCTGGGTTATATCTTTTCCTTGAGTTATCAAACTGGTTTTGATGATTCATCACTAGTAACATTTCTTTTATTCGAACTTATACTTTTAATATCAATGATTGTTCTGCACGGTTGTTCTGAATTAATTCTTTTTATTATAATGCTTTCTTCAGATTTAATGTTATTATATTATAGTATTTTAATGATCAATGCCATTCATTATTATGTGTTTATCTGTCACGCTACAACACACACAGCATTAGCTTCAGTTGTACAGTTTTATGATAGTTCAAACGCTTCGTTGATGTTTAAAAATGTCGTGCTGAATGTTTTCACTTACGCCTAAGGAAGTACTGAGCTTAATGTAAACTCACAGATCCCCAATTTTTCCATTTTATATATTATATAAATTAATTGGTATATGTTACTTCTTACAAAAAATATGTTACTTAAACATGAATTAATACTTAATGGGCAAAAGATATTTGTAGAAGGTAAACAAATAAAATAGAAAGATTACGACACATTTAAGCAAGCAACGTACAGACATGCACATCTGCGGGCGCAAACACACACATACGTATTTGTTTATTTACGCACTAGTAAATGTTATGAAATTATTGTACATCAACAGTGAATGTTTGTGAAAGTGTGGAAAGTGTGTGAGTGTGTTCAACATATTTACAAAGTATGCCATCTGATCAGTTTTGCAAAAAGTAACATTGTATAAATGGTATCGCTTAACGAGAATCATTTCACATATTGCTCGTAAATCTAAAAGAAATACTTCTTTAATAACTTTTAGAATAAAAACTGGCTGTAGTACATGTTAGATTGCATGAAGGTAAACCAATGCGTTTTCCCATTTTAAATAAAGTCAAAATTACAAGGACGCGTAATTAAAGAAGACCTGGGAAAATGAAGATTGTAAGAATAAAACAATAACTCCAATTAACTGTTTCTACCTAAGAAGGTCTGTCACATCCGCAGATTATCACTATCTAAAGTTTAGAGTTTACAGGTAAAAGCGTCATATAATTTTTAGGTTCTCAGATATACTTGCGCGTCTGCTCTCACACAGCATATATATAGTTTGTGTGTGAGTAAATTTTAATTAATGATTCAATAGGTCACGTGTGACTAGCTTTGGTATGACGTTCAGAAATTTCTATATTAATTATTTACGCCGCTTCTAATTATACGCTGTAGTCTCCCTCAACCACGTGGTACTGCAATACAATAGTTGTATCACATCTAGTTTTATACATAGAGGTAACTGTCTACAAATTCCCAACAAGGAATTTTCCATAGGCCTATCTAATGGCTCGTTAATTTTACTAAATACTGGCTTGACTCCTGCTGGGACCGGTTAATACCTCTCTCTACATTCTCATAGTCTTACCAAACGGCTAAGTACAGAGGTACTACCTAACAGGATAAAGTTTCCGGTATAGCATTGCTAGGGAACAAATACACATAAAAACCTAATTATTTTACTGAAATAAAAACAAAACATCACAGTTTATCTAAAAACGTCCACGGTCTCTGGTTTCCTGTTGTAAATACTTGGTCAATGACGTTCGTTTATTAGTTCTTAATATTCGTGTATTGTAGGTATGACTGTGTTAATAATTTCCATGCAAGACTGATTTAAGCAACTAATAGATAGTTAACAAATCTTTCAAAACAACGTTACTCATATATACTACACTTACATATAGTCGTGTTTTCAGTGAGATACTCTACGATGCGATATACATATATTCGTATATATGTGTCTCTCTGTGTTGCAATACGTTTTGCAACATTTTTACTTTTTAGATATTTTTAACATTGTTCCCAATGTTTTCAAAGGCTTTAATTATTTTCAGTATCATAATACTCGAGTGAATTATTTTTTGTACTTCACGAAATAGGCCTACGTATTCTAATACGTTAAAAATATTTTAATTTCTGAATTATTTTAATAATTACTGATGGAATGGCAATTGTAAGAAAATTACTGGAGTAGAGGGTCAAAGGTATTAACTTCGCTAATGTCGGAAATAAAATTATTTGAATATTCGCCGATTCAAGATATCAAATCTTTATCTCCTTTGCCTATGAAATTCCTTTTAGGACTTTGTTAAGTTTTTTAGGTTATATTAAAAAAGAATATTGTAACTAAACGTTTAACGTGTAAGTGTGTTGTGTTACAAAATATATTTTTATGTGTTCGTGTAAAAATTAAATTGTTTATTAAAAAATTTTTTTATAAAATTTTTTTTTATTAACTAATTAATTAAGAACAATTAATTAATTAAGTTTCGTGATGTTCCGAAACGTTTATCACTTAATTTAAATGTTTTATATGCTTCTGGGTATTTGTTAAAAACTCCAGCCACTTATAGGATTGTCTCCAATAGCAATCGATCCTTGTTTATTTTCGTTTTGGAGGATATCTTCCTTCTGGTGGTGAAATTCTTGTAGTAATTTCTGTTTAAATTAAGGTATTGTGTTAAATAGCTATGTTTAGAAATGAAAAACTGTTTAAATATGAAATATATTAATAATTTTATTAAAAATTAGGTATTTTGACTCTCGTCGATATGTAAATCGATTCTCAGGGTATCGTTTTGTTATTACAAATTTTTTATATAAAGGTTCTTTGAACAGCTATGTTAGGGAAAGTCAGAGAAATAGGGCAAAGATTAAAAAGTATAACATTACAATGTAAATTCTTAAAATTAACAGTACATATATTCGATTTGAGTATAGAAATAAATAATTATGTTGCAAACCGTCCAGCAGCAGTAGATGGCTGTGTTCAGTTGAGTTGTTGGAAATCAGTAATGGCCGCCGTTGAAGTTGGAAATCGTCACCTCGCAGTTTTGATGTTCAAATAAAGATGTTTTCCTTGTGAATTTACGTCCTGGTGTCTGCAAATCTTCCTTCTGGTGTTGGTGTAGTGTCTCTGGTTCAGTTTTGGTGTTGTATTCGGAAAATTGGTGTAGTTATAAGTCAATTTCACTTTTGTCGGTTATGTCATATGTTAGTCACTTTTTGGTTAAGTTTTATTACTGTTTTATCGGGTTTAATGTTATTTCCACTGGTGTTCTGTGCTGTATAATGTTAGTTCGGTGTTTGTAGATGTTAATTTCACTGTGTATGACTTTGAAAATGTTTTTTACCGCAACTCGCGATTTTCACTCTCGGATCGTACAATTATTCGCCATTACGGTATTCGTAACTAGGTTAATACGGTTAAAATGCTCGTGCCAAGTGTCCCGTACAATGTTCAATAATTAACTAACTAACTTCCTTCACCTCCGACTAAAACCTTAGCCAAAGCAATATTATTCCTTCCATTGTTCGAATTTTATTTTGCATCCTGTGCATGTAATAAAGTTACATTATATAACTGATTATACTTTGGTTATTCTTCAAATTTATTAGCTAGTTGTTACTTCATTTTATCCTTCAGTTCATTCGGCGTATTTTGTTACCAAATAATGCCGTTTTATTAAGTTTTTGATCTAAAATTAATAATTTTCCCTTCATTTTGTATATTCTAAATTTTAAGGTCTAGCTTCCTGTTGTTTTCCAAATTCTGCCATTATCAAGTTATATTTATGATTATTAAATCTCATATTGTAATAAAAGGTTTATATTCCCTTAATTTCTTGCGATTAGATGAATTGGTTAAGTTTTATAATATTATGTTGGAATATATGACTCCCCTCTCCAAATTTTTGTGTTCTGTCATTTCCATTTTTATCAATAATTCTGGCTATAATTTTACAAAATCTTTGTTAGTTATATTTCTAATTACATGGCTTTGCTTCTGGTTTACCTTATCTAAATCCCTTCAGTTTAAATGTATTTAAGTACTTAGTTTCTCAGTTTTGATGATGTTTAGTTTTTATCATTTTGCCTAGATTTCTAACAGTTTTACATACAAATTTTTATATAAATGATACATATTGAGTTATACCCTCTCTGACGTTTTTACATTGTAACATAAATTAAACATTTTCTTCTATTAAACAAAATAACAATTAGTATTTGTTTCATACTATTAACATATAACAAATAATTCCAAATAATTGTTGTCTTCAACAAATCAGACATTTTTTATACTCAAAGCTTAATAATAATACTTAACAAATATTATTTATAAAGAATGTTTTTCCATTCTAACATCTTACTTAATTATTAACAATAATACCTGTAATAAATATTTTACAATCAAAGAATGTTAGTGGTTCTGAACTGTTTAAATTTTCTTATTGCTAATACATTTTTTAAATATCTTATGCTACATAAACAAAACCTTATTTACTATTCTCTTATTCTCTATATTCCTTATACTAAGTTTTATTAGCAGTTTTTAACTGTTTTTAATTGGGTTTTGGGTAATTGTACCCTGTCACTTCACTTTTTATTCTGTGTCTGCTTTTGTTTTATTAATCATTTAAATGAATGTCATTTAAACAGATTGGCAGTTCTTTGCTAACACATGTATTATATTACCTCTGTACAGAAATTAAGTCACTTAAAAGTTGTATTATTTCATTATTTACATAGTTTGTGAATGCCAATAATGAAACATAAGGTTCATTTTTTATAATACTAAAACTTCCACTGGTTCTCTTTACATTCCTTGATTCTATTTCTAAATGGTTATATAGTCTTACTAAAATCAAGAGATCTATTTGTAGGTTACAATGAAGATTTGTTCTTTGGTATTATATTATTATTTCACCTTGGTCCACTTTCAACTCTTACTCTATACACTTTTTTGGTCTTATATCTATTGTACATGTGGGGTTTTGCATTAATACTTTGTTATACTTTTTATTATTATTATTTTTATTTATTTTGGGATATGGGTATTTTTTACAAGAGCATTCCTTCTTCTTGTGGATGCTGTCTTCTTCTTGTTTCTTCATCGATGTCTTCTTTTCTTCTGGTTTCTTATAATTGTATTTTCTTCATCTTCTTGTGGATGTCATCGGGTTTTTGGGTTCCTTCTTCACTTACTCTTCTTGTTTCTTCAAATGCATCACCTTTTATGGTGGATCTTGCCTTGTTCTGGGGTTCTTCCTTATCTACTCCTAACTTTCGTTGTGGGTTTAGTTATGTTCTGGGTTCCTTCCTTATCTACTCCTTACCTTCCTGGGTATTACATTTTTTCACCTTTAGTTATTAAAATTGGTTTTGATGATTCATCACTTGTAACATTTATTTTATATGAACTTATATTTTAAATCAATGATTGTACTGCACGGTTGTTCTTAATTAATTCTTTATTATATTGCTTTCTTCGGATTTAAACATGTTATTATATTATTTTAATGATCAATTCGCCATTCATTTTTATGTGCTTATCTGTCATGCTACAATATTTATAACACAAGTTTGTATCGCTGACATAGCAATAGTCTCATCTACTCTACTTTTTTCTTACAATGACAATGATGATGAAGATGAAGACGATGCCAAAAATGGCGATGAAGATGACGACAACGACAAGAACAACAACACAACCCGCCCATTCAAACCTTTGCCTTCACTGGAACCGACCAATTCGTATGCAGAAACATGTCAACTAGGCATGTCAACTACTACTACTACTACTACTACTACTACTACTACTACTACTACTACTACTACTACTACTACTACTACTACTACTACTACTACTACTACTACTACTACTACTACTACTATTACTACTACTATTGCTATTACTATTAGAGAACTTTATAAAACTATGCAACCGAAAGTAATACAGAGTTCTTATGCCAATACTGTTGGTGAGTATTATGCTAAGACTGATAAAATAAGATCGAACCATTTAAATCACGTGAAATGTCCGTTCCACCGTTTGTGTCAGTTTTTTAGAGGCTTCTCAGTAAGCAGATCGTTTTCACAAGCACTGCGTGAATTTATTGTCGAAGTGAATTATTGTAGTGAGTGAGTTATATCGATGCCTGAATGCCAGAACAATTTTGTGGTTAATTTTTTTTGTGTAGTAAAATTTAAATGGATTATTTCTAGTTTAATTTGTAGATTTTGTAAAACAGATCTTGGTAGCTGATAGTAAATGTAATAGTTATCCGTCTTTGGTTTCTTGTCACTTGGCACAACATTCATTAGTCGTTGTTGCGTTTTGTAAAAAACATAACATCGACGAAACTATCTCAACAAAGATAGTTGCCTCAGAGTTGTTCGTAAGGCTACAATAAGCTTATGATAGATCCATATTGTATTCAAGCCGTGCAGGAAATAATAAACCTGTCATCAACAGACAATTTTAGCACTTCACGTGACTCAGAAATTTTGTTCAAGATTGCCTGTTTTGGAGAATGTTTTTTCAGATAAACCACGGTTCGGGTTTTCAGGTTTTCAGTACACAGGCCTATTAAGAGCTAAATCAAGAATGTATCTAATTAAGAGAGTTCTAAAAATTTTTATGAAAACTTAGCAATTAATAAAAATTGTTATGTGTTTGTGATTTCACGAAAAAGAGACAGATTCATTTTTGCATTGAAACATTAAGTTCCAAACTTATGAGGAAATTATTACAAACTTTATAGCTTTGTTAGAGACAAAAGAAGGAGAACACAGGTGGCCTTGAAATTAAAATTGCTTATAAGTAAATGATTTTTTTTACATAATATGTAAAAAACCCATTTTACGGGATGCGTGGTTTTACATACGTACAGTAACCATAATAATAACACTGTAACACCTATTATCATTAACACCGTCATAGATTATTTCTACTTTTGTTGTCACTATTTTGGTTAGAGCTAATCTTTTTTTAATTCTCTCAGAGCAGTTCCAGTAAACATAATTATATCAATTTGTTTATCACTTTATACTTGCTACTATTTGAGACGATCGATACAATGACACTGAGTTTTCACTGACTTACGTCTGAGTTATCTGGTGCAGTTGTTGATCTCAGCGGCAGTGGTATAACTCAAATATTACATTTCCTCCCTCATCCACTAATCTCCAATGTGAAGAATTTTTCTTCTTTCATATCCACTATATTTATTAGAGTGATGAATGGAAGGTGAAATTACATAAATCTGTAATGGGACTGGATGGAACAGAAGAGGCTGTTTAATTTCAAGACGTAACGGATTATAAACGTGGAAACGTCTCATAAAATCTTTTATATTGAGCGTTACTTTGTGTGGCTCTAAGCCGTAAAACATTCGGAAAAGAGGCAAGAACGATTAGAGGTTTTTCAGGTATTATGTTATAGAAGAATATATATACGATGTATATAGCAGATTAGTTGGCTGAAGGTGAAGTGTTTAGATACATGAAGAAAACTCGTAGAAAATGTTTCTTTACTGCTTCATTTGAAGGAAATATCGATATGTGGGGATATTAATTAGGGACAATAACTAAGTTACTGTAGTGTAATAGGAAATCCTTTATTAAATATCGTCATGCAAGAATCTGCTGTCGTTGAAATGGACATTAAGACTACTGGTTGCAATAGACTGATTGGATAATATGAATTCCATTATATGGTTAGATCGCACTATATCTTAGCGATTATGATACTGTGATATCACGCGGTAGAACACTTTGATTACTTACTATTCCTTGTAATATTATTGATGGTAATATATCACTGAGTTGCTACATGCTGCTCAACTTAGCAGCTATAAATATACCAACGTTATCTGTTTTTTCCGAAATGTTATCATAAAATCTTCCTAATATAATTTGTCTTCACTTTCTCTTCGCAGTAAGCACGGAAGAGCAAGGACTTCCACACCAAGGTCTTACCAAGGGTTTCACAGCAAGATTTTACTGTTTGTTAAAGTTTAATTAATTGCTTAACGTAAGGCAAACACATCGTCCAGGTCTAAGACTTGGAATTTCACTTAAACGTAACCTTACTCTCTCACGGTGCATATATGGACTTTGAAAATGCATATTAAAATGGAAAAATTAAATTCTTATTTATCGCAAATATACTTCCATTACATTAATTAAGTAAATTACACTAATTAAGTTTTTAAATTTTTGAATGACGAATACACACGATTGTAATTTATGGTGTTGAAACTGTGAGACTGTACACGTACAAATACTTCTATAATCCTATGTTAACAAGATTCTTTAGTTCGATTTTGTAATCTTTGAAAATAATATAATATACTATGCGGGTAATTGGGTACCAGCACGAATTACTTTGTTTAATTATGTCTCCAAACCATAGGAGTCTTTAAGTTAACACGTTTTGTTTTATTCTGATTGTGTCGTTAACGTAGATTAGATGGACATTTATTATTGTTATTCACATCTTGTAATGTTTTTAAGACATCTTGTTTCAAAAACAAGTAACAATGTCATTCAAAAATTAAAGATACGTAATATAGGAATTCGTTAAAAAGTAATTAACTGATTAAGTTGAAAAGTACGTTAATGAACACACGTAATCCATCACTTAAATAATTAACTGGAATTATTATTTAAATCATTGGTTACAATTAGTTAATTTATATATAACTTTACAAATTAATTACGTAAGTTATAAGTAGGGTTTATATTAAGTACTTTATATAGAAGTATAATGTAAATAATAAACAAGTAGTTAGATACATTCAAAATTATTCCCGAGGGAGTATCGAAACGTTGTCGACAAAATGTCGTTTCACAGCAACCGACCACGGCCTAGCAGTCCGGGTTTTAGATATAATTTTGAATATATTGACACTGACCGTACAACAGTAGTTAGATAGTAAGTACTAACGTAATTAAATAAACTAAAAATTAATTAAAATTGTAATTAAATAGTATTAATTAATTATATTAATTATAATAATAGAGTAATACTGTGGGTACGCAATTAATAATGAAATTACTTCGTGACTGCTAAAATAAAAGAGATCGGTTTAAAAAATAATTTATTTAGTATTTAAACAGGTTTCCACAATAGGATCTTACTGTTTGTCAAAGTTTAATTAATTACTTAACCTAAGGGAAACACATCGTCCAGATCTAAGACTTGGAATTCCACTCAAGGCTCGTGTTGTTGTTGTATTTTAAATGATTTAATTTTCTTGTTGCTCTACATTTAATGAGTTAATAAATATGTCCTCATAATTTTATAATGATAATCAAACTTATAAATGTTTATAAAAATAGATAAAAATTCCTACAACGGAAACACGTATTGAATACTTCGGTTATATTGCTATCTGCTTTAAACGTTAGACGTTTGCTGAAATCCTGTCGCGCACAGAATAACTACAGACAGGGAAATTCGAGCCAGACAGCCTAACGAAAACTGGAAACTTTTTCCAATCCGAACCGCTTGTACTAAGGGATTACGCAGTGTTTGGTGGAATTACGTACATTAATATTCCATAAATGACGCGAAAAAGGCTCAGCGACAGTAGACACTTCGGTTAGAAGCTTAAAGTTGGGCAAAGTCCGTACTCACGTATAGACTAGTTAATACAGTCAATTTGAGCTGCCAAATAAAAGCGTTTGGTCTGGTTAGCGTTACGAAATATAAGCAATAAACGTTTTTATTCACAACAATTAATATTGATTAGCTGGAATTTGTGTACTAACGTTTATCTGAAATATTTTGGTACTATCTGTATAGGGGCGCAAAATAATGTCAATATTAAAGTAATTATTAGTAGATAAAACAGTAATGTTTATTACACTTTTGAAGACGGTGTGGCATTATTATTTCATACCTGTTTGGTGGAACTTGTCAACTTATACAACTGTTGATATATTACACAACTTACATGACTATTTGCTACTGTTTAAGGTATTATTTTTGTGTATGTAAACATTTACATTCAATTTTTTGAGTAAATTTGAGTACACAAATGAAGTATTTTTCTAATGTAAAAACTCTGAAAAACTGTTACTAATACTACTATTGTTGTATTATTAACATTTTCTGTTTAAAGTTCTAGTTAACCTTTTTAAATTGTATTTCTAACGACACACGTTTATTGTGTGGTGCTGTGTGTATGTCTATTGCAACAATACATATATTTGCATACTTACCCAGGGCAGTATTTTTGTAAATAATTAGTATAAGAAGAGTATGACGAATAGTTTTAAATATTTTGCGCGTGAAACAGGCGTGTACATGCGACAGCCTGTCTGCGTACACCTGCCCGATGGAATTGTTCACAATTGTATTTCATCGCTTGTGTGTCTGTGTGTGTATGCCAATTCCAACAGGCATTGTACTAAGTGTGAATTGTTGGATTCTATTACTAAATCAGATGTTGGCAGGATTAAAAATAAATGAATAAATATGTTTTTTACCTGTTACCAAAGATATGTCACAATTCTAAAAACACCATTAGAATAAGGACATTTTTACGCGTATGGTGATGAAAAATTATTGCAGAAAAGTGTGGTTTGTTATTAATTAATTAAGGTTAATTACTATCATAATTAACTAGTAATTAACGAGTGTGTTATATGTAAACGACGAGTGAAAAAATTACTAAGACAATGCAACCACTCGCCTAAAGATAAAGTTTACGTGATCGCGAAAACGGACTAAAAAGTGATTAGTAAAAAAAAAGAACGCTACACTCGAATTGACAAAATTTAACATGTCAGAAACAATATCTGACATGTCAGTTTGCCGTCTACTATAAATACCTCCGGCAATTTTGGGTGAGGTCAGACACCGAGAATTCTGCCAATCGACTTGAAGATCATCATAATCATCACCATCATCTGCAATACACCACGATTGATGGAGGAACACAGGACCCATCATCAACAACAAGCTATAGAGTACTAAGGACGCATCAGAATCATCTTCATCGTCATTGTCATCATTCAGCACACAGACACACACACAGACACACACACAGACACACACACACACACACACACACACACGCGCAATGGCAATACGCACGTGACAAATGAACAATCATATTTTTGTAATTAAAGAAAGAACTCAGAAAAAACAGAATATGAGATAATAAAGTAATGTGAAGACTTAAATGTAAATAATGTAAATATTCAAAGTAAAGACATAATTGTGAGTTGGTTTTAAAAATAATAATTTTATTTTGTTCAATTTTAAAGAATAGGTGTGTCATTATAAATCATGAATATTTTGAAAGTAAATAGTATTTTTATTAAAATATGAATAGCAACAATTCAATTTTATTTTAGTAAAGTTAATATTATTTTTATAAATGAGTTGTTATTTTAATAATGATTCAAAGTCAGATACTAATGCAATATAAAAGAATTTTATAATTTGTTCATCATATATGTTTAGATATTTAAGACTATATGTTATTAATGTGTGCTGAATAGCAAAGGTATGTTATGTTTTCAGAGTGTAAACTTATAAAAGAAAATAAATTCCTACGACGTAGCCGGTGTGAAGGAGCAATATACAGTTGGGTTGGGTACATGGAGAAAGTGTATTTACTTTATAACACTTGTAACGTTGCACTGTGTTTGTGTGTGAGAGGGAGCCTATTTTCCTTGAGATTTTAGTCTATATTATATTTTTTTATTTCACGCAGTAGGTGGAAAGTCTGTAATGCCCAGTAGAGATTAAACGTACAATTCGTCTCCTCCGGAGGTTTAGTCTAGCATAGGCGTAATCGGTGAAGTGACCAACTCCACGAAAACAAGATTGTCTTTGTGTTCAAAAACCTTTTCTATGTTTCCTCAAGTCAGTGTTCAATAACAATAAAGTATTATTAGAGTCAGAGTAGAGAGACAAACATTTTGGATTTGAAGCTAGCAGTATTCAATGACAGCGAATGAACCCTGTAACTCAGACTTATTTCATATAAAATATAAATAAAATAATATATTGTTATGTGCTTATCTAGAAATTTATCAGTCGAATGAGCATAAATTGTTCTCTTACAGAATAAACTAGTTAAAGGATAACTTACGTTTGTTTCAGCTATTCTGAACTGTTTTACAGAATAAGTTTAATAAAAAAAGGAAGTTTCTTGTTATGGAATTAAGAGTTCATGCCCTTAGTACGTATATAGTAATACAAGAGAGTAATATGTTAACACTTTTTCTACACGGAACACTGACGTTTTAGATACAAAATTATTTAAAAATTTGTGTCTAAAACAAAAGAGTTCTGTGTCGAAAAAGTGTGTACTTATTACTATTGATACTTAAACACGTCATGGACAACAAAATTCAAGAATTTAATACACAAGAATTAATAAAACGGAGTAGTCTACTAAGTCGCTGTAATAATGAAGGAATTTTAATGAGTAGGCTGACTAAATAAATTCAGAAGTTTAATTAAGAAAGTTGTGTTAGTGGTTATAATCACAAACAGAATTATCACTTTTGCACACCACTATAGAAAAATTATTCCGATTAGCGCTTTCAAGCTTCTCAGCTCATCGTCAGATCGGAAATAACAACAACAGAATAAAACAAACTCTTCACACCCCCACCCGCTCCATTGTGAACACACACCCCCGCAAACAAGCTATAAGTCAAATGTCCCTTCCCAACCTTGAGCCCTGGGACCCACGTCTGGGCAGTTTGCATACTTGAGTTATATTTTTTGTTGTGTCTGTTGCGTCTGTGTTAGGTGTGTTTCGTGTGTACGTCTGTTGGTAGGTCTGTTACGTGTTAAATTCTGTATGTCGGTAAGGGAAAGACTTTAGGTCTTCGTGTTGCAGTACCACAACAAAACAATACGGAGTGAATTCCTATCTATTCCTATTTTTTTGGCGGTTTGTCAAGTTTCCTCGATCAAGAACCCCAAACTAACTGCTCAACCTTTCTCGACCAAAACATTTAATTTGAATTTACCCTAGAACTATCCTTTTACGTAAACATCTGATAGTTATTAGACGCCATGACATGATGTCTTAGCGTCTCATGATTGGGTGACCTTAGATGCCCATAGAGACAAAGTGGACTATGACGGCAGTGATTGGGTAGATCGATGACAAATATAAAACCTTAAGCTTGTCCCAGGGAGTTGCTTATAAGCACATAGACAGTTGTACTGATATATCTACGATCCGTAAGTCCGACGGCCTAGCAACAATGATGACTTCTTAGTATTTTATGAGGTAAGTTCGATTGTTGAACGTAGTCCGCTATAGTCATAATCGGCACAGAATGGTTTCTATGGCTTCGGCTTCTCTACACACTGTAAATGATCTTGACTTGTTTCAGTAAATAGTACTTTGAACTGCTATATACTGTGTTTGAGACAATCATTAAATGCCACTTGCATTCTCACTCTCGCATTATTTGAATACCTTATATCCTGACCGTCTTCCTGTCACAACAAGCTGGTAGCAGCGATGGATTCCGTTGCAATAATTAAGGATCTCTTAAATGCTGTGTATGCGTGCGTGTGTGTGTGTGAGAGAGAGACTGGTAGTATAGTGTGGTAAAGATTAATTCTGTGCCGGGACTTTGAATTTTCCCGGCGCGTGTAGAGTTGTTCAGGGCTACCAACACGGTTGGCAGCACTGCCGGCCTGTGCCATTGTCGACGCAGCGGCGACGCGATTAAGTAACCAGTCTGGGGTGTCAGCTGCTCGCTGGGTTTTTGTTCGCGATTAGGTTAGCCAATGGCTTATTCTTTGACAAACTGGGACAGGTTTATTTTACGGAGGCAGGTACGACCAACAAGTCTAGGCTTCGGCCTCATTTCTCAGCAAGCCTTCAACCAGGGCATTCCCGTTGGTCTAGCGGCCTAGGTTAACATGTGTGTCTGAATCCTTTCATGCATGAGTAGACTCCTAAGGACGTTCAGGTGTGTATACTTAATTATTTTATTTGATTTTTATTTAATTATGGATTATGTGTGTTACGATTGTGTAAGCGTGTGTGTGGCCCGGTTTATTCGTTATTGTAGAACCTTATACTTTGTAAAATTTTAATGTGCTAGTTACTTCCTGTCTAAGGACGAAATTATTTCTTGTCAACTCTTATTTAGTTAAAGCTTCTTGAAAATAATTATTAGTCTTTAATGAAATTAAACGATTTGGATTTAATTGAAGTGAATAATGTGTTATAATGTGAGACGTATCAATATAAGCTTGGAGGCGACTGCGGTATTGCCATGTCGCTTCACTCCCCGCCCTCCACGCCTTTGCCTACGCATAACCAAGTGTAACGTGCGACAACGCTGGAGGGCGAGGGGCGGGGAAGAGCTGTTACTATTGCGTAACCTCGAAGCTTACAATGCTAAGTCCCGTACTATAATAAAACTTATTGTCAAAGTGATTGAGGTGGTTGTGTTCCGAGGCGAGAGAGTGTAATGTCTGGGTGTATTAACTGGCGGCTAATCCCCAAATAAAATGTTATAGGGTCCTTGCCTCGGCCAGGAAAAAGGGGGAAGATCGGTGGTCATGAGAACATCTGTGATCACCAGCAGAGCAGTTCTACAGTAAGCAGTCCCCGAAGCCGTCAGACCAAGAAATGCGGAAGATCAAAATACACCGAGAGATCCAGAAACACCAGAAACGATTTCCAGTAAGCAGTTACCATAGCACATGTCGGAACATCTGCTCGTCCACAGTTCATCTGGTTTCAACTTAAGTTCGTCGCTACACACTTACAGGTGGGAGCGTTTCATTTATCCCTCTTCAAACTACATCAACTTCATAGACTGGCTACCCTTGTTTTCTACATTAAATATCTGTCAACTTCATCCGTGTAACAACTTATTAAGAACTAAAAATATCTCAAGGTCACAAGAACTCAAGTTGTAAAATTGTAACTTATTCCATTGTAACTTGTCTAACATACACCATGAGGGGGTGGTTAAACTGTTTTACTAAGGCATGGTTGCCTTACTTAAGCTATGTGTATCCGATTATCTTTATTACCATAAATAAAGATGTATTACCATTATTTTATTATTATTATTCTTGAAAGGCTATTAGTGTTTTTTTTTAACTAAGTGGTAGGTTTAACGTTTGGATGCTCCGTCATTACTACTGGGTTCATGTTTGCGTTGTTCTCCCTCATGGGGTATGCTAGTCTGGAAATATATATGTATACCTTTTATGTCCATTTACAGAATACTATAAATTAATGACTATATGTAAAGAACGATATGAAGCTGGAACATTGTGTCACCAACTTCAAATCTCATAAATCTTCTTATTTTGTTAAAATCTGTTGATTGCAAATCTTGTCACTCTGTTAGGCTCCAGCATACTTTTCGCTTCCTCTAGGTTCATTAGCCTAGTCTTAAATATTATGTACGGTCCGGTGACCGCTACAATTCTTTTGATAAAAGAAAAGATAACTAAAGTAAATATATGTTTTGAGATTAAACCAAGATAACAAAATATTGAGACACTCTATTTTTACTATTTATTCTTTGCTTGCGTGTGTACTTTACTACGATGTTAGATTTGGTTCGGATTTTAGATGTAACTAGGAGTGTCACTGACACAAATGGGCGGAGCATTTGATATTCGTAATAATTTATTTATCAATATTTTTACAATCAACCGTCTTTGATCCGTTAAATAAACAGATTCGTAATAATTTATTTATCAATATTCTTACAATCAACAAAATATATATACTTTTATGATACACACTTTTTAATTAATACACTACATTATAATACACTATACATTAATTGTCATTAGACATACTCCACAACCTTTTGCAACTTATCCCTACGATCAACCATTGATAGACTTCTATTAATTTTTAGCAGTTTATCTAAATTAAACGCCGATTTTAATAATAATTCTTCTAATGTTTTCACTCTTGAAAGAGCAACATACGTTAATCCAACCTGAAATTCATTGTCTCTTAAATTAACAATTGCCTTATCTAATGTATCCGTTGTGATCTATGTATACTAACAGCATATGATAACATTAACGGGAATTGTTTGCGAGTACAAGAAATTACATTTTTCTTGAATGATGTCACTACTGGTACAATGGGTATTGAATTCTCGTACAGAACTGGTCCTGTATATTTTTCGAAAGATACAAGTAGGCCTATACATATGAGCATGTGATCGTTATAATTTTTGCATGCAACTGCCGGGTCATAAATAATATCAGCTACTGTCCCAACTGAACCGTTGGCTAGTCCTTTTGTAATCGAAAGATTTCTTCTAAGGATAACTCGAGCACCTTTACATAAACGTAATTGGGCAAATAATCCCTGAGCATCGTCAGATTTTGCTAGAGAGCCTTCTGGGTAATTATGGATTGCATTGATTAGAGCCACGGGTTGCTTATTTCTTTCTAGTTTTTCATAATTAAAACGTTCGATTTCAGCATTTTTCGACACTATACAGACAGTATCTTTGAAATTGTCCCCGATATTGTTTACATAAAATCTTTTAGATCAGAGCTGATAATCTTGTTCAGTGATTGTTCCATTTGCGACTCTATTTGAAGTATCTCTGAAATTTTTTGATTACCACCTTGCTGTCTCATAATCTCCGTTAAAAAGAAAACTTTTTTGAACTGTTTATATAAAAGATTCGATTGCATTATTACCAATATTGTAAAGACTCCTGTCACAAGTCGGTGGAAGTTGAGACCAATCACCGGCTATATACACTCAAAGCCCACCAAAAGGAACAACTGAAGAACGCTGCTTTGCTTATTTAAGTCGCATATCCACTTTGAAAAACAAATTCAAAACCAACATGCTGGCTTCATCAATAATAACGAACCTCACATCTTTTAATTCTTCTTCAAAAGCAATTTTGGATTCACCTCCTAAATCTTTGAAAGTTCCTCCCCTTCTATTTGAAGTATTTATTCTTAGAGCTGAATGAATAACTTGTCCAGCAATATTGTTAGCTACCACACCAGTAGGAGCCATTAAAAGAGTTGCATCGCACCCAAAATATGAATTAATTCTCCTAACCATTTCATTAATTACACAGCTTTTACCAGTTCTAGCTTTTCCCTGAATAATTGCAAGTCTTTGATTGCAATCATCATAGTCATTTAGCTGATATTCTAAGAAAGATAATATCTTATTTTCTTGGTCGTTGAAAATAACATTATATGATTAATGAGAATCATACTGATTTCCAAATGTTTCTAGATTCTTTTCGATGAAAGAAGTTTTATTCTTTATATCTGGATATTTGTAATAGGCTGCTTCCCAATTATGATCAAAATCGATATCACGATTACCTAGACCAACATGAGTTGGTAGTGCATTAGGCATTACTGCTGCTATAGCCATCCAGTCTCTATCGTCAAAAATATCGTCAATTGAGGGATTCTCATTTATAAGGTTTTGCCTTTGCTGAGCGATTCTAGATTCATCTAACGTTTCCTCTTGCACCAAATTACAACCCATGAGTCGTGCCAGATCAGGCCACCAAAGAACAGCTGGACTCAAAGTAAAAAACCCGTAGGAAGATTATCACACTACTCAATCAGTGACTCAAGTTCACCCCTTCGTTGAAACCAGTAAGATTTTGATCCTCTTATTTTCCACACCAATAATATAAACTTCTTATTATTTGAGGAATACTCGACAGCGTGTTTCTCAGTTGCTTTATTGTTCAATTGAAATGAGATTTTCTAGCAAATATTGTCCCTCGTTGAATAGTTTGATGACGCTGAACAGTGTTCAATGCAAAATATCTGAACCTAGGATCTTGTGCAAAACGTAGGTCTTTATATTGCATCAAAAACTGAAAATATTCAAGTGTTGTAAGTTTCATAGTACTTGCTCGAGTATTATCGTTTAGTTAAGCAGGTCCGTAAGGTAGTAAAGCGGGAAATGCCATGCTTACACTACACGAGAATGCCATGTTTATCCTTCGCACGAGAATTAATTTATGATATTATTACCTTGTGGCCATGGAATTACATTATTCACTGAGATTGGAGTCGATCAACTTCTGTGATTCTAATATTCTCCAGGATCATACTTTCATAAATTTCTTCTGAAAAGTCCCTTGATCTGTATTCACCTCAGCAAAATCAACAGTGGGTATCATTGTATAAATACTATCATTTAATGGAAGTTGAGATATTTGTTCCATATCAATGATGATATCACTATAGAAATGATTATTCATTTTCAAAAAATTTAGTGTTTCTAAAATTTCACGTCTCACATGAAAATCCCGATGTCCGTTAACACTTTCCTTTCTTACAACTATAGTGCTCAGTGAAGCGGGTGTAGGGGGCAAGGAACTAACAATCTCCGTTATATTTTGACCAATGTTTATAATAATTCCCTTATAAACATATTGACCGGGAAAGCCTCTCGATTTTACCCTATACACACGCATTACTGGCTGTACTCTTGCTATCAAT
The DNA here is from genome assembly GCA_034769895.1 of Magicicada septendecula. Lineage (NCBI taxonomy): Eukaryota > Metazoa > Arthropoda > Insecta > Hemiptera > Cicadidae > Magicicada > Magicicada septendecula. Next base: position 287,753,294 of record CM068371.1, read on the forward strand.
AGTTGTTCTACATAAGTGAGATCCATCAGTTCTATAGGTACATCTTTAGAATCCATACGATTAACTACAGTAAACTTATTTGGGTTTTGCTTACACTGCGGACACATATCAAAAAATGTTTGCTGCATCAACACTCGAGAACAATTTACACAATCATAGAATTCTAGAGATCGTAAATTATCTTCAAATTCATTCTGTGTTGTTTTGATTATATAACACATCATTCATGTTATGTTCTGCAGAGCCTTCAACAGTTGCTGCAGCAACATTTTGTCGCTGTCTCATGCGCCTTTGATTTGTAGTTAAACGTCCAATATTTGGACCTCTTCTCCGTCGAGGCATACTATAAATAATACGTATATATAAATTGATGAATACGAATGTATAGAATATGCGTATAAACAGAAAAATAAAAAGTACAAAATTGAATAAGAAGTATAAGAATAATAATTTTAATAGAATTTGGAAAATTGAATAAAGAAGTATAAGATTAATAATTTAAATAGAAATTTGGATTAAAATTTACCTGAACTGTGATTCGTTGCAATATGTAATGGAAAGTTGCAGTTGCTTCAGCGACTACATAGATTCTCGTCTAAAAATTGACACTTATTCAACACTTAAGTCCAATCCGTACATCTGGCTACACCATAGAACATTGCTCTACTACTGTTTGAATTAAACACGTGTGAGATACGAATACAAAGAGTATACAGCAAAATCTTATCGAGCGACAGCTAGCGGAGGCGGCGGGAGCCACACACGCTCACGCACCGGCATTTGTGATACAGCAAAATCTTATCTTATCGGGCGACAGCCAGCGCGGACGGCGGGAGCCGCACACGCACACGCATCGGCATTTGTGATACAGCAAATCTTATCTTATCGGGCGACAGACAGCGCGGGCGGCGGAAGCCGCACACGCACACGCGCCGGCCCGTGAGCGCCGAAATCGGCCGGTGACCGGTGAGTCGCCTAGTGCCCCGTAAGTGCGAGTGAGACAGAACGCCGTAGCTGGGCCACGATATCTCTATTTCTCTTCCTCTCACACGTTGAAGTTAAGAGTTTTAAAAAATTGTAATCTCTTTTGAACTAAATAATTTAGAGAAATAAAAATTACATGTATGCACTCTACAATATAGTTCGGATATGTATGCCAAATTTTATAACTTTCGGTTGAGTAGTTTCGGAGGAGTTCGCGGTCTAATTTGTGCACCGAGTCATGGATAGAGGGCTATGCCTGATTTCGCTACGCTCATCAGGCTCCGCTCAATAAACTTAAGAACAACCTTGTGTATTCTAGAGTACTGAACATGGTAAATGACAGTCCAATACTATGACGTTAAGGTGAAGGGGCCGTAATCACATACATGCAGCCGTCACACGTGTACTCGTAGCGTTAACTTCCAGTGTATCACGAATCAGTGTGTAAGCTTCACAACGTTCTAGAAAGGTCGGTCGAGTTAACAGGTTTAGGTTCTTTCTCGGCTCATCATAAAGTTTTTACATTTATGGTAACTTCTGTAAATACAGAGAAGCTGTAGTTCCGTCAGCTAGTTTTGTTGTGGCATTTTCAGTAAGGTTTATTGCTGATGTTTACTTGTAGCCTTAATTGAATGAACTCTACAATTGTGCACTCAACCACCTTTGTTATTCTGCCACTAAGTTTATTCTTACGTTGGAATTACGTAAACATTATTTTGAAGGGATCTTGGAATTACTGACTTAATGAGAATTACTGTAATGTGTGAAGAAGTTGAATAACACGCAACCGGACTAACTTCCGGAAATGCCTTAGTACGGGTGAAGTAGTGTTAAATAGTTTTGACACGGCCGTAAGTTTGTATAGATAACCAAACAGACTGTGTACACAAAACAATTATTTTTGGCTTTCCCTAGTTTGTAAGAATGCATTTTATGCTACAGTACAATATGGAACGTTACAAGTTAGGTACGATGGGGAACTACAAAGTTAATATTCATCCGCTTGTTTTTAAAAATTATTGAAAAGCAATGATATTTTTTAGTAGGTTTGAAAATGGTAGATGTTTCATGACGTACATTATTAACAACTTCAGTTTATAGTGTTCACGTTGAAACATTTTTGAACTATATGCGTTAGTTCCAACGAATTATAACAGAGTTTTAAATTAATTCGTGTAAATATTTTACGTTTAAATTTAAATACCTTGCTTTCACCTGTCCCATTTCTGATCTTTCATGTTAAATAGAAACCACACCATTTACCGCCTTTCGAATGTTTTATACGATTAACGTAATAAATTTTTTGATAATAAAGAAAACCATGCACACATTATTTTAGTAATAGCTTGATTTTATTTAAATTATTTTAAACAAATATTTATGTTTTCAGAATTAAACATTTTTTAAATTAGCTTTGTCACAGAACAATAAACGGAAATATATTGTTATAAATTTAGTAACTTACAGAGCTTGTAGAAATATCTTTGTATCTTCGTAAATTGCGTCATGAATAAAGTGAGAAAAAGTTGAATATCAGTTTGTTAAAAGACTTCAGTTACGTTTCATCTAAACTTAATAATTTTATTTCATTTTACAGATAATTTTATATTCTTCAATGTTGTTTTTTTATTTGTTCCCCAAAATATGATGTTTTTGTGGAAACCTGTTTTTACCGCCTCATCAACTGTCATTTTTGGTGACGAAAAGGGTACGTGTAGTATGCTGTATATATGCCATCATTTGTGATTTAATCCTATGGTTATAACTTTAGCTTGTTTATTATTGTTTGACAAGGTAACATAATCGAATGTTATTAGGAGGGGCATCCATACTAGAAATCATATTACTAGCAGTTTTACATAGTGTTAATAGTATTAACAGTGCATTGAAATTTGCCGTTTTATTCTTATCATAAAAGCTGTAATTAATGCTGATAATAATAATTGTAAACTTCTAAAGTTAAATTTTTTACATCTGTCAATAAAATGTGTTCAATTAGTATACTTTAATTAGTGTTAACCAAATACAAATAACTCCTACAACATAATGGGTGTAACACACTATGACCAAATAGGAACATAAACGGGTAAGATCGCTACTTAAGACACGTATGAAACAAAAAATGAAAAAAACGTCTGAACAGATTTTCTCACATTCTACAAGAGGGAAGTACCAACCCAGTTTTTACAACTATGTTAGAAACAATAATTCACTGAAGACTCAATCACTGACGTTTACTGACCTACTCCTGGCTCAGACGGAAGCTTTCCATTACTCTTTTTTACTTGAAATTTCCTTTCAATAAGTCCGTACTTTCTGACAGACAAAGCTGAAAAAAACCTTAATCACTAGACTGCTGCAGTAATGTTACTACAAGTGATTTAACGTTAACTATTTTATCAAAGACTGATTTTACGTAGGTTTTATTTCACAGTAAAAATATTTTATGCGGGTATGAGTTTTTGGCGTTTTACAAAAAATTGAATAACTACTTGCACGTAAATAAATTAAGAAACAAACAATTTAAAGCAATATGCAGACGAAATGTTTCTCCTTTATTAAAACATGAACATGTGTAAAATTGATCCTAAAAGGGTTGAGCTTAGATGTTAATAGTAAACTGCTGGATTGTAGTTGAGTTAGAGTTAACATGACATTTTTATAATAAGATGTTAGAATAGAACAAAGAATACAGATCGTATTTTTTAAAACTAATTAAAAATATCAAACAACAGAAATTTCAAACAGGTGGTAAACAGTAAATAAATTGACCGACAGATTTGGAAATTAACAGATGTTTACATGAAATATGAATCTTATAGAACACTAAACGTTTTAGTTCACCGGCTAAGCTATATATATCGCTGCGCGAACTTTAAAACTAACACTTGTAATTAGAAATTTTGTTTATGCGTGAAATAGCTTCAGGTTTTGCCTAATGAACGAACCTCTTGAGTGATACCATTAGGCAGGACAGCACAAACATGAAGGATGATGTCATGAAGCCATCTATTCCTTGGACTCGGTAACCTCGCGTTAGCCTTGAATCTCCGCATGAGTAATTAACTCGACCTCACTGACCCTGTTATTCTGAGGAGAATCGGTGTATTACTATGCTAACAGTGTATACTAGGTTAACAGAGACAACAACTTTTGTATATCAACCACAACAGCAGCCGGAGGTTCTTCACGACTACTCATCACTTTCGTGAGAACATCTGTAACCTGAGGCCATGACGGGAGACGAGGGAGCAGCCAAGTACATGTAATAGAATCCATCGAGGGACGAGGATCAAGGACTCCAGGACTACACGACTACAAAGGAGCATCCAGGATCGCGGACTTAGGACCGAAGAGGACAAGCTGCCGATTTACCACGACAATAAGGTGAAAAACAACCATATATTTGTAAAACAGAGACTCACAGAAAGACAATATGATTAACAATGCAAAAAGACAGACAATCCAATTCAAAGATGAATTAATAAATTTTGCAAATGTAAATATTTCTTGTATAGTAATTAGAGTAATGTTTTTAAAAAATATTTTAACTATAATTTTGAATCAATAACTTAGTCATTGATATTTAAATTGATATAAAAGTAATTAGTAAATTTTATTAGAAAACAGAGCAATACATATGCAGAATATTCAAAAGAAATTAGATCATTAGAAAGAAATTAGATAATCTAATAATTATCACACTAATGAGCAAGCCGAGAGCAATATTAGATAATTATTGTATATTATGTCTATGTGTAATACGAGATTATCACTTATATGTAATAATTAGATGTGTGCTACGACTACACACAGAAGCAAATAATAATGATATTTTAAATCGCAACCAAATGAAAAATTTTTGATTAATAAATTTTTAAACGATTTTAAACTAATTACGTTGTGTTATTATTATTACGATTACACCCATCATATACACACACGATATTTATGTGTTGTAAATGGCTTCCAAGAACGTCCAGGAGCGCACATTAAACAAATAAAATAGTAGTGTTGTTGCATAAAATGTCGCCCAAGAACGTAGGGCGCGACCATGCCATTTAACTATTAAAAAACAAATTTTAAAGTTAAATGTATGCTCTAAAAAGTATGTTAAATAAAAAAAATGTATTATATGTAATAACTAATATTATATTAAATATTATTTGAATGTTATTTCAATTTGTTGTGTATTATAATAGCACAACTGGCGCTCAACAGGTAATTATTGTAAATGAAAGTGTAATCGTAATGGTAATATAATAATCATAACAGTAATAATACAAAACAAAATAAAAAATAAAAAGTAGTATAACCGGGATCACCAATAATAATTATTTTAAAATATAATATAAATAAAAATAATTCAACATGGCAGAACCAGGAAGTTTGAATCTGGAGGCACTTCAAAATATGCTGCGAGCCATGATGGACGAATTAAGTATAAAACAAAAAGAAGAGAATAGAAAACAAACGGACGAATTAAATCTAAAACTCGCAGAAAATTTAAATGATAAACTGGGTGAATTAAAACATGAGTTAAAACAAGATAAAGTACAATTAAGAGAAGAATTAAAAAAATTTAATGCAAAACTAAGAGAAGAAATAAAAGAAGAATTAAAACAAAATATAATAGATAATACTACACAATTAGTAGATACAATTATAGACACTAATACGCGCATAGATGCACGTCAAAATAAAGTTAAACCAGCACGTCATGAACAAGCTGTTAAAATCGAAGATAAACTAGAAGAAAGGTTGATAATTAATAAAGACGATTCTAGTGAAATAATTAATACTAGAGAAGAGTATAAAATAAAATCCAAACAATCGTACCTCGTTTACAAGAATATCCAATTCGCTGTTTACACACAAGGTATTAAAACAATTGAAGAACTAATACTTGTAACACTATCGGAGCACATCACTCGCGATGAGAGTACACAACACAATTATCGACAGCACAATAATCACAATTATAATCATAACCACTACAGTGATTATTATTCTACACCAACGCAACACAAGAGAAATCGGTCAGCTGTGAATGTAGGTCACACACCAACGACTCAAAGCGTGGAATGTAGTCGTCAAGAGAGGGAGAGAAGCGGAGAGAGAGAGAGAGAGAGAGAGAGAGAGAGAGAGAGAGAGAGAGAGAGAGAGAGAGAGAGAGAGAGAGAGGCGTTATGTTTGGCCGACTCCTAGAAAGAAATTCTCACCATATGATCGTACAAGTTACACGATCAAAGCAAACGTGGGAACAAAGAGAGAATGCGAAGCGGAAATAGCCGTACAGTCGGCTACTCAACGACAAGGAACAATACAAACGTCCTGTCAACTGACGCGATGGATTGTGTAGCCCAGACGAGAGTGTGACTCAAGGAACTTCGTACAATGCTCGACTGTAAATAAAAATTATTTTAAAAATACAACGATTTTAACTATTAATAATATGAGAAATAATATGTAATAATAATATGTAAATATGTCAAGAATTGTCATTTCTACGGAAATGTAATGTAATGAACTCTTGTGTACTGAAATGAATTTTAGCCAGAAGAGTGTGAGGAGATCTACAAATAAAGAGGAACGCAGTACGTCTATTACATATTCGATTTGAAGCTAGTAACGAAGTAAGAAGAATGCTACAAAATCTAGCAAAAGAACAGGATCAAGATATGACCTTACGAAATTTAAAACATCAATCTCACCTACCAGCACAATATAAGCTACATAACAACATTCTTTTCAAATTAATAAGACAGGATTGGAAAGTTGTGTTGACAACGAGATGTTACTTAAACTGATAACACCAAGTCATGAGAGCTTAGCTCATGCAGCGGCATTAAAATGTTATTTATCCCTTAGACAAGATTTTACTATCAACAACATGTTTAGAAAAATTAAAAATGAACTGAAGGAATGTTATAATTGCCAGACTGCTAAGCAACCTAATCTTCACACATATGTGGAAATGCAAAGTATACAGAAGGAAGCGAAGGGGGAGTTAATTGCAGTGGACTTCTTAGGACATTTACCACGATCAAGTCGAGGGGTTAAACACATACTAGTCTGTATAGACGTGTTTTCTAAGGCAGTTCATCTGTATCCTATTATGCGACCCACAACGAAAGCTGTCCTAAAAAATTCTGTTGCAAAAATATATTCCAATACATGGTAAGATGAAGAGGATTCTTAGTGATCAAGGAGTGCAATTTCAAAGTGAGGTATGCAATAGAATATTAAGAGAAAATTGAATCCAACCCATACTCACATCCATCAGACATCCACAGGGAAATTTAGCCGAGAGAGTGAAAAAAGACGTGGGTAAGCACCTACGTATTTACTGCCGTAACCAACACAATAAATGGGCAGAGTATTTACCATTCTTTGAGAAAGCCATGAATGAGAATTATAGCGAAGCAACGAGCGACACACCAATAGAGATTGAACAAATGTGACGATTTCATTAATTAAAAAAATCAAATAATTAATATATAGGTAATGTAAAAGCTGATAAATTTTAAATTTTAATAAATCGCACATTTAAACTAATTTTATCGCTATCATAAATCATAATATTATTTAATAAAGAGTTTTAATAATAACATAAAAGGAATGCGAGTGTACAGATAGGGAAACCCTTGTTAATTAACCCTGCATAGACATGCGCTAACCGGAATTAACTTGAATACCGACCCCTAAACAAACTAATAATCCTTGAAAATTAATATTAAATAAATAAATAAACAAGACCACAGTAGTGTACTATAATGAAGTCTGTAATTAAGAATATTTTTGGATAATTAAAAGGTCAAACTTTAACCCCTTAAATAGAGGATAAATGTGGAACTATTTTGTTGCGACACATAAACTCCGCACGATTAACTGACCCTTCCTACATAGTAGAGAGTCGAGATGAAGCGCTCGCGTAGAAAACACGCGTTTGAACCATGTCTCAGAGAAAGACAGAATATTTGTATTTAGAAGACAGTTACAACTATGTGCAGCAAAAGTATTGCCAAATTAATGTGGTAGTAGTCTAAATGTTAAAAACCGAAATGTATAAATAACTGTGTAAGGGATGACATCTCATTTGTTTAATTTTGTAAGATGTCTATGTTGTTTTAAATAATATGGTACGAGCTACCAAAAGTGAGAACTTTTATAAACAATAATGTGACGTGCGATTCTGCAACAAACAAGAACATTTACGGCACTTATACTACTAACGATGTTTAACTACGAGACTTCTGAGAACCTCCACACTACTTCATTATGAACTAACCACTTAAGGCACTTCAACAGGAAAGTTAACTCTACTTAAGATCAACCGCTGACGAACACCATAAGGAACAAGGACCCTGACTACGAGTAAACTGATGGATATGGCAGGTGACACGGAGACTTGTCCTCCGTGATTAATTAAAATTGTAACCAATGAATTATTAAAGACGGTTGAAATGAAAAAAATAGAAAGACTTTAACGATAACCACTTTATAAGATATAGTATGTTTTAGAATTCAAAATATTTGTAGTACCGAATAATGCTGATGTATATGTATAGCTTCACTGATACAAATTTTTAGATTAAGTCCATTCTTCAAATGGCCCCCAAATAGTATTATAGAATCTAATAAGCGAGCTTAACTCATAAACAAGTTTAAGGTCCCGGATCCGTGGATAATGCTAGCACTGATAAATCCATGTGTTTTGCCCCAGTTCTTTAAAAAAAATCTGTTATAAATTGTAATCTTTTATTCAGAAAACCTTATATGGGAATATTTATGTAGAGCTGTTGTAGTAATGATTTAATAAAGAGATGTAGTTACTTTACACTAAAACAGTGAGTGAATAAATCATCAGACCCCCCATGTAAAAGTTCCTTTAGTTATTACTACAGCTGGTTTATATAGTAATTAAAATTTGATTACGAGTATGGCAGCCCGTGCAATTGATCAGAGGTAAGTATGCACAGGTTCCCGATGTTATAACGTAGGTGACACGTTATAAGATGCGCCACTCTGCTGATTTATATAAAAGGTTTGTAAGCATCGTGACGCATATAAGATGCGCCACTCTGCTATGGTGTAGAGAATAATTAATCGTGAACGGAGTGACACATATAAGATGCGCCACTCTGCTTTGTAAAAAAAAAAGAATATATTTGTGTGCATCGTGACGCATATAAAATGCGCCACTTGGTTTTGTTTAATAAGTAATTGTGTAATATTGTGACACCCTGTTGATCTATTCACTCATGTACTTTAATATATGTCTAAAATTTTAAATAAAATAAAAATGATAATTATTATTATAGTGGTATAGTAAATAGGTAACTTTAATTGTGAATTAGATATAGGAATTTACACAATGTTAACTTAGCGCCACAGGTATACGAAACAACATCAGGTACGTACTTGTCAAAAAATTTCATTCATCAACGTGTCGGTTTGTAGACAAAATCTGACCGGTTAAATTCTTGTCCACGCCTGTGTAAAACTGTCATAGTTACCTCGCGCAAAGTTGAGTTAGACAATACCCAACCCTCTTCCATTGTTCTATTGTTATAAGAAGCGTGTATCATCCTGTGCGTAGTGTCCGAGAATTTCCCCCTTCGTTGAATGTATATTGACGCCTGTGTGAGATTTCTCTTTCTCTGAAATTTATTTCTCTCACTACCAATGTAAATTTTAAATGTGAACTTTAATCGTTTATGTGTGAAAACAAGAAAGAGTAGTATAGAATTTAATGCGAATAGTAGAATAAGTATTTGTAGTGATTCATATTCCAAAAATGCTTTAGTTAACCCTTTGTATTATTAGATAAAGTATTAAACCCCTGAACCCTAAACAAAAACTTTTGAACAAAGTAAAATAAAATCAAAGTAAGTAAACGTGTCCTAACTAAATAAAAAAAATATAAATAATAAAATTTTTTTTAAATAAATAATAAGTCCTTTTAATTAAAGAGGCGAATAATATCTTAAATTATACTAACGTGTTATAAAAGTGTACTAGTGAAATAAGTAAAAGAAAATAATAATAAAGGTATATTTGAATAGTGTAAACACCCGGTTGTGGCCTGTTTGAAAATAATTCCCCAGCGTGCCAGTATATAAGACAAACTCGTTCGTGCAGGAAATAATCGTGTTTAGTATTGTAGGAAGCGACCCCAATTTTTATGAAATCCTAAAGTGGTAAACAATAGCCACCGCCCCTGTGTATAATACAATGCACAGTGTGTAAAAGTGTTTGTCCCCTCTTGCATAGTTTGTAACAGCTGATCGTTTAGAAGTAAATAAAGATTCCCCTTCGTGAAATTCCGCTTATCTCAGTAGAATAAGCAATTAGAGTTAAGAAAGGATCTGAGGTCGAGTATGGGATCGACTTTAGATTACCTTAGTAGTATTAAGAGATAGAAATAAGAAACGTAACAAATTCACAACGGCGCCGCACTGAAAGAGTTCTTTACAAGGGTTAAAGAAAGTGCAGAAAGCTAACTAATAGAGTTAGAGTATGCAACATGTAATCAGTCGGGCCACGATGTTGTGAGGTTACGAAATTAGTAGTAAGAAATAAAATTAAGGTAGCCTTTAAGAAACGAGAAAAAGGGAACTTCACGAAAGAAAGAAAACGAGTACTAAGTAAATTTTACACGGTAATCCCCAAGCATACTCCCAGTACATTGCTGACCAATATAACACATATATTTCCCCCAGCCGGAGTCTGATTTAAGCGGCGGAGTATGTGACGATTTCATTAATTAAAAATAAAATAATTAATAAATAGGTAATGTAAAAGCTGAGAAATTTTAAATTTTAATAAATCGCACATTTAAACTAATTTTATCGCTATCATAAATCATAATAATATTTAATAAAGAGTTTTAATAATAACATAAAAGGAATGCGAGTGTACAGATAGGGAAACCCTTGTTAATTAACCCTGCATAGACATGCGCTAACCGGAATTAACTTGAATACCGACCCCTAAACAACCTAATCCTTGAAAATTAATATTAAATAAATAAATAAACAAGACCACAGTAGTGTACTATAATGAAGTCTGTAATTAAGAATATTTTTGGATAATTAAAAGGTCAAACTTTAACCCCTTAAATAGAGGATAAATGTGGAACTATTTTGTTGCGACACATAAACTCCGCGCGATTAACTGACCCTTCCTACATAGTAGAGAGTCGAGATGAAGCGCTCGCGTAGAAAACACGCGTTTGAACCATGTCTCAGAGAAAGACAGAATATTTGTATTTAGAAGACAGTTACAACTATGTGTAGCAAAAGTATTGCCAAATTAATGTGGTAGTAGTCTAAATGTTAAAAACCGAAATGTATAAATAACTGTGTAAGGGATGACATCTCATTTGTTTAATTTTGTAAGATGTCTATGTTGTTTTAAATAATATGGTACGAGCTACCAAAAGTGAGAACTTTTATAAACAATAATGTGACGTGCGATTCTGCAACAAACAAGAACATTTACGGCACTTATACTTCTAACGATGTTTAACTACGAGACTTCTGAGAACCTCCACACTACTTCATTATGAACTAACCACTTAAGGCACTTCAACAGGAAAGTTAACTCCACTTAAGATCAACCGCTGACGAACACCATAAGGAACAAGGACCCTGACTACGAGTAAACTGATGGATATGGCAGGTGACACGGAGACTTGTTCTCCGTGATTAATTAAAATTGTAACCAATGAATTATTAAAGACAGTTGAAATGAAAAAATAGAAAGACTTTAACGATAACCACTTTATAAGATGTAGTATATTTTAGAATTCATAATATTTGTAGTACCGAATAATGCTGATGTATATGTATAGCTTCACTGATACAAATTTTTAGATTAAGTCCATTCTTCAAATGACCCCCAAATAGTATTATAGAATCTAAATAAGCGAGCTTAACTCATAAACAAGTTTAAGGTCCCTGATCCGTGGATAATGCTAGCACTGATAAATCCATGTGTTTTGCCCCAGTTCTTTAAAAAAAATGTGTTATAAATTGTAATCTTTTATTCAGAAAACCTTATATGGGAATATTTATGTAGAGCTGTTGTAGTAATGATTTAATAAAGAGATGTCGTTACTTTACACTAAAACAGTGAGTGAGTAAATCACCAGACCCCCAAGTAAAAGTTCCTTTAGTTATTACTACTGCTGGTTTATATAGTAATTAAAAAATTTGATTACGAGTATGGCAGCCCGTGCAATTGATCAGAGGTAAGTATGCACAGGTTCTCGATGTTATAACGTAGGTGACACGTTATACAAGATCGTCAGCCCGACAGGTTTTGGAAGAGGTATGTTCACAAACCTGCTAATCAGAACTTACCGATACCATTAAGCATTAAGATTGCACATGCAAAAAGAAGAATAATGGAAAAAAGTAATAAGAGAATTAAACGCTGAACTCACAAGTTGCAGAAGTTTAATGTTGGAGAGAAAGTATTATTAAAAACCAATCCAGTTAGAAAACGTATTGATAATACTGCGAAAAAATTCTTCAGATTATATGATGGATCTTACACTTTGCTAAGACAAATTGGCAAACAGACTTTCATTGTGTATGATGACACAAGACAGAAAGAATTATGACATGAAACTCTGTTATCATTTAACCCAGATAGATTAGCTAATATAAACAGTTCATGACGTCATACTACCTACTCCCCAGTCGATCAATGCTCAACGCAGTAGTGGTATTGTAACTACCATTTATGGAGTTCTCGAAAAACTCAAGATACTCAGGCCACTTGTTTTGGTTTGTGTTACAACATGTTCTGAATAAACGACCGAGATCCCTATTGACTCTCTCGGCAAGATTTCCTTGAGGTCTCCTAATGGATGTCAATACCGCTTTAATGTTCCTCTTCTCCAACTCAGCTCTCCATTTTTTATTTTGGAATTGCTTGCCTTGATCGGATAGGATCTTCTTTACATGGCCATACTTAGGGATGTACTTTTCTAAAATTATTTTAAGTACAGCATCTGTCGTGGGTCTACCTATAGCATAAAGACTTATATTCTTTGTGAAGGCATCCGTACAGACCACCAGATTTCTCATACTCCGAGACGCACGTGGTAATGGACCAAGGAAATCGATACACAGTAATTCATTATTCCCATGCATCACGATGTTTCCCATTTCTACATATGTGTGTTTGTTTTTGTATTTGGCTGTCTGGCAGGTGTGGCAGGTACGAAGGACTGATTTGATTTTCCTGGCCATGTTCATTCATATAAAATCATCACGCAGCGTCAAGTAGCATTTGTATGCTCCTGCCTTAGGTCATGCTCCATGCCCAGGTTAGGTCCTCCACGAGATGGTCCGGAACCATTATTTTCCATTGTCCGTTTATAAGCTTGTACAACACATTGTTAGCAATTTGAAATTTGGGATTTTCTTTTACTTGGATTTCATTTATGATTTAAAAATTTTATCGTCACGTTGTTGCTCACCATTTTTGTTTTTTAATAAAGATTTGAGCTCGTTAGGTAACGCATATTTTATAGCTAATATTTTAATTTCATTTTTATGCGACGTATAAATTTCCTGCTGCACAGGTGGATAACGACTTAGAGTATCCGCCATCTTGTTGTCGCTAGCTTACAATATTTAATACTGAAATCATACTCCTGGATAGCCATTATATGTCCCGTGAAATACGGGCATTGGCAAGTTTACATTTTAACAAAAACGACAAAGCTTGGTTATCAGATAAAATTTCAAAATGCTTACCTACTAAATAATACCCAAACTTACTAACACAATACACAATAGCTAAAATTTCTTTTTCTGATGTAAAATAATTTCGTTCGGCACCTTTTAACGAACGGTTGACATGCGCGATAACTTTAAGCTCACCGTTATTATTCCTGTGATATAGAATTCCACCAATGGCATAATCAGATGCATCGCAGTTCAGTACATATGTTCCTTCCTTCTCGGGGTGAAACACGTGTAGATTTTCCTTAAATAATTCCTTTACTGCGTTAAATGCCTCTTCGTGTCTTACCTTCCATCGCCATTTGGTATTTTTCCTAAGTACGTAGTTCCAGCAGTGGTTCAATTGTTTTCGCATATGCAGGTGGGAATCGACGGTAATATCCGGTAAGTCCCAGAAAAGCTCTGATATCCTTTGTTTTTTTAGGTGTTGGAAATCCCGTGATGGATTGTATCTTTTAGGGGTCCGTACTAACACCCTGTGGTGATATAATGTGACCTAAAACTTTATTTCGGACTTTCCGAACTCATACTTTTCGTAGTTGAGCATCAAGTTGGCCTGACGGAGTTTGTTAAATACTATGTCGAGATGTTTTAAGTGCTCGTCAAATGATTAGGATATAACTAAGATGTCGTCGACAAATACACTCACAAAATCCTCAACCTCGGGACCAAATGCTAACTCCAAACATTTTACCATCGCCGCGAGGCTGGTTACTAAACCAAATGGAATACCTTGAATTGATAGCATTTGTTTTTATATAAGAATGCAGTAAATTTTCTGCTATCTTCAGCTAATGGTATTTGCCAAAATCCACTTTTTAGATCTAAACTAGACATATACTTTACACCTTGGCATTTAGTAAACACGTTCTCGGCATTAGGCGCACAATCAAAACATTTTTTTGTGATGCTATTTAAATTTCGCATATCCAAACATATACTTATTTGATTATTTTTCTTCTTTAAAGTTACCATAGGATTATGAAAATTACTGTTGGAACGTTCAATGATGTTATCATCCAACATTTTTTTTAATTTCCTCATCCACAGTCCACAAGTTTTTGGTAGTGAAGTGGAATCGGATATGTTTTACGCACAAGTTTATTTTCGTCGGTAACTTCGATTTCATGTGTGTATACATGCGTTGTAGTGTGGTTGTTTTGAAATGTTGCCGTATGTTTATTTATCAGCTGGGTTAGTTTGTCCCGTTGTATTGAAGTTAACTGATCTGTATTATTATCGCTACTACTATTATTGTTGTTTCTGTTGATAACTAGCTTGGCAGCCGGTTTTGTTATGTGGATGTACTTCGCTTCCGACTGTTTATCAATGTCAACATTACCTAACACTACACTATGCTCCTTACTACTAACAGTACATATTAATTTATTATTTTTAAAATCAATAATGTGTTTATATTTTTTAAGAGTGTCCGTCCCTATAATAACATCATAAATTAAATTATTAACAATTAATACGGGTGTTTCAAGTTCCATACCTTCAGATGAAATGTTTATGTATGCTTGTTTATTTACCTTTAGTACGTCATCACTGGCTGTTTTAATAGTTGTATTTTTTATAGGTAAGATTGGTACCTTTTTAAATTCCACTATGTTTTTGTTTATAAAATTCTCACTAATTAACGATATTTGCGCACCACTGTCTATTAATACAGTCCCATTACAATTATTTATTCTCGCTTTTAACACATTACACTACTAGCTACCTTATCACTATCTCTAGGTATATTATTTACATCGTCATTACTGTCATTCACAAGTTCACTGCGTATATCATCTGGGTATACACCGGATAAGCAGTAGGTCATAATCATGTTGTTACTTTCTATGCTTTCAATGGATTTCTGATTCTGACTGGTACTTTTTTATTATTATTTTTGTTTGTTTTACACGGTCCCACGCCGTGCAACCTTAGGCGTTTTTTGGAGCATTTTCATTATCTTGGTTATCTTTGGCTATGGACGTGACTTTATGATTACCTAACTTGGAAAAATTGTGTTCGCGATCAAGTTTTTCCATTGTTTACTTTTGTATTCATTTTGTTTTTGTGTGTTATTGACATTTACTCGTGTATGTGGACTGTAATTTTCAACATTGCCATCGACATTTTCCCATTTTGTCAGCAGCAACAGAAGCTCTTCTAAAGTTTTAATTCCCAGTGTAATTACTGCTACTTGTACTCCTCTGTTAAAATGATGGACTAGCTTGTTAACAGTTTCCGCTTCTGACATCTCAGGCCCCAGGTGTTTTGCCGTAGCTACACGTTGGATCAACTATTTCCCCTGGGTCCCCTTTACTTGGAGTATACTTACCGAACTCCAGCTGCACGCGTACTTTCCGCTGGATTTCGTCGTTCCAATATCGTGCCTTAAAGTGGTTAACAAGATCTTCATATACAACTATTTTGTCTTGCACGATCGAAAACCATTCAGCAGCTGTACCCTTTAGCTGCCGCACCACCCAGTTTATTTTGTCAACATCGATAAGATTGTCAGCAATATTTTCCATATTACGTTGGCATTGCTTAAGGAACTGTACAGGATTCCCATGTTTAAGGGCATAAAATTTCATGTGTGTGTTGATGTCGTCCTGAGTTTTGAATGCATAAGTAAACTGGTTTGCAGGTGGAGTAGTTTGCTGTATTTATTTCACTTGTTGCTCTAAAGTTTCTGACTTGTTTCCATGAGTATTTATGCAATCATTTATCGCGGTCGTCTGCGCTTGCATACGCTCTTCTACTGCTAGCACACGCGTTTCACACTCCGTTATACGTGTGTTATTTAATTCTAGTGCGGCCTCAAAATCAACGCGGATAGACACAACCTTTTCAGTTATTTTGCTCTCGTCCGCTTCGACGATAGCTTTATTTTGTTTTGCTTGCTCGTGTAAGGCAGCGAATATTTTCTTATTTTGATTTTTACTGTCGTCACGTAGCTGTTTATTATCGTCACGTACCGCCTTTATATTTTTATTATTTTCGTCGCGTACGGACTGTATACTTGCTAAAATCGCATTAAGCGTAGATTGCAAATCAGTTGATTGTGCTTCCGCCACCTTTAATGACGATAACAAATCACAACAAAGTTTATCTTAAAGTCTTGACTTACGTACGGGGACACTTATTCTTATTGTAAACGTTTAATGTTCAACTGTTCTTAAATATTATCACAATGCACAGTAATCAGTCAGATATAATACAATACAATTTCCACACAAATACTTACCCTAACATGCACAAATTAAATAATTCACTGCAGATAATTTCCCTATATTATACTACAGTTCTTTCCTAAAACACAGTCTTTCAGACTATATGCAATATACCAAGTAATACACACTCTAAAGACAAAATTAACATTTCGATTTGGCTCTCCTAGGTTCGTATTTATATTCACCAAAAAAACCACACCTGTCGTCACAGGATTCTGCAGGTCAGAAGCTGTCAGTGGCGTCAGTTCCCCCACCATCGTCCAATTCCACATATTCGCACCTTTTTGCCAATTGCAATGTCTAATGTGGATTTCAAAGTGATCTAACATTGTCTGATTCAATTACACATATTATACGTAATTATCATAATGATCGCATCATTAGTGTAATTACTATGCTCTAAAAATCGCACAGAATTCGCACTGAACGTCATAATTACATAGAATTCGCAATGCAATTGTGTCTGACTTATATGCATTTTTAGAAGTCTTTACAATCTTTCTAATATTTACGGTTTGGTTATAATTAAATAAAACTTTAATTTAGTATCTATTTGGGGTGAGATTGCAAACTTTCAGGCTTGAACAGGCCTCACGCACACGCACTATTTACTCGTGTACACGCTCTCAGCGGCAATCGCGTGATCTTTCCTGTTGATTCCTGTTCATAATTCAGCTTTCAATTTCACACCTGCTTGTATATTACATATTACTAAAATTAATTTAAA
The DNA here is from genome assembly GCA_034769895.1 of Magicicada septendecula. Classification (NCBI taxonomy): domain Eukaryota; kingdom Metazoa; phylum Arthropoda; class Insecta; order Hemiptera; family Cicadidae; genus Magicicada; species Magicicada septendecula. The sequence continues at coordinate 287,770,999 of CM068371.1, forward strand.
TATTTATTTTATTTAATACATGCACATTACAGCATATGCTTGTATTGTCGCATCATTCCTCTGCTTGGTAAAAAAAATTTTTTAATAAATTTATGTATTAAAAATTTTTTTTTCTATCATTAGACACATTATATTTTTATATTTCATATTACTTATTTTTATTTGTATTTATACACTACAACCAATAATAATGAATATTAATTGTTCAATTTCCCTTAGTTGGAGGGTAGAGCAAGTAATGTTCCCTTCTCCCCACACAAGTGTAGGGATAAATAATAAAATAAATTTAAATAATATTTATTTTATTTAATACATGCACATTACAGCATATGCTTGTATTGTCGCAATATATATATATATATATATATTATAACAACATAAATTTTGATATAATGTAATTTAGATAGCCCCACGCTTTTGGAGCGCCAAATTATATAACAACACAAATTGAAACGTAATTTAATTTGAGTTCATGGGTGTAATCGTAATAAGAAGATGATGCGTTATATAAGAGTTAAAATTTTTCCATTTTTTTTTTTATTAAAACAAATTCTTTCATTTCGCATATTAAAGTATACTCATTATTAAATCGTGTGTACTAATCTTTCGCACACAACTTATAGATAACAAATTACATACAACAGGTAATACATAAATCTTATTATCTACTCTTAACTAATTAATTATTTTTGCTCTCGGCTTACTCATTGTGTGTTCATCTTTTGCAATTGCTGATTAATTTACTTCAATAATGAATTTACTTTTATTTCAATTTCTTTAATATTAATTGGCTTTAAAACTTTCTACTGTATATGCATTCTCCTTTATCAACAAAGACTTTATTAATTATTTTAATTTAAAATCAAATATTTCTCTTATATCATTTACGTTACTCTCAATTACTAAATTTTATACAAGAGATATTATTCTAAATTACACTCTGCCTTTATACTTATGCACAATTTAGTTATTTTAATCAACTGTTTGAACGTCTTTCATTCTAACTTTAATTAGTGTCTTTCAAATGTCTGTATTTTACTATGGGTTTTCATCACCTCGTTTGACGTGGTTAATCATCCGTATGTCCTTTAACCATGGTTAACCATCCTTTGGTCCTCAGTCCTCGTCCTCCGTGTCCTCCGTCCTCGGGTCCTCTTCCCGGATTCCACTGCATGTGCTGTTTAATAGTGGTTTCGCCTCACATCATATGCTGCAGGTGTGTCCACAGACCTCCTCGTATGTGCTCTGCTGCTGTTTGGACTTCCAGTTCGTCCTGTGACTCTCACTATAGATTTAAAATAGCGTCTCTGACTGACGTAGCCTCCTGTGGCAACGTTGAATGGAGAAGAAGAAACTTTATTAGCGCGACCTGGTATTTATAGCCAGGTCGTGCAAAAGCTCAGGTCTGAACAATTTTCAACTTGTCAGATTTTGTCGAAGCGTCTTTTCCCCCACTCTGGTTCAATTCACTATTTTCGCCTATCTTCGCGAATTACGAAGTCTGTTTCACACCACTCGATGCTCAATCGATCACTAATTTTTATATGTTTACTATACGTAAATTACACTTCTTTATTGTAATTACAAAAAGAGCTATTCACTTTTTACTTATAGTAATTGCACTTTCTGTCACTTTGTCACGGTCTTTTAACCCTTTGTTCATCTTTATTTTCTACACCCTCTGGTGTCTTTTGTTTTACCATATCGTACATATTTTTCTTATAAATAAATAAAACATAAAATCTATCAATACTTGAAAAGGGTTGGTTACAGTTCAGGAACGAACAGGCTTCACACACACAAACAAAATACACGTGTACACAACGCTAGCGACAGGTGGGCCAGGTATGCGTGTCCATGCATGAATTGTGCGTTCCCTATTATTTTTAAACAATCCAGCTTGCAATCTGAATCATGTCTATTCCAAATTTATTTATTTATATTATTTATTTAAATTATTTTGGCATGCACAGTACCGTACATGGTTGTACTGTTGCAACACACACACACACACACACACACACACACACACACACACACACACACACTGTATTTGGTTGCAATAAAATCGTAATCAGGTAATAAATACTCGAATACAAATTGCATATAATCCCCTGTGATGTGGTTTGAATTACTAAAACTCTGTTATTAAGTACATCTCTGTTAAGCTTTTGTTTTGTTCAGATAAATAATACACATAAACATTTTAAAAACTTTTATTGAATTTAATTTATCCCTATGTTTTATAGACCATGCAAATACAATAATTTGTAAAATGTAGCGTATTCGTATGTACCGGTTATTTAAATGCAATACAATTACTTTTGTGAGAATGGTGTTTACATTATATCTAAGCCTCTGAAATAATAAATATTGCTTAAAACATAACTTCAAAAGTAATTAGAAGGTAGTAGTTTTTTTTATTGAAACAGCAACCGGAGACAATAATATTTTTCGCTTATGAACATTTTGCTCATTTTTTATATTAACGGATCACGCTAAACAGTTATTAAAATAAGTTAAAAGCTTTTGAAAACATTTTAATTTTTTAAATAAATTTAATTTATCCGAATTTATCTAAACACGCATATTACATTTTTTTTTTCTTATGGTAAGTAAAAACGCTTACAGGTATTGTCACAGTTATTAGTTTTAATTACCTGCAGTAATTTTCAACTACCCTAATTACGTTGGACAAATGATATCACCTCAAAAAAATTTTTTTTTATTAATCACTTAAAACAGTTTTTGCAACGTTAGCTCTGAAGTGTGTCGATTCACGATATTACTAAGATACGTCCATTGCAGAATATTTTTAAGATATCTTCGAAGCGAGATATCGCTTTCATTATCGCAGAGGTAAGACGAATTATTAAACCCTTATCGTAAAATATTCATTCAATAGTAAATACTTCATAGACACTATATAATTTGTGTATCATTAATGTCTATTAATGTATCATTAATGTCTATTAATGTTTACATTTAAGCCCCTGAGGGTCCAGAACTATTTTGGTCCAGGCCCCTGCGGTATTTCTGATAATAGTAGAGGCCTATTGCTTGAATAGAACAGCTATTGTGTATGTGTGTGTGCGCGCAAACGCTTTTGTGATTATTATTATTTTTTTACATTGCCAAATAATTCTACGATGAATGGTCTCGCGAATGACACAGTCGGTTGCCGGCGATTGTTCTACAGTGTCCCGTCCGTCTGGCTGCATCAATTAACAAGTATTTTTAATAGTTGTTAGTGGTACTGTGGTTTTCTACAGTATACTGTAGTTTCATAAATAACGCTACTGCACGTTTAAGTATATAATAATTTCATAATATGATATGATACTGCAGAAAATACTTTCAAGGAAAGCGAGTTATCACGAATGGTAAATGCTATTTCCCTGCTTTCTCGGTTTTATGATACTTAGTTTTACAATGACATTAACAATAATCAGATTATAGGCTGAAAAACAAGATTTCAGGAAATACTAATACTATAGTTACATAAAATAGAAAACCTTTCATTCTAATAAATTAAAAACTTATTATTTCTAAAGACAAGTAAGTATCTAACTATGTTCTAATGATTAATGCATAAATAATGCACGCAAAAGGTTTATTTATGTATTACATGAACCGTTTGCTTAGTACAACATGTAGATTAGAAATACCACTTACAGATTTGTGTCAGTACAGATTAAATTACATTCGGAAATCAATTAAGATGTATTAAATATAGGAGAAAAATTATTGTTTTCCTGAGTTGTGTGTTTGGAAGTCAGAAAAGTTAAATAATGAATATACTAATGACATTCAAACAGTAAACTCCAATTGGAATTAGGCCTAACACGACAGACTGCACATATTCTTGGTTCCACAGTCGGATGAGACAATGGGCGAGATAGGGAAATACACTGCGCACATGGGTTTTACGTTCGCTAGTATTACTCGACTTGAAAACATCGACCGATAAAAATGAAGTACTAGATAAGTCTACAAAATATACACAGTAGTAACAGTATTTTAATTCTTCACATTTTGGTATATTTTAAATAAATTTAGCCTAAAAAATGAGTCGGTGTAAACAAAAAACGTAATAAAACCATCACACACTCGATTTAGTACGTATTAAAATATAAACTGTCCTTACACAAAACGTTCTTCCTCTTTAACGATATTCTTTTTGTATGTGTAATGCAGATCACGTACATGATGTACATGCTATTTTAGTTTAATACGTCCTTGTAATAACAAAATAAAAATAAAATTTCATATCAAATTTTTATGTTTTTCAGTCGTGAGACGTAAAAAGTAGCCTGCGAGAAACTTTTCCCTTATTCAAAATAGACTAATACATTAAGCAAATCAATTGTACCGAAATGTTCAAATTTAATTTTTATTTAACTCCTAATTTTTCATCTTTATTGGTTTCTAAATTACTCAGCGGATCGTACAAATATACTTCAGCGGTCGCGCTGCATACTGCCGCTCATCCAATTCCCGTCCTTTTCAAACTGTTTTACTTATGATGTGTTTCAATGAACGCAATGCACTGTTACTGAAATCGTTAAAAATACATCTGCTGTAATTTAAGACTTAAATGAGTAAATCTCGTCCGCAGCATTTAGGAAATCGTAAACTGAAATAAATTATTTAATAAATACAAATAATTATTACTTAAAGAAAAGTATATAGCGTGTAAGTAATAGAAGGAAAGTAATACTGTACTTTGAAAATGAAATAAATCAAATACAGTAGAGCATCGATTATCCGAACCTCTCGGGACGAGGGCTATTTCGGATAATAGATCGTAAATTGAAAACATTATTTCTCTTTACAAAAACAATGATTTTAGTACAAAATTATTTCTAACATATTGTTATATAATTACAGCAACCAGTATACTGTACTGTAATGTATTACTAAGGCTAAAAATCACTGAATTAAACTGAGTGTAATTAATAAAAAACAAAAATTAATTTAAACAATACCAGAGTTTAATGACAAACACTATACTATAAAATTAACTAAAAATAAAAACAAAACATACAGTACCATGGATTTACACTTTTTTGAAGAATTATTCTATCACTGTGTGCTTCAAACGGATTCCCCGTTTACTCGCTGCTAAAGACTGAAGTCATTTAATATTCATAAGCTGAATACAATATGTCTTGCCTTCTGTTTCGGCCCACTTTACAATAGTCTCAAGTGCGTTAAAAGCTTTTGCTGCCATCAGTGGTTTTGTATTAGTACCATTGTCGCCATCTTCATCTGAATCAGTTTCGTTTTTATTACGTTCATTTTTTGACTCAACTATCTCGTCATCAGTTAATAGAAAGCCGGGATCGGCTTCATCCACCTTTAGCCAATTCTTTGTTTATCGATTGGAAGTCTGTATAGCTACAGCGTTTATTTATTACTGTACAGTACTGTAATAATTTGTAGTATACAATTTTTTATGTTCAATAAGTATCCAATACGCCTACACGTGTCCAATACATTACTGTATAGTGCAGTACATAATTGTACTTTTTATTGAGTTCGGATAATAGATCGTTCGGTTAATGGCTGTTCGGATAATCGATGCTCTACTGTAATAGAAAAATATCGGTATGGAGAACCATACATGACTTCCATATTCTAAGATTTATATTTAAAATCATTTTCGAAATGAAATATTACCATAGAAACTATTTCTTTCTACTTACTGCTTCAGCCTTAACCACAGTACTGTGGTCACTAACATATACCACCTCACGTTATCGCATTCGATTGTCACTGATGATGGAAGTCGATGGCATTGCCGAAACGTCTGGTTTTGTAGAAAACATTGGACTACGGCCAAATATCCCGGGAAGGAATTTTAACAAAAACTACTTCTTTGTTCCCGATAACGTTGTACACATATATATAAAAAATATGCATAAAATTAATGGCTTGTATAAGTTAATGATTGATCTCCATTAAGTAGTGCTCAATTTTCCAAAGTTTTAATATTATGATGTCCGTAATTTAAACATCAGAGCAGGTTTAGTGTGTATGAGGGTACACCGTGGACAAAAATTTTCAACATTTCCTATTGAGCGTTGCTTAGAATAAAGCTGCGAATCTACAGTGTACGTTTCACAGAACAAACACGCGGAAAAGAAGGAGCGCTCTGAAGTCACTCATGGACCCTCAGCATCTTGCAGAGGGTTCATTCCCTAAAGACGAAAAGTCTGTCTATGAATCGTTCCTCTGTAAACACGTGCAGTTACACTGCCCAGCGATCCACAGGAAGCAAATCGCTATCCACGCTAGACACTTTTTCGGCTTGCACGCGTTATGTTGGTATGGGTTCGGCACTTTCCATTTAAAAACCGTGCAAATGTAAGAAAATAAACATGAATGAGGCCAGAAATAACGCGAATTGTGTGTGTGTGTGTGCGTGTCTTCCCTGCCTTTTCATTGCGGTAGTCATAATAATAAAATGGAAACCTAAACAGTACATAACTGACAAAAAAATACATAAATGAAAAAATTATAATTTTATTGCCTGGCAACAAAATTATTTTATTTTTAACAATTACCATTGTTTCAAAAAGTTTAAATAAATTTTCAAGTACTTTACTCTTGTTAAAACGTAAAAGGTTGCAGGTAAACTACCCCTTCCCCTTAACCGATCTTTACCAAAATCGAAAGTCCTTGAGACCTCTACAATTTAGGGACGTATACAAAAAATTATTTGATTCTGTTTGAATTTGCGGCTGTTATCGTTTGCCATAGAAAATACGCTTGATAAAAAAACGTTGCAGGTAAACTTACCCCTTCCCCTTAACCGATTTTCACCAAAAACAATAGGTCTTGAGTACTCTACAAATCAGGGCTGTATGCAAAACATTATTTGATTCTGTTTGAATTTGCGGCTGTTATCGTTTGCCATAGAAAATACGCTTGATAAAAAAACGTTGCAGGTAAACTACCCCTTCCCCTTAACCGATCTTTACCAAGAACAACAGGTCTTGAGTACTCTACAAATTAGGGCTGTATGCAAAACATTATTTGATTCTGTTTGAATTTGCGGCTGTTATCGTTTGCCATAGAAAATACCCTTGTTAAAAAAACGTTGCAGGTAAACTACCCCTTTCCCTCAACCGATCTTCACCAAAAACAATAGGTCTTGAGAACTCTACAATTTAGGGCTGTATACGAAACATTATTTAATTCTGTTTGAATTTGCGGCTGTTATCGTTTGCCAAAAAAAAAAAAATTTCCCTTGATAAAAAAAACCGTTGCAGGTAAACTACCCCTTTCCCTCAACCGATCTTCACCAAAAACAATTGGTCGTGAGTACTCTACAAATCAGGGCTGTATGCAAAAAATTATTTGATTCTGTTTGAATTTGCGGCAGTTATCGTTTGCCATAGAAAAAAATCTACAGACAGACACATAGACAGACAGACACACACACAGACACTTTTCGGAAAACGACTTTTTTTCATGTTTTGAGTGTAGTACAATCAGAATCTGCAATAATCTCGAACACGATTTTTTTTGCCATCACCATACTTCCATTCCTTAAGGAATATGGAAGTAAAAGTAATAAAAAACCCTATTTCTTTTAATAAACGGTAACACGTTGTTCTTTTAAAATTTGGCAGGGTGATATCACTGTTGACACTGTTCAGCACTGAATTCACAATTGACGGCTCGTTTCTTCTAAAAAGTGTGGACGAATTGTGCTCCTAACGAAGTCATAGTATTTGATTTTATGGCTTCTTTTAAGTAAAAGTCCTTTCCTAGCTTTTTTTGGTGTAACAACTGGACCTTTTTTGGACCTTCTTTTGATTGTATCTTGAGTCTGTAAAACGTTGCCCGGCCTATTTTAGTGATATCACAAGTCTCTTTAATAGTGTTATTGTCTGATTTGCCATCGTAAATATTTACACCAACACGAACTTGGTGTTATAGTAACATCGTAAGATACAACACGAAGTATATACATACACAAAATAATTTATACATTAAACATATACACTACAAACAGACTGGACACACGTACAAAAGCATTCGGTGAATGTTACAAACAATAACTTACACTGAAAAAGATTAGCACAAAACGACAGCTATAATCTGAATGCTTAACACTTTAACAATTGGGTTGAAACACTTTAACAAACGGATGGTTTATTCCTTGAGAAAATTTTTTTCATTGTTGTAGGCTACGGTAGTACTCGTAAAAAGGGTTTCATGACATATTTATTGCCCTTCATATTTATTGCTCTTTCGGCAAAAGCAAAGCATTCTTCCACTTTTCTTAATATTGCCGACTTTCAAATGACTGTCGGATAGAGACTAGAGTTCACAATCTTTTGCTCAAGCTTCAACAGGGTCACCCTCTGTCTACGTTACGCTAATGTTAGCTCTTGGCATTACGACTCTAAATCTTTAAATAGGCTATTATTTTGTAATTAATTTTTATTACTTTTTGTGCCTAATGACTGAAAAAAATTACAATTTGATATGAAATTTTATTTTTTATTTTGTTATTGTGTTATTTATTATTAAATTGAAATGGCATGTACATCATTGCGTAAGGACAGTTTTTATTTTAATACGTACTGAACCGAGTGTATGATGGTTTTATTACGTTTTTATTTCTACCGATTAATTTTCTTATACTATTATTTATTTAAAATATACCAAAATGTGAAGAACTAAATTACTGTTACTACTGTGTACATTTTGTAAATCAGACAATAACATTATTAAAGAGACTTGTAAAATCAGAGGAATAAGCCAGGAAACGTTTTACAGACTTAAGACACAATCTAAAGAAGGTCCAAAGAAGGTCCAGTTGTTACACCAAAATAGCTAGGAACGAACTTTTACTGCCGTAAAGTCATTATACGATGACTTCGTTAGGAGCACAATTCGCTCAAAAGACTACGATGTTTTTAAGAAAAATGAGCCGTCAACTGTGAATTTAGTGCTGAACAGTGTCAAGAGTGATATCACCATGCCAAATTTTAAAAGAACAATGTTTTACCGATTATTAAAAGAAATAGGCTAAATTTTAAATATGAAGATATTCATATACTGTTTTTATAGCAGTTAGTCCTTTGCATTTGTCTGTCCTTGCTATTGTTATTTATTTTAATTTTTATGCTTCCTATTATTTTTTTGTTATTATTTCTGTGTTTTTATTACTTTTTTCTATTATTTGATTTATTTCATTTTCAAAGTACAGTATTACTTTCCTTCTATTACTTACACGCTATATACTTTCCTTCAAGTAATAATTATTTGTATTTACTAAATAATTTATTTCAGTTTACTATTTCCTAAATGCTGCGGACGAGATTTACTCTTTTAAGTCTTAAATTATAACAGATGTATTTTTAACGATTTCAGTAACAGTGCATTGCGTTCATTGAAACACATCATAAGTAAAACAGTTTGAAAAGGACGGGAATTGGATGAGCGGCAGTATGTAGCGCGACCGCTGAAGTACGATCCGCTGAGTAATTTAGAAACCAATAAAGATGAAAAATTAGGAGTTAATTAAAAATTAAATTTGAACATTTCGGTACAATTGATTTGCTTAATGTATTAGTCTATTTTGAATAAGGGAAAAGTTTCTCGCAGGCTACTTTTTACGTCTCACGACTGAAAAACATAAACATTTGATATGAAATTTTATTTTTTATTTTGTTATTACAAGGACGTATTAAACTAAAATAGCATGTACATCATGTACGTGATCTGCATTACACGTGCACAAAGAATATCGTTAAAGAAAAAAAACGTTTTGTGTAAGGACAGTTTATATTTTAATACGTACTAAATCGAGTGTGTGATGGTTTTATTACGTTTTTTGTTTACACCGACTCAATTTTTGGGCTAAATTTATTTAAAATATACCAAAATGTGAAGAATTAAAATACTGTTACTACTGTGTATATTTTGTAGACTTATCTAGTACTTCATTTTTATCGGTCGATGTTTTCAAGTCGAATAATAGTAGCGAACGTAAAACCCATGTGCGCAGTGTATTTCCCTATCTCGCCCATTGTCTCATCCGACTGTGGAACCAAGAGTAGGTTGTGATAATGTTACCGAACAACTGGATTGCAATTTTTCCTGCAACTATGGAAGTCTATCAGAACTCCGAAAGGCACAATATCCATGACGAACATAGAGTTATTTTTGTTCAGTCTGCAACCGGTTCTATCGACCTGTATCGCGTTTGCCGTTTATAAACACCCGAACCATCAGCAATTCCCAAATGAACGCAACATTAATTTCAGTTGACGGCTACATAGTAGCCTCAAGTTAGGAACTATTGCAGACACGGACAAATAGACGGGACTCTTTTCTTGAGTCCAGGAAAAGAGTAAATGGGCTCAGCACAAAGAAATCATCCTGTAGCACACAACACAGTTGAACAGAACATAAAGAAAAAAATTCATAAATATAAACGAAGTAAAAAGAGCGAGAAATTTAATTTCATACCAATCGTTTCACCCTGTGATGACGCATCTTCAGTGGTAAAGACGAGAATACAGTACTGTTCAAGATAACAAGAATAGGTAGAATTTTAACACTGGCTTGTGTATTTTACAACTAACACCAAATTTATTGAAAGCTGTTTTCGTGAATTGTTGCAAATAGAACGAGTATCTACAAGTGTTAAATAATTACAAATGTTTTAAAAGTACTTTAGAGTTTTTCCATAAGGTTTCTGAAGCCATCAGAGTACGTGTGCATACTGCCACGACAATTACGGAACTCTTCTGAAGAGTAGAGAGCGTCTGCCCACCCGTTTCTCGGCTAGCCGAGCAGGTGCAGCGTCTCAGTCAAGGCGGCACAGAAGTACGTTTCAGACGGTTCGAAAGCACTTGTTAACTACGCAAATTTGCTAGCACGCCACTAAAAGAATGGAAGATTATTTTGAAACATCTGCAGGCTATATATAAGCAACAGCGGTATAGTTAGTTAGTTGCACTGGCAAGATTGTAGAGCGCTGATCAAGTGGTTGTTGTAGAAAGTGATTACTGTGTTATCATTATTGCAGAACTCTTAATAGTTGACATTATTATTGAATATGGACTAATTTAACTTGAATTACTGTATGAAAGTATCTTGTTAATTTCAAGTTGTTATATGTAACCAATTAAAGCTGGTAGTTAGTGATTTCATTGGTCTCTGTATTCTGTTTCTACCATATGACAATCTTGAGACCGTCGTAAAAATACTATTGGATATTTTAAAAGTTCCGTTATGTTGAAATTAACTAATTATAAATTTTTCTTTTTATCTCCTAATAAATATTACACTCATTTCCGTTTGAAAAATTTAAATATGAAACTTCTATTCATTATTTAAGTATCTTCTGTTCGGTTCTATATAATTATAATTTTATTTATAAGAAAAAGACAAAAGCTCCAATTACAATTCACTTTTAGTATTTGCAAGGCTTGGATACTAATCCAAGCAGTAAATTAAAAACTTGGACAATACAAACTCTTTCCTATGCATCTGAAAATTTATCAAAACCTGAGAGCATTGTGCTCCACGTTTTATATTATTTCTAAAAATACATAATATTAATGCGGGTAACCTTGATATTACGGAAATTTTAAACTTGACATGCGAGATAAAAATCATGAAAAGTTGAGCCCAGCTCTGCATTATTGCATTACACATTAAAACGTCATAATTTACTCTACTTCTCCAATATGTTTACTATACTAAAAATAAATATAAATTCATTGAGCTTTATCTTTTTAACCATTTTCTTTTACTTACTACTCAGCTACTTTGATACTATATCCACGGTTTCTTAATACTTTCTTGCATGCTGTAAATTCAAGAAAACCATTTAGGTGGTTGCGTATAACTGTTCAACGAACATGTGAGATTGTTTTTAATATTCGTTAAATTTGATAGTTTTTAAAAATTAAATTTATAAGTGTATATGAAATGTGTAAACCGGCAGCTGCTCGTTGCACACAGCAATAAGATTTCTAGCACAATTACATGAACCTCGTAAAGAGTAGGCCTACATGATACTGTAGGCCTGCATAAATCCAACGATAGTCGCTGTAGGCCTATCCTACACACAGAAAGTTTATTAAGAAACCTTAATACACCTTAGTGAAACTTAATAATACTGCTAATTGATGGCATGTCCATTTGATTTATTCTCATATCATCATCATCATCATCATCATCATCATCATCATCAACTTCACGGAGTAAGCCTATGAACCTGTTCCGACTTAATACTCCATCTCTTCCTTGGCCTACCAATCCCCTCAGGCTTATAATTAACTGCCAGCTCCTTCACTGCTTTTAGTGACAATAGAAATAGTAGGCCTATCATTCAGAGTTGGTTACGACTTTACTAAGTAATAGTTGCATGTACTAACACTTAAATGGATTCATAATTTGTGATTTATGGTCTCCAAGTCGCGTTATTGAAATAAAACTTATAGTTTACCTTATTTCCTTTCCATCTTGCGACTTCGTTATAATGTCATACACGACATGTTTCGGGAAACATGTTCCCATCTTCAGGTTTAAAACTTCTCGCTCTCACATGAAGAACTTGTCAACGCAAATAAAAAAAAAAAGAAAAAAGTACTTAAATGAAAATCAATAAATTAAATCGTTATAGAACTAACGGCATTAACAGCATTATGGAATTAAGTCAGTCATTGTCAGAGGGCTTGAATCGAATTCTGATCAATCCGTATACGGTAGTTTACCATTAAATGTAAGTTAGTTTATAAATTAGTATGTTAAAGTTAGGAAAACCAAGTTACCAGTAAGTTACAATAATTATTTTGTAACTTAAAGAAATAATATAATTTGTTAAAACAATAGAGATATTTTGGGGCTACGTTGTCGTATAACATACATAATTTGAAACTATAAAAAAATACCTTACATTTTTATATTTATCTGCTTGCAATTCGCATGTTTTATTCTTCGTATTGTTTAAATTAGCAGCCATCCTTACTATTTCTTTTAATAACATCCTTACATCCTTAAAATTAATAACAGGTTGTTTAAGACCTGAAGATGTCAGTAATGACGAAAAGCTTAGTCGAACAATAAAAAAATTATAGCAGTTAGCAAATTCATAAAAGAAATAAAAATATAAAAAAATAAATTTTAAATACCAAATTAGTATATGCCTACATATTATAATAAGTATAGAGACATAATTTAGGACGTTAAATTCTCTTTGTTGATTATAAAAAGTTATAAGATTACTTTTGTATTTGAGTAAATTGAAAAAATATCTGTACCTTCTCATATACAGTATAACGAACACAGTACAAACGACGGGTCAGTGGAAATCGTTAAGACTAGAACGTCATCATAACATAGAAGAGACGTGTATTTATAATAATACGTTCAATTTGTATGCTGATAAATTGTTCAATTGGGGACATCCGATGAGTTGCTGTTCATTAATTAAAAAATGTTGGCTGAACAAAGGTCTTTGGCATTCTAGGACTGGTTGTGAGACAAAAGTAAGCAGTACGTTGGATTTTACAAGAAAACAAACAAACAAGGAACTTTGAAACCGATTAATAAGTCTTCAGTATTCGTACGTAAGAGATGCGTTAAATAAATTTTCTAAAAACATTAATTCTCCAATACTTTGTTGCCTGAAAATGTACTTATCAGATTTTTGACAATATATTCTTAACAATATAGGCAATCAGAAATTATTTTTATAAAAATAGTATAGAAGCTACTACGATATATCACACTCATAGTCTACAGTTCAATTAACAATTTCAGTATAAACTGTGTACTGTAGACAGTGTAACAATGTGACAAGGGAATTACTGTTATATAGCATATATAACCTGACCAGAAAAGGATATTCCGTGCCTTTGGTTATCATTCTCATAAACTGATCATAGAATTATAAGTTGCATCTTTCCTGACGTTCTCCGAACAGTTATCTTTACAATTTTACTGTTTTTAATAATACTATTTTATACACTGTGCAACCAAATTTACCGACGGGGTTAATTTATTTGTGAGTTGTTTTATACTGGCACAGTGTTGGATTGTACTTAGTGGAAATATTATTAAGTATTTATTTGTAACTGAGGCTCAACATACTTAATCGATTTACTTGGTTTTTATTGTAGATAGTTGGTAATGGTTTATTCTAAGAGAAATTGTCGAATTACGTGTACGTTACATAAAAAGAGTTAAAGAAAAATTTAAGGATTATTTTATTATCTCTGATGTCTATTTACGGTTACCACGCTGAACGTTACTACCATGCCTGGGGTGGACTTTTAGTGGTAAACACCTGAGAACGTATATACTGCAAGAGAGTTGTATTTAAAGAGTAAAATGTATTAGAATTAAGTCTAGCGCAAAGACAGTGATAGACGATCTATAAGCAATGCAAAGAAAAGCAGTGAAGAGGCAATGGAAGTGTGGAAAAGAAGAATGCAGTAACGAGTACGATGTTGTAACAGTAGCTAAGCCTGAAAAGAAACAGATGTGTGTTAACGAGAAGCAGAAGGGAAAAAGAAAATGACAAGGCAACAAATTAGAATTGGAAAGCTGATAAATAACATATGATGTTTAAATTCCGTCTGAGAGATATCCCGTAATTATTGCTGGCCTCTTCCCAAATTATCACAAAAATAATTGAAATATTAGTCTTCAATGCTTATTATCTATAAATTTACATGCAAATTTATATTACACTAAGAATTCGTAATAAAAATGCGCGATTTAATTTCATAATTGTGTTATTCATATTACACTAAACTACCATCTTCCTTGGTATTGCATATTGACGAATATAGCCCACATAATACATCACATTATTTCTTTTCTATAAATTGCTTTTAATAAAATTAGCTAAGAACGCGACCATTACAAAGTACCTCATTATTTGTGTGATATATCTGTTAATAATACGAGTTATATCTGGTATCATTGTCTAGGTTTTGTAAGTATTTTTCTCATTTTTTATCAAGTGCCAATAAAACTGAGCAATAAAACAGCGAGACGGCGGATATTGTTTGTTGAGATGCGAGAAGAAATAAGAGGATTCGTCTTGGTTTCATAACAATTATTATTATCCTATTACAGAATTGTGTAGAAATAATTATTATACCATTAAAAAGAATTACGTTAAGCTGTTGTTTTCTTTATAATTTACTAAGAGAAATACATTTGTTTAGTGGAAATGCGTATTAAACTCTGCTGGCACGTAGTAATACATGTCATAATAATTTGTTTTGTTTTTTAATAACTGTACTTATAATCTTGTTTAATTTATTAACCTAAATTAATAAATTAACATTAATTAAATCAACATCTACACTGACAACGTTATATTATTAATTATTAACATTATTCCCTATGTTAATAGCACTATAGGCCTATTACTACTTACAACAACGGCTAGACCAAGAGCAACAATTACTACTACTACTACTACTACTACTACTAATACTACTACTACTACACTACTACTACCGCTACCGCTACTCCCACTACTACTATACTACTATTGCTACTGCTACTGCTGTGAGCAAGCCACTACTACCACAACATTTTTTTCTTATTTGTATCAGTATTTATTATTTGTATTAGTATCCTTTATCCTTTTAATAGTATTAAACTATTAAACTAAGGATATAATGTTCATTGCAACTACACAATATTAATACGGAGGTCTACTGTAACCTGAACAACAGATGCATAACTGAGTACGAATTGTAGGCTATACGTAGTTTCATAAACTATGGCAGTTTTATGGACGTGCTGCGCGGATCAGTGTCGCATACAAGCACATAGGATCAAATACTATGTCCATGTATATACACTAACCGTTTGACTGGACCAAAGAAAGATGGATAGAAAGATGGGTATGTATCTGATATTTAGTCGTAATGTAAAAAAAAAAATGATAAAACCCAATCTTAATCGTTCTGTAATGTGGAGTTTGTGTGGGTCGCTTAAAAACT
Source organism: Magicicada septendecula (assembly GCA_034769895.1). Lineage (NCBI taxonomy): Eukaryota > Metazoa > Arthropoda > Insecta > Hemiptera > Cicadidae > Magicicada > Magicicada septendecula. The sequence goes on from CM068371.1 coordinate 287,787,003, forward strand.
CACGAACAAATATAAGACTTCTTAACATTTAATTTAAGAATTAAGAAAGTAACTTTCTGTACTACTGACCTCGGCATAACTAAAAGCGATGCGATTATCTTCGAACGCCGCGTCGCTCGTATAAATCTGTTAAGGGCACGTCGCTTCTCTCTTATTGAGTCTATTATAACGTTGTTCCACTATGCTCCGTAGCTGCTGAGGTGATAGCAGCTGTGAAACTGTGTACGTCTTCTTCTATATTTCTACAGACGTTCGTAGGTGTACAAGCAGTCTTGAAGTCTATCCAATCAGCACGGTCTACGCGACATATTTTCAGCGTGCGTATAACGCTCTTTACTGTTTGCGTTATCAGCACAGGAAAGTTGTCGCTGCCATGAAGATCTGGGAGTACTTTCCACGACGGACGCGGAGCTAAACTCGGGCTACAGATAGAAAGATCGATAGCCGACAAAGCACCATTTCCTACGTTGAAATGTGTGCTCTCGTCTGTGTTTAAAATGACTAGCGCCTTGTTTAGCGAGAGATCCTCAGTTCTAGCGCTGTTCGACCTAACACAACACCAAGTGGGAGTATGGGCGTTGAAATTCAAGTAATGGAGATGGTAGCTATGCTCGACCAGATCCTGTTGATCTTGTGCCCGCCACCCAGAATCTGGTAAGTATAAGCAGCAGATCGTCATCTTCAGTGGTGGTAATAAACTGACTGCTGATTGCTTATAAACGTAGCGAGCAGAATACGTGTAGCGCGATATGTGTTGCTAAGAAACATAGCACCGCCTCCCCTAGCTCTGATGTTTGGAGTCACACCACAGCGGAAGGACTCATATGCCCTCATATTAAAATATTCTTGCGGCCTCAGATGTGTTTTCTGCAGACACACACATCGGGGTATGCTTGAACATTAGCATTTTCAATTCGCAATAATTGGAAGTGCAACCTTCGACATTAAACTAAAGGATGTTCTCCATGCTGGACGTTGAAGAATCTCCAGTCGCTACGGACCGTGCAAATTTCCGTGGCTTCCCTTTTAACTAGCCACTCTTCTTCTCCTTTTTGTAGATTGCCGATTTTCGCCAAGTAACCGAGGTCGGCGAGGTCGCTGGTGCCGGCAATCGGGCTGAACTCCGATCCGGAACTTATTCATTGGGGACAGGTCTTATCCCCGATTTTGTTTTATGAAGTCCTCCCTAGTGTATTTGGAGTGGGGCAATGGACGGCGGTATTCCGTCGGCGTCTCACCACCACTGGCGGTGGCTGCAGGCACAGCCACAAATGTCTATGCCCGCCCTTCTTGGCTGACGAAGTATGGGGTTTGCTGGTAGACCCGTCAACGCGCCTCACTAACGTAGAGTCATCCACCTATTGGCACGATAGGTTCCGGCGTGAGTTACGGTGAGTTTTCGAGCGGTACACACAACCTTGTCAAACTCATCTACCAGGGCTCTGTTAGCCAGCTACAGAGAGTAACAGCTGTTGCCCATTCCCCAAGTTATTGTAGGCTGGGCGTAGGGTTGGATTTCTGGGGCTCATCAATTTTCTATTTTTTCTATTAGGCCTACATTTTTTTTTAGTCCAAGAGTCAAGCAGTTAGTCTTTTTATATTTAGTATATAAATTTTACAAGAATAATTTTTAATGCTATTAAAATTATATTTGAAGCGCTTTCATCTACCTCTAATTTCTCTATATGCTATCCACATTTATCCACTCATACTCTCATATTTTGTCACAAATCTTAAATTTCTTTCCTTGTTTACGAACTTGTTTGTTTATATTTTTTTATTACATTCCAAAGTTTGTTCTTCTTTCTAATCAGTATGACGTAACCAGAGGAAGCGTAGACTTTTAAATTCTGGTTTTATTTTAACGCTTATGATTTGATTTTTCCAATTTTTTTAAATAAAAAAGTACCAGTAATTGGGGTTTCATTTATGTTTAATACTTTTCTTTATACTTGGTAAATTTTTTTTTGATTATGTGTTTTCAACTTTAAAATTTTATTCCCTAGGCAAAAAGGTCTATTAAGAGATTTATTGTTAGGAGTATTTCTTACATTTTATTTCCACCAGCCAACATTCATTTACATCGCTTATCTTGCAGTTATTTAGAATTTTTTTTTATTTTAACTTGTTTTCAAGTTTATCTACTAGTATTGTAATTAGTTAAGAATTTGTGTATTCCTCCTTTGTACCCACACACTAACACGTATTTATATGAGCGTGTAACGTTGGTGTTTATATTAAGTGGCTAAAGTTGATATTGCTTGGCACTTATATAGTTTTATTTCAACTAAGTTTCTAGTGAATGTATTAATGACGAATTTTAAAAACGTTTATAGAAAATATTAGTACAAGTCCAAGTTTGTGCATATCCTTACTATGATCTCTTCAGTTTGTTTGCTGAAACTTGCATAAGTGTAGAAGAGATAATAACATCGACTAAATTTCACAAAGTTACGACACATACGTTACATGGGAAGTGACAATCAAACATAAAACATTGTAACATAAGCAAGCCATGCTATAAACGTTTTCCAAGCTCTTCTTTAATTTAATGTCTTCTCCAAAACGCGATGAAGGAGCATGTGTGTCCAGTGACACGATGTGAGACATCTGAATTGTAAATATTATTGAATTGTAGAATACCATTCAAGGCGTCAAATTAGACCATCTATTTGGGAAAGGTTGAAAAGATATTTAAGGGTGATATAAAAATGAGATGCATCTACAACGAGCTCTCATAAAGTATCGTTGTAAAGGCTTTTCGCAAAATACATTGTATTGTCTGTAACATAATAGTGAACAAATACTGCATATAAACTCATTGTATGAGAAAGATGTGGAGTTCCTTAACTTACACATTATGGTCTGTGTGTGTGTGTGTGTGTGTGTGTCTCGTACAGTTATTATGTGACGGGAATGTTTCTAGTCAATATACAAAAACTGGTTGAAACTATGAAGTGCTAATATCTTTTATTGTGGCGCTGAGTTGCATTATTGTAGACTGTTTGTAGGCTATACAACCTATAAGATATCTTTAAAAAGTGTAAGCGTGGATAGCAAACTATGGTCAAACGTAAAGGCTTAACAAAAAATCATCGCGATGCATCTAATTCATTATAACAAATATAGATTAGAATGCACAACCTGTTTCATAGTCAGAATTCAGAGAAGTTCTATAATTTTGAAAGTAATAAAATAATTCCAATTGGGCCATCGTTGGTTAAGATTTGTAGGGGGGGGGGTGGCATAATCTTACTGCTTATTGTATCCAGCTTGCAGGGTTTAATTCGGCATTATTTTCCTCTAGGCTCTTCCCCCTCCTCCACCGTTGAGAATTACTCCCTCTTCCACTTTGAAATCGTTGACCAAATTTCACTGAGTATGAGTAACCCAATATCTGGGTACATGGTTTGGTGTCGTGGAACCTCTAGTCCGCCTGGCATCTTTACAGCTGATGAACCCGGTCTGTCTATTTGTTAATTTTGGCTCACCTCGGCTATTTTGTTTCACCACCCATTACGACCTAGTGAATATTCCATCTGTCCGCTGCCTGTGGGAGGATCAGCAAAATCCGCCCAGGAGTAGTACCGTAAAGGAAATGACCTACGTTGTAATTAGACTAGTCACCAGACTAACACTGTTCCCGACAACATCCGGACTCATTCCCTGACGCGACTACCGGATACCCGCGTAGCAATCTCTAACGAGTAAAAGCAGTAATATAATCATTAATGTAGCAATAATAATTTTGTGTTAGGAAGTTGGGCATTTACAGTGTTAAACTCTACGCTGCGCGTTCAAAACGTAGCCTACGTATGCTCGATTGAAACTCAAATTTACCAGAAATATTTGACTTTGTATTAATTACGTTAGGTAGTGGTTGTATGTATTGTAGTGATTATGTGCTATAAATAAATAAAGAAAGCGATTATGTTTCTTCAAAATGCATAAATTGCATAAGTTATTAGATAAATTAACATTAGAACAAGCGTTCTTTCCCGTTTGGGGCAATTAACCATTAGTTATTTAAACGGATTTTAATCAATATACGGAAGGAGAGTGAGAATAGAAACACAAAACTTACATCACGTAGAAGAATAGATATTTTTAATGAACAGATTTGTTAATGTTTGACATCTAAAAAACACGACTGTAACAATAAATGTATATGTACGTATGTGTGCGTGTGTTTGTAACATACATACATAACAGTAATTATATTTACTCTATGGTACGTATATTTCATTTATAAAATATGGCATAATGAAATACTACAATTCAAACTTAATTGATCAAGAGTGCTGTAACTGTACCTGGAAAGTCGGTTAAGAACGATAAGACCAATCATAGAAAAAAATTAATTATAAATAGGTTCATATAAGTAGGGGACTCGATGCTGAAAAGCCTTTGGTAAGAAGTAGGCCTAAATAAAATATCGTAAAGAATAAGGCAGCGTGGTGAACCAAGAACAAGAACCGATTAACATATAGTACACTGACAGCAAACAAAAGAGGTAAAACGCATAATTATCAAACGGTAAAGGTTAGAGTAGATTTTATTTTGAAAAATGAACAATACAGCAATGAGTAATAACCATTTTGCAGAAAGCGTAAAGTTTTTGGTTAGTGCGTGCTTAACACAGTAAGTACAGTGCTTAATGACTTGCAGGTAAGAACGGGGTCAATGAGTACAAGAAACTGTGGTGATAAAGGAAGCGGAGATCAGAGTATGCCATGATAACAAACAGAGATAGGGAAACACTTGAGTGGTTACACAACTAACCTAGAATATACCAGAGTTTCAATCTTTATCCGACTGTAATCCCTTTCAAAACTTGTTTCCTTTGTTTTCCTGGTCTACGGTGAGAAAGTAGATATTTAAACGTATGGTCTGCAAAGGCAACATGCTTTATTCATAATTCTTATAATTTGTATAAAATAAATGGCTTATCTAGAAGTGCCGTTTTTCTTGACTAAAACTTACTTCAGCATTATATCGCTCGGCAGTTCTATGAGAGCTTCTTGGATAATGATATCAGTGTCCCCTGCATTAACAGCAAATTGATCAAGTTCTTCTGCTTCCCTCTACGAACCCCTTGCCTCGTGCCATGGCCCCCTTAGTCTCATGTGTAACCCACTTGGGAGGACCTGGGGCTTTCAGAGGTCTGCAAGACCTCCGGTTGCAATATCCGGTATAATCGATATCATTTTTAGAATTAAGACGAAATAAAATAGAGCAGGACATATTCCATTTTGGTCGAGAAAGGAGATGACAAATAATCACGCCGGTTGCTACAGTCAAGGGCCAGACGTATAAAGAGATAATTATCAGTGATGATTAACGATCCCTTTGAGGAACTGATGGATAAAGCCTGGTACAATGCAGTGTTGAAAATAGCTCATGAGAGAAATAATTGAAAAATACTTCTTCGTATTTGTACAGTGGTGGGCAACCAATGGTGATGGTGAAGATGTTGATGATATGTAAAATTATTAGTGGTCACGATCTATTACGTCGTTAACAACTCCTTGCAGTTATTATTACAACTATTGCTTTTTAGTTTTATGTGCCGCAATGCTCCTACGTGTCCGTAGCAGTGCATGATCTCCTTGAGTTCTCGTCTTGCGTATTTGACTGGCTTTTATTCCCCACTCGACATTTCAGTGTCACTTTTACAAATATTCCTCAGAACCCAGCATTTTCAATGCGCAGTCTTAAATCTTTTTAAATTAAATATGAACTGAAATTTGTAAAAAACTATGGAGACATTACAAATATTGTTAAGGCGACCGCACAGATCGTGGTTTTTATACTAAAACTAGGCGCCACAAAAATCGACAATTACAATTTTATCCACAAAAATAAACAATAAACTAATATATAATCATCATCCATGTTAACAATTGTCTAATACAACTATTGCAAAGGGAGTAATAAAGCTACAAACGTCTGGACACACTAATTAACAATCAAAACTTACCACGAAACCGCTTTCACTAACATTCACCGAATTGCAGACCACAACAACAGGCCTAATAACAGGCCTTACGTCTCGGTTCGTAATACGCAATTGACTGCGCCAGGTCGTTGTTTCTCTATTTATAGCTGGCAGAAATGGCGCAGTTACGTTACGTGAAAGTCCACTATGTTGTATATAGGTGCTGTGGGGATAAACGCACCTCCCGACTTTCAGAATATTGTGTAGGACATCGGATATAACAATTTACCGGCTATAACGAATACAATAATTGTATTTACAATAATATAGTTATTTTAACCCCTCTCTCATCACCGTTACAGGCGATTTGTACTTTACTTACTGATTGCTTTTGTTCATCCGTTTGAATACGTTATTACAATTTTGTGTTGTCTGCTAGGCTTACAATGAAATTCCGCATGGCTTAAAGACATCGAATAGTTTGACCTTCTGTAGAGCCACAGAAACGAACTGTGTAACTGACTGGAACCTAAGGATGGGTAATTTATTTTCTATACAGTGTGATTAAAAATAGTTAGATAAATTGTCAAGTTTAGCAGTAATTTATTATTACTATATTAAAAAGTTTATTACGCTTCTATACGTCTATGTAGGTTTATAGAAAACCGTTGTTGTGTATTATTCGTCGACTGGCAAAAGATTCAAGTGCCCCACTTTGAAACCAATATGAATATTTAATACAGAAACTCCTCAACATTTTATCTACCTAGCTAGACATGACCTATTGAAACTTTAATGTAATTGTAGAAACGTATTGTATTGTAGAAAGTCAAGTGTACTCTTGAACTTTTGTCTTACTATAATGTCACGACTATAAGTAACTATACAACTACACTAAGCAACTATAACTAAGCTTTAGTTAACAAATTTGTGTGTAGGTGAAGCTGTAAAACTATGATTGTACATGCTCCACTTGTCTTTATTATCTGATTCAAAAGTCAAATGTCAGTCATTACTCCTTAGTCTTTCTGTCTTTATTGGGGTTAGGGAATTTTATTTCAAGCTCATTAAATTTAAACAGAGCATCCGATGGAAATAAATGTTTTGAAGTTCCTTCGATTCAGGGAATTGTGTATTGATTTATTTTAACAGTTATTTTCTCTATGTTAGCAGTCTTCATAACAACTCTGTCGAATTTTGTTGCTTCTCTGCTATATACACTTTTCCCTCGAACGAGGCCTTTCGGTTTCGCAACCATTATCAAGTTCTTCCTACACAACCTACAAGTTTTTGTAGGAAGAACTTGATAATGGTTGCAAAACCGAAAGGCCTCGTTCGAGGGAAAAGTGTGTATAGCAGAGAAGCAACAACATTCGACAGAGTTGATTTATTTTAAATTACATATGTTTGATTGTGTGTTGCAAGGTGTGTACAAAATGTATAGAGTATACGATTAAAATTCTAATTTCAAATACGGTAATTCTATTAATATGTCAAAAAGATCAATTTTATAATTTCTAATAATTTTTGCCATAAAAGCTTTAACAATTTTTATTTAAATTTGCAATATTCTTTCTAAAATATGCATGATGTTTTATTTATTTATATGTTTAAACAAGTGTTTTAGGGATTTGTGTACTTTATTTTATACGCTTAATTCTTGTAAAGCAATCACATGTTTACCTAGTTTATTAAATAGTATAAATTAAATAAATGTTGACTGTCTTATACTAAGATATTTAATTAATTTTGACTTTGATAACGTTGTCATAATAATTATCTTAACATAATAAAATGATCAGTCATGGATGAAATAAAAGTAGATGCTGCAAGAAAACTGAATTTCAATTACGGTGATTTCCTGCAACCGTTTTTGATTTTTTTTTCAACTAGTTTGTAAAAACATACTTTTGAGACGAAACTGATGTGTTATTTTAACAAATTTACACATTTATTTTGTTATTGGCACCACAGTTAAACAGCGGTATCAGGGATAGCGTAGTTTTCCGGTTAGGAGGCTTAAGTGACAACCACCTTATAATTTCTGAATTTTAATATATCGTGTAAAATATTTCAAGATGACAGGTTTGAAGCAGACGGCACTTGCATAAATAATTTTGATTATGTGGATGAATATATTTATTGGTTATTCTTTTTATAAAACACACATACAGTCTATATCTGATAATTATGATTTTAAAAATAAAAATTTCGATATGTTTTATAGTTATCAATTAAAAGAGAGTCTTTACTTGATTTTTAAAACAATTGAAAGAGAGTATACAAAGTTTTTTCATTCTTTATGTGTATAATTTCACTTTTCTGGGTTCGCTGGGTTAAGTTGCATCAGTCCGGATGATCTCGCGGGCCTGCTCCTACGCTTTCACACCGGCCGTTGTCATCCTAAGATGGTACATCGAACTCAGGGTTTCCTCATGGGCGTTGTGTCCCGTTCTAGTTGCTCCTGACTTAGTCCTCGTCGACAGCCATGGGTCGTTGACGCTCTCGAACGTCGTGCCTTAATTCGTGGTACTAATTCAGTCGCTCCCTCGACGATACACTCCGACTTTCCAATGACTGGCTGAAACTCGAATTTGCCACCGCAGGCTTCCGAGTGAATTTGAGAGACTGTGTAACTCACGCCTCACAAGTGCTTTAATAGGTCTACATACATGACGTAATTTTTACATGCTAATACATTCAAGATTGTTTGAAAAAATCGACCACCTGCTGGTAGACATAAATTTCGGTTTCTAAACCTTTCCAAACTACGTGATTTTGACTGCATGTGATTGCATAACTAATTACTTTGTCATTCGCACAAATGCTATTAAAATGCATTTAATAATAAAATAATTATTAATAGTTATTTCAATCTGCATATTAATATAAATGACTTGTAGTGTGTTAATTCTCTATTAGGTCGGCGTAATAATTTAACTATAACAATAATTTGGTTAAATCATATCCGCATTTACATCTTAATAAAGACAAAGGAGTAGAATATAATAGAATACAATTTACTGCGAAGTCGTGTATGTACAAAACAATTTTACTAATTAGCTCTGTAATATACGTTTCACGTTTATAAGGCTAGAGTTACCTGAGACAAAGCATACTCATCGTTTCATGTTAAACTTAATTAATGTACAATACTCACTGAAATTTATATATTTAGCCACAGGGTTGGTAATGTGTTCAGCGTACAATTACAATTATATTAACTCCATGTTTACACTGAACAATTTGTAGTGTTCAGTCAATCGATAAATACTACATGTTGACGTCACACACACACACACACACACACACACACACACACACACACACACACACACACACACACACACACACACACACACACACACACACACACACACACACACACACACACACACACACACACACACACACACACACACACACACACACACACACACACACACACACACACACACACACACACACACACCACTCTCTCTCTCTCTCTCTCTCTCTCTCTCTCTCTTTCTCTCTATATCCTTCCTCTCTTACTCTCTCTCTCTCTCTCTCTCTCTTATCTCTCTCTTAAACAGGCTGCTCATTACTAAATGAACTTATGTAGCTGTACTAGTCTAGTACACACTGAATTTGGCTTCAGAGGTTATACCTGTCAAGCGTAGTTTTAGTAAACTGGATTCCTGATATAAAAATTGTTTTCTTTGGACGTTTATTTTTTACTTGCTCATAAGTAAAAACTTTAAGATAAAATTTAAGTTACAATTTTAGTTACTCATAAATGTATAAACTCATAATACGTAGTCTCTGATCACACTCGGCCAACAGACGTTTTGCCTGAAATAATAATTTAATTGTATTATTACAAAAATAATTTTAAATTAACACTTTAATATATGTAATATTGTAACTTCATGAAGTAATTTGATAATTGAAAACTAACATGACGGAGAAACTATTGTTTTAAAAACTCTTCTTTTAAAAACAACTGGACTCTGGTGTATTCTTTAACAATTTTTAGATACAATTAATTGATTTAAGTGTGTAATCTAGAATAGTAAAATTTGTAAATCATAATTAGCGTACCAAAATTTAATCTTTCGATCCAAGACTTTGGTAAGTAGTTTTTGATGTTTGATGCAAAAAAAAATATACAGAATTATTGAAATATGTCTACGAATGTGTTTTTTAAGACTTTTTAAGAGTAGAAAGTAAAGTAGTTTATTTTTTAATTTTCTAAACAAAAACCAAGTTCTCTGCTAATATCTGTTTTCAAACAAATTCTATCCGACCAATAATTAGTACATTAATCTGAGATATCCACATTTTAAAATAAATGTTATTGGTAGTCACTGCAGATATAATTTAGTATTTCAGTATTACTTATAATAAGAACCACTACTGAACTGAATAGTATTTCAGTAACATGGTTTCATCTCTTAGATTTCAGCATTTCCCTTGCCTCATGCAGTAAATTCACATAGTACAAGATGCTACTTTACAAGCACTGCACTCATATTTAATACCAGAGTTGTCTTAACTCTATATTTTAGTTTTAAGTTTTTCACAGTATTAACAAGTTGGTCGTTAATCGTTCATTCTATCATGGTTGTAGTTACGATTCTAAATAAATAAAATAAATAAATAAATAAATAAATAAATAAGTAAATAAATAAATAAATAAATAAACTTCTTTCGCACCCTAGGCACAGTAGTCTGTTATATATTGCAAATGTGTAGGCCTATGTGCGCGCGCGCGTTTGTACACGTGCGTGAAAAGAGTACTGTAACGTAATAAATACTAGTCTATTTTGTATAATGTAAAGTTTGATGCACACAAAATGCAAATACGAAAACATTTAGTTTAAATTAACATTGACCTGCCACAAAGGCTATAAATGACATAATTATTAACAGTGGTAAAACTATTTTAAGTATTGTTGAATGCTATGTAAAATAAAAGAAAATAACTGTGTGGAAAATTCTTCTTCCATTTTATATTAATAAAATATAAATACATGTTCTTAACGCCAGTACTTGTCATCGTCAAAAGTCCCTAACTTTTAATTTATGGTCTAGAAATAATAGAGAAAAGTAAAGTGTGTTTTAGAAATTAACAAACTATAATTATTAAAGCAGCTCGTGTGACAATTAGAAAATAAAATTGATTTAATTTTCTGAATCTAAAGTAATGTAGGTTAAGTAATTAAGAAAGTAACTCGTCTCACATAGACAGTGTAGTTCACTGTTAGCTTCGGTGACCTGATTATCCAGTCAGTGCCTGTCAATAATTTGTTCTCCACTAATTGGCTAAAGGATTTATTGAAACAGCTGTCCGGTGTATCATTAATCAAAGTGTTATTTGTAATTTATGTAATTTACGTGTCTGCCACAAGGTTCTCCCAACTATTGCTGTTTACATGGTATCAGTCATACATTTTATTTTAACAAACTTCTTCGAAGTTAAGCTTAAAACCTTGAAAATTGTAATTTCCTCTAAATTAATTAATAGGAAAAATATTTTACACCAAATTTAGAATGCAGTCTATCATAATGTTCCACTTTCTATAAAGTGCTTAAAGGGGGGCTTAGGATTATCTTGAATAATTATTTTGAACAATTGTTTTGGCTAGCGACAATAACGTTCCTGCGTAGCGTCTCGTCACCAAAGTCTGATTAGGATTCAGTTATTCTTAAAACGTTACTCGATAGTATGGATAATCGAAATCAATTATTCCGCTATGAGACAGGAGTTTCATACATAAATTGCTTAGCCTGAAAGCTAAGCAAACGTTGTCACTCGGTCAATATCAGAGGTACACAATAGGTTATCGCAAATACTTGCTGTGACGTTGCTAAACCAACAGTGGGCGGGCATTGAATTTACATTGAATACTGTGTAATGGCCTCAAAGCTTGACGGAAGATATTTATACTCCGGCAGACGTCTGTCTCGCACTACAAACGATTTAAAGAAGGTCTTTGCCAAATGGATGAAACACCGTCAACGCAGCCTAAGCCGGAATAAGGAGAATGTTTATTTTAACAATATCAAAAAATCGTTAATTTCGTTGTGACTGTCAATCAATCAATTTTAACGATGCGAGGATCGTCAAAAATATAACACAGATTTTAAATTATTTGTCTCGATGTTTCGACAATATTTATTGTCATCATCATCATCATCATCATCATCATCATCATCATCATCATCATCATCATCATCATCATCATCATCATCATCATCATCATCATCATCGTCGTCGTCTTCATCGTCATCATCATATCATTAAAGAACTTTTACATTTTCAGTAATTTAAATTGTAAAATTGTATGAATTATGTTCTGGGGTATTATAATTTTCTCGATGATTTAAGGTAAACAATATGTAATGAATGCAATTATGTTGATGATGTAAAACAAACTGTTTCAATTCATTCACACATACACACATACGTGTGCACTCACATATACAAGGACATTCACTCAATTAACTGATCTTTTGTGTTTCATATTTTCTCTTGTATCCGTACTCAGGTTCTGATGATGACAATAAATGTTGGCGGAACGTCGACACAAATAATTTAAAATTTGTGTTTTATTTTTGACCGATCTTCGTAAACCGTTTATCGTTAAAATTTATTGATAACAAAAAATGTTATTTGAGTTCAGTTAGGAGTTGCTGAGCAAATTATTTCTGAAAAATCTTTTTTAAAACTATCGTATTATTGTTAGAGTAGCTCTTTTACTTGTTTCGTTTACTTGTTAATTAAACTTCTTTAACTGCCTATGAGTTGATTTATTATCTTATAAACTTAGGTAAAAGAAGTACAAAATAAAATACTCAAACGTAAAAGATGAAATATTTATAAATTTCCACTCACATCCCCAGGGTTTTGAAATTTTGTTCAGTGTGATTTTGGTGGACTCGTTTATCTTTGTTATGTAAGTAGTAGATAAGTAGTCGTTTATCTTTGTTCACAGCAGTGCTAATAAGTAAAAATAATTTGTATTAATCAATATTGTCCAAAATATATATTAATATATATTTATTAATTCCTCTCCACTAATTATACGTAAACAATGGAAACCTCTAAAACTAATAAGTAAACTAAGTCGTAGTAAAAAACAAGTAAAGTATTAACGTTGGCGATACACTCGCATTGCTAAAACCACACAAACATACAGCGAACGGTGTTTAAATCTATGAGGGCCATTGACAACTCAGGAAAATAATATAGATAGGTTTTTCTTAAAAGTGGGAAATGAAGGTGTTCAAACTTTGTACTGTATTTATTATCTGTGTGTCGTAACCACTGCAATGCGACACGCGCGGATGACGTCACTTGCTTATCAAGCGCTGCCGGCAGTCAGCCGGACTGACGGTGGACAAGTTAAGTTTAGTTTCTAATTAGACTCCGAGCGTTACTCTCGTTAAAAATCACTCTTCCAGCCGCGGCTTCTGGATCATTATCCAATTATCTTCATGTGCAGTTTTCGCTAAATTACTCAGACAAATTTCGTCTAATTTAAATGGATCTTAACCTTTATCAAAACTAAATTAACGGGCGTTATGGCCCTTAAACATCCGCACGTGTCGACAATGGCTTCTAAAATTTAACGTTTTCAATAAATGTATATTATACATCAGAATTACAGTCCACTTCATTACGTTTCAAACCCAGCCCTTTCTACTTAGCGTCTTTGGAACAACTCTAGAACTTCAAGAGCTTCCAGTACGCAACATTTTTGGTCCAACCAAACCGGATTTCCTACTTGTCCACATGAAATTAATATTTCATTTAATGGGCCCAAACGGCGTGTCGTTCAAGCCCCAACATTCTCAACTTTGGATTGCTGACAGTTGCGTGCCTCTATAAACTTTCAAAATTACATTACAATCAACACGACAAGATTCGGCAGAGCAGTAAACCAAAGACGACGGGACACGGCAGGACAGCATTTGTGATTCTACATCAAAAAGTTCCACAGCTTTAAATAATGGAGAGCTACAACATAAGGCGTCATCTGACCAGTAGAGACAGGAGGTGCAACAGCTCCTAACAGGATTGAGCAGCGGGATCGAAGTCAGCTTCAGCACGTCTGGATCAACGTCCACGTGACTATGAACCTTTTACTTATATTTAACGTTTCAAGCAATATTTTACATTTAGCAGTTAATTTTTAACACTTTTGTGCAAACACACACCATCATTATACAATACACGTTAGTAAGTGGTTGGCAGTTCATTGTGAGTTCAAACATCAAAGATAAAAATACATGTTATTATCATTTAAATTCATAATTTTAATTGCCAACAAAGTTTGATTAATAGAGAGAGTAAGCATATATTCTAGCAAGTATTATGTTCATATACATAACGATCGCTAGCTACCGCAACGTATTCAGATTTACCAAAATTTAAGTTTATGGTTCACATGCTCTGCGCTCAAATTATTCCAAAGTATTTTTTAAATTGTAATCATGGCAGATGTAAAGGCTTTAATAAAAAAACGAGGCACCATTAAAGCTTCGATATCCCGCGTAAATACTTTCGCGGACAACTTCGATTTGGAAACCAGCGATCATCATGCGCTGAAAATAAAACTTCGGCATTTGATGGAATTATACACCAAATACGATGAAATACAATTCCAAATCGAATCCGAGGAAGCGGACTTTGCTTTAGCGAGTGATAGGGTCCAAACTGAAGACGATCTTTGTAACATAGAGTGTAAATTGCAACACCTGCTGGAGCAAGCTGAGCATATGAACCAGAAACCCTTAATTAATGCTGAAAGTAAGCATCTTAAAACACCCCCCATTCAGTTGGAACCGATCAAATTACCTCGGTTTGCGGGGATGACGTCACTTGCTTATCAAGCGCTGCCGGCAGTCAGCCGGACTCACGGTGGACAAGTTAAGTTTAGTTTCTAATTAGACTCCGAGCGTTACTCTCGTTAAAAATCACTCTTCCAGCCGCGGCTTCTGGATCATTATCCAATTATCTTCATGTGCAGTTTTCGCTAAATTATTCAGACAACTTTCGTCTAATTTAAATGGATCTTAACCTTTATCAAAACTAAATTAACGGGCGTTATGGCCCTTAAACATCCGCACGTGTCGACAATGGTTTCTAAAATTTAACGTTTTCAATAAATGTATATTATACATCAGAATTACAGTCCACTTCATTACGTTTCAAACCCAGCCCTTTCTACTTAGCGTCTTTGGAACAACTCTAGAACTTCAAGAGCTTCCAGTACGCAACAGAAGGGTTATTTATACGCAAAACAGTGTTCCGGAATCTATAGTTTTATAAATAACGTTTCGGTTTCTAAAATCTGCTGTTTTCTTCGGGTTAACTAAATTACACCTAGCGTTACACAACACGGTAATAATACTCAGTCACAGTTCGGTAATCTCGCTTACATGGAAAATAAAATGTTATATCTTAAAATACAGAATATCATTAAGCAAACAACAAATAGAAAGTGTAAAAAAATAACATCAAATCTACAGTAAGATACTAATCTACAGAAAATTCTATTCTGTTAAAGTAACAGTAAAACGCATGTAAAGAAGCGCAAAATAAAACTGAAAGGTTTACCGCGGTGGGAGGAGGGAGGGTGGCGGTTGGAAACCAATCAGGCAGGGGACACCGACAATCGCTTTTGGGGTGATTGCTGAATCAGTGATTTCACTGAACTCAGATTGTCAGCCTTCTTCTGGTTTTATTTTAAACTTTTTTTGCATGTTTTTATTTTGACCATTTTCTATAGATGTGTGCTATGAAGTAATGGTAATATTAATATTATAATAATATTGAATATTTATTACAAATTTATCTTATATTTCCTGTTCTCGTTATTTATATACGAGGGCGATTCAAAAATTAATCTCCGACTAGCTGATAAAGACAAAATAGAAAAATAAAAAATAAAAACCTAAAATAGTAAAAAATATATAAAAATATAAAAATTTATATAAAAATATATATAAAAATATATAAAAACATCTACAGAATTACACTATATTATTATAGAAGTACATTATTATAGAAATCTATAGAGTGCGTATATCATCTAAACAAAAAATAGATGAAACATCGGAATACAGGAAAACTTTGAATTTTGTAATAACTCCGATTGATGTATTAACGTCGGCAGACTTACGCAGAACTTTCCATACTACACGTCATTAGTGACCTTGGCTGCTCATACAAACATAACACGGGGCAGTTACCGGTTAGTCAATGAATGTTCCGCGAACGAAACGCAGTGTAAGTATGTAACCAAATTAGTTAAACATTTCAGTCAAACATGAAAGTGGGATAACAATACTTTCTTATGCTGAAAGATTCAGAGTGCTGAAATGCAGTTTAAATTATACACTGCAAGATAGAATAAGGAATGAGGATACAGAGCAAAACTCGAAGTAAAGGACATACATGAAATTATTTCAATTTACAGAAGACAATGGTGGGATCATCTGCAAATGATGACAAAGGATCGATTGCCGAAAACGGCACTAAACTATAAAGCCATTGGTAAAAGAGACGTCCGAGGATAAGATGGATGCCGGAACAGGTTTACAACATAATCTAATCCTTGAAGAGGAGAAGAAGAATAATAATACTTTTTTCAGTTGACAACCGTATTTTGTTGACATTATTGTTAACAATAAACGTTTCACTATTTCTATGGTGTGAAAATCTTAGTGGTAAGCTGAAGTACGGTAATCATCACTGGTACAAAAACATGTTAACCATAAGCAAAGTTCTGACTACACAACTTTAAGAGTAACAAAGTTCTAGTTAACATTTGATAATGGCGAAAACGTGGTACCATAAATTTTGTACTACAAAGGAACAGACGGATATGTGAGACCTAAAAATGCGGCCAAGTCTCATAATCTTCTCGTTTGTAATATATATATACTTTTAAAATGACAATTAAGTCTTTCACACTGTTGTTCAATTAGGTTCATCGGTATTTTGTATAGCTAGATTTGGACTGCTACAACACAACGCAAAGTTAGCTTCAGCACATTCAACATTTCCTTTGAACAATGGTGTCACAGACTGAGGTATATACACCTCGAGGTATAGGGCCTAATGATGAATAGACAACAATTAATAAACAACGACACTTAATGTATACATACATTAATATTATTTAATATATATAAATGTACATCATTATAAATACAAATGACAAAAGATAATGGCTTAAAGATCAGACCTAGACAGTAAGGAATGGTTTGGGAAATGAAAAACATTCTTCAGCCTTAACAGCCAGTAATCATTAAAGCTCTGTTATTGTAGTAACTCAAAACCCGGTCATATCAATTGCTTTGCTGAATTTTATTGGAGTTTTTTCAATTCATCAACCGCTACACATAAGAAAATTTAATAACAACAATTAGTCATGTATGGTTGGCTAAATAAAATGATTGATATGTTAAAATTAATTATATGATATTAATTATAATTATAAAGAAATTAATTAATTTATATATTAAAATAATATACAATTTTACAGAAGAGTAGCGCACCTACGAGGGGGGTAAGGGATCAGTCTCCCTCCAGAACTACTAAAAATTTCAGCAAAATTCCATAATCACTTTAGGCATAATTTCTAAGCCAGCTGCGTGTGTTAAAGTAAGGGTTATAAATAATAATTATAGAAATAGAAGAAATTACAATATTTGAAGATGAAAAATTAACGTTAGATTTTTCTGAATAATGACAATTACTTAACATTTAGTAAATAACGTACGTATTCGCAACACAATTCGCGTGGGTTTCATCAAAAATTTGGAGACGCTATGAATGTATATAATGCATTTATAAAATTATGTTGGAAGAATTCTGAATTTTTCATTTTTCGTAAAGAATATGAGGAGTCCAACCTTCAAGCTAGACTCATCCTCCCAGAAGTTAGAAAGGCATCGCTGTTCGGAATAAACAGAATTGAAGGAGAGGGGCCCATTGTCGACACATGGCGCAATTTTGCAGTGACGTCATAAGCAGACTTGTCATACAAAATTTCATTATTTGGAAAATATTTTACGAATTTAACAGCCACCCCTACAGTGTACTGAAATTTGAATTTAGATCAGTCTGTACTAAGAGAAAATTAAGGAAGGAGTTATTGGATTAAGTAACTGTCGAACGGCTTTAAAAGGATACAGAACACGACCAAGAGAATAACCTGATTTCAGATTCGTTATATGGCCACCCAAAATCTCAGCTTTGAGTTGGGAGAAGTAAAAGGTACGTAACAATCACTACACAATAAAAATGATATTATAAACAACTATTACGTTTTTCGACTATCACGGTAGTTTAAGAAGTGGCCATTCAGAATTGATTGTCTTTTTCTTTGTAACTCTGTTTCATTACAATATTACCGAACCAGATCAATGTTAGAACGACGTTTTTATATGTGTATTGTAACTGGAAAGTATACACTTTGAACAGTGTATTCTGTTGTATCGATTCTACTCATTGTAACGAGATCAGAATAACAAGCTGCTTGGGAATTCAAGTATCCACAAAACTCAATAGGATGTGTGCCGGTATCACATCACAGACACAAATCCAGAGGTATTATTAAAATACCTATGTGCGGGTCAAGTGCGTCACCTTAAGACACGTTCTTCTTCTTTTTTTCAAGGATTAGTTATATAAACCTGTTACGACACCCATGTCAGCCTCTTCTATCCATAATAAAGACACGTTCTGTGTGTATGTGTGTGCACATGTTAAAGCTTAGAGAAGTACTTATATTACGTTCAGTGTTATAAAGTAACAATAAAATACAAGCATGTGGATACATTTAAAATAAATTGTTATGCTTAGTTTTGAAAACATGTTCCTACTGCTTGCGTCCTCTGTCTAATATAACAGTGAAGCGGTGACAGTGCAAATGCCATATGCGTTTAGGTTTACGTTTCAATTCGATTGTAATTTTTGATCTTGTGTACCTACTTGCTCACACTTTAAGAAATCTGGCTGAGATAATTATTATTGATCAGTACTTATGTAGTTATAAATGTACATATAGGAAAGAAACATCTGTCTTTAACACTTATAATATCTTGTAATTTACAGGTTACTTACATTCTCGATCTGCGATACGTTACTTAAAGTTCATTTAAATTCATGTAAAAAAAAATTAACCCTTAGCTGTTTTCTTTGATAGAATGGACAGGATTCTTTCTTGCGATGACATATGCTATATCTTTGGATGATGATGTAGAATGCTATTGGTTACATTATCACGACTTTAAAGATGTTATCTTTTTTTTTGCATTTAGTGGATATTTTTGGTAATCCATTTATTTTTTTGAGCTCTTTCAGATAGTCATTTTATTTTATTCAAAGAACTAAGTTCACCACTGTTAACTGAAGACAAGACTGTTTTGCATTTCGCTACAATCCATTTATACGATTGTGGTGTTACATGAGTTTTGTATTAATTGGATCGTGTTTTGGTTAAATGTATGGACTCACTGAGCGATAATACATATTACTAAAAGGAAATCAACCTATAGCTACTGTTTACAATTTGTTGTAGGACTCGTTAAAGCTCTGTTATTGTAGTAACTCAAAACCCGGTCATATCAATTGCTTTGCTGAATTTTATTGGAGTTTTTTCAATTCATCAACCGCTACACATAAGAAAATTTAATAACAACAATTAGTCATGTATGGTTGGCTAAATAAAATGATTGATATGTTAAAATTAATTATATGATATTAATTATAATTATAAAGAAATTAATTAATTTATATATTAAAATAATATACAATTTTACAGAAGAGTAGCGCACCTACGAGGGGGGTAAGGGATCAGTCTCCCTCCAGAACTACTAAAAATTTCAGCAAAATTCCATAATCACTTTAGGCATAATTTCTAAGCCAGCTGCGTGTGTTAAAGTAAGGGTTATAAATAATAATTATAGAAATAGAAGAAATTACAATATTTGAAGATGAAAAATTAACGTTAGATTTTTCTGAATAATGACAATTACTTAACATTTAGTAAATAACGTACGTATTCGCAACACAATTCGCGTGGGTTTCATCAAAAATTTGGAGACGCTATGAATGTATATAATGCATTTATAAAATTATGTTGGAAGAATTCTGAATTTTTCATTTTTCGTAAAGAATATGAGGAGTCCAACCTTCAAGCTAGACTCATCCTCCCAGAAGTTAGAAAGGCATCGCTGTTCGGAATAAACAGAATTGAAGGAGAGGGGCCCATTGTCGACACATGGCGCAATTTTGCAGTGACGTCATAAGCAGACTTGTCATACAAAATTTCATTATTTGGAAAATATTTTACGAATTTAACAGCCACCCCTACAGTGTACTGAAATTTGAATTTAGATCAGTCTGTACTAAGAGAAAATTAAGGAAGGAGTTATTGGATTAAGTAACTGTCGAACGGCTTTAAAAGGATACAGAACACGACCAAGAGAATAACCTGATTTCAGATTCGTTATATGGCCACCCAAAATCTCAGCTTTGAGTTGGGAGAAGTAAAAGGTACGTAACAATCACTACACAATAAAAATGATATTATAAACAACTATTACGTTTTTCGACTATCACGGTAGTTTAAGAAGTGGCCATTCAGAATTGATTGTCTTTTTCTTTGTAACTCTGTTTCATTACAATATTACCGAACCAGATCAATGTTAGAACGACGTTTTTATATGTGTATTGTAACTGGAAAGTATACACTTTGAACAGTGTATTCTGTTGTATCGATTCTACTCATTGTAACGAGATCAGAATAACAAGCTGCTTGGGAATTCAAGTATCCACAAAACTCAATAGGATGTGTGCCGGTATCACATCACAGACACAAATCCAGAGGTATTATTAAAATACCTATGTGCGGGTCAAGTGCGTCACCTTAAGACACGTTCTTCTTCTTTTTTTCAAGGATTAGTTATATAAACCTGTTACGACACCCATGTCAGCCTCTTCTATCCATAATAAAGACACGTTCTGTGTGTATGTGTGTGCACATGTTAAAGCTTAGAGAAGTACTTATATTACGTTCAGTGTTATAAAGTAACAATAAAATACAAGCATGTGGATACATTTAAAATAAATTGTTATGCTTAGTTTTGAAAACATGTTCCTACTGCTTGCGTCCTCTGTCTAATATAACAGTGAAGCGGTGACAGTGCAAATGCCATATGCGTTTAGGTTTACGTTTCAATTCGATTGTAATTTTTGATCTTGTGTACCTACTTGCTCACACTTTAAGAAATCTGGCTGAGATAATTATTATTGATCAGTACTTATGTAGTTATAAATGTACATATAGGAAAGAAACATCTGTCTTTAACACTTATAATATCTTGTAATTTACAGGTTACTTACATTCTCGATCTGCGATACGTTACTTAAAGTTCATTTAAATTCATGTAAAAAAAAATTAACCCTTAGCTGTTTTCTTTGATAGAATGGACAGGATTCTTTCTTGCGATGACATATGCTATATCTTTGGATGATGATGTAGAATGCTATTGGTTACATTATCACGACTTTAAAGATGTTATCTTTTTTTTTGCATTTAGTGGATATTTTTGGTAATCCATTTATTTTTTTGAGCTCTTTCAGATAGTCATTTTATTTTATTCAAAGAACTAAGTTCACCACTGTTAACTGAAGACAAGACTGTTTTGCATTTCGCTACAATCCATTTATACGATTGTGGTGTTACATGAGTTTTGTATTAATTGGATCGTGTTTTGGTTAAATGTATGGACTCACTGAGCGATAATACATATTACTAAAAGGAAATCAACCTATAGCTACTGTTTACAATTTATTGTAGGACTCATTAAAGCTCTGTTATTGTAGTAACTCAAAACCCGGTCATATCAATTGCTTTGCTGAATTTTATTGGAGTTTTTTCAATTCATCAACCGCTACACATAAGAAAATTTAATAACAACAATTAGTCATGTATGGTTGGCTAAATAAAATGATTGATATGTTAAAATTAATTATATGATATTAATTATAATTATAAAGAAATTAATTAATTTATATATTAAAATAATATACAATTTTACAGAAGAGTAGCGCACCTACGAGGGGGGTAAGGGATCAGTCTCCCTCCAGAACTACTAAAAATTTCAGCAAAATTCCATAATCACTTTAGGCATAATTTCTAAGCCAGCTGCGTGTGTTAAAGTAAGGGTTATAAATAATAATTATAGAAATAGAAGAAATTACAATATTTGAAGATGAAAAATTAACGTTAGATTTTTCTGAATAATGACAATTACTTAACATTTAGTAAATAACGTACGTATTCGCAACACAATTCGCGTGGGTTTCATCAAAAATTTGGAGACGCTATGAATGTATATAATGCATTTATAAAATTATGTTGGAAGAATTCTGAATTTTTCATTTTTCGTAAAGAATATGAGGAGTCCAACCTTCAAGCTAGACTCATCCTCCCAGAAGTTAGAAAGGCATCGCTGTTCGGAATAAACAGAATTGAAGGAGAGGGGCCCATTGTCGACACATGGCGCAATTTTGCAGTGACGTCATAAGCAGACTTGTCATACAAAATTTCATTATTTGGAAAATATTTTACGAATTTAACAGCCACCCCTACAGTGTACTGAAATTTGAATTTAGATCAGTCTGTACTAAGAGAAAATTAAGGAAGGAGTTATTGGATTAAGTAACTGTCGAACGGCTTTAAAAGGATACAGAACACGACCAAGAGAATAACCTGATTTCAGATTCGTTATATGGCCACCCAAAATCTCAGCTTTGAGTTGGGAGAAGTAAAAGGTACGTAACAATCACTACACAATAAAAATGATATTATAAACAACTATTACGTTTTTCGACTATCACGGTAGTTTAAGAAGTGGCCATTCAGAATTGATTGTCTTTTTCTTTGTAACTCTGTTTCATTACAATATTACCGAACCAGATCAATGTTAGAACGACGTTTTTATATGTGTATTGTAACTGGAAAGTATACACTTTGAACAGTGTATTCTGTTGTATCGATTCTACTCATTGTAACGAGATCAGAATAACAAGCTGCTTGGGAATTCAAGTATCCACAAAACTCAATAGGATGTGTGCCGGTATCACATCACAGACACAAATCCAGAGGTATTATTAAAATACCTATGTGCGGGTCAAGTGCGTCACCTTAAGACACGTTCTTCTTCTTTTTTTCAAGGATTAGTTATATAAACCTGTTACGACACCCATGTCAGCCTCTTCTATCCATAATAAAGACACGTTCTGTGTGTATGTGTGTGCACATGTTAAAGCTTAGAGAAGTACTTATATTACGTTCAGTGTTATAAAGTAACAATAAAATACAAGCATGTGGATACATTTAAAATAAATTGTTATGCTTAGTTTTGAAAACATGTTCCTACTGCTTGCGTCCTCTGTCTAATATAACAGTGAAGCGGTGACAGTGCAAATGCCATATGCGTTTAGGTTTACGTTTCAATTCGATTGTAATTTTTGATCTTGTGTACCTACTTGCTCACACTTTAAGAAATCTGGCTGAGATAATTATTATTGATCAGTACTTATGTAGTGATAAATGTACATATAGGAAAGAAACATCTGTCTTTAACACTTATAATATCTTGTAATTTACAGGTTACTTACATTCTCGATCTGCGATACGTTACTTAAAGTTCATTTAAATTCATGTAAAAAAAAATTAACCCTTAGCTGTTTTCTTTGATAGAATGGACAGGATTCTTTCTTGCGATGACATATGCTATATCTTTGGATGATGATGTAGAATGCTATTGGTTACATTATCACGACTTTAAAGATGTTATCTTTTTTTTTGCATTTAGTGGATATTTTTGGTAATCCATTTATTTTTTTGAGCTCTTTCAGATAGTCATTTTATTTTATTCAAAGAACTAAGTTCACCACTGTTAACTGAAGACAAGACTGTTTTGCATTTCGCTACAATCCATTTATACGATTGTGGTGTTACATGAGTTTTGTATTAATTGGATCGTGTTTTGGTTAAATGTATGGACTCACTGAGCGATAATACATATTACTAAAAGGAAATCAACCTATAGCTACTGTTTACAATTTGTTGTAGGACTACAGCGAAGCATAACATTTCCGACAATGTTTACGTAGGCGCACTACACAGTGATGGACATGTAGCTAGTTACCAACATCGAGTAACTAACAAATGGAGTAACATACGCACATACGTTTTGTGGAGCAATTACTTAAATTAAACTACAGTCTTGGGACAGTCTTCCTCACGCGGAGAACAACCACTTTCTACAAATCGGCAGCTTACTTTTTCTAATGTGTAATTTGATAAATTGCTTTCTTTGTAGCGATGTAAACTCTATTTAATACTCTTTCCAAGGGCAGTACATAATTTACTTTTACAATAAACTTTTACATACTTTTATTAAAAAGTATTAAATGTTATTTTTTGAGATTTGGCTGAAACATTTGTTCTGTAACATTTTGAATTCTCGGGACCATACCTTTGGCGACACAACAGCAAATTATACATACGCAGTAAGTGATAATTTCTTATACTTAAATACATAAATATTTATAATACTTAAGTATATTTGTATTCTGTACACTAAATGCGTAAATTAGCCTTCTTCACTCTTTGCTCAGTTGTTTTCAATCAGAATTATTCTGTTCCTTTTTTTATATACTGCAACAATAAGTTTGCGTTCGTCACTGTGCATTGTCGAAAAAAAAACTGTTGAATTAGAATAAATAATTATATCGTCAATATTAAAAAAAATGCGTATTGAAAGTTGTAAGTAACCAGCGAAGGGGAACACCGAATGTGCAGGACGGTACTGGCATGTCACGCCACACTCAACCTGAGACTGTGTACAATGTAATTGATATGTGTGTGTTGAGCCAGTAGAAACCGGCATAGCGTCACCCCTGAGTAAATGTGAATTAAATAAATAATTTATTTAAATTTTGGTAAGTGCGCGTAAGATATGACAAAACAAATTACGCCACGTTATTAATAATATAAAGACGCGCACATGTGCAAAATCTAGTGCGAAACAAATAATACATATTAATGCAGTGTAAATAAAAGTGAATAGAACCAAGAACAATTAAAGTATATAAAAACTGTCAACATACAATTATATATAAAAAAATTACCGATCGCATGAACATCGAGTAATAAACAAAAAACTTCGCATGTTGCGAATAAAATTAAAATAAGTACGAAAAATAAACAAATCTGTAAAGGGACGCTCGACAAACTATAACAATATTAGTCTATTAGGCTACGTGAGGCATGCCAAAGGGCCTATCTGCCGATTTTGAGTTAGTGTCTATGTAATTTTTTGATTCCTTTTGCTACCGCTTCCTAAAAGGTTCTAGAACAAAGTTAAGGAAACATTTTGCCCCGCTCTCACCCCTAAAGGGTTGAAAACTACCTCAAAAGGGAGGGTTCAAAACTACCTCTAAAGGGTTGAAAATATGAAACGACGCGAGGATGCTTTTTGAAGCCCTGAAATTAGGTACTTATAGGTTTTGGGAGGTGCTGATTACGATTCTGACGTCCAAAATTATATTCGACGCAAAGCGTAGTTTTTAAAGGGTTGAAGCAGACTATAATCAGGGGGTGTAAGTATTAAACTATGTATCAAACACTTGCCGGTCAAAGCCTTAAAAGTGAGTACCTATAGGTTTTTGGGGGTGCTGATTACGATTGTGACGTAAAGGAATACATCCGACGCAAGTGTTTGACTTGAAAGTGTTGAAAACATGAAACAACGCGAGGATGTACTTTGAAGTCCTGAAATTGGGTACCTACAGGTTTTGGGGGTGCTTATTACGATTTTGACGTCAAGGAATACATCCGACGCAAGGGTTAGACTTGAAAGGGTTGAAAATCACCCCTAAAGGATTGAAAAAGTGAAACAACGCGAGGATGTACTTTGAAGTCCTGAAATTGGGTACATTCAAAAGTACAAAATTCAGTCGAAAAAAATATATATTTCATCCATACTTATAAATATAATCAAAGAAAAGTTGAACCATTTATATTATTTTAATAAATACTGATTTTGACTGATTTTGTTATTCAAAACGTTGAAGAACTCCGTAGTTGGGTCCGTTTGTATCATTACAATATTATTATTTAATATGAACTTATTAACCTTTGACGTGTATTCGTCTCTGTCTATTATGACTACAGTATTCGCCTTATTCGCTTTTGTAATCAGTGCATTGTTATCTATCAACTTAGTTTTTATTTGTTTCAGGGTTTTATTTTCTTTCAAGTATCTGTGATTTACCTTATGGGGCTTTTTGTCATTTGTTATATTTTTAGGCATTTAAAATTTTAAAAAGTATTCAGTGAGATAAATATAAAACTGGCTTTCCGAACTAATAACAACGTTAATAAGATACGTTCTAACCTAACCTACCTGAACATTCAAAATCAGTTGAGGACAAGACGGGCGTTTATAAGATAATATGCAATGACTGTGATAGCTACTACATTGGCCAAACTGGTAGACCCTTTAAAAACGCTTTAAAGAACATTTACCTAAAAAAGAATTTAGTAAAACTGTGTCAAATTACGCGCACCATCTGATGGACAAAAACCATAGTTATACCGATTTCACGACGAACTTACAACCCCTCCACGTATGCAGAAAAGGAAGTTATATGAATCCTGTCGAAGAATTCGAAATATATAAGGCCTACAAAGATAAAAACACAAAAGAGGTCCTTATTAATGAACAATTGAATTTCCAATCAAATCCACTGTACGACACAGCGATAAGAATACAAAACAATGTCCATAGTGCGCGACCTATAATAACATGAGCACAGCAGTCGACTATAGTATTTCGTGGTGCACACCAGCGATATCGCGTGTGTTCTCACGTTTGGGGGTTTTTATATATTTTTTGTGTTTATATTTATATTTATTGTGATGTGTGTAAAATTGTATATAAAGTTGTTTTTAATATTTTAATAATTGACGAACTTCACCATCCTGATGACGGGACATAAAATGTCCCGAAACGCGTAGATATGCATAAAGAATAAAGGCCACCGGACGGAAAAGAAAAAGGTAAAACTATTTTACTATTTATATAATGAATTGTCGTATACCGGGCTATGCAATTATTTTACTTGTCGACTTATTTGTTGTGAGGACTGGATAAACATTTAACCAAGAGAACTGCTGTAATTCAACAGGCACAGAAGAGTTAATAAACATTGTGGATTATAGGTTTCTCTGGCATTCGGTAGTTTATTTCATTGCTTTAGGATCACTAACCATGTAATCTTTAACAATATTTACAATTAAGTAATTGTAATTCAGCTTTAAAATGCCACCGATTCGGTGCAGCTTACCATGAGATTTTGTGCCCTGTGATATAGTAAATGATTCAGTAAAATTATAATTTTATGAAATAATCATATAAATATAATTACAGTGTGAAATGTTCTTCAAATATTAACTACTTCTGCAAGTAAAATTATTATTGTATATTATCTCCTGACGCACGTTTCACTGATCACATCAGTGTCACCAAAGGATTATAAATAAATTAATAAACAGTTTAATTGATTCGATTTTGATATAAAAAATAACCAATAGTTTTTATTTTATATCACACTATAGAAAGCTGCAAAAAACATTTAAGAGTTACTTACAAAAATGAATATAATTATATATGAAATGAATACGAAAGAAGTTCTAATTTAAAAATAAATTAATTTTTGCTCTATTTATTATTTATATTGTTTCTGTATTGCCTAATTTACAATTTTGATCTATTTATTACCTAAATATGTCCTTATGTATTATTTCATTGTTTTACACCTGTATAAGCAACTGTAATGTCGAATTATAATTATTCACTTTTCTTTTTCTAACAAAGATAACATACGATTGACAAAAATGATTTTTATTAAACGGAAGTAATAACGTAAGAATGACTTTAAAACTTTAAGTAAAATAAACTATAGTTTAGGTAACCCTGTATTAAAACTTTTGTTTTTCGAAGTTCTTTGCTTAATTTTTGCCGAAAGTCTGTGTGAAGCTTTCTAAACTTCTATTATTTTCTTGAAACATCACAGTAGGCCTATTCAGAGCATTATTATTAAATTTAAAATATTTTAGACGTAACTGTAGATGTTAAATATTACTGTGTAATATACATTAAAGCGTTTAGTTTTAATTATTAATTTCTTCCATTCGTTTTATTTATCCCTTTTTTAGTTATATTTATCTTTATCTCCGCCTAAATAAAAAAGGGCGGACACTGGGTTTACCCTGGAAACCTCTCCTGGATAAAAATTACGTACAGACATCTTATTATTTGTACCGAAGATAAACGTTGTATTGTTTTTTAATCATTTAATTGGATATGTTATTTCAATATTACGTGAAGTTGGTTACGTAATATAACATTATGACGCATTTATTGTTGTATCGTGCGTATTGAGCAATAAATGTCAAAGTACTGAAACGCGTACAAGTAGTACTGGTATAGAAGCCATAGAGTTATCAAGAAAATTCCAATAATAGTAAGATTATTTTATGCACCGTTAATGACCTTGGTTTTACCGTATGTAAAATTGCGATGTGACGATAATGAGCTTGTTACATATGGCTTAATATCAATTAATGCAAAGTGATGTTAAAGGTTGGTTTCATTTTAACTATATTTAAGTAAAATTAAGTGATTCTAATTATTTATAACCAATTATGCGTAATCGATTGTTGTATTTTGGATAAAAGCTTTCAAGAAAACTTGTGTTCATCGTGTACTCTGGTGTTGTATATTGACTTTTCACCTCGAATATCACAGTGCATGTAACGACTGTTGTAGTAAATGGAAACCAGACAGTTAAATACTACACTGTACTATAGTGGTACATCATAGTTTACTGTTGTTGGTGGAGTGTTGAATAAATTTTATTTTGCTGGAGATAAGATTTTATATCTATGAGACAAGATTTCAGAGCTATAACGCAGACCAACTAGAAGATGCAGAGAAATATAATACGCTATAGTTGCTGATAGTATAAGAACGGGACAAGAAAGGTTAGCAGGAATTAAAGTTACACAAACCAGTAACGTGATAGTGTTGCTGGACAGAGAATAGCTCCAACAGGAAGCAAAACAAGCAGAAGAGGATAAACTTGGCGGCCAATATCTCAAATTTTCTAAAGTATGGAAATATGGATATCAAAATGTATTATAATAGATCTATAACTGTTATATAGAGACCTGAGGAAACAATATATAAACATATCTGAAGCAGAATAATTGGGAAACTATGAAAGCGTCAGAGTCACAAAGAGTCGATCTCCAATATTACCATAGACTATAGGGAATGGTAAACAGTTAATAAAAGCACATGCACTTAGGCTGTGTACTTTTATGCAAATATTGAACACCTAATAATAATAATAATAATAATAATAATAATAATAATAATAATAATAATAATAATAATAATAATAATAATAATGTTAAAGGATAAGACAATGAGAACAAAGGGAATGCAGCATGGCCTGTGGAGAGACCTGCTTGATGGTGTAACGAAAACAAGCCTCCAACGTTGTAACGTTTACGTGTACAAGACATAATCGTTGTATGACGTATCATAGTAATGGAGTACGCCTGCATACGTTTGTGTGTGTGTGTTAGTGTGCCTCAGGATGTAATATGCTGAAGTAAATATAATCTAGTAACTAGCGATTGACTGAACACTACAAATTGTTCGGTGTACACAAATCGCGCAATATACGGAATTGTAATCGTACGCTAAACACATTACCCAAGCAGTCTCTTAAATACGTTTCAGCGTGTGTAGTGCATTAAGTTTAACGCAAAACGACAAAATGTGCTTTGTCTCAGATACCAACCCTAATTTATGCGGAGCCAATGATACGTGCATTTTGTACATGACTTTGCTGTAAATTTTACTCCATCCTGTTATCTTGGCTTTAATGAGGGCTAAGCGTTAATTAATTAAAGTGATTGACTTAGATTAAGAACTGCGCCGACTCCGTAGTAAATAAATATTTTCATTAATCTCGAGTAGTAAAGATAATAGTAAGTCAGAACTACAAAAAGTAAAACTACAACAACTGTGTATGTACGCGTATACAGCACTTCTATATCTTTGGTTTCCAAGGCCAAACTATCTTACAATTGTATAAACATAATGACTGGTTTATATATTTACTAATGCAAATTTGAATATTGGATTCATCGACCTGGTATGATAATTATTCCAGTCTCTAAAACACACAGATTTTACAAACGACTGAATATAATTAACACATTTGTTATATAGCAGGAGTTTTTATAGAAAAACACACTTTAAAACATGACTTGCGTCAACTTAAAACACTCAATAACGATTATTAACTTTCTTGGATTTTGTTGTTCATGACAAGTAGCCCGAAAGACCGCCAATCGTCTCTAACAACTCCGTCCCGTGTTAAGCAGCAATGCCATGACCCGACGCCTAGGGAAGCTTATAGTCTCCACGTATGTGGTGCCCATGGTTACCTGCGCGATGTTGTAACCTATCGAGTGGCTGCTAAGTTACAACTGTTTATTTGACGTGTTTCCGGAGGTGAAGTTGAATCATTAGAATGAACCGTTCTTCTTGAAGACAATTTATTGTGATTAGCAAAATACAAACGAACTTTTACAAGTTACTTTATACAAACTCTTCTTGACAAACTATAAGTCAGTTAATTCAATTACTGATTTAAACTCTAAGTACCTTCAGTTACTAGTACTTAGTTCACAAATTAATGTAACTACTTTTAGTTACTTCAAAAATTACAAAGACAAACTACTGACAACATCTGGTTTTCCGGCTCTCTCAGAACACCTTCCAACACAGATCAAAGTCAAAATAAAAATGAGAAAAGATCTAAGTAAAGATCGTAAGTTCTCTCGGATCTCTTACGCAATCAGATCTGTCTTCTCCAGCGAATTCTAGAGTTTTTATAGTACATCATCGTGGGTGTAACACTTAAATTAGTGGTGGGACTGTTCCCTCCTCTTAATTCTAAATCCTTAACTATGATAGGCTAAAACTAGTTGAAGTGAGGGTAGTTTCATACAATTTTTATAAGACTTTCTATTATTCGTCAAAGACTGTATCATGTGACCCTACGTCAGGATTTGGGGTGTTTTACTAGTTTAGATTAAAAGTTCACACGGAATACAACACCTGCTTCCACCAATGTTCACACGGAGTACACCTGGCCTCACACTTGTGACCGATTACTTGACTCCCCCGAAAGGATATCAAATTGGTGTGACATTTTATATTTCCTGTCTGGACCTTGTCACCATTAATTCTTATTTGATATGTCTCGCCAGATTTCCTACGATTATTACTCCCTGGACAGTCACGCTTATTGAGAAAGGGTGAGTTACCATTCACAACCCTGGGAAAATTTCCTAAAACTAATTTTATGTTCAAAACATATGCTACAGTCTCGTATACACACCTGACACCTATCCCACTTTCCCACACAACTAAGCATTTCTTATTTTCTCACTTCTAAGTAACAAATATGCTACAAGTACAATAAGTACAATTAACAATTACAACAGCGATACCCGTTTGGGGCTACTTGGCTAAGACCCATAAGCGAAAGCTTCAGTCTGTCCTTGACCGAGGATTGCGCTGGGCGTGTAAAGCCCATTATCTGACCTCAAACAAAACAATCCGTGACTCCTGCGTGTCCGTTCCCTGGACGCCACTATACGGACACTGTCCCGCAAATTTTATCGTCGCTCCGCCCGATTCCAGGGCAACCACCTCATTAGCGCCTTCGGTCGCTACCAATCTTTGCCAGGAGAATCTTGGACCCGGCCTCGGCGTACACTCACCCTCAATTAATTAATTGAAAACACTCGGCCCCACGGTAGCAGGCCATACCCTATCAATAGACCCTGCGGCAGGAGCTCTATCTGAAACTCGGAACGCAGTACATGAGCGGGCGACGGGCATGCCCTTCGTCTCGCGCAGCCCACTGGTCCAGTTGTTCATGACGTGCCCGAGTGTTATAACAATAGTAAATTATTCCGATGCGAAACACAATTATTTTAGACAAACATTTTCAAATTTTTTTATCTCACTGCCTGAATAGGTTTTCACTCGTTACGAACTTCATCAGAGGCTGCCGCTAGGAGCGCTGTCCGTCCTGTTTTTGGTGACGGCGCCATCGTTCGAAAGATCGTTGCTGTGTAATAAGTTCAAACAATAGGTGGGATTTAAATTGTGTTTCTACGTTTATAATGTTGTTTCTACGTGTTTTAGTGTGTTTGTATATTTCTACTTGCTTGAGAGTGTCTAGTTTTTGGCCTTTCATGTGTACGTGTAGAATTCCCATGTTGTTGTTAATGTTTGTGCATGATTGGTCTGCCACATCTGCCACAATTAGATAGTTTACAAAGGTGGATTCAGTGATGGAGTGTAATGCTTTTATGTGTTCAATGTATCTCTGATTGAAGCTGCGTCCTGTATGGCCAATGTAGAATTTGTTTCATTTTGAGCAGTTTAATTTGTGTTATTAAACATTAATGTGTGTTTAACTTCGTGAATTTGTAATCAAATTTGTTTAACTGTTTGCGTGTGTTTTTTGACAGTGCGTGTTCTGTTTTGTTTGTAGTTATGAATGCAGTGCTGTGTCCCGCTCTTTTAAATTTGCGGGCTATTTTAATGAAACATCTAGCAGAAGCAAATGGATACAATAGAACAATAATTAACAATATGCTACGCAAAACACTTGAGTGGAAATTTTTCGTGTTGAGGACAAGATCAATGTTATAACCACAAAGTTCCAAATGTGGGAAAAATGTGTGGAAAAAATCTCCTTTACCAACTCTCTGACCCTGAAACAATTTTTTGAATATTCTTCAGAAAAAATACCAGAACAAATGTCGCAGGAAATACCCGAGCACCTGGGAATCTTATCAGCAACACTAAGAAAATATTTTTCTGTTGAAACCAATAATTTCAACACAACTGTCTGAATGAGAAAAACATTAGATTGCAAAATTAAAGATATTTCTATTCTTAGTGAAGAAGAGGAGGACCAGCTTGTTGATTCAGTAGCAAGCAGTAGTAGTTTAAAATCTGTTTAAATTTTCTGAGCAAGCACTGAGAAAAATCATTGAATTCTGGCTAACCATTTAGCAAGCAGATCAAAATCAACTAGCTAAAAAGCGTTACAAATTTACTGCCTTTTTGTGCAACTTACCAACGTGAAAAAACTTTTGTAGCCCTGTACTACATGAAAAATAAATATAGAAATAGATTTGACATGCATTCAGATTTTCGAATCAAATTATCCAGCCTTCAGCCCGATCTTGGCAAAGTTATGGAAACAATAAAAAAAGTTTCACTTATCTCATTATGACTTTTTTGTTTTTAATAAAAATTCATGTAACTAGCCATTTTAAGTTAACGATTATTTATTATCACAACAACATTTACACCAACAGTTTTAAATAGGCCTAGATTTAATGTAAAACACATTAAATGTAAAGGATCTTTTAAATGTAAAAACACATTTAACTCTTTTTTATAGCGACAAATTCTTAGTTTATATGCTTAGCGACATATTCCAAAATACAAAAAGCAGGGGATCCACCGTTCTCAAAGGGCCACTGGGCGGGGGAGTCCGTGACTGGCAGGTAACTGAGAATCACTGGCTTAAAGAATGCTACAGTCACGTACTTATTTTAACCATTCAAAACACAGTCGTCAACTTCACGATACTCCCTACCTCTGTTACCTCTGTCTCGCAGATTCCAACTTTGCATAATTTTTGTCTTGCTCTTTAAATAAGTCCATATCGAGTTCGGCAATATCCACATTACTTTTCGACACTTATGTTTTACGCTCATTTCTACTTCTTTAATAACGTAAACATTTTTGGCTAGGTTATACTAGAGTACGTTCCCCGCTTAGACGTGACGTAACACTATTAGAAACAATTGAAAACTTTACAAAAGACTAACTCACAAAAACCACTCTGAACTGACATACTGGAACCGGTCAGTACGAAAACATTTAAAAATTTACGGAACGATCGCTCAAAAATAACCACTTTAAACTGATAAAATGAAACTAAGTAGATAATATTCTAAGACATACTAACTAACAATAAAGTAGACAAACTAATTGCCTATTCTAAGCAAATTCCTCAGAATCAGCATTTAGCAACACAAATGTGAATATACAACAAATATTGAACAAATACGCCTAAATAATAGATAGAGTAGCGGTTTGAGAACGGATTTCAAAGAATGGGAGATGGATTAAAATAATAGCACTCAAAGGTTGTTTTCCGTTTATCTCACGTCAGTCATTGCTCTATACCTGGAGTTTTATTACACAAAGGTAACGGTTATTGTTAATATCGTTACGTTTTTTGTAGTCTACACAGATTTACTATAATTAAATGCGTAATTTTGAAGACATTTTTGTGGCGTAATGAACACTAAGACTGTGAATTATCTGAATTTACGGGTAAAAAGTTCAAATATTCCGCAAACATTTAACACTAATTTGAATAGAGAACTCAAGAGGGAAAACTATTTCTTTGAATTATTCAAACATTCTTATTAATCTGGTTCGAGTTAACCAGACGTTTCTGTATTTATCATAACATTAAAGGTTTCACGGACGGAGTCTACTTCAGTAAAACTATTGTCCGTGCTGTTGGGTCGTGATCTTGTTAATACTATAGACATTTCAACTGAAGTTGCCGCAGTCATCTTTAGTGGGTCTTCCATTCTGCTCCTCTGGCGCTAACGACGAGCAAAGTCAGTCGCCAGAGGAACAGAACGGAAGACGCATTGAAGATGACTGCCTCAGCTGCAGTCGAAACATCTGGATTAATAACAAGAGGACCACAGCCCAACAGCACAGGCAATAATTTTACTGAAGTTTCTCTTTACTGTATTTTTATAATTAAGTTACATTTTTTTAAATAATATACTCTTAACATTTAAATTTACATTATCATACTTGTATACTCTCCGTTGTGTATATTTTTTCCCTGTACAGTTTTATTTCTCTGTTTTGTTTGTAGTCTACCACTATAAAGATTAAACAACGTAATTTATTTTTAGTTTTCATGCGAAAACAGCATCTTCACGATGAAGTTGTTCTAATTATTTACGGCTCGGTTGTTCACTTAATCAAATAAGAAAAACGAATAACAAAAATAATTAGAAAATCTTAGTTCCCCAGGAATAAGGACTGTGTATCTAAGAAAACAACATTGCATCTCCTGCTGATTAAAAGAAAATTACTTTTATTATAGTAAATTGGAATTGAAGCAGCCTTTATATTTTCATATATAAATGATAGGGATGTTTCCACTGGGATCGACTTTATAAATTACTCTATTATTTCCATGTTCTTTTGTAAAGTATTGTTTTTTGGAATCATACTTCTACAGAAGAAAAGTAACATAAAGTTTAAATTAATTCCCAGAGACGCGTAGAACACAGCAAATAGTAACGCCGAGAGCGTTGTTAACAGTGTAATAAACGTGACGGTGGATCAGTTCCGTGAACTGTGTAATAATGTGATGCATAACAAGCAGTTCAGAACATTGTCGAACCTCGTTGTCGAACAATGAGCAGAACTCTGCAACCTATACGTAATAAGGACAATCTTCTGATACAATGAAAGACTGCGATAACGGTTACTCAGCTAGTTGTTTGTGAAAATTATTTCGTACATCATATTTAGTGCTAACTAGTATTCAATATTTACTATTTTATAATTATATTTAATATTATATTTTAATATTTAATAGTATATTTATTATTTACTGTTTAATATTTACTATTTAATAACAGAATTTAGTAAAGTTAATGACTTTAAGGATTATGTAATATCAGTGTAAAGTGACTACTGTTACTGTAAATATTATGTAATAGTTTTTGTAATTGGAAGGAAACCTATGAATTAAGTGTGTTCTGGATAAAGGCGATTAGTAACTCCTGTAACTGTTTTATTATTTGCCTTATCAATTAATTCCACTGAACTGAACAGTAGGCCTACTAAATAATCGAAAAACCAGTCACTTGATTTTCTTTATTTGTAATGTGTGTATTGCGTTTGTGTCTAAACGTGATGCCAACTAAAAGCAATAAAAGTAGCCTTGCTAAAGGCTAATAAAATTAGATATATTAAAGTTTTAGGCAAAACAAAAATACAAAGAATTGAAGATGATTTTTTGAACATGAAAATTGCTAAAGAATTTCTGTGAATATGTGTTAATTTAATTCTAGGTAAAGATTCATGCCTAATCATATAACAATGTAAGTATTTATTTAATCCTAAGTAGCCTAATGTACATAAAATTAAGAGAATTTTTAATACAAAAAACTAGAATACAATTTTTTAATACACTTTTGCTAAAGTTTCTCGTTTTTGCTCTTATTAACATTTTACACTTGCTAGAATGTACAAAATATTATGGGCAACCAAATCATGTTTTTAAGATATAATTGACAGTTTTATACGGCGTTTATAAACTTATATGACGCAGTTGTTAGCAAAGTAAATAAGGTTTCCTTTCCAAAAAATTAATTTAGTAGAGGTGTCAAGCTGCTTTCTTCTACTCTAAAGTAAAGAAGGAATCTCCCAGCACGAGGCCTACTGTATACCGCAGCTGGGGAGTACATGCTTAAAATACAAATACAAATAATTTAATAAATTTTTAACACATGAACACACATTTAAGTTCTTTTACGCTTAATGGGAGGAGTTAGCGGGAAAGCGCATTATAAATTTAAATAAAACCTTAGTTCTAGTCGCGTGTTTGCTAATAAAGCGCACACAGAGGAAAGAGAGACGAAAGCTTATTAACGCATGTGGATGAAACATGGCATTCTGTGAATATCACGTGTAAAGTTTGGAGAGCTCTCTAATAGAGAAGACAACTATCTATATATATATATAAGTCTAAGTTTATTGCTTCAATAAAATATTTCTTAAAATAATGGTGAAGAATTGTAAACAAATATTAATGAAACGCTAAAGCAGGAGCAGTAACAGTAGTGGTAACGGCAATAATGATTTCAAATTTGCAACATTAAGAAAATAATTTCAATAACTCCGTTTTTTTACTCAAATTTAATGCAAATATTTGTGTCGAATAAATGTTTGTTTTGTTTATATACGCTTATTAACAAACATTTTGAGTCAGTAAAAATAAATAGGCTATTATTGTAAACTGGACAAGTTTGCGGCAAACAGTTATTAAATATGCATGCCATATGTTTTCTGCAAAGATCTAATGAACAGTAATTCTTCATCAGTTTTAACCGATTTACTATTAATTTTATTTCTCTTCGTAAAAACGTAGTACAAAATATTTTCAGCCAAATGTGATTACATACATCCCAATTAATAATCATCAGTTACAGTAAACATAAACTTTACTTGCTTACACTTCGTCACTCGTAATCAGACTATAAACGTCAAAGCCTCTTCTGTTTAATTACGCTTTCACGCGTCATTTATGGAATATTGACTTAAAAATACGTTATTCCAATGAACACTTGAAATTTCCTGATACAAGAGGCTTAAATTGAATAAAGTTTCAAGTTTTCTTTGGGTTTTTTGCCTTGACCTGCTCTCTGCAGTTATTCCATACGCGTTAGGATTTTAGCTTAAAGAGCCATTATTAATGTCAGGTTACTTGCCACGAATTTTTCGTTAGTTCTGAGTTTTTTTTTATATACACATTTTAAATTGCGATTCGCCTTCTACAATTGTAAAAAGATGTGAAGTAACTCGCTAAACATAGAGTAACGAAAAATTGAATTGCTATGAGAAACACGAGGCACTATTATCTTGAGTGCGGATACACGATTACGGCTATACATGCTACAAAATATGTTACACCGTATACCACAGACGTTGAACACACAATATTTACGACATGCTTGTTGGGTAACAATGGAGAAATGTTTTTTATATTTCAATATATCAATCAGAATCAATGATGGGGTTCATACAGGTGGCTCAGTGTCGTCACAATTATTACCTCAAAATTACATCGTTATACCCTGCGTGAAATCTGCTGTCGTATTGTGGGTAGTGCCCATCAAAGACGTCACGCGTTGCACTCTGCACAACAATACAAAAAAAAATTAAAGTGTTAAAATTGCTATTATCTCTTAAACTTTTTTCATACTGATAAACATTATACACCATTTCAACTAAATTTACTGGACGATATGGAGACACGAAGAATGGATGTCAATGAACAACGATTTTTGTAGAACTTCAGTGATTAGTCTACGTATAAATCGAATTGGAAGCGAAAGGTCTAGACAATATTTGAATTTTTGGTAAATTTTAATTAAGCTTTGCTAGAATGGAAAACATGTCCGATTGCTGTTCTTTGTGAAATTGCAAAACACACACACTTTTGTAGAGAATGCTAAAGTTTTTAATGAAAAATATAAGAGCTCTCGTAACACCATATACTGTTGTTTTAACTGCTAACATATCCGGAATGATGGAAGCGTGCTTCACCTGAACAAAAAACTTTGTCCAAAACATTCATTCCAGTAAAACAAAACTTCTGAACCAACTGCGTGCTGCCATTGTCTAATAAAATCAGGTTATCAGATTTCTTGCATTACTTGAATCCAAAATAGGTGTAATTTGATTGCTTTTGTAGTGTCGCAAACAACTCCGAGAAAAATCTAATCAGTGGAGGTAGTCTTCACAGTGTTTGTTTACAGAACCTAACAGCGACTGAAGAATGTTGGGAAAAGTGTAACATGTAAAATCGACGAACGACCTCTACGACTGTGATCAGCTGGAGTACATGTTTTATGGAATCTACACATTGAAGGAGAATTATTCGATTTATTTGGTATTACGCAGTCAGAAAAATTATCTGTAAAATCAGTTTGGCATTCTGATTGTAACTGAGCACTAGACAGTGTTCCACAATAAAGACAACGACATTGTTGTGAAGCTGAGAAACAACTGATGTAAACGGAGGAACTACTTGTAATATGATCTACATGATCTTCATTTAAACTAGTAGTAGCGGTATTAGTAGCAGTAGTAGTAGTAGAAGTAGTAGAAGTAGTAGTAGTAGTAGTAGTAGTAGTAGTAGTAGTAGTAGTAGTAGTAGTAGTAGTAGTAGTAGTAGTTGATGCTGTCGTCATATTATGCTATCGATATAGACTAATGTTAATAAAGCTGATATACAACTCCTATGAAAACGTTCAAAGGGAGAGCCAAGTTTAATATCTTGAATATACGAATATTTATATAACTCAATTTCCAATAGATGTTAGCGAAGTCTTTAATAGGTTTGACCTACTACTCTAATAATGTTCTCGCAATTGCCATTCCATAAATTTTGTATTAAACAACATACAATTTTGGTTTGAGTAATAGCAAAGTCCATTCCTTCCACTTCAAATCCTCAACAAATAACGTCTGTCGTCTTATCGAAAAATACTCTTTATATAATAATTTTATTGAATCATGATTTCTTATCAGATGACGATTTCAGATTTTTAAAGTAACATAAGCATAAAATATTTTTTAACTAAATTGTTTATGATAATTAAATGTAGGTCTATAAATATACTGTATAAAGAAATTTTAGTACTTACAAGTACACCTCTAGGTATTCAAGTCGGTGATTTTTTAGTTTTTTATCCAGATGCGTTTCGGAACAGTTGTGTTCTATCTTCAATTGGATTATTTAGTAAACTTATATAGCATTTAGTAAACATAGCATTTATAAAAAATTTCCACTCAGGTGAGCGTCGTTGACACAGGTACACATAACACGCAAAATAAAACACTACACTTAAAAAATTTAAAATTTTAAAAATAACGTTAATATTACAACGAAAACCGAATCCAAACGGACGATTTAAAAATCGAAGCTGGCCAGCACTTGTTGCCCGCACGTCATACGAAAGCCGAGGTAACGTATGCACCTTTGTGCATACTCGTCGAGGTAATCTAATATTTTAAATGTAACTAAATCCCTATAATCCTCTTTTCAGTTAAGCAGTGTTTTTTCACCACCTCTTCGTTTGTATTTGTAAATATGGTATTGCTCGTATATTTTTGACGCTTCTTTGTTCGAGCTATACCTTAATACTTCTAATGAGGTTGTAACCCCTACTTCATCTTGAGTAGTTAAAACAAAAAGAATATTTCTTTTTGTAAAGAGGGGCCACAAGTTAATTAAAACTAGGCTAAGGCCTAGAGAAGCTAAAAATTGCGCTGGATCCAGTGAGACGGGACTTGCAATGAAAACTCAAGAATTAAATAATTAACAAATCCCCTTTTATTATTCTATCTCATAATAAAAATATAATGAATAAATAAATACAACAGTAATCTTTAATTCCCCTTTAAAATAGTTAAATAAATAAGTATACTCGCTCAACAAGGCCACCTGAAAAATATTAACTGAATCCAAGAAAATAATTGCTATGTCACACCATCAATGAATTGAAAATTTAAAATAATCATTAACCTCAAAATAAAGCTCCCATTAAACTATTTATTAAAATATAAAATTTATATCATGTGTTCCTTTTAGAATACTGTATATGAATCAATGAAGATAAATAATTTCATTCCTTGTTACTATTAATAATAAAATAATTACGCAACAAATTAAATAAATTTTAAAGGTGACAATTCCTATACTTGTTAAATAAAATAATTAATTTCCTTAAAGAAATGATCAGCCACGATTATTGAGATAGAATTCCTCCCTTAAAAAGAAAATGAAAAGGATATATCCACATGACTACATGTGTTAACTTTCTGTTGTAAAAGACCCTGAATAATAAATCCCTATATCCCAAGTTCCCACCAAAAGTACAGAAAATGTATAATATTTATAACCCCCAAAATGTACACAGAAATATACACACATAACATGTTCCACAGGACAAAAATACATTATACAATTGTATACATAAAATACATAAAAGTCCCTTGCCACGCCCTTTTTTATATTACCCTTCTGGTGTATATAAATTCTAACTTTTCCTTTTATAATAATCCGAATTAGGATTATTAATTTACATTTATAATAGTACCCACATGGTGTGGGTTAATTGCACGTCATGTGTATAAGAGAAAGTATGGCATACAAATATCCCCAGGACCTAATAAAAATTCAAAAGTAAGTGCCTAAGTGGCTAAGTGCTTAAGTATCTAATTCCGGTGAGAAATAAAAATTGTTTTAAAATAATTAACGCCCCCCAGTTATCATAATTAGTATAAAGAATTTATATATACTTAAATAGGGCCAATTAATGAAAAGAGAAAAATTGCACAATATTAGCACCTTATAAAAAAATACACTTGGGTCAGAGACGGACATGTTCATTCAACTTTCGGCTTGTTTCAACAAACAAGTCTCGACAAAGTCTCGACAAACAAGTTGAAAAGTGTTTCGACATGCATAGCTTGGTTGAAACTAGTTAAAAATTCGCCTACCTCCCCAGTAATCTTTTTATACAAATGAAATAAACTGATATTTTAAATGAAGAGAAAATATATGTTTTTATTCATAGTAAATTAAACTTGAGAAAATTACTAATAACAAAACTGACTTTAAATCTGTAGCGATAGCCCTATAAAGAAATGAGTGGAAATCTATGTTGGATGCTGTCTTGTAACCATGTCAGTCTCTGAACTGACAATTTACTATAAATATATTGAAATTTTACAATTAATTCTTTTTCTTAGTGTACACACTAAACTGTCCCATCAATTGGGGATCCAAATGAATGTTTACTTGAACGGTAGAAACTGATGGTTATGTATAACTGGTGGTGCCCTGTTGATTCTACGTGTTAATTATAAATGGTTGTTTTTCACCTGCTTATGGGTCCAGAAGGATGATCTTTTATTGGTAACGTGGCGATCTTATGATTGGCATGTTGTTGTTGTTGTGGTGAGCTAATTCTCTTCGGTGGCGAGTGTGGAGCTTTTAAGATGGAATTTGTTCAGTCATGTAGCAGGACTCTGTCTCTGATCGGCGAACCCTGTTCACACATTACATTTTTAGTGAGAGACCACACACAAATGCCCCCACTGTTTGGACACCCTCCAAAATACATATATAAAGGCAACACCTAGTTATGGGCTACATAATGAAACTTGGTAAAATTATTTTGGCCAACATGCCTTATTTAAAAACTCTCTAACAATGATTCTTTATAAACTGAACCTCACCTAATGTGAGTTACTTTTTGCAATATAAAATTTTATTTTGGCTTTGTAACATCTTATGAACTTATTACTTTGAGTGAAATGGTGGTTACCACGTGGTGCAGAATTTATTTAAAACACATAGTTTTCTTACTACATATAATTTGAGAACACCATTAATTTGAATGTGACATGATTTACATTTAAAACGTGCCTGAGTAAGTTCCCATATATATGTATAAGGTTTTACTAATATTGTAGCAAAACTTTATACCACCTAACCAACAACTATTGTGCAACATTTTGATGTACACGTATCTCATCACATCGGTGTTAATGAAAGTTCAAACTTAATTATTTTGTTGTTAATGTTCTTTAGGTTTTAGGGCCGAGATTCAGACACTCCAATAATCTAGTTTTATCGGT
The DNA here is from genome assembly GCA_034769895.1 of Magicicada septendecula. Classification (NCBI taxonomy): domain Eukaryota; kingdom Metazoa; phylum Arthropoda; class Insecta; order Hemiptera; family Cicadidae; genus Magicicada; species Magicicada septendecula. The sequence continues at coordinate 287,829,676 of CM068371.1, forward strand.
TTATAAAAACTTTACAACAATTACGTATCTCACAATGCATGATTCGACAAGTGGGCACGCTCACTCAGGCTTACTAAAAAAAACGTTTTCTCCCGTGAAATTTAGTATATAATTAAAATAATGTAATCAAGACTCACCGCAGCCGTTTAAGAACTTATCTTTCCATAGTTGTTAGAAGTAGAAGATGGAATTAATTCTTCTCTCCACCGAAGGAATTTACCACGAGGCCATCAGTTAGACTTCCATGTTGAGACAAGCACAAGGAACGCAGTTGGTGAAGCACTTCGCCTGTCTTCAATCAGGCGATAGGTAGCGGCACCTGGCTTTTACAATGCCTCAACAAGCCGACAGATAGCGACAGCGATCGGGCACTGTAATAAGTCTGTCTTATTTCGATACAAGAGCGCAGCACGAATTATTACTTTAATTCAGTACTGCCCTTAACTATCAACGGTAGATACATTAATTTCGCATCGTTTTACCGCTAGGTATCGGTGCACTCTCCGATTGGAATTGACTGACAGAGCTGAACAACAAAGTTCAGCACACCCTCACCCCAAAAGGGCAACATAGTTGCCCCAACGTTAAAGGCCAGGAGGGTACCCTGCAGTGTACCTCTCCCCAAAAGATACCGGTGGACGTCGTGGTTGGGTTGGCTCAGCTGAGCTTGCTCTCAGGAGAACAGAAATCAAAAAGGAAAATGAAAGAGACGAAAGAAGATATGTATTATGTAAGTGTGCGGGTGCTGCATGCTGACCTGATCAGAGTCCGCATACAGCACAAGAGAGAGAGACAGCAAAAGACAAAAGAAAGATTCCTACCTAGGTAGATATTCCGATCTCCTGAGGCTCGCCCCATTCGCCTGAACACGACTTCCACATTTAACAAGGACCTCCGTCCTATCTTTACGGGGACTATCCCCCTTCAAACGTTTTTGATAGCCCCCGACAACGTTTGAGTTTGGAAATGTGGCTTGTCATCAATTTTTGTTTGTCTCCCGGTACGCCCATCCGGGCCGTCACCGGTGACGTAAATCCTATGATACGGTATGGCCCCGACCAACGGTAGCATAGTTTCGCAGCACGTTTGTCGGCGGCCGAGCTGAGTGGGTGGCTTTGGCAATAGACCCAGTCACCAATCCGGAAGGGGTTTGGAATACGCCCCTGATAATAACGCCGACGGACCCGCTCGTGCGCTCGCAGCAAATTCTTCCGAGCCATTTTCCATCTCTCCGCAGTTCTATTATTGGGCTCCCGCGGCAGAAGATCTTCGATATCCCATAGGTTGGTCAACGGGAGTGCGGGCGAGAATCCAAACAAAATTTCAAAGGGTACGGCCTGATGACTGTCGTGTCTGGCCGTCTTGAAGGCAAATTGTAACCACTTCAGATTCTGATCCCAGGTAGTTTGTTGCTCAGCGTGATAAGCAATCAAGGCGGACCGGAGATTCCGATTGAATCTCTCCGCATGGGACGGTTGCGGGTAATGAACACTAAGACTGTGAATTATCTGAATTTACGGGTAAAAAGTTCAAATATTCCGCAAACATTTAACACTAATTTGAATAGAGAACTCAAGAGGGAAAACTATTTCTTTGAATTATTCAAACATTCTTATTAATCTGGTTCGAGTTAACCAGACGTTTCTGTATTTATCATAACATTAAAGGTTTCACGGACGGAGTCTACTTCAGTAAAACTATTGTCCGTGCTGTTGGGTCGTGATCTTGTTAATACTATAGACATTTCAACTGAAGTTGCCGCAGTCATCTTTAGTGGGTCTTCCATTCTGCTCCTCTGGCGCTAACGACGAGCAAAGTCAGTCGCCAGAGGAACAGAACGGAAGACGCATTGAAGATGACTGCCTCAGCTGCAGTCGAAACATCTGGATTAATAACAAGAGGACCACAGCCCAACAGCACAGGCAATAATTTTACTGAAGTTTCTCTTTACTGTATTTTTATAATTAAGTTACATTTTTTTAAATAATATACTCTTAACATTTAAATTTACATTATCATACTTGTATACTCTCCGTTGTGTATATTTTTTCCCTGTACAGTTTTATTTCTCTGTTTTGTTTGTAGTCTACCACTATAAAGATTAAACACGTAATTTATTTTTAGTTTTCATGCGAAAACAGCATCTTCACGATGAAGTTGTTCTAATTATTTACGGCTCGGTTGTTCACTTAATCAAATAAGAAAAACGAATAACAAAAATAATTAGAAAATCTTAGTTCCCCAGGAATAAGGACTGTGTATCTAAGAAAACAACATTGCATCTCCTGCTGATTAAAAGAAAATTACTTTTATTATAGTAAATTGGAATTGAAGCAGCCTTTATATTTTCATATATAAATGATAGGGATGTTTCCACTGGGATCGACTTTATAAATTACTCTATTATTTCCATGTTCTTTTGTAAAGTATTGTTTTTTGGAATCATACTTCTACAGAAGAAAAGTAACATAAAGTTTAAATTAATTCCCAGAGACGCGTAGAACACAGCAAATAGTAACGCCGAGAGCGTTGTTAACAGTGTAATAAACGTGACGGTGGATCAGTTCCGTGAACTGTGTAATAATGTGATGCATAACAAGCAGTTCAGAACATTGTCGAACCTCGTTGTCGAACAATGAGCAGAACTCTGCAACCTATACGTAATAAGGACAATCTTCTGATACAATGAAAGACTGCGATAACGGTTACTCAGCTAGTTGTTTGTGAAAATTATTTCGTACATCATATTTAGTGCTAACTAGTATTCAATATTTACTATTTTATAATTATATTTAATATTATATTTTAATATTTAATAGTATATTTATTATTTACTGTTTAATATTTACTATTTAATAACAGAATTTAGTAAAGTTAATGACTTTAAGGATTATGTAATATCAGTGTAAAGTGACTACTGTTACTGTAAATATTATGTAATAGTTTTTGTAATTGGAAGGAAACCTATGAATTAAGTGTGTTCTGGATAAAGGCGATTAGTAACTCCTGTAACTGTTTTATTATTTGCCTTATCAATTAATTCCACTGAACTGAACAGTAGGCCTACTAAATAATCGAAAAACCAGTCACTTGATTTTCTTTATTTGTAATGTGTGTATTGCGTTTGTGTCTAAACGTGATGCCAACTAAAAGCAATAAAAGTAGCCTTGCTAAAGGCTAATAAAATTAGATATATTAAAGTTTTAGGCAAAACAAAAATACAAAGAATTGAAGATGATTTTTTGAACATGAAAATTGCTAAAGAATTTCTGTGAATATGTGTTAATTTAATTCTAGGTAAAGATTCATGCCTAATCATATAACAATGTAAGTATTTATTTAATCCTAAGTAGCCTAATGTACATAAAATTAAGAGAATTTTTAATACAAAAAACTAGAATACAATTTTTTAATACACTTTTGCTAAAGTTTCTCGTTTTTGCTCTTATTAACATTTTACACTTGCTAGAATGTACAAAATATTATGGGCAACCAAATCATGTTTTTAAGATATAATTGACAGTTTTATACGGCGTTTATAAACTTATATGACGCAGTTGTTAGCAAAGTAAATAAGGTTTCCTTTCCAAAAAATTAATTTAGTAGAGGTGTCAAGCTGCTTTCTTCTACTCTAAAGTAAAGAAGGAATCTCCCAGCACGAGGCCTACTGTATACCGCAGCTGGGGAGTACATGCTTAAAATACAAATACAAATAATTTAATAAATTTTTAACACATGAACACACATTTAAGTTCTTTTACGCTTAATGGGAGGAGTTAGCGGGAAAGCGCATTATAAATTTAAATAAAACCTTAGTTCTAGTCGCGTGTTTGCTAATAAAGCGCACACAGAGGAAAGAGAGACGAAAGCTTATTAACGCATGTGGATGAAACATGGCATTCTGTGAATATCACGTGTAAAGTTTGGAGAGCTCTCTAATAGAGAAGACAACTATCTATATATATATATATAAGTCTAAGTTTATTGCTTCAATAAAATATTTCTTAAAATAATGGTGAAGAATTGTAAACAAATATTAATGAAACGCTAAAGCAGGAGCAGTAACAGTAGTGGTAACGGCAATAATGATTTCAAATTTGCAACATTAAGAAAATAATTTCAATAACTCCGTTTTTTTACTCAAATTTAATGCAAATATTTGTGTCGAATAAATGTTTGTTTTGTTTATATACGCTTATTAACAAACATTTTGAGTCAGTAAAAATAAATAGGCTATTATTGTAAACTGGACAAGTTTGCGGCAAACAGTTATTAAATATGCATGCCATATGTTTTCTGCAAAGATCTAATGAACAGTAATTCTTCATCAGTTTTAACCGATTTACTATTAATTTTATTTCTCTTCGTAAAAACGTAGTACAAAATATTTTCAGCCAAATGTGATTACATACATCCCAATTAATAATCATCAGTTACAGTAAACATAAACTTTACTTGCTTACACTTCGTCACTCGTAATCAGACTATAAACGTCAAAGCCTCTTCTGTTTAATTACGCTTTCACGCGTCATTTATGGAATATTGATTTAAAAATACGTTATTCCAATGAACACTTGAAATTTCCTGATACAAGAGGCTTAAATTGAATAAAGTTTCAAGTTTTCTTTGGGTTTTTTGCCTTGACCTGCTCTCCGCAGTTATTCCATACGCGTTAGGATTTTAGCTTAAAGAGCCATTATTAATGTCAGGTTACTTGCCACGAATTTTTCGTTAGTTCTGAGTTTTTTTTTATATACACATTTTAAATTGCGATTCGCCTTCTACAATTGTAAAAAGATGTGAAGTAACTCGCTAAACATAGAGTAACGAAAAATTGAATTGCTATGAGAAACACGAGGCACTATTATCTTGAGTGCGGATACACGATTACGGCTATACATGCTACAAAATATGTTACACCGTATACCACAGACGTTGAACACACAATATTTACGACATGCTTGTTGGGTAACAATGGAGAAATGTTTTTTATATTTCAATATATGAATCAGAATCAATGATGGGGTTCATACAGGTGGCTCAGAGTCGTCACAATTATTACCTCAAAATTACATCGTTATACCCTGCGTGAAATCTGCTGTCGTATTGTGGGTAGTGCCCATCAAAGACGTCACGCGTTGCACTCTGCACAACAATACAAAAAAAAATTAAAGTGGTAAAATTACTATTATCTCTTAAACTTTTTTCATACTGATAAATATTATACACCATTTCAACTAAATTTACTGGACGATATGGAGACACGAAGAATGGATGTCAATGAACAACGATTTTTGTAGAACTTCAGTGATTAGTCTACGTATAAATCGAATTGGAAGCGAAAGGTCTAGACAATATTTGAATTTTTGGTAAATTTTAATTAAGCTTTGCTAGAATGGAAAACATGTCCGATTGCTGTTCTTTGTGAAATTGCAAAACACACACACTTTTGTAGAGAATGCTAAAGTTTTTAATGAAAAATATAAGAGCTCTCGTAACACCATATACTGTTGTTTTAACTGCTAACATATCCGGAATGATGGAAGCGTGCTTCACCTGAACAAAAAACTTTGTCCAAAACATTCATTCCAGTAAAACAAAACTTCTGAACCAACTGCGTGCTGCCATTGTCTAATAAAATCAGGTTATCAGATTTCTTGCATTACTTGAATCCAAAATAGGTGTAATTTGATTGCTTTTGTAGTGTCGCAAACAACTCCGAGAAAAATCTAATCAGTGGAGGTAGTCTTCACAGTGTTTGTTTACAGAACCTAACAGCGACTGAAGAATGTTGGGAAAAGTGTAACATGTAAAATCGACGAACGACCTCTACGACTGTGATCAGCTGGAGTACATGTTTTATGGAATCTACACATTGAAGGAGAATTATTCGATTTATTTGGTATTACGCAGTCAGAAAAATTATCTGTAAAATCAGTTTGGCATTCTGATTGTAACTGAGCACTAGACAGTGTTCCACAATAAAGACAACGACATTGTTGTGAAGCTGAGAAACAACTGATGTAAACGGAGGAACTACTTGTAATATGATCTACATGATCTTCATTTAAACTAGTAGTAGCGGTATTAGTAGCAGTAGTAGTAGTAGAAGTAGTAGAAGTAGTAGTAGTAGTAGTAGTAGTAGTAGTAGTAGTAGTAGTAGTAGTAGTAGTAGTAGTAGTAGTTGATGCTGTCGTCATATTATGCTATCGATATAGACTAATGTTAATAAAGCTGATATACAACTCCTATGAAAACGTTCAAAGGGAGAGCCAAGTTTAATATCTTGAATATACGAATATTTATATAACTCAATTTCCAATAGATGTTAGCGAAGTCTTTAATAGGTTTGACCTACTACTCTAATAATGTTCTCGCAATTGCCATTCCATAAATTTTGTATTAAACAACATACAATTTTGGTTTGAGTAATAGCAAAGTCCATTCCTCCACTTCAAATCCTCAACAAATAACGTCTGTCGTCTTATCGAAAAATACTCTTTATATAATAATTTTATTGAATCATGATTTCTTATCAGATGACGATTTCAGATTTTTAAAGTAACATAAGCATAAAATATTTTTTAACTAAATTGTTTATGATAATTAAATGTAGGTCTATAAATATACTGTATAAAGAAATTTTAGTACTTACAAGTACACCTCTAGGTATTCAAGTCGGTGATTTTTTAGTTTTTTATCCAGATGCGTTTCGGAACAGTTGTGTTCTATCTTCAATTGGATTATTTAGTAAACTTATATAGCATTTAGTAAACATAGCATTTATAAAAAATTTCCACTCAGGTGAGCGTCGTTGACACAGGTACACATAACACGCAAAATAAAACACTACACTTAAAAAATTTAAAATTTTAAAAATAACGTTAATATTACAACGAAAACCGAATCCAAACGGACGATTTAAAAATCGAAGCTGGCCAGCACTTGTTGCCCGCACGTCATACGAAAGCCGAGGTAACGTATGCACCTTTGTGCATACTCGTCGAGGTAATCTAATATTTTAAATGTAACTAAATCCCTATAATCCTCTTTTCAGTTAAGCAGTGTTTTTTCACCACCTCTTCGTTTGTATTTGTAAATATGGTATTGCTCGTATATTTTTGACGCTTCTTTGTTCGAGCTATACCTTAATACTTCTAATGAGGTGTTGAAATTGATGTTGTGTTGTGGGTGGCTTTTTAGGTGTTGCGCCACAATTAACGAAGGTTTACGGTGATTTCTGGCAGCATGTTCATTGAACCTTTTACGAAAGGTGCGGTCGGTATAGCCGATGTTATTCTTATTGCAAACTTCTTCCCCTGCATTACAAGTAATCATATAAACGCCTTTGGCTTCTTCCTTTGTCATAACTTGTGTTTTCTTGTTTAAGTTGTGCATTTTAATTTTGTAGGCTGGATTGAAGCCAAATTTTTTGAAAATGTTTCCTATTTTTAAGGAATTCTCGTGTGTGTAGTGCAGTGAAAGGAAATTTGTTTTTGTTCTGTTGCTAATGGATTCTGAGCAGTTGTTAGTTGTAGGCTTATTGTTTTTATTCTTCATCCTTGTTATTAAATTATCTATTAAGTATTGGTTATATCCATTATTTCTAGCTATTGTTTTTATTGTGGCTATTTCTTTCATGTATTCTGTTTTGTCCAGTTTATAATTAAGTAGGCGGAAAACAATGCTTCGAAAGGCTGCCAGTTTGTAACTATAAGAATTGTTTGAGTCATAAGGGATAACCAAATCTGTCTGTGTGGGCTTTTGGTATATTCCTGTTTTTATTTCCTCATTCGTTTTGGTGAAAGTAATATCTAGGAAGTTTATTGCATTCTTATTCTCAATTTCGTGCTTGAATTTAATTTTTGAGTGGCAGGAATTCAGATATTTTAAAAATGAATTAATATCTTCCGCTGTACCCTTGAATATGACAATCGAATCATCCACGTATCGGCCATAAAAGACAATGTTATTTAGAAATGGATTGCTTTCTGAGAGTATATTGTCTACTCGATCGTCTAGGTACAGTGGAAACAAAATAAGTACAAGACACCAATTAAGTCACTAATCACACCTTTAATTGTTACAGTAAAACAGTTCGTAATTAACAACACAGTGTCTACAACAAATCAAATGAAAGTTGTTCACACGCAATAAAATGTCCACTAATATTTAAACTCAATTGTATTACAATTATACCGTCCGAATATAAAACGCAACACTTCACTACTAACTACTTGAACGTACACAGTAATAACCCGAACCGCTCTGTAAATATATCGCACTAATACTCTCGAACCGCACTATCCAATATCTCGCATGGAACTGAAAACTAAGGCCGCTACCCGATGTATTTATAGTCACGCTCACACACCAGAAGCTTCCAAACTGCGTCTTATCTCTCGTGAACTACGTAATTACTACGGCCTTGACACAGTCCGAGCGAAGCCCGGCACAGTCGAGAAGATTCTCGCAAAATTCGTCTAGTAGTACGTACACCACACGCTTACATCGAGATCTTTCTGGCACATTCGATAAACGCGTAGATTGTTCTGTGCTGTCGTAGCACTGCCTCCTCCTTAAGCCTGTTCGTCCCGAACTGGCAAAGCGTCTCTAAATTTGTACTTAGCTAGGCGATCTAGGTGGACGACCTTGAACTTTCGCTGTCCTTCCTGTTGAATCCGATAAACAACATCGTTAATTCTTTTTTTCACAGTGTAGGGTCCTTCCCAGTTAAACTGAAGCTTAGGTGAGCGACCACGACGGCGCTTTGGATTGAACAACCAGCAGACCTGATCTCCTTCTTGGAAACCCACACTATTGCTGCGAATGTCATACCGAGTTTTCATTTTATCACTGGCAATCTTCAGCCGTCCTCTTACCAAGCGATTCATTTCTCGCAGTTGGTTTTCTAATTGCGAGGAATAGTTCTGCGGCTCTTGAAACTGAGTCTCAGGTGATCCGAACATTAAGTCCCCAGGAAGACGAATCTCCCGCCCAAACACCAAATTTGCTGGAGTCATGCCGGTTGTGTCGTGTACTGATGATCTAAACACCACTGGCTGATCCAAGTTTGCTTGTTTCTCGTCAACAACCTCTTCCGTAACCTCATCTTCAGCCACTTTGCCCTCGGGCGCTTCTATCAGCTCAGGAACAAGCAAGAGTTTTGTCTCGACACCCATAGTTGGCTTTCCAATCACTTCTTTTGTCGTTACACTTATTTGTATTTCCTCTGCTAGTTCTTCCTCCATTTCCGCTTGCAATTGGGAGGGTTCCTCTTGACCAGACCTGTTGACTTTTTCTTCGACTAATGCCACTCGCTTAATCGAATGGTTGGTAGACCCTGTCATTTTAGCCATGCAAAGCTTTATCTTCTCTTGGCCAACCTTCAGGACATTCTCTCTTAAGTCCACAACGAATCCGTAGGGATTCATAATGTCCGTGCCAAGAATCACTTCATTGACAATGTCTGCAACGAGCATTTGGTGGCTAAACTCAAGAAGACCCAGGCGTACACGTACGTCTACCTTTCCTAGCACCTTGACGGGGCTTCCAGTCACAGTCTGTATTGTACAAGAGCTAATTAGAGGATGGCGGTTACAGACTAAGTCAGGGCGCACAATGGACACTGTTGCGCCCGTGTCAACTGTAAATGATGTTGGTTTACCATCCGCAAATCCATAAACAATCAAGTTTCCACTGATCTTATGTAGCGTGGAAACTGTGTGCTGTTCTGGGCCTTTACTTCTCCAATTGGTGCGATCAGTCTCTTCTCTCGGTATCTTCTTCTCCCAACAGTCTACCTGTAGATGACCACGTTTTCCACAGTTGTAACATTTCGGTCTTCTGTCTTTTTCAAATCGTTGCGACTCTCTTTAACTTTTGAATTGTTTGTTCGACAACATTGTTTTTCTGCACCCGTCGTAACGGTAATGTGATACAGGGATCTTCTGACTGCAACGTGATGGCACAAACCCATTAATGTAACGGGACGCTGACTTGGCAGCTTCAAACTCTAGGCCGTGAACAAGAGCTTCTGAGCTATCTCGGTGTCTTGCCATTCGTAACACTTGCTGAAGTTCACAATCTCCGATGCCATCAATAAATGTCTGCACCGTAAACCTTATTCGGAAGTCTTCTGGTGCTTCAGGATAGGCCAATCTAATCAATCTGTCGATACTTGCTTCAAATTCTTGAAGACTTTCCCCGGAACGGGAACGTTGTCGTCTTGTTCTCAACTGAGCGTAGTACACCTCTCGCAAATGTTTATCACCGTAGCGTAATTCTAGAGCTTTTATCAACTCGGCATAGATTTTCTGGCTGTCAGGTGGCATTTTCTGTAGTAGTTCTGCCGCGGGTCCTTTTAATGAGAGAACGAGTGAAACAGCCTTGTCTTTCTCTGTCCAATTATTTGCGCATGCAGCAGCTTCAAATTGGCGGAGGTACGTTGCCCAGTGATTGCTTCCGTCAAAGGTTGGAGCTTTGACATGAACTGTCCCTACTGCAGGCAAAGTCACTTTCTCTATTAACTTATTTTCTGTGTCTTTTTCTGTCTTTATCACTGGTACAGTCTGTTCAGAAATTTGTTTTGGTTGAATCTTCATGCACTGTTCGACTTCACTTTTAATTTGTTCTCTTATGTTTGCCATTGAGTTTTCTACTGCAGATATTTTACTTGACACAGATTCTTCTATAACTGATATTTTTGTAGACATCGATTCTTCAACAATCAAGACAGATTTTTCAACTTCAGCTATTTTTTTTAATGTCATTGATTCTTGTACCTCCGATATTTTAGTAACTTGTTTATTAAGCTCACCTCGTAGGAGACCCAATTCTGCGGTACTGTGTTCTTGCAACTGTTTCTGCATAACTTCAAAAAGAGCTTCCGTTTTATCTTTTTGTCTTTCTTTTGTTTCTAGCATTAGTGCTTTCTGACGTTCCTCAGCCTCTTCTTTTTCCTGTCTTCGTTCTTCCTTTTGTCGTCTTTCTGCTTCTTCCGCCTCCTGTCTGCGTCTTCCCTCTGCTTCTTCCTGTGTCTGCCGCAGCAGTGTTTGTAAAGCTTCCATCATCTGACTGGAATCCATTTTTTAATTAATTACGAACTACACTCGTCTTGTACAAAGTGTCCACTGTTAACCGTTCTGTCCCACTTCTGACACCACTGTTACGACGGTCTACTCGATCGTCGTAGGTACAGTGGAAACAAAATAAGTACAAGACACCAATTAAGTCACTAATCACACCTTTAATTGTTACAGTAAAACAGTTCGTAATTAACAACACAGTGTCTACAACAAATCAAATGAAAATTGTTCACACGCAATAAAATGTCCACTAATATTAAAACTCAATTGTATTACAATTATACCGTCCGAATATAAAACGCAACACTTCACTACTAACTACTTGAACGTACACAGTAATAACCCGAACCGCTCTGTAAATATATCGCACTAATACTCTCGAACCGCACTATCCAATATCTCGCATGGAACTGAAAACTAAGGCCGCTACCCGATGTATTTATAGTCACGCTCACACACCAGAAGCTTCCAAACTGCGTCTTATCTCTCGTGAACTACGTAATTACTACGGCCTTGACACAGTGCGAGCGAAGCCCGGCACAGTCGAGAAGATTCTCGCAAAATGCGTCTAGTAGTACGTACACCACACGCTTACATCGAGATCTTTCTGGCACATTCGATAAACGCGTAGATTGTTCTGTGCTGTCTGAGCAATATATTTCTGTTCATAATCTTCCATAAACAGCTCTGCTAATAACGCGGACATGGGGAGGCCATGTTGTTGTAGTATGTGTTGTTATTGTATTGAAAATAACTTTGATTGAAAATTATTTTGGTCAGTTTTATGATATCACCGATTTCGTATTCACTGAAACGTTTCGACTCATGTATTTTCCTTTCTAAAACTAGTAACGCATCTGTACGTGGTATGTTATCATACATGTTGTCAACATCGAAAGATACCATCATGTATGTGTCGTTTATGCGTAGCGATGTTATTTTATTTACTAAATCAATAGACTTTTTTATGGTGTGTTGATTTGTAAGTTCTACGTTTTTCTTTAATACGTTGCTTAAATATTTGGCTTTAATATCACTATAAGGAATAAATCTTACGCTGCCCAAATGGCCTTTAAGAAAGCTCAAAAAATTTCTATGTATGAAATAAAATATCTGTATAAGAAAAAATCCATTCTAAAAAAGGAAATAGATACTGTTAAACGCCAGTTAAAATTAATCATAGTTAAAGCTGATTATTCTTCTATTATGCAGAAACTTAATAATCGAGTAAATAAAATACACAATAATACAGAAAAAATACAAAATAGAAAACTCGATAAACTTACAAAAAACGATTCACAAACCAGCCCTCTTACTTTTTATAATAGACTTATAAATCTTACAGAATTGACTTTACTAATGAGGAGACAAAGGTTTTAGAATCGTACACTAAGTTTAATCCGCAACCATTAAAACGTAATATGGCTAATATTAAAGATATTGTAATAAATTCAGAAATAGCCATTCAAAAGATTCCCAAAAGAAAACAGAAAAGCATTAGATTTCCAATAGCCGATAAGATAGAACATATAGTTAAAACAGGCGATTCAAAATATAAAATAAAATCAAAAACAATTATCATATGTTAAACTACAATAAAGTCTTGAACGGAATTAAAGATAAGTTATCAAATAACGCAGCTCTAATGATACCTGCCGATATGTCAAATTGTAACGTCATTATCTCTAATCAGATTTACAGAGCAAGGTCAAAAATTACATTTGAGAGAATAATATTGACAATGTTACAGATAAGACTAAAATTTACGATTCTGAAATAAAAGAATTCCTTAATAATAACTGCATCATTCCTTCTGAAATTAATAAATATCTGTTCAATACCCATGCCAAGCCTCCCATCCTTCAACCGTTAATCAAAACCCACAAACCCAACCACCCAATAAGACCTGTCATTAACGCCATCTCATCTCCTTCATATAAACTGGCCAAATATTTAAGCAACATATTCAAGAAAAACATAACTTACAAATCAACACACCATAAAAGATTCTGTTGATTTAATAAATAAAATATCATCGCTACACATAAACGACACATACATGATGGTATCTTTCGATGTTGACAACATGTATGGTAACATACCACGTACAGATGCGTTACTAGTTTTAGAAAGAAAAATACGTGAGTCAAAACGTTTCAGTGAAGACGAAATCGGTGATATCATAAAACTGACCAAAATAATTATCAATCAAAGTTATTTTCAATACAATAACAACACATACTACAATCAACATGGCCTCCCCATGGGAGATGTGATGTCCGCGTTGTTAGCAGAGCTGTTTATGGAAGATTATGAACAGAAATATATACTCTCAGAAAGCAATCCATTTCTAAATAACATTGTCTTTTATGGCCGATACGTGGATGATTCGATTGTCATAATCAAGGGTACAGCGGAAGATATTAATTCATTTTTAAAATATCTGAATTCCTGCCACTCAAAAATTAAATTCAAGCACGAAATTGAGAATAAGAATGCAATAAACTTCCTAGATATTACTTTCACCAAAATGAATGAGGAAATAAAAACAGGAATATACCGAAAGCCCACACAGACAGATTTGGTTATCCCTTATGACTCAAACAATTCTTATAGTTACAAACTGGCAGCCTTTCGAAGCATGGTTTTCCGCCTACTTAATTATAAACTGGACAAAACAGAATACATAAAAGAAATAGCCACAATAAAAACAATAGCTAGAAATAATGGATATAACCAATACTTAATAGATAATTTAATAACAAGGATGAAGAATAAAAACAATAAGCCTACAACTAACAACTGCTCAGAATCCATTAGCAACAGAACAAAAACAAATTTCCTTTCACTGCACTACACACACGAGAATTCCTTAAAAATAGGAAACATTTTCAAAAAATTTGGCTTCAATCCAGCCTACAAAATTAAAATGCACAACTTAAACAAGAAAACACAAGTTACGCCAAAAGAAGAAGCCAAAGGCGTTTATATGATTACTTGTAATGCAGGGGAAGAAGTTTGCAATAAGAAGTACATCGGCTATACCGACCGCACCTTTCGTAAAAGGTTCAATGAACATGCTGCCAGAAATCACCGTAAACCTTCGTTAGTTGTGGCGCAACACCTAAAAACCACCCACAACACAGCATCAATTTCAACACCTCATTAGAAGTATTAAGGAATAGCTCGAACAAAGAAGCGTCAAAAATATACGAGCAATACCATATTTACAAATACAAACGAAGAGGTGGTGAAAAAACACTGCTTAACAGAAAACGGGATTGTAGGGATTTAGTTACATTTAAAATATTAGATTACCTCGAAGAGTACGCACAAAGGTCGCACGTCGGGTATTTTATCGTTAGTCGGCTTTCGTATGACGTGCGGGCAACAAGTGCTGGCCAGCTTCGATTTTGAAATCGTCCGTTTGGATTCGGTTTTCGTTGTAATATTAATGTTATTTTAAAATTTTAAAAGTTTTTAAGTGTTGTGTTTTATGTTGCGTGTTATATGTACTGTGTCGACGACGCTCACCTGAGTGGAAATTTTTTATAAATGCTAAGTAAATTTACTAAATGATCCAATTGAAGATGGAACACAACTGTTCCGAAATGCATCTTGGATAAAAAATTAAAAAATCACCGACTGGAATGCCTAGAGGTGTACTTTTAAGTACTAAAAATTCTTTATACATTATTAAAGGTATTCTTTGACTGTTTCATAAAAAATATAAATATACATTATAAGTGAAATAAAAATTTACCGTATAGTTAATCAAAGGAAAATTTTTGCTGAAATCAATTATTTTATCTAAAAACATACCAGCTAATTAATTAATAAGTAATAAATTACTGAACTCTAATATTAATAATTTTTTTGTGACTTCACGCGGCTACAAAATTGGTACTTTGAAAGACGTAATTTTATGCACTACACAATAAATTTATTTCAAGACAAAGAAACATGATTTGCAGCGCATGATACACACAAAGAATGATTAGTTGATGAACGGTCAATCCATTAATATCGTACCGATTATAGAGTTTGGTAATACTGCTACAGAGTGAGTTGTAATATAACCAACACCACTGTATAGGAACCACATTACAGCAGTAACGAGGAAAACTGGCTGTTTTGTGGATGTGTTCTATGAAAATCAAAAATGTGATACTATAACAAATACCATGTTCTGAGGATACATTTGATGTTCCAGCCAAAGTTTAATACATTGATTTATACCCGTACCTGAATTTATTAAATTTTTGTACTCAGTCTATTCACTGTTGCTGTGTTCAGTCTGTTTAGGTTACGTTCATGAATGTAGTTATTCCTATGGATAAAAGAAATTAATTTTCTGTTAAGTAACTATGAGTCACAGCTTGCTCTATTCGATTCTGAATACGTTTCTCACTGAGTAGTAGGATTTTGTTTAATATACTGGAGGCCACACGGACGTTGCTATAACGTTGTGTGTTTAGAATTTTCTAATTAAATAGGCATAAAGTAAATTTGTTCAAAACTCCAAAAGAAATTCCAGTTACTGCTCCTAACGTGTAAAAAGTTGCATTATTTTTGCGTTACAAAGAAGTTTTGATTTTCCAATCTGGCACACGTTGTTATACAATCATGATAACAGATTATGTGCCGCTATATTATAAAGACATTCAAATATAGTGTAAGTTTATGTCGCTATTCGTGTTATTTAAAAAACTTTAATTGGAGAATTAGGTTAGTGAACGTGAATGCAGTTAACCGGGGAAACTGTTTATAGCAATAATAACGTGTCCTAGAGTAACTAATCCTTCACGCGATGTCATCATTTGTTCATGTTCGCATTGACATTTTTAATTTCTGTGTATAAAAATATTAATATGGTCTATTATTTTCTGAAGAATTTAATATACATTATGCATATATATTATTTATATCTTAGAATTTACAGACAAATTTCTTTATGGTGATACGCTGTATTTTATGAGGGTTTTTTCAGTTTCACAGAAAGTCCTGTAAATTAGTGTTTTTTCATTAGTTAAGTAGGCCTACACTTATTTTTCAAACTATTTGTATTTGTAATTGTAAACTATATTAGTACGAAATTGTCACAATTTGTACACCCTTTTATGCTTAAGATGAGTAATCTATTATTAAATTTCTATATGTTACATAAAAAATAAATATTACAAAATTTTAGCACAATATTTCAATTGATTAAACAAAAATTTGTATCTTGAACATGAAGCAAAATATCTGAATTATTTTACATAGGTATTTGTTACAGAAAAATGAACGTTTTGGTAATCCTAAAAATGGACCTAAGAAAGTCCTAAAAATAGCTTTTAAGTATGGACCCGAAGTCATCACATTTAGCATGGGAGGAATAGGTACTACCATATCCACTTAAAAGTAAGAAATATCAAAAATGTAATAAACATATATTCATGTGTTACAAAAGAACACATGAAATTTCATCAAAATTTAAGGTACCGCAGAATATTCTCTGCCATGTTAACGGACAATGTTGAAGTTATTAACATGACATCAATATAAAGTACAAAAATTCGAATATAATATTTTATGTTCGTGGTTTGCTCGTGTTACGTTCATGATTTGGAACGTCACAAAACTCTATGTGGAGATCGTTTCTCTCTGACTGCGGAAGATTAAAAATTTTTCCTTGTTAGGTGGAGAGGTAGGCTAAGTTTACACGTCACGGTAAAATTCATATCAGTGCTGTGCGTACATTATAGTTGTGTACAATGCACAATGTTTTGTTGAGACGTTGCACGGATCATGAACACTTTGTTTAGTAACACAATTTAAGCATTTGTAAATTCCCACGGCGACCAGTCACACTTCTATTAGTCTCTTAGAATTAAACCTGGAAAAGGCCTTGACAAACACTAGCATTTCTTTGTCAATAATACATAACCTAAGCAAAAGTTTTTTAAATATACTGAATTTTTAAAGTTACTTCGTTTTAAAATATTTAAAATGTAATTTTAGTGATTAGGTTACGCGTTTTTTTAAATTTGTGTTATAACTAAACGCAATTGACTGTTGCGGAAAAGTTAATCAAAACATGCTCCAGTAAATTACATGGATGCAATAAACGAATGTAAACATTCATATTTTATTTTAATAAGCTTGGCATCCAGATTTATTTGTATTTTGATTCTGATATATAGATAAATTTGTATCTATTAAAATCTGAAATCAATTAAACATATTTTTACTGTCGAAGTAATTAAAAATATTTTTTATAAATGTAGTTTTTTAAAAGTATTTTACAATCATAATTTAATTTACATGGGAAAACATCAATGTAATTAAAAAATTAAAAAATAATTTTTTTTATTTTAACGTTGTTAAATTAATTCAATTATTCGTTATTAAGAAATTCATTTGATATTAAATTTCATTAAACACCATACGTACTAGTTCAATTTGTGTTTTGCTATTTCCAAACAGAACCATGCTATTTCTGACAGAAACATGTCTGTCAGATTCCTAACAACCGTGCTACGAATGGACAAAAAAAGAGAGACAGACGAAGGTAACGATTTTCACAGAGAAATTAAGAGTAATGCTAGTTGAAGGTCGTTGCAAAATAAGGATAAGAAGATATCTTAATACACTGTGTGTGTGTGTGTGTGAGAGAGAGAGAGAGAGACAGGGAGAGTGAGTGCACGCGTGAGCGCTGCGTGTGTTCTGTCTCTCTGTCTGTTATCTGTCTGTCTATATTTTTATGCTATGTAATATTTTAGATATTTAAGTGCAGATATATATTTATATTTATAAGCAGACATTTACAGACTTTAGGCTACAAATTTTATTAATCAATTTTCAGGATTACTAAAACATTTAGTAATATGTTATTATTATCAAATTTAGAAGCTCTAGATTAATATCTTTGAGTAGTCCGTGGATTAGTCATAAAGAGTGAGTGCACACACGTTACTACCTTAATAACGTTTGATGTTTGTTAACAATTTTTTGTGTTGATTTGTTTTGTCTGAGAAATCTTCTCTACCGTTTGCTTATTACATGCTTCCGTCTTCAACCATTCTGGATCTGTACACTTGCTTTTAAATCCCTTTTTAGTCTTACCTGTACAGTTTGTTTATTTAATAGCCCTGGAAATACATAACTAATGTCACAAGGTAGGCCTATTCTACTTATCTTATACGATGTCGTTTGAATATTACTCCATGATATGCCAAAGTAGTGTTTAGATAAGCTTTGTAACAATCCTTTCTTAAGGGATTACAAAATTAAAAAAATTTGGTGTTTATGTTTTTTGAAAAAAATTGTTTTAATTGTTTTATTTGTTTAGTATTTAGTAAATAATTTTTGTAATTGTTTTGTGTAAAAATTTAAATCTTTTATTACTGTTTCTGTCAACTATATAACTTTGAGTAGTTAGAATTAATTTCTGCGTTAATTATATTATCTCCAGCACTAATCGATTGACGGTTCTTCTTCTTATTTATGTATACTCCTTCCACTTTGGTAATGGCCGCCTTTCGGATAGTCCGTGATCTCAATTTTATTCTATTTTATTTCTATTTATAAATTTTATAAATAAACAGAAACCAATTTTACAGAATTTCAAGATTTATTAACAATTTTAATTATATATCGATTATAAATCGATTATTCCACAGCTAGCATCGACTCGTTCTCAGGGCGATCGATTATTTTTTACATACATTACTAATATTAATTATCAGGTTCTTTTAACGGTTATATTATATAGTCAGAGAAAGGGTAAGGTCAGGAAAGTATAACACTTACAAGTAAATAGCTTAAGAATTAAAAAATTACAAAGTTATGATTTAATATATAATGTTTATCAAAGTAAAATTTCGAACCATTGTCGTCTTGACGACTAGACTGGCAGTGCTCGAAAGGAATTGTGGGATTCAAGATGCCTGCTTCAGTACTGCATATGTTAAAATGAAGTCGGCTCGACGAAAATTTCTTCCAATAAATTTTGCGTTTTCAATGTTTCCTCATCTCAGCAGTAGTGATTATTCTTTCTGGTGTTAGTGGAGTGGTCCTGGTTCAGTGTTCTGTGATTCACCTCGATAAAATGTGTTGGATAATGTTTTAATTCACTTTTGTCAATAAGGTCGAAAATTGCAAAGTTCATCTCGTTATTCAGAATTATTGGTTTTATAGGTTTAAATAATTAATTCACTCTTTTTCTGTTCCGTATTATTTTAGTTTAATAGTTGTATGGGTTAATTTCACTGAATTTAGAGTTTGCTGAAATTCGCGATTTTCACCGTAAGCTAGGCTTAGTTAACGAACGCCATACTTGTCTTCGCTATAGGTTAATATTTAGCAAGATTTCGTTCAAGTGTGCTTGATAAAGTCTAATAATCAACTGTTCTAACTTCCTTCGTCATCTGAAAACGTCTTAGCCAATTTAATATTAGCAATACATTTGTTTAAATCTTTTTCGTTTCCGTTACATGTATGAAATTTACATTATATTACTGAATATATTTTTGCTATTATTTAATTTTATTAAATACTAAATACATAGTCTCTTTCTTTAGTTCATTCTGCTTGATTGAAGCAAATAAGATATTTTTACAAAGATTTTTTCTCTAAAAAGCCATATATACTGTAATTTTAAATGTAGGCTTTAAAAATTACTTCCTGTCCTTCTCAAAATGTTTGCCATTTTATATGTTATATTTATGATTGTACAAAATCTCAGATTAAAATAAAATGTTTATCTTCTCTTAATTTCTTGTAATTTTATTAATTGGTTATCTTTTTAAATATTATTCATTAATTTGGGACTCCCCCTTTTATTTTTCAGTTATTATATTTGCATTTTTTCCAATAATACTTCCTATCTTTTTACAATATCCTTCTAAAGTATAGTTTCAGTTATAATACTCTGTGACTGATTTACCTTATATAAATTTCATCAGTTTAACTAGTTTACTTTACTTAATTCGTCACTTATAAGGTTGTCGAGATTTACCATTTGGCCTAGATTTCATCTGTTTTTACATACAAAGTTTTTGACTAATACTGCTTGTTTATACCCCTTCTGACTTTCTATTCTAATACAATATTAATTAAAATTTCCTTACTTACTACAAGAACATTTAGTATTGAATTCATACTATTAATACATAACAAATATTTGAAATTAAAAAGGTGGTACTCAACCTCAGACATTTTAGTCTTGATTATTACTAGTAACACATAATAAATATTTTATAATAAAAGAATGGTATCCACACTCGGACATTTAAGCCTTGATTAATACTATTAAACATAATAAATATTTTAGAATAATAAAACATCATACTCTATTTCCAACATTTCAGTATAGAGTTCATTGACTTTAATATAAACAGAACACATCTGTCCCTTCATTTTTAACTTATTTCTTAAAATTAATTTTGTGCTGTCTTATCTGTTTTTATTTTAGATTAGGGATGTATCCCTTGTCACTTCACTTATTAATTACCTGCTCTCACTTTATCTTTCTCATTTTAGTGAATGTTGTTAGACAAAGAGTGGCACTTTCTTAGAAACCTTTGTATTTGATTTTCATAATACTGTTCTACCAAATATTATTTCTGAAGTTAAATTAAAAACTTGAAAGTTGTTCAAAGATACACATTTACTTAGTTTAAGCATTTCATACACTTTCTTGAAGTTTATTTACTATAATAAAATAACTTTCATTGGTCCCCTGTTATTTCTTGATACTATCACTAATCAGTTTTATAGTTTTATATTATCAAGAATTTTATTTATAGAGGATTCTTAAGATTTGTTTTTTTTCATTATCAAATAACTTTCATGGGTGTACTTTTACTTATACCTCTAAACACTTTTGTTTACATCTACTTTACATTAGTTTCTGTTTTTGGGTGTTATACTTTCGTTTGTGACTTTTAATCTCTTTTGGGGTTTTTATTTTCTTCTTACTGGGTTTCCTTTGGGTATTTCTTGTAGTCTTCTTATCCTACTACCTTGTTCCTTCAAAAGCATTCCTTTTTATTAGGTATTTCGGTTTGTTCAGGGTATTTACTTCCTTATTCATATCCTAGCTTGTTTCTTGAAAAACAGTCTTTATTTTAGGGGTGTCGGTTTGTTCTGGGTTTTGCCTTACTTACTGATTCTCATTCTTTGTTTCTTCAATACAAAATAGTTTTTTTTTTGTACGTTGGTTTGTTCTGGGTATTTCCCTTACTTACTCCTATCCTACCTGGGTATTTCCTTACTTTATTTTAGGTTTTTGGTTTATTTTTCATTACTCATATTTGTTGCATAGTTGTTTTTTCTTTATTTTTATTTCTTCAAATTATGATTGTATTTTATTGTGGTACCTATTTGTTTTTATTTGGATTTTTCCTTGATTTTGTTTTAATTGATATTTATTTATGATCATTTTTCATTCATTATAATGTGGATAATCTGTCATGCTACAGCTTTAGATACAGTCTGAAAAGATAAGGTAAGAGAGATAAACGGAGAACAGACAGTAAGAGTGAGGCAGGAGCAGAAATAACAGTCCCCCTTCTGTTAAAAAAGAAGCATTCCTTACGACAACACGTTTCAAGAAACGTCACGATATTCTATACGAAGTCATTTCTTCAAACGACATAACGTGTCAACCAACAGTACTACTTCATATACTGTGTAGGCCTACATATTGGTATTCCTGATTTGAGCAGAACTTTAAATAAACAAAAAATCAACAACTTATTCATAATCATTTTCTGAAACTGGTAGTGTAATATATCAAGCACGTATGAATGAATGGAGTGCTTCATCCCTGGGTTCGCCAATCATATAACGTATCATTTATAAGTTTCATATAATATAAGCCTACGGGCTATGTAGTAGCATTATGATATGTGCGCAATCTCGATGTAAAAATGAATTTCGCAGATTTATGAAATTTAAACTGAAAAATTAGTTCAAAAATGTTTTCAAAAGTGAAAATAAGTTAATTTGGAAAATTTGTATTCAGTAGTCAGACATTTTAAATACAGAAATGGTAACGATAGCTCTATAAAGAAAATATTGGTTTTCGTATTATGTCGATATTATGAAGGTAATAAACATATAATAATTTTACAATAAATGTATTATGTAATCAGTATATTATCATATGATTTTTGTAATAATTACAGTAATAATACATTTACTATTCTCTCTACTATGCTCTTATTGTATGGCTGCAGTGTAATCCTTTTAATTCATTTTTAGGCGAGTATTCTTTGGTTTCGTTTTCACTGAATGCCTGAAAGTTTATCCATGCTTCTGTAAGAGATCTTTTTCAAATTTTGTTTCTTTTTTTTAAATATTGTGCAAGCTGGTAAGGCGTTTGGACCTGTGCATAAGACATATATCATTGATTTTAATTAGTACGGCTGCATAGAGTTAACGATTTGTATGAGTATTTTTTTTGTATTTCGTAAAGCATGGATTATAATGTCTATTCAGCAAACGATAACGTAATAAGTACTTTAAAATACGTTTATGCACATTTGTTAAATGTACTTCGTTTTGGAATATATGCTTAAGGACGTTTTAAAACTTAAATTATATTTAAATTGAGTTTGTAGTGCAACCAACCAACTATTCTTCCGCATCTTGTAGTAAACCTCGTTTTCCGTTTAAAAAGTTTTATTCGTTATAAGTTTTATTGAACGTCTCCATGCAATTCAATTCGCTTTGGCATAATTCTGTATTATTTGCAAATAAGGGAACCTGGCATCACAATACTTCTTACAGGTTTTTAAAGTTATTTGAAAAACCTGTAAGAAAAGCGTGTTTCCAGTACAATACGTCTACACGTTACTTAAGCGTGTTGTATTGTAGTGTCACAGGTTTTACTTTATTGCGTCCTACAAGCGCACTAACGTACGTCACTGGAGTACAGAAAGCACGTGTACAAAAACGTCTGGAGTGAGATTTTTTGCAATAATATTTTATTACTGCAATAATATTATTATAAGACCACTGTATCGGCAACGCGACGCAGAAATTGCAACGCAACAATAAATAGTAACTAGCATGTTGCTGCCTGAGTAACGTTATCAACATATAAAAATGTATTTCTTTGTTACAAATAGCACGTTACACATCATTTTCCAAACTCCAAGATTGGTGACGATGACAACAGTATTTATAGGATTTTATTTACCTTAACAGTAAACTATAATAGAATAAAATTATAATACACTTAAGTGCGATAGGTTTTAATTTTTCTTTACATCAGTTTTTGTACACGTGATGAAGACTTCACCATTTTCTAAAATTCTCTAAAACTTACTGTTTTTTGTTAAATGTGCATATAAATATGGAGGGTCTTATATAAGAAGTCATCTTTCGGGTACAATATAGATATATTGTAAGGATTAATGTTAGCTGTAGTCTATGGGATGGTGAGAAGCAAGGACTTGACAAAGCATTGCGTTACTCCACGCATATACCGGTGCAGAAATGAACGCAGTCCCCCCTCTCGTTTGTCTGCTAAATATTCTTAAAGTGATTTTTATAGTGATCTTGTATAAAACAAGATAGCCCGTTAGCATAATACGATGTCTTCAACACGTTCGTGTAAAAAAAGTTAAGGTAAACATTGATACTTGTATATTCACAATAAAACCATTAAATCTTGTTTTGTAACATTAGTAGCGTTATAGTGTTATTTCATATACAACTGAGAATAATGTGTATAATTTTAAGAATATTAAATGTAAAGAAAAGTATTTTCACTAATAAGCAACAATGATACACAATGATAATTTTTTACTTACCTTCACTTTATACATAACTATAGTAGCAAAAACTGACTTTATTTGTAAGCAAATAATGCTAGAGTGATAATTAATACTAGAGAAAATTAATTAAATGATGTTTCTATAAACATCAAAACAAAATAATATAATATTACACGCCACCCATTTGTGCAGTAAGGAATATCAATAAATAATTGTACTCAATTAAACAGTCACTACCTAATTAAATCAATTGTAATAAACGTTGAGAGACAAAAGACGAGTCTGTTAAGGCTGTGTCACACTCGCGTAGCGGCTACTAGTGTAACATAGTTAGTAGCAGCTACTAGTGCTCGCCGAC
This sequence comes from Magicicada septendecula, assembly GCA_034769895.1. NCBI lineage: Eukaryota > Metazoa > Arthropoda > Insecta > Hemiptera > Cicadidae > Magicicada > Magicicada septendecula. The sequence continues at coordinate 287,853,891 of CM068371.1, forward strand.
GAGTGAAAAATCAGTAGCTAGAGAAACAGTTGGACGTGTTCGACGTTTGGCGCTACAATGTAGCTGGTAGCCGATCACGTGACTCACTAGCCGCTACCGAGTAGCGCCATTGTCACCACGTGCTTGTCTAGGCGTTTGTTTTCATTTTGTTGTATTGTACCTCTTGACCGTTCTGTTTCTACATATACAATGAGTGATTTATTAAAATGGTCGGGTGATGAAATAATTACATTCCTTAACATATTCTGAATAATTCTTCAAATGTATTAACCAATTCTGCAAGTAAAATTATATTAATTTAATTAAATAAATAATAATTAAAAACATTCAAAAGGGTCAAAAAATGAATATTTGTGAAAACCTTAATGTTAACAAACATAATAACAATAATTTACTAATTAAAGTAAAAACAAAACAAGATGATCTGATTAAAATTATAAATTTATTAATATAAATTAAATATAAAATGTTTCCAATATAACCAACAAAACAGCTGATTGAGTCAATAAACATTAAAACATTCGATAACTAAAATCAAATTAAATCCATCATTTCTTTTATAATAAATTTGGTTTTCCATTATTTTTTATATTAATTCAATATCAATTATCAATTCAATTGTTTGTTAATTCATTTATAAACCTCTGATGATGCTGATGTATAATAAGTGAAATGTCCGTGTAAGGTGAAAATACAATATAATTTTACTTGCAGAAATCTATAGTTAATATTTGAAGAATTATTCATAAAATTGGAACCTGCAAGAAATATTTACGAGTTACTTAAAAAAACAACTATATTTAACATATATAGAAATTGTCTGTGTTGTCTGTGGGACATTACGTCCACTCGTATTTGAAACGCGACGCGAAAAAATGCGTTCACTCGGTTGTTAGATAAGCTGAAATTTCCCTGATTACCAGCAAATGAAGATACTTTAAAAAAGAAAATTAAAACACTCCTTGTTGCTTATCGTAATGAACTGAATACAATTTAAAAATCTAAAAAGGGTAGTGGCGCGACGGAAGACGTATACAAACCATACGAGTATTTAGTTTGGTGACAACTAAATGTAGCAACTCCTCAAACTTTGGTAAGGCTAACCGCATGATGTTATGTGGTAAAATTGGGAGTCCTCAATTGCCAGCTCTCTTATTAGTGTTGTTGAAATACCCAGCTTCTACCTATCCAAACCCACAGGCGTTTCTTTTTGTTCATTATGTTACTCAGCAACTCCTTACAAAGCTCTCTAACGCCAATCAGTAACAGGTGTCTCAAAACCTCACAACGCACATCCACAGATGACATTTTGCACAATGCTTTTTAACATCAAACTAATCTACGCAACCATGTACTTTACTATACACATAGTACTTACTAAGTAGTACACTACTAACTAGCGGCTACCTAAAAACAGTGTACATAGAAGTAGCCAGAAAATCAGTAGCATCTATTTAGTAGCGGCTACTGAAGTAACATAGTGTGGCACAGGCTTTAGAAACAAATTTTTAAGTACAATACCAAACCAAACAAAAATGAAATTAAAATAATGCCCGTCATTTAAAACAATTTCTTAAGTGTCTACATAATGTAGATTTATAACACCTTATTGGTATCAAATAATTATCAATTAATATCACTTCTGATTATCAGTTGTCATAAACTGGATATTATAAACTATATAAATCATGTCTCTATTCCGGTGAATAGTCATTTAAGAGAAATATATTTATATTTATGACAAATGTAAATAACAGGTAACTTAAGAAAGTTTTTAATTAGCGTAATTAATATGGGTTGGAATTTAATCGGTGTTACATAATACCCCTAAGGATAAGTCTATACTGACACCAATTTATTTAAATAACTGGAATACTTTCTTCTTAACTGACGACAGATATTTGAACATTTTCACAAATAAAATATTATACTTTGTTTTGTGTAATGTTTTTATATATTTTTTTGTGGGTAATGTTGTCGACCTAGGAGATGTTTTTTTATATTCTTATATCCTAAGCCATGAGGAGATTCAAGAAGTCATACAAAGTGAATTCATAATACGAATGTTGCTGTCTTGCCTAACGGTGTCACATCTAAGGCTCGTTCATTAAAGCACTGGGTTAAAATGAGCATACAGAAAACAATTTAAAAGTCCCATAAATGTAAGAAAATACATTTTTTTTTACAGGAGATCAAAAAGATAAGTGTTTAGTGATTATTAAGTTTTGTAAATTAGAAGGAACTACATTACTCTGTGAAGTAACTTTAATTTCAGAATCATTCTATTAGAGAATGGTTGCAATATTTACATTTTGGCAAATGTAAATTTGTAAAATAAAGTACAAATTTTAAATTTTGTAACAACCGTCATTTAATTCAAACTTTACAAGTCATTTTAATGTTAAAAATAAAATTTTGAAATTCATTTAAAGACACATGGGTAAAACTACAGTTTTTGCATACACGTAAGTAAATAAAAAAATGTTCAAACGACTGATTTTTAACTATTTACATATTACAATCAGAATGATCACTGTTGCACACCACTATATAAAAATTATCCCGATTAGCGCTTTCAAGCTTCACAGCCCATCGTCAGATCGGAATAGACAGGAAATATGTGAAAACAAACCCTTCGCCCCTCTCCCCCACCCTGCTCACACACAACAAGTTATAATATAAATGACCCTTCCCCACCCCCTAAACCCTGTCCCACCATCTGTACAGTTACATATTTTTCTAGCAAATTCCTTGTGTTTCAGTGTGTGTGTGTGTGTGTGTGTGTGTGTGTGTGTGTGTGCATCCTTTTACACTTACCCTCTTCCTCTCCACACACGTGGGTCAGTCACACACCCTTATTTTAAAACATCCAATTAGTACTATGCAATATAATTCTTAATCTTATCTATCTGTCCTCTATCATTTACTTCTTAATCATGTTATAAAATATTTCTTCATTATCAAATTTAATTTTAATATTAATTAAATTGTCTAACCCTTTTTCTCTTTCTTTCAATATTTCTAACCCCTCTCTAAGCTTCATTTCAACTGTGTTATTTACTACTTTTACTATTTCGTATTCTTCCAAAGGATTAACAAACTTATGGTTGTCTTCTATGAAATGTCTTGCATATAACGAATTGGTTGTTCTATTACCTTCTCCACGTTTGTGGTCAGACAACCTGCATACGAATTTTCGTCCTGTCTCACCTAGGTACACTTTGTTGCAGTCTTTACACTTTAATTTATAAATTCCGCTTTTCTGTAATACTGGAATTTTTTCTATATTCTTATTCCTTATCTTATCAAACACCGTTCCACATTTTTTAATAACTATATCTACTCCATATTTATTAAAACATTTTATAATTTTTCTAGTATGTGAACCTATGTATGTCAATGACCCTGCATAATTCTTTTGTTCTGGTTCTATTTTAGCTTTTTGTATGTTAACCCTTTTCATAACTTTATCCACTATGTTGGTGTTATTATTATTATTCCTTACAATTCCCTTTATCGTTTTTAACTCCCTATCTTTTGATTCGGTCTCTTTTAAACACTTCTGAGCTCTGTAACAAAATGAATTGATTGCCCCCATTTTATATCTATATGGGTGGTAAGACTCTCTTGGTATAATTATATCAGAATACGACTCTTTCCTAAATATCCCAAACTGTAGTTTCTCATTATCTTTAATTTCTATGTTTAAATCTAAGTAATTTATTTTCTTACCTCCTATCTCTTCTTTAAATTGTAAGTTTTTATCCTTATTATTTACCTCATTTATAAACTCATGCATTTCTTCTATGCTTCCTTCCCAAATTACTAATACATCATCAACGTATCTAGACCATAATTTTATATTGTCTTTATACTTAGTGGAAGTTATTAATTGCTTTTCAAAATCATTCATGTATATTTCAGCAAGAATATGGGATAATGAAGACCCCATAGGTAAACCTTTTTTCTGTATATAAAACTTGCTATTAAACCTAAAATAGTTCTGATTTACACATTCTTTAATTACTTTTATCAACTGCTTTTTATACCTGTATTCTCCCATATTATTATCGTTTATTAACTTAATAACTTTATTTACTGTGATATTGGTAAACATATCCTTAATATCCAGTGATATCAATTTTGTATTTACATTAATCCTAATATTTTCTAATTTTTCTATCAATTTTACATTATTCTCTATGTTGTATTTTGTCCCAAATTCATATTTCTCTTTCAGTACTCTGCTAACTTCCTTTGATAATTTATAAATAGGTGCATTAATAAAAGAAACAATCGGTCTAATTGGTTTTCCTTCTTTATGTATCTTAACCTGACTTTTAAAAGTTGGTGCTGTTGGATTACTTTCCAATAAATACTTTTTCTTATTTTCTTCTATAAATGTTATTTATTTCTTCTGTTTCATCATTTGTTTTATCCTTGACTGGTACTTACTTGTATAATCATACTTTATTTCCTTGTATGGTCCTTTCCTTATAAATTCTTCCGTTTTCTTTATGTATTCGCCCTTTCTCAGTAGTACCATTGTATTTCCTTTGTCCGCCTTCGTAACTATAATATCATTCTTTTTTATTTTATTCTTTAGTTTAGTTACAGTTGATTTGATTTTTTGTTAATTTTTTGAATAATGCAAACTTTTCTTAAATATTTTATCTACTACATTCCCTAGTTCCCACCTTATTCTTTTTTTATCATTTTCATTTCCTAGTTTTTGTATTATGCTTTCGCATTCAATAATCGTTTTTTCTTGATTTAATTCTGGTGGCGGTGCGTATTTTAAGCCTTTTGCTAGCATTTCTTTTTCTTCTGTATTGAAATTTACCTCTGTAAGATTTATTACTCTTTTTTCATAGTTATTCTTAGAGAGGTGTTTCTTTTTCACTTCGTTCTTTCTTATTAATTTATTTAACTTATCTACCATTTTTTTATTTTTCTTTTCCAATTTCTTTTCTACGTACCCCAAACCAAAATTATATAATATTTCTTCTAACTCTACATACGAGTATATTCTTAACAATTCTATGTGTCTGTCATATAATTCCCTATTATATTAATTAAGATTTAGAGCACAATTATTCAAATTGTAAAATGGAAATTTGGGGAGCATACATGTTTCCCTTTTGAATAACTTGGATATGCCCTGAAGATAATTATTGCACCCCATTATTTTGCAAATTTTGTAAAATATTTTAGTCTTTTGAGTAAGTTTTTATTATCTCCCAAGATCTTAGTTGTAGTTTTGTTTTATACTAATTACACCAAAGATATCATTGTTTGTAAAAACTACCTAGCAATCCGTTTTCACGTTGACAGATGGGCAGATTATTCTTTTCCTTTAATAAGTAAACTGCTAAAAAACGCTTGTACAAAAAACTTGTTTGTAACACGTTGCAAAATTAGTATAAGTGTACGGCAAACGGAATAAGCCTTACTTAAAATTAAGTAACATTAGCAGAATGTTTTCAGTTATTTAATAATTCTTTGTTACAAACTGTTGTTTCAATATTTCACTTAAATTCAGGATCAAACTGCAACTTATTTCGTCCAAACGAATACATTTGTAGTATCTAATTTGGTATCGGTTAGTTACATATTATAATGTTGTAAGGCGGTATTAGATGTTTTTGGAGTTTTTAAAAAAATTTAACTCATCACGTTTTTACGTTTTTCCTATCATCCGCCACATTGGGGGGGGGGAGTCAATGTTAGATAGACTCTGAGCAGTAAATTTGTGGACGCGCTTGCTATATTTTTTCGAAAATGGTTGATCTACTCTAAGGGTATCGTGAGACATAGGCCTACTCCAAACAGATAGACGTCTACAGAGACAGAAAAATACCAAACGGTCGTAGCAAAAATAAGAATTCACTCTGCTCATACAATTATTTAACAAACAAGTATCACGCGAAAAAACAAGGGCAGTTCCATTGAAGGTGATTTAGTATCTGTTATGGAAGATAACTATTTTGACTTCCATATTCCATTTTTACCCTCACCAAACAAAACGGCCGACTTTTGGTAATTACTTTCAGAAACAAGACTTTAATTATCATAAGTGAAACATTATAAAACGCACTGTTAAATTTTAATTCTAATTCCTTGTTTGTAAACAATAATTTTGAGTTTATTTCATTAATTAAAGGTTAACATGTTCAAGCCATTTAAAAACGTGGGAGCCGAAATAAACATTCCTGCGTGTCATACCGTGCTGCATCCCTGTACTTATCCTGATGCATCCTACAGATAATTAAAGCCTGTTCTTACCTTAACATAACGTTTTAAAAAAATGTAACAAACTTAGCTAAACGAATATAAAAATTCTGTTTAAGCAGAAAGGGAGTCAATTTTTTCCTTAGATTTAAACAGTCGATTAATTCCTAGAGTAATACATTTTTTAATTAGATTTTTGAATTACTTCGTTCCAATTCCGGTTACTTTCTTTGTTAAAGACTATGTGTTTCCTTCTTGTGTTTTATAATCGAAATCTATACAATTAAGATCAATGAATCACATACTTGAAGATAATTACAAACCTTAAAAACCCCACCTTTTAATTCTTTTGTACACTATAAATAAAAGAACGTCTAAGTAAACTAAGTACTCATGGGTAATAAATAATTTTAGGTACTCAAGGAAGATAAGCATTTTGAATATTAATTCCCTGTGAAGGCAAAATAGGCCTAGGCCTATATTAAATCGAGGCAAGTTTATAATAAATCATAAATCACAAATCAAATCGGTTTACGAGTACTTTACTTGCACTCGTTAAAAATAATAGGCAGCTTAAGTATACTATCCATACTACTTTCCTTATGTGCATAACAGGTTGGTTACATAACCTATCTCTCTTTAAGTACTAATTTGGTGATACGAAAAGCAGCCACAATGCATATTATTAATACTAAGCACATATGAAATACCTTAATACTGTTCCAGAGAATTCACATTCCTTCGTGTTGTGATATTTACTCTCAACTTTTTAAACTTGTTAGTTTGTTATGAGAGTCGTGCTACACTATTTGCAATGATTTAGTCACATTCATCTGTAAATACGCTGCAAATATTGTTTTCCAGTTTTGTGACCGCTTATTAACTGATACAATCTGAAGTTTCTCTTCTATACACAATATTGAAATGTATGACTAATAATATTCTCATGCCAATTCATGTAGGCAGGTTTTTGATTTTGATAACACTGATTCAGTCATAAATTATTAAGAAGCAGGTGAAAAAAGTTTTCTTAATAGATTGTAATAAAACACGTAATTCTTCTCGTTTACGAAACTGACGAAAGCATCATTCATTCCAATATACTTTAAATAAAGCGTCATTAATTCAGCTTGAAAATATTTACATTACACAAAATCGGAAAACTAAGATGAAATTAAACTACTATTATAAATAAGTAGAGAAATACCGTTATTTATGTATTTACTACTGAAACAACAGTATCATGAATTTAACTTGAACGGTAAAATGGGTCAACTTTATGTGTAAATGGATTCAACACACCAGGCGGGACACTGAGGAAGAAAAATTGACAGTAGCTGACTGGGACCTAACCAGGTCAGTAGGACTGACTGGGATTTTTTTCTGCAATGCATATTATGAAGCAACATCTTACACCCTTATCTATTTTCGAAAGACCTTTCGAATATATTTTCAAAAGTTTATACTGACACCGACATTTATTTATTCTAAAAGTAATCAATTTTATCCTAAATTTAATGCATAATTGTGCGTGTGTCTGAATGCGCGTGCGCGCGCGACCTAAATATGAATATAACGAATGCAAATGAAATAGACATTACATTGCCTGCCTAAAAAATGAATATTTTAAATTATATAAATGTAGGATTTGAATTATTGCTGGTATCTACGATAACGTAAACTACAGTCACTACAACAGTCATTCGTCTTAAAAACTATTTCTTCACATAACAATGAAAACCCTTTGCTAAACGTTAGCAGATTCTCAAAGAATATTAGTTAAACCATCACACTGCGTCTTCCTGAACGGGAAAAAACGACACTAATTAACTATCCTATACAATCATTTCAATGGAACTAAATTGTAATGCTTCTGTTCTGTTTTGTTCTTTACTAATCTTCTTATAAGTACAAGTGTAAGGTTGCAGGTAGTAAAGTCATTGTTCCAAAATCAGTCTTTTGTGTACTGATAATAGGTTACTACTTACACTACTTTGTATGGTTTACGTGTGAGAGTGTGTGCATGCATAAAGCGAATGTAACAATGTAGTTATCTAACTTTCTAGAAGAGCAAAGTTGGTTAAATCAGCCAATATCATGTAGAATATATGACATAGAACAATTCCCGATGTCACAATAAAACAAAGTGTTTACAAGAAAAGGCATACTTCGCATTGCTGATATCATTTAGGTCTGGGGATGAGCACAGGGAAACAAAAATGAAAATGTACAGGACTGTCATCAGACCGGTGCTATGCTACGGGTGTGAGGCATGGACAATCACACCTAAAACAGCCGACATAGTAGACACCTTTGAAAGAAAAATCCTCAGACGCATTATAGGCCCAATACAAGAAAATGGCTCATGGAGACTGAGATACAACAATGAACTGTATCAAATATATAAAGAGATACCAGTCTCAAAATTTATAAGAATACAAAGATTGCGTTGGGCCGGACATGTTATGAGAATGGAGGATGGCAGGGACCCCAAGAGGGCTTTGCTGGGTACACGGGAGGGAACGAGACCTAGAGGCAGACCTAGGAAGAGGTGGGAAGATGGCGTTGCAGAGGACGCGAGGGACATGGGGATAAGAAACTGGAGGAGGGTTGCAGTGGACAGAGTGGATTGGAGGCGGAGATTGGTGGAGGCCAGGGCCCGACTTGGGCTGTAGCGTCATAGAAGGAGGAGGTTTACAAGAAAAGTAGTGTAGTCTAAGTGGTAGTTTGTTCGAAGATACACCAAAGAGCTATACAAATATACAACGCACAAGAAAACTCTGTAGATGTGAGGCGTGAATCCTCACAAAAAGATTTAAAGAAATGCTAGGAGTATTTCAAAGAAATCAATTAACGGGGGATATATGGCCCAATCTGGTAATAGTGGTTGGAGAATTGGTACAATTACAAATTGAGATAGCTCTGTACATAAGTTAATACCATGAGGTTAATAACACTTTAACGGCCTCTTGAGCTAGATATGAGGAATGAATGGCCGAATGTAGAATTCCTAAGTGAGGAATGAAAGGTTAACTGACCACACACCGAGGGGAAGGAAGACCGCGAACACAGTGGTACAACAACGTGAAAACGTATATACGGGAGATCCTTGGGGCAAGATATTAACAAACGGCTTCAAGGTAAAGAAAGCTCGGAGACGTCGGCTGATGTTTGTAGGTTACTATAATTGAAAGACGAAGCGATTGTCCTCGTATTGACTGCGACAATTATCAACGCCTATGTCTGGGTTTTTTCGTACAAAGACTGACATTTATGCTTCCTAGTCGTAAATTATATTCATCACTATTTTGACATACTGTAGCTGTATTTCTTTTAAGTAAGTATATTACTAAAATTTAATTTCTATAAGAAATTTACAAAATGTCTTTTGTATTAGAAAGTTCAGTTTCTCTGAGGCTTACTGTTCAGTGGTAACAAGTTTTTTCTCTAAACCCAAGTCAGTTATTTGGTAGCAAGGGTTGCAGCTCTGTAGGTAACAAATAAATTACTCTGAACTAATCAAAATAAATGTGGCAGTTCCCAATCAACGGAAATCCTTCCTATAATCAACCGACTTACTATAATTCCAGTTCCTAATATGTCTTCATTTTTTGAAGGGGAAATACACCGTGGGGAAACACATTATTTCTTTATTACAGTCCAATGACATCACGTGGGTTAAACCTTAAATTTATAGTCCATAATGAAAGAGTAGTATGCAATTTCAACAGTTTATACCACAGTATCGAAAAAAGATATTTTTTTCGCAGGAATGAAACCATATTTCGAAAAATTATTAGCTACCTGCCACTCTACTATTTACTTAGAGGTAAACTTGTTATCTGCCAAATGTGTTGAAGGAAACTTGTAATTACTTATAATATATAATTTTAATGTTTTGTTATGCAGATGAGAGAAGCAAAATGCATAGTAATGGCTTTGTGACATCGGTCAAATAGGTTATCCCACTGTGTAGCAAATTTTTGATCCCTCTGCGTCTATTCTAGAGCCACTGAGAGCGTTGTAGAGGCACTCTCTTGCAAACTTTACTATGATACACCCCTGGCTTTGCCAGCTACAAAAAAGTAATCCAGACTGCAGCAGTCAGTCAAGTAATGCAGATTTAAGCGATAAGACTTGCTGTTAGAAAGCGGTATTTAGTGAACGTGACAAGTTTTAGTTTTAATTTATATGCGTCCTATTGTAATCTTATATATTTGGTGACTTTCATTATTTGATGTCACAGCGTATCTTGGACAACTGTATGACTAGGAGAATAGTAGTGCGAGTGTAGTTGTTTTAGTCAGTGTAAATAATTTTTACTTTTGATTTCTCTGGCGTTCAATAATTTGTTTCATTATTACGATCCATGCTACTGTAACAGTGGTGTTCAGAAGCAGGAAGTAGGATTTTAACTGTACAAAACCACGATTGGACATGTGAGTGTCTTGATTATGTGTAATTAGTGGTCGGTTTTATCGCAAGATGCTTCTGCGGTTCATTGGAAACAATCTTTATCAACATTGCATCGTCGTAACAATACAGTATAGTGTCTTACGAATCTATCGTGTTCAACGTAAAGGTAATATTTCCAAACCATTTATGAGTTTACTAATGTTTCATAGATTGTTGTAAAAGAAAACCAAGATGTGTGTGTGTATTTTTTATTTATTTATTTAATATTTATAACCTTTTTACCTCAAGATATATTATTTCCTTATTTGGGCCATGTTTCGGAATCCTATTTTTCCCTTCAGCAATCTTAATTTAGATCTTGTTGAGTACTTGTGTTCTGGTTGGTTTTTGCTATAGTTCCCTGTTGGCTTTTGGTATTTTAAATTGGTATTACTGTGTGTGTGATTGTAGTGTATATATTTGTTATTTGAGAGTTTTCAATGTTGAGTATTTTGAAAATTGTGTTGTCTTTTACATTGATTTATACTTGTTCAGGTATTTCTTTGTTTTGTGTTTGCATATTTGTAAATTTTCCAATAAGTTCATTATTGTGCATTTGTGTGGTGTTTTTTTATTAGTGCCATGTTGGTTATATTTGTAAATTCATGGCCTGTGTTTATTGCGTGTGTGGTCAAATTGGATTTATAATTTTTCTGTTTTTTGGTATGCGTTTAAATGTTCAAAATAACGTTTTATGAGTTGTTTTTTGTTTGTCCTATGTAACATCTATTGCAATCTTGGCATTCGATTTTGTATATCTTATTGGTCACTGTATTATCTTTGTTGTATGGGTTATTTAGCTTTTGTAAGATATTTGTGTTAATTTTGTTTTCTATTTTAATATCAGTGTTTTTAAATAGTCTTGTTAGCTTTGTCATCCTATTATTTAAGTATGTGAATTGACCCATTTTTTATTATCGTTGTTGTTACTATTTATGTACTATTTGTTGTTGTTCAATTTGATCATTTCTTGATGGTTTAGTTTTTATTTTATATTTGATTTTATTTTCTATTTTGTGTATAGTGTTCTATTGCATCTATTTTCATCAGCAATTGGTAAATTATTATATTGTCATTAATTAAAGAATATAATTATATAATATATAATATACACTTTTTTTTGATACAAAATGAACGAATATGTAAATTTACGACAATTAAATCGGAAACTCTAAAAGATTAATAATTAACACGCTGCGATTTGAATCGTAGTCTGGAGCAAGTTTATTTAAGGTAGTATGGCTTCATGTAGGGCGAGATTAAACTCAGTGCGCGCGCGCTTGTGTGTGTATATACCCAGTTTGTTATATATGTGTCGAGACCTACATTAGTAATAAATAGATATCTACATAAACTATTATAACGGTACACGTTGCTGTATTTAATGTATTTTGGATTAATGATGTGTTTAGACTCATATAACATTTATATATAATATTACTAACAACGTGTGTGTATAATTGGGGTTCAGGTGTAATTATAATAAGAGTAACTCTTTTTATGAATCGTAATATGCTTCATTTATTACTTGAAACAAACATAAAAAATAATAATATAAAAATCATGATCAATACGCCATATGATATCCATTATCTATGGTTTCAAAGTGTCTTTACTAGTCGTGTTAACATTACAAACATATCTTAAATTCTATATATTATATTATTAATTGTATTTAAACTTTTCTTCATTAAATTAAGATTTCTTGCTTGCTCAGTCTAAATGTGTGCTTCTTCAAAAATTGTTACTACCTTCTTATTCTATATTTTCTTCATACCTTTCTATGGCTTTAAAATCATTTTAACACATTTAATTTATTAATTTCAATGACTCTACGTTATGTGCTTTTATTAAGAAAAGTTAAATAATTTAATTACTAATTTCAATGACTCTACGTTATGTTCATTACGAAAAATAATTAAATAATTTCCTGATTACATATGAATTACATTGAATTTTATCTCTATCTACATACTTATTATTTACGCTTACAAAAATATTTTGTCTTTGTTTTCTTTTTTTTTATTAGAGTCTTTTAATGTCTTTCTCTTTGAAAATTATGTATTGGTTTTTCGTCACTTTAAATTCCGCAGAGTTATCCCATGTCCTCCAGTGATTCCTTCGGTTCGATCCTACTGGATGTCCTCTTGTCGTCACTGCTCGTCCTCTTGTCTCTCGTCCTACGTGGTACATTGGCCGCTGTAGACTATGATGACATGTTGCTCTGGATCTGTAGCCGTTATTATAGAAACGTCTCTAGTCCTCTGCATCTCCTTCCTCTGCTAGTTGTGCCCTCGTACTCTGTCAGGGGTTGATGTTCTTAGCTGGCGACTGCTTGTAGACGTCCGACGATTTCTTCGTTACGGTACTTTTTTTATTATTGTTTTTATTACTTTAAATTAAAAACATTACCGTAATACTTTATAAGTTCAGCTACAAAAATCGTACTGATGTTAGATTTTTCGTCTAACTTCGTCCAAAATAGTTTAAAAAATTCGCGTCTCGGACAGGCATAGCGTACCGCCGCGACTGTGGTTTGTTAGAGAAGAAAGTTCGTCTCTCCTGGGCTTCTATTTATATCCACCCAGAAAACTGCACATGTCGATTCAGGAATCAGCCTGTCGACATTTGAAACATCGCATGATAGCCTCCACTCTCGTCTCATTTCACATAATTACACTTTTTCGCCAATCGCACTGTTTAACGCAGATTTAACGGCAATAAAATAGTGTCTCATTTAATGACTTATGAGATGTGCAATTATCATGATGCTCACACTACTAGTATAATTATGATGCATTAAAAATCGCACTGGACTCGCACTGATTGTCCGAATTACGTAAAATTCGCACTGCACTCGTGTCCGATTTGTACACATTTTTAGAAGTTTTTACCTTCTCACTAACATTTATGGTTTTCTTAAAAATAATTATTTTCTTAATTTAGCATTGACTTGAGGGGTGACATTGCAACTTTCAGGATCAGACAGGCTTCACGCACACACATTATTTACTTGTATACACACATGCAGTGGTAATCGCGTGATGATTACCTGTTGGTTCTTGCTTGAAAGCCAGCTTCCAATCTCACACCTGCTCGTCTATTATATATTATTGAAACTAACTTAAATATTTATAATATATAATGTATGCGCATTACAGCCTTTGCTTGTATTGTCACACTATATGTTTTACTCGAAATGTGCAAGACTATGCGGTGCGATTCTAAAACAAAATTCATAAACGTCTAGTGCATGAGTTTTATCATGCGTAACTCGCGTTTGTGCAACTCCGTATGTAAATAAAAATAATTTATTTACTATTTATTATTTAACTAATTTCTCCTGAGATGTAGTCCAAAAAACTGTAGATCAGTTACAACAATTGGACTGTACGGAAGTCTGTTCTAATCCTGCTAACCTGTGCAACCGAATTATAAATGCAAATTATTTCCTAAGTGTTAAAAGTGACGCTAAAATTATTAATAATCCTTAGCAGGACCAAGGTTGTTTGAAGACAGTTTCTGGTAGGAATGACGGCAGATTATATATACAACAAACTTTGGCATATCATTCTCTCTTGCAATGGTGCCATCGAGGTACATTGCCTAACACAGTTCGGTAACATGCTATCAGGTGGACAATTCATACCTTCAACCTTCTGGAGGATTTATACAACACACACAAGCACACACACATCCGGGTAAATTAAATAACTTATTTATTTCAATAAATTAAAGAGGGAGAAAAGGAAGCAGAAAACAGTTAGTGCAAAACAAATAATTGCAAAACAAAGTGGAAAGCAAAAATATAATTTTGTAAACAGCTAATACAAAAATGTTGATAAAAGGAACTGAATTTTAGTATTAATACCAGGTTTAATTTAACGAATAACTAATAGTTGTTTAAATATTTGTTTGAGTACATGTTGTTTCCTTATATTTTAAGTTATAATTACAAAAATATTCTGTTCTGATTATTTAATTTATTATTTGTTTAGTCACCCAAGTCTTTTTATGTTAACTGTATATTAATTATAAGTACGTACATACAAATTTATGAAAAAAGGCGTAGTTAAACATTTAATGAGAAAAGGCGTAATTAAACATTTTATTTTTCAGTTTAATTTTTTGATAAAATATAATTTTCTCGTTTACATTGAAAGTAATTATTTCATTTCATAATAAACTCTTCTCTCTCAACATTTTTTTTTGTACTGATATAGTGATTGCACATAACGTATTGGATACACGTTCAACACACACACACACACACACACACACACACACACACACACACACACACACACACACACACACACACACACACACACACACACACACACACACACACACACACACACACACACACACACACACACACACACACACACACACACACACACACACACACACACACACACACACACACACACACACACACACACACACACACACACACACACACACACACACACACACACACACACACACACACACACACACACACACACACACACACAAAGGCACGTAAACATGGTGTCGCAGTGTGTGTATGTGCGTGTGCTATTATGTATACTGTAGCAAAAGACAACCTCATAGTTGATAGGGGTAGTATAATACGAAGTTTGATCAACAAGTTCATGCAGTTCTTGTTCATTCTAAAAATTATGCTTCCATTCGTCAACACTTCTAATGCCTCCTTCAAAGTAGTCTCAGTCGAATGTAACACGATTAAGCCAGCCGTTTTGGAATCTTCAAAATATTTCAAGCATGCACCATTTGGTACAGCCTTGAGCTCGTTTAGCGATTTTCGTTTTACGTCTTCAGCGGTCGCGAACGTCCATTCGTAGAAATTATTACTATTGGGAGGGGGAAGATTGCTTTGGGACACATCTGTTGAATACGGCAGTTGCCATGTCATCATTATGACGTTTTCTTTTGCCTAGCCTGGCAAAATTCTTAACAACCAATGGCGTGTGTCCAAACGCATTATCGGGCTGCAGTTTTTATAAATTAGTTTTTCGTAAATCTGGCCGTTTACTACGAATAGCTTTATACAAATGGTGTAAAATGTCCGACTAGTACTCTTTATTTACTACTGCGTCTAGCGATGAATTTTCGTCGAACACAAAAACATAATCTTCATCTGGTAACCACGATCTTCAACTCATTTACGGCAGTCTTTGAAGCTTATAAACCACTTCTTCGCGCACAGCAGTATCGCCAGAATCCTTCAAACACGTTTACAAGGACAAAGCAATTTATCGTACAGTTTACACAAAATATAATCCATGTTCTTCAATATTGCATTGTAGAATGACAAAAAATCGTCCAATAGACCCAAGAACGACTTACTCAGTTAGCAGTGAAATCTAAACTGTGCATCAAATAGGGCTAACATTTTAGAACATTGTCATTAACATGTGTACCAACATCACATAAAACCATCACATTTGTAGCCGTGGAAATTGTAAAATTGCACGAAGTTTTTGATAAAACCTCGTATAGTGCCTTTTTTAATTAACGTTTTTAATTGTACGTTACTTGGTTTACGCAGATCATTAATTTATTGATTTGAGAGGCTTCTACTAAATGTCATTTCGAACAGCATTTGCTTTCAGATTATGTTAGATATTTTAGGTGATATACCAACTGATATTTGAAAATCAGTGGTATTATTTTCAGGTTTCCTGACATATAATAGTTGTAATTGTGACACTGATTTGCCGATAATTGCTTTTACAACGTGATTAACGAAACAACTGATGTCTAGCTGTTAACTTTATTTCTATTACGTCTAACGGTTTCTTTGTTCGGTAGTTTATAGTCTTGATAAACTACCAGCCAGTGTGTATTATTATTAGTACTTGCATAAGCGACAATTCAGTCTATGTTTCTCTACCAGCTTGATGTGTTACTGTTTCAGTCCGACATCCTGCTTTATAAGCCAGTTCACAACAGTTGTCTTTTCGTTGACGTTCCTTATGATGAGAAATCATCTAACATTACCATTTTTGTAAAACAACAACTTGGTATTAATTGTTGTTTTTTACAATCTACAGTAATAACGAGTAATGTCAATAATAGTTTAGTGTCATGCAAGAATGTTGCATGTGTCAGAAAACATATTGTTATAATGATAATGTGATGTATTTTATACTTACACTTATTGTTTTTTATTAATGGTACCTATAATTCAATTTTTTATTTATGTATTCTTTTTATATAGCCTAAAGGTACCATATAATGTTATTATTTATATTCTTAAAGCGATCGATTTCGGTCACAGACTATCATCAGGTTATATAACACATTCACAATATTATAAAACACTATTATTTATAAAAACGAATTTGTAGACATTGTTAATTTTGATACATATGTTGTTGTCTAAAGCTTCCTAAGAACTGATTCTGTTATAGAGTGTTCATGATTACATATTATATCAGCTGATTACTGAATGTTGATTTTGTCGTAATATTTCAAAAGTGATATGATTTTTGTTATAGAAGAGGGCCATGAAAATCTATTAAACGTTATGACAGACTTCAAAAATCATATCACTTTCGAAATATTACGACAAAATCAACATTCAGTAATCAGCTGATATAATATGTAAACAAGAACACTCTATAACAGAATCAGTTCTTAGGAAGCTTTAGACAACAACATATGTATCAAAATTAATAATGTCTACAAATTCGTTTTTATAAATAATAGTATTTTATAATATTGTGAATGTGCTGTATAACCTGATGATGGTCTGTGACCGAAATCGATCGCTTTAAGAATATAAATAATAACATTATATGGTACCTTTAGGCTATATAAAAAGAAAAAAAATGTTGTTATAATTCATGTCCTAATGCATCTTGGAGAATACATTATGTATCATACCGTTTTGTTGATGAACGGGTACTGCAAAAAGTTAGAAAGTTGGAAATTTATGAAGAAAAGCAATACAAAGTTCTTCTTCCTTTCTTGTTTCTTCTTTCCTAATTATTCTCTACTTATTCTTTTCTCATCATGCTTTTTCCCCTATCTCACCATTATTTTGAAAATTTATTTAGAGGATGACAGTTTTAAGATACACTGTGACGATTTCCTCTTAAAACTAAGTTATATCTTTTCCCATCCTCAAAAGTAAATTTTTAAAAATATTTTGTATAATTCTTGTTGTATCCCAAATGGTGTCCAGCTCGCTCCCGTACTCCTCGCGTTCCTAGGCCAGTAAACTGTTTCAACTTGTAACGAAATAGATGAAATGAAAAATCAATGTTGCCACACAGTCAAACCTCTTTTACCTACATAGCTATCCAAAAATTCCCCGCTGCCACAAATATGTGTACTTTAATCAAAATGTAATATTTTGAAGAATGTATTCTAAATTTTTAAATACTAATACAAGAATAACGTAAATATTAAAAATAATTTTATTTATAATAAAAGAATATGTATTTAGATGCTGAGAGATCGAACTGAATACTTTTGAAATCCTTTTTTGCAACTAGTTCGTTATTAGCCTAATATATTTACACAACTTTCCAATTGTTTAATTCAGAAAACAATTTAAAAACAGTGACCTCCATTTTTCATTATAACGTTTATACCATTGACAACGAGAATGTATAGGTAGGCCTACATGTCGTAAGAGTATTATTTTGTACATTTGTTTACTTTGCACATATTTTAGTTGATCCGTGAGTTAGATTCTGATTTTTATATTGTATTGCCTGGAAGTTTAATTATGTTTCAAAATTCAATTCGATTTACTAATTTGGCTATTTTATAATTTGAACAAAACTGAATTATTATACTGCGCATATCACATTCTACTTTTCAGCTAAATATTGTAAAAAATCATATCGCTACGTTGAAAATTTATTTGTTACATATTGTTGCGTAATGCGGAAAAAATGTACGCCACTACAGAACCTTTTATGTGTTTCTCGGCTATTCCAGTGGAATCCGGCTATAATGTTGTGTGCGTGCGTGTTCTCAACGCATTAGCTAGATTGTGCCAGACTTACCGGGCGCGCGTACTGTGTCAAGCCCGCAATCAATTAAGTTCTAGTGTTTTCCTTTATTGCTGATACGTAGTATGGAATGTTTTGGTGTCTCAGCGGGGTATAAATACAAGACTTTAGCGACGCTTAGTTTAGTTATTGTCGGACGATTTACACAGTGCGGTTCGAAGGATTGTGGCGAAGTGTTGTGTTTTATAATTGTCTGTGTCTCAGCGGGGTATAAATACGAGACTTTAGCGACGCTTAGTTTAGTTATTGTCGGACGATTTACACAGTGCGGTTCGAAGTATTGTGGCGAAGTGTTATGTGTTTTATAATTGTGCAGGGCAATTGTAATACAATTATTGTGTTTTATATTAGCTGACATTTTTATCGCGTGTGAACAATTTTTATTTGATTTGTTGTAATCGACTGTCTTGTTGATTACAGACTGTTTAATTGTGATGAATAAAGCTGGTGATTAGTGACTTAATTGGTGACTTGTATTTTGTTTTCCACTGTACCACACGACGATCAGTAGACCTCGTTACAATATTGTTTGTATATGTTAATAATAATACGATGTGTGATATGATTCTATTTATGTCCAGTGTAAATGTCGATTTCTTAAAATAAAATCTTATAACTATACCATCGTCTAGTTAATTATCCATTTACTCTTATTTGAATCTTAATTCTTTATAAGAAAATCTCTCTTACTCCAAATACATACGAGCGACGTTTCACACGCTGAATCAGTTCACTCGCCACTCGACACTGAAGTTCTCATTTCTGGCGTGTGTTTCAAGAGATACCTATTTTTGTTGTCGTTTAATGGTATATTCACATGCAATAATTTTAGTCACGAATTCGTCCCAAGGCCTACCTCGATTGTAACTTTTTGTTGTACAAATGTACAAAGATTAAATTCTAACCGTATAGTAGGTCCATACTTTATACAAAAATTTTTATACTGAATTGGATAAAATAGGGTAAACATAGGAATTCAATATAGGAAGACCCCTGTTTGTTACTGTAGAATATTTTTGTTTCAGTGCAGTCACACTACCTTACTGGGAGTTGAGAATGAGATCTCTTTTAACCTAGCGACTACAGCGCCGACACAATAAATTTACACGCAGCCTAAAATCGATTATTATTTGCCCGTATGTTATTAAATAGTAGACAAGATAAAGATCCGCACTCTATGACTTTTATCTTTAGTTTACAGAAAAACGTTTAGCCAATGCGCTGTTATATAAATATTATTTTTAAGAAAAGTACTTTGCGTGCGTTATGTGTAGGTACACATTTGTGCATCTAGTACATTCAGTACTTCGTTCTGTAAAAAAACTTCGTACTGCAGAACAAAACACAAAAGAATAATTGTTTTAAGAAGATGCTTTCCTCTTCTAATTTACAAAATCTATTCAATCTTAGGTTTCGTGGAAACAGTGGCGGCTTGTGCTCTGAGGGTTGGTGAAGCACTTCCATTCCGTCCCCTTTTAAAGAATAAAATGATGTAAACATCTTTCTCCCTGTGTTGAATTATGAATAATATGTGGAGACAAAATAATGCAATACTTAAATAGTTAATAAAAGATTTAATAGTATTTACTAATAAAGTAGTAAGTACTTACAGATTTGCATTTTATTTCTTGAACACAAGGTCAATTATCCTGCCTTTCAAACTTGCGAACTTGTACATGATGTCATAAAAAAATGGCTGTACATTAATTATTTTGCTTAGCAGTTCCTTTTCAACAGATATTTTTCATAAGTTAGTGAGTCTGTCCTCTGTCATTGTATTGTGCAGGTATGTTTTTATTATTTTTAAACAAGAAAAACCTCGTTTTACGGAAACGCTGTGTAATTGTTTAACACAAAAATTTAGAATCTTTAAAAGTGTCTTTTGTATATGTGTTACAGTGTATCACTTGCAGAAATTCTTACTAAATACATAACGTAATCGCAGAATCGTAAGAAAAAAGAAGTATCACAAATGACTCACGTTACTTGCTCTAATCGTCTAACATGAAATAAAAACGTGACCGGTAAGGGCAAATTTACTGTCCGTGGAAAGCTTTCCCCCGGAGACAACGGTTACTTGTCAGTAGTCGGATCTGCTCTGCTCTGATAAATTGCTTTTGTAAGATCCCGTGTGTTCTGAATCTTTCACACACACACACACACACACACACACACACACACACACACACACACACACACACACACACACACACACACACACACACACACACACACACACACACACACACACACACACACACACACACACACACACACACACACACACACACACACACACACACACACACACACACACACACACACACACACACACACACACACACACACACACACACACACACACACACACACACACACACACACACACACACACGCACGCACGCACGCACGCACGCACGCACGCACGCACGCACGCACGCACACACACACACACACACACACACACACACACACATGCAGATTTCATTTGAATATGTAGTACATACATACGCAAACACATATTCTCAGTCGCGGTATTATTGTTATGGCGTAAGTAAGTTCGGATTGATAGAAATTTGTACTAATTTATATCTTAATTGATAATTTATAGCACTGTGTCTTCCAAAAATATATTTGCTTATTTACATATGTATTCATGTATCTCACTTACAATAATTTTTAAATGTAAGCATATGTTTTGTTAGTTCTGTTATGGCATTTATTTAAAGCATTGCCTAATATGATCAGAGGTTTACCTGGCTGTGAAATTGTCTCTTCCTTTTAGAAGACCTGTTGTATTGTGCTTAAGTCTCCCTCAACCTTCCACACTTTCCACTGACCCGTGCAACTTTCATCCGTCCAAACTTCGTCAGCCTTCAGTTACCACATCTGCGTATAATCAGTCCTCTTCCCTCCAAACCAATGGCTGTTATATGTGTAAGTACAATGCACGTAAAAATTAGAAAGATTTTTAATAGAATGCACGTAAAAACCTTTGACGATGTTATACAGCGCGCAAACAAAATGTGGATTAGCAAAGACTAATACAAGTAATTGTATTTAACAATTTTTAATTAAATTATTAAATATATACACACATGTTTAACACTAATATAAAATTGTTATTTTACTCTCATATATATATTGCAACAGTACGTCTGCGTACGTTACTGTGCATTGTTGCAATTACTTATAAAAACTTGCTAATTTAGAATAAATAAATAATATTGTCAGTATTTATAAATAATACATATTGAAAGCTGTAAGTAAACAGTGAAGGGGAACACCTAATTTGCAGGTCGGTACAGGAAGGTCACGCCACACTCTGCTGAGCTTTTGTACATGTGTATTTTATATGTGTGTGTGAAGCCAGTTGATTCCTGCATAGCGTCACCCCTGAATAAATGTAAATTAAATAAGTAATTTATTTAAATTGTGGTAAGTGCGCGTAAGATATGACAAACAAATTACGCCATGTTATTAATAATATAAAGACGCACACATATGCAAATTCTAGTGTGAAACAAATAGTACGTATTAATACAGTGTAAATAAAAGTGAATAGAACCAAGAATAATTAAAGTATAAAAAAACGGTTAACATAAAATTAAACATAAAAAATTACCGATAATGTGAACATCGAGTAATTAGCAAAAGACTTCGCATGTTGCGAATATAATTAAAATAATTGTGAAAAATAATCGATTCTGTGAAGGGACGCTTGACAAACTAAATCGTGCACAGAACTGTCGAAACATGATTTTTACGCCCGAGAGTATAAATACGCAAGGCTCACCAGCCTTGATCTCTTTTTCGTTGGAACACAGCGGCAGCCGGAGGCTATGCTCGACGACGATCTATCTTTCGTTGGATCACCGCTGCAGCCAGAGGCTATGTCCGACGAGGGAGCATCCACGTCCAAGGTCTATATCCCAGCAGTACTGTACGAGTTATCTGAATACTAAGTGGACCAGGAGGACCAGACAACGGACTCCAGGAGGACCAGACGACTACGGAGGATCGACCCAGGACAAATGACTCAGGATCATGACGAATCACTGAGTATCACCGCACCGAAATAAGGTGAAATAAAACCATATTTACTCGTCAACCAAAGATTCAATAAAGACATTAAAAAAGAGTAAAGACAATAATAATTTTAAAAGTGTAATTAATAATTGTTAAATTTAATTGTTTAATTTATAGCAGTTGATAATGATATTTTAAATTTACGAAATTATATTTTTTGAAATTATAATATAGTAGAAATATTTAAAGAAATTTTGATATTGATTGATATGTCATGAATAAGATATTAATATGCAATAAAATAAAAAATAGACAATTTAAAAAAGAAATACAATCTGAGCAGAGCAAGTCGAGAGCAAAATTATATATTATAAGAATTGTTATCTATACTTGTAAATTTATATCTTGTGTATTATATCTATGAATAGTGTGTAAAGTTAGTTTTATTGTGGCAATAATTATATGTATGACAAACACATACAAAATAATAATATTATGCAAATAATAATGAAGAAATTTTAATTCGAAATATTTTGGAAATTCTATTTAATACATTTTTAAATGATTTGATATGATTTAAAAACGTTGTTATTATTATTACACCTGTCATTATATATATATATATATATATATATAGTTTTCTCCCTCAATCATTTGTTGATTTTGCGGTTATTTTCTACCTTACAATGTGGCACAAAAAGAGCCACTTCTATTGTGGCTCTGTTGGGGGCGAGATCAACGAAGGATGGATAAATTCTTATATATACATTTCAGTGGCTGTATCTCAGTAAATCGATTGTGGCTCCGGATATTTGTATATATATATAAAAAATATTCATCTGAAAGCAATTAACGTTGATCACATTTTATACAAACCTTATTTTAATACAAAATTAAAACGTCTTTAATAAAGTTTTTGTTTTATTTTTCTGAAAATTATTTTGCTTTTGGTTTTTTCGTCGTCGAATGCACAAAAATTATTATTACTGAACAAATCTCTTCGAATTTGAGGTTAGACGTGTTATGTGAAGCGGGAAATCTGTCTACTAAGCTTGCTTAGCTACCTCTTATTACGATGTACTGCACGCTTTGTTTGGAATGGTGTTCTTCAAATTTTACATTATCTGGTAAGTAAAACACCTTTTGTAACATATTTATACCTTATTTCTATGGAATCTCTAATATTAAGAGTGCTATAATTATGTAACAATGAATGAAAGGTTTCAGAACTGTCAAATGTCTATATAGCTTTTATTAATAGCAGTGTCGAAAATTTTTAAATTTTGTAAATTGAATTGCTTATTTAGTTTTGTTACAATCGTAATGAATATCTCTTGGACTTTGTTGGGTTAAAACGTTTTAGGTTTTTTACGGTCACTGTTAATACTGTCAATTCACTTTTGCCTTGATTACATAACCTAATATTTCACATTTATGCTTAATGATAAAATAATGAATTTTCTAACTGTTTAATTAAGCATTTGTCGTGGTAACTTAATCCAAGTTTATTTTTGAAATTTATTTACGGTAATTTAACATAGTGTTCTATGAATAAACAATTTCTTCATTTCCATCAATTTCTGATGAATTAAAATTCACTGTAGTTTAAATATCTATGTGAATTACGATTGGTACACTGTTCATCTTTTAGTGTTAAATGAATAATCGAATCAATTAAAATTTTAATTTTTTGACAGAAAAATTGTATTTTATATACCATAACCTATTTCATTATATTGTTAGGATAATATGTTTACAGACCTAAATAAGCTTACTGATTGGTTTAATTTAAACTTTTCCAATTAAGAATAATTATTTTTATAATGAAAAACTGATTTCGCACATTGTTTTTTAGAGTTTTCCTTTACTGGATTTTATAACAAATGACAATTATTTTTCTGATTTTAACTGTCATTTTTATGGTTTTATATGGAAAGGAATGACTCCACACTTTGGTTAAAATTTCTTAGCAAATCTGGCAAGGAATGAAATGCATACTGTGATTTACGCATGTAACGACATGAGTTATGCTTTACTTTAGTTGGTCATGTCAAGAGTGTTTCTTTAGTTTATTATTGCTGGAACGAGGAAAGGGCTTTGTGGTAATTGATCCAGATAAACAGTAGAATCACTAAAACCTAATCAAAGGATAAGGTCCTCTTTAATCTGTTTCTTCGGTCTACGCAGATTATCGGGTCAATAGGCCCATCGCTCTCTTCGGCAAAATAAACTAATGAATCCCTCTTGTCATAACCAGCTTAATTAAAACATATCTCATTATATGTATAGATCACTGTTTTTCGTGTCATAGTACATAATAATGCTTTTCCAAGGGGCTGGGCGTATAATGGATATAAACCCACGTTTTAATTGGTAAAGAAATAATAACAGAACTAAAAGTTTTGTAAAGATACCTCCGTATCATTTTTTTCTGTACATTTTCATAAAATGTGTTTTTGAAAAACATATTATTGTATAATGCACATCAAAATTATATTGTAGGAATCTCATGAATTTATATTTTCAGTCTTGAAGTCTTGATATATAGTAGATGAGCAGAATGTTTACATTTTTATAATCACTAAAATTATAAAAAGAAGCATTATTAAATTTTGATATTGGGTATTTATTACTTCTTTGTAAGTGAAAATTCTTTACTCCAACTAAGACATTTCATTACTTCCAATGGGGTAAATTATTAAACACTACAGTAAAACCCTTTAGATATAGATTGGCTACTGTATGGTTTCAGTTCAAGGACCAACCAAACATCCACTCAAATGTCTAAATATAATTTTATATTAAAACAGAAAATAATGAAATTTTGTAATTAATTTTCATTTCTCCTAATATGTTCATTGTAAACATACTAGCAGTTGCCAGTGTTATTAAAGAGATTTCACTTATTAACGGTCGTAGAGAAGGTCTACAAACACCATTAATAATTTTATTAAAATATTATTACAGATGGTTAAATTTGAAACGTAATAATTAGACCCATAAACTCTTCCCAGTTCATGTTAATTCTTAATATTATAAATAATTAAAATGATAAGTTGTGAATTAAATTAATTTAAGAGTGAAGTTTTAGCACTTTTAGCTTGTGCTGTAATAAAGGGGCTTGTACTATTCACATTTTTCTTTATTAAATTAACTTTTTTAAGTTTGTAAATAAATTGATGTTTTTCAGATTCTTGCCGTAAAAACTTGTTTCAAACATCAGCAAATGAAACTACCTAATAATCAGCCAATGAAACTGGAAGTTCTTTTGTAAATTGTGACAAACAATATGTCACTGAAAAATGTTTTATAGGACTTAAATAACTATTTTTCGTAAGTAAGAATTGTGTATTGATTTAAATAAAAACAGTTGTATATTAAACTTATAAAAATGTATCAGTTTTAATTATGTTAATTAGAGTGCCATAAAGTGAGGTAGTATCATATATTGTTATATTGTTTCATTTTAGTTGTTATTGTTCTAATAGAAGTTATGATTAACGTCTGTGTATTTATCATTTATGTTTACTGCATGAAGTGAAATCAACTTGATGTTATTAAGTCTGTCGATACATTGGTGCTGAAATCTAAGAACATAATATTTTATGAATGTTTCCTATATTTAACACAGTAGTTCCAAAATTCTCTAAGAATTCGCAAAGTAGTCAGTTGCATTATTCAAGTCAGGTAGAACGAATCATTTAAATTATATTCTATGGAGTTAATTTTGTTCTTGTTAAGTTTCTAGGTGTTGTGTAGTTTAGCTAATGTAAATATTCAGTTCAGGGTAAAATTAATAGATTCTGTGGTAAATTTCATTTCTGAAATTTTGAACCAACTGTTTGGATAAAAATGTAGATTTGTTTCTTGAGTAGATTGTGCTAAATGAAAGCTCATTATCATGGCAAAAGCAGGTTGTTTTGTGACAGGGACTATCAACTCTTGTGAAACAAAGTATTACAGCCAAGAGTTATATGAAAATAGACAGAACAAGTTAAAAATATTCAGTAATATAACTTAACCAATTCAAAACATAGAATACCTGTATTTATTATTTTACTGATTTACTAGAATGGCATAAAATTGTTTTTACATGTTCCTATTAAATAAATAAACAGATAAATAACATGTGAAGCATTGGCACAACTTGCTCCTAGCTGTATTTTTAAGTTATTTTAATATTGCTATGAAAATATTGTATCATTCCATTAAGATTAGGTGGGTAATTGTAAACGAAATATGAATATTAACATATTTTTATTTATTAAAAATCATGTAGGCCTATAGGTCTCCAAAATTAAATTAACTGTAAATAATAGTTATTTCAGTCTTTCTTCTTATGTTGCATACAAAAAATTGTTTAAATGAAACCCTCTAAAATTCAATTTACAAGTACCCCAACATCTTAGGCGTAATTATAAAACAAAAATTGGAACAACTGTAAACTAATTGACACTGTACTATTTTGTGTTGCGTTTTTAATCCCAACTGCATGTTTACAAATATCCAATCTTGGCTTGTATGAAAAGTTAATGGAAACAAGATACTTCAGACATTATGTTTATTAAAAATCATAAAGAAATGTTGTTATGGTTACATAATACAACATGTAAGTAACAGCATAAAAGTTTATCATTTTTAAAACACAAAAACATTATAAAGAAATGACACTAGTAAATTATAAATAAAAATGTATCATTTTAAAAAACAGGAACACATCCAGGGTACTCGTAGAAAATGTGTCTATTAATTTCTTTCATTTATGGATTGGGTAAAACTGTCAATATTTGTTCAAATCTAATACTACTTTCATCATTTTCTTTTAATATAACTTTGTAAAAATTTAATTTTTCAGTCAAGTTATTTTTATTAGCAGGCATCTTAACGCCAACTTTGTCAACTCTTATTGCAAAACTGATAGTTGCTTCGCTCTCGACGAGGCCTTTCGGTGTTTTTACCATCTTCGGGTCTTAAATGACCAAAGATGGTGGGAAACACTGAAAGGCCTCTTAAACGACCTAAGACCCAAAGATTGTGCAAACACCGAAAGGCCTCGTCGAGAGCAAAGCGAATAGCAGTTTTGGAATAAGTGGTGACAACGTTGGTGTTAATGTTTAATCTTTGCGTTGACATCCTGTGACATAAATCTACATTTATCATCTATCGTCATCATTGCAAACATACTTGTAGTGAGTTTTATTTCTTGGTCCCCCAATGAAATCAACAAGATAAATTTTCCTAGTTGAATTTTTTGCCACTTTAATATTTCATATGTTACTTCTGTGGTATTGTATTTCAAAAAACTTATTGCAAATGAATCTTTGTTTTGTTTTTCATGTTTTAAGTTTTTTATTTTTTTTATTTTTTAAGTCCCTTCTTAGATTTGTTTCTTTTATGTTCCTAGACATTTCTTCTTGATTTGTTCTAGCTTTCTTTCTTGATGCTGTCTTTAGCTTCTTTAACTTTTGTCAGGACTCTGCAGTTGTTAAAACTTCTCTGCAGTTTTGGAGAGAACTTCAACAGATGATGTAATGACATTGTAGCCAATAGTGATTGTCTGTAAACTAAAATTCCCTAGCGTTTACAATTACCCTACCTATCCCTACATAAATTTGAAACAGCATATTTTGAAATGGTTTTTATCTACCAACGTGAACTGCACCCTCAACATGAACTGTATAAGGGCTATCATTTTTGTGTCTTGACTTAAAGGTTTCTTCAACCCCAATTTACATCATCTGGAAAGATGGAACAGTGTCACTTTATAAAACTAACAGTACTGTACAAATTTAACAGAAAATATACTTTCTAAATTGAATTATCTTGACTTACAGGCCGGTCACAGTCAGAAATACTAAAGTGGATGATATTTCCTTGTTTTTTGTTTGAATTAAAACGAAATGTATATGTAATATATTTTGTAATATATATAACGTAATATATGTATATGCATACATATAATATCATTACGTTTCATGAATTAAAATTAAGTTTTTTATAAATTTAAATATTTTTCAGTCCATTATTGGAAAATATTGTTTGTCTTAGCGGTTCAGCACCAGTGTTAATTTAAGGGTAACCTGATTTAGGGTGGGGAGGGGGATTTTATTTTTCATTGTTCTGCAGATTATACTGTATTGTTATTAAATGATTAAATGTAACTACCGTTTTTGTGTCTGCTTCAGGAAAATAAAGCAGAAGTGGCAGTGGAAGTTGTAGATGAACATATCAATGTTGAAGGTGTAGATGAACATAACGATGTTGAAGTTGTAGAAAGTGATGCATTCAATATTCTAAATTTTGGAAGTGATTATTGTACTCCTATTGTAGAGGAACCAAACTGTGCAGGGTGTTTCATATTGGAAGATATCCGTAAAAAAAAGAAAAATCAATTATTATTGACCAAGAAAATGCTGATTGTAGAAAAGAAACTATTAATGATAATAAGAAAAAAGAAAATGGGATAGAAAAAACTGTTGCCCGTTTTGTCACATTTTAGTGACAAATTTTGATAGAAACATTGTAAAACATCATCCATTTGAAGAAAAAGTAAAAGAATATACTATGATTTTAGATGAAAATTTAAAGGAAATAAAAAGGAAAAGAATGGCTATTAGTGACAAACTGAGAAAGAAAGGTAATTATGATTATAACTTGAAGGTAACCAACAAGGGTAACTGAAAAGCTCATACCAATGAAGAGACCAGCTAATTCAAAATACACAGTTAATTCATTGACTCACGTTGTTTCCACAAAATGTCTTGGACTTTTCGAAAAAGAAAATATGTATCTACACTACAGGCACTGCAATAATAAAGGATTTGATTATAATAACTGCGAAAGAAGAAACAAAGTTACAAAAACGTGTTCATTAATGTTAATCCCAGATGTTCCTGAAGTTTCTGAGTCACTGAAAAAAGTCATATTTCCAACAATGTAGAAAGATAAATTAAGTTTGACTGCACAAACTGATCCGTTAATTGTACGATTTGCTACAAAATTTTTTAAAAACCACAGAAGTAATCAGCATATAAAATATTACTAATTGTCAGCTAATTGTCTCAATTTATGTGTTTTACTTGAAGTAACTTTAATTAATTGTTTCTGGAAAAAATTAAGTTTTTTAAATTAATTTTGTGTGTAATCTACTACTTATTATATTTTTTATTAGTATTTTAATGTCTTAAAAGACAAGAAGTTAATTTTTTGTATTATTGCTAATAATATTTGTAATTATTTACTTTCTAATTAGTCGTTAGTCTAATTAGTTTCCTCTTGTTGTGACATTTCTTTTTACAGCTATTGAGATGCTTAATTTAATTACTGTTATTTGTTAAATAATAATTATAATTTTTTTTTGTTAGAATACAATTTTCCATGTCTAAAAATGTATTTTATTTTTTTATCGTGTTAATATAACCTTAATTGAAATGAGGATTACAAGTGTTTAAAATTCAATAATAATATCTAAAAAGTTCAAAAGACTCCTGTATTTAAAAAATAGGTAATTGTTATTTTTAATGAATCCTTGTATATTCTTGTAATAAGAATCTGTACAGTGTGCCAAAGTCTGTGTGATTTATATTTAGTGCAAACTTTTTTACTTGGACGTAATTTTATATTATTTTTATTATTATTGTACTTTATTGTAAGACAAACAAATCTTTTCTTCTGAACTTTGTCTAGTACCACACTTAAAAAATGACAGTGCAGTTAATTATCTCAATTTGTGTTTTACGTGAAGTAACTTTAAATAATTTTTTTGTTTTCTCATGTTTTTGAAATTAATTTTGCTTGTAATCTGTTATTCATTGTATTTTTTATTAATTTTAATGTCTTAAAAGACAAGAAGTTATTTTTTTGTATTATTGATAATAATATTTACTTTCTAATTAGTAATGGAGTTTTCTCTTTTTTGTGAGATTTCATTTTAGAGTTTTTGCTATGCTTAATTTAATTACTGTTATTTGTTAAAATAATAATAATTTATTTTTGTTAGAATACAACTTTTTATGTTTCAAAATGTATTTTTATTTTTTATCATGTTTATATAACCTTAATTGGAATGGTGATTACAAGTGTTCCAAATGCAATAATAATATCTAAAAAGTGCAAAAGACTCCTACATTTAAAAAAATAGGTAATTGTTATTTTTAATGTATCCTTGTAGATTCTTGTAATAAAAACCTGTACAGTGTGCCAAAGTCTGTGATTTATATTTAGTATTAACTTTTTCCTTGGTGTAGGCTTATTGGCTATTGGATTTGATTCCAGGATAGTGTGACTTTTGTTATCAGTGGTTCTCTTTGTCCCATAAGTTCCGCGTAAAATTTATATTACTTTATCATTCAATCATGCAAAATAGACTATATAACACATAGAGTCTGTTCAAAACAAGCTCAGAAAAAATAGGGAAACCAAAGTTTAGTAACTAAATTGAAGCGTTTTATTTTATTCACAGGGTTTAACTTGTGATAGAAACTGATAAGCTTATTGAATCAACTGAAATGTGACAAACAAGGTTTGGCTAAAGATTAGATTGGTGAGAATATATTGTGTTTCCACGAAATTTAGGTACATGATTTCTAATTTGATCAATCGTATGCAAAATTTTATTTAACTCACAAATAGGATACATCACCACCTAGCTTTTTGTCAATAATCTAATCAGCTTTTTTCTTTTTATTAAAGACCCTCTTAAGTTGAAAGTTTCTGTAAAAAGATCCGAATTTCAGCTTTGACAGGAAAAGAGAAAATATCACACAATGGGGAATCAACCGTTTTGTTATATTAGTTACTGTAATGTAGTGATCGTTGTAAAATTAACATTTTAATCTACCATACTTTTTCCACTTGAATGAAGTAACCATTATTTTATTCAGTTCTATTCAAATTCTGTTTGCAGGAACCATTAATATTAAACTATAAAATGAGATATTCTTTATGGAATGTCTCTTAATTTTTCTTTAACAATGAAATGGGTAAAAAATACAATAGAAGTTTCAGCTGTAATAAACATTGTTGTAATAACAGAGACAAAGAAGAAACTTTAAAGTACAAAAGATTGTTTGATGTTGCACAGCGCCATAGACTCAGCAACAAGAACTCAGAGTGGAGTGGCAGTTACGACTGATAAGAGATGGAGAAATAAAATAAATACAAAACTATATTTATTTCAATCGTAGAATAATAATAGTGAGATTTAAGATAGACAGAAGGTATCTTGTTGTGGTAGGTGTATATACACAAGAAGAAGGAAGAAAGGAATGTACTAAAATATGGCAATATTTTATGAGGAATTGCAGAAGAAAATTAAAGTCAATCCCAACAATTACTTGGTAATAAATGGAGATTTAGGCTGCTGAGACACGGGCCACACTGTGGCGCCACTCAGTGGCTCGTGTGAATGGGTTCGCTTCAGAGACCCGCCATTCTCCATTTGCACAGTGATATGTTTCATTTAGTTTTTACATCAGTTTCATCATGGACTCTGACGAGGAAGTTCTTCGTCTTGCTCTTCTCGTACGTCTGCGATGCCGTCGTAGACAACGTCGATTCTGGATGCACCAGATAACGTGTGAACAGTTGGTAGTGGGACAGTTTTATACACTAATGAGTGAGTTAAAAGCAGACAATGCAAAATTTTTAAACTACTTCAGGATGTCACAAGACACATTTAATCAGCTTCTTAATTTGCTACAATTTCACATACAGTGGCAAAACACAAACGTGAAAAGGATGTTGTAGGATTGGAAGAAGATCCACTTACCATACAACCACGGTACCTACGGCTTTGGTAATAAGAGAGAAGTTTGCCGAATTCTTTTGTACACAAGCAGGATCAGTGCCATGGCAAAACAGAATGATATAGTGACCTTTTTCAGAGAAACCTTGTCTGATACTGTTTCTCTATCGAACCATAGTCCTAATAAAAAATAGTTTAACTTATTTTATGTAAAAATGTTTCTTACCTAAAATATATCTCTCAGTGGAAATATTTGTTTGAAAATAGAAAGGTTTTCTATTTATATGAATATTGTTCGTTTGTCACATCTAATTTGATTCAAAGATTTTGATATACGTATTATGTTAAGAACATTACACCCACGTACACTCTCTTTACCTTCCTCCTCCCTCCCTGCATCCATCTCTTTTTCACACACACACACACACACACACACACAATAATCATATTACAGTAGACGAAATATTAATCAGTTTGGTGTTGAGTAATCGATTAACTATTGGTTTCCTGTAAGCCAGACCTAAACTTCTCTGCAACTGTAAACTTTCTGCGTTGTTCGCAAGATTGTTTTGACTCATATGTGCTCAAGTAGTGTTTGGATAAAACATTGTTGAGACCGTCTCGCCTGAATTCGCTAATATGCTATTATGTAATTTAGAAGTCATTGCTGTTTTTCTTGTGTTGTAATTATGATACTCAACAGTAAACTGATATGGCTAGAGACTGATTTTGTAGAGAGAATATTGTTACATATTTGTTACAATTTTAGGAGCCATGTGGGCTAGATGCAAATGTATACGACTGTTGCAGAGAATGATGTTAAATTTTTGTATGCTGCAATGCTATCCAATACAATAGTTATTAGAGAAAATATTTCATTCATATTTAGTCAATTATTCTTGTATTATTTTTATATTATTATTAATAATAAACATTTTCGTGCAAGAATATATTTTTATTATATTTTGAGTATAACACTGTTTAAATACTGTGAATTTATATAATTATTAATTTGTGTTATCTGATGCTGTTAGTTAAATACTATTAAAACAGTGTTATATTAAAAAAATAATTAAAAATATATTCTTTTACGAAAATCTTATTATTGTTAATAATTATAGAGAATAGAGAAAATATATATAGAAAAACTTGTTCAAAGTGGAATTGCATAGTACTGAAGTTTTTTCCGGATTGCCCAAGTTCTCGCATTATACAAAAATTAGACATTAGTCAAATACTGCACTTTTTAGACCTTGTATATGTATTTTGTTTTTATTCTACTACATACACCTACATTTCTGTCATAATATAATTACACAATAAAATGTCTACCAAGTTTAGATATTTATGACTTTAGTTGTTTTATGAAGTTTACACATTAGTTTAGTGCAGTAGGCCTACTTTATTATTATTACTACTATTCTAATTTTTATTACATACTTTACTACAGTAGGTACTGATTAGAAACATACCTGATTTATTTTTCATCAGGCTGTCCATTTCACTGAATTCAATTATAAATCGATCAGAATCAAAATCCGACATGATAGTTTTAAAAGTTTTTAAATAGTTTTTAGAAACAAGAAAGTCTTAAAAAGTTAAAAAAAAATTATTAAGAAAACTTAAAGTTTTATAGAAATCAGTGTTAATACACGCTTCACAACACTACTCTGAACACTGCTGTGACGCCACTGAAAGTGGCCCGTGTGTTTGAGCTCTTAAACCCCAGAATAGGAGATTCGCCAATTCAATTCAATGAGTTGTAGGCAAGTTTGGAGAGCAGACTTTAAAGTCTAATGGACATGAGCTGAGGTGCTTTTGATTCCTATAATGAATTAAAAATAACAAACAGCTTTTTAGAAAAAAGGACATACATAAGTATTCGTGGTGTGCGAGAGGGCAAAGATGAATAATAGATTATATTAGGGTCAATAAGAAACTGAACACACACGTACAAGTGTACAAGACCTTAGACTTTTCAGAGGTAGTGACAGGTTCTGACCAATTTTTAGTAATTAGGAAAACACACCAAGAGTCCGGGATGTACTGACATCTAACATAGAAGCAGACGTTCATGGAAGACAAGAAGTAACATATTAACTTCTGAAACAGCCTAACAAAACTGAGAAAGATAATGCACAATTTCACATGACAAATGAGGAGGTAAATAATACAGGAAGACGAGATATAACCATCACTCTTCCGATTGTTAATAGCAATATATATCTTGGGGATAACATAACAATATCGGAGGACCGTGCTTTGCTCCGTTTTGATATTTATTTATATATATACAGATTATTTTTACATTAAATTGTCTAGGATTTGTAAACATAAGCAGAAATTTGTAAGCGTAAACAGAAACTATACGTGTATTGTATAAACATTTAAAATAATAGCAATTGCATTATACACATAAAAAATAAAGTAAATAGAATAATACAAAATACAGTATAATACAAAATTATTGGAAAGTTAGAGTAAAGTCTTCTAGTATTTAGTATTTCTTTCCATACAACATTTCGTGTATGGTGAGGATTTTCTGGTGGCAAAAGAACTTGTTACGTTTTATTAAGTTACAAACTTTTAAGCTGCTTCGTTTTTTACTCTAGAAAATGCTACATACAACGTTCCATGCATAAAAACTGATATAAGTAAGTAGACAGTAACGGATTCAAATGTTTATCCTTGAGCTGTGTGGATGGTCAAGCAAAAGCAGGTCTTATGGGGAACTGATGTTGCATAGTACATCCAAGTTGATTTTTGCTAGAATCTAATGTGATTCTTGGGATATGGACTTCTCGGCCTGCATTCTCTCCAGTGATATTCTTTGATTTAATAATATTGTTACACAACTCAGTAACTATTAACCTTGTTCCATTGCATAGTCCTTCGGAGACATCCAAGTTTCGCAAGAGCATTATTATTGTATTTTTTACAAGTTTCAGTTCATGTGGTGGTAGATCAGCCGTTTCAACGGAATTCAGAAGTAAATTCGAGACCTCCTTCTGGTTGTTCTTTGACAGAATCATAACTGTTGTAAACTTTGCACTCTCCAGGAAGCTTTTCAATAATTTCTGCATTAATTTTATTAACATCTTTATTATTGGTTCTAGTATAGCCCTGTCTTTCGTATTTTCATATCTGGTTTTAGCCAGACAGTCTCTGAATACTTCTTCAGTAAGATTGGCGTTGGAAAGAATATCCTCTGGTAGTTCAATCTCATTCATAGCATTTACTGGCAAGTCTCCATTGCCAACTTTTAATAAATATTCAGCAAAGTCTCTTTGCTCTGGATTCACACGCGTATTTTCTGACAGTGAAAAGAAGTTAAAATGACGCCAAAGTCTGTTTTCCTTAATCGAAAGGTCTACCAACTCACTGCGGTTAGCACGAGGTTGAACGGGCAAACATTGCCGGAAATCTCCTCCAAAGACAACAGTCTTTCCACCAAAGGCTATATTAGGCTTTCCTATAGAACGACGTATTTGATCCATATTGTGTAATCCATATTTAGGTAACATACCCCATGCACCAACCCGAGCGTTTTACTCTATAATAAAACGTACCTTTCTGTTGTAAGTCACAAAGAAGCAAAAGCAACAGTTTCAAAAAACTCATAAATTATTATTAACTTTAGCTTACTAACAACCTTATTCGAATGTTTCAATACAATCCTTTAATTTTTTGGTTCATGACGTGTCCGTGTATTAATGCTTACCTCACAACAACAGCGTACAGAAAACACAACAGCGTACAGGGAACACATTATAAATTAAATACGTTATTGCTCGCTTAATATAATTAGATAGGGTAAACAATTATTGCTCGTCTCAACTCTTATTTTGTTTATTTACATTGATTGGAACAGCTAATTATTCTTTTTCATATATATACATATCGATACTGCGCCGTTTGCATTTATCGACGGTTTCTGTAATTTATTTATCTGTAGGTTAAGAAAGCTGGTTAGAAATTACAGTTGCCTAGCAATAATTAATTGTTACGCGGTATCGGTCCCGCGATATTTTAAAATAAAGGCCCTCAGATGTGGCCCTGACGAATTTTGCGGAGAATGAGACAGAGTCCAATCAATTCCTGGTGTCAAAACACCCTTATGTACCAACTTCCGAGAAAATCGTTAGAGCCGTTTTTGAGAAAGAAAAACATAGATACATACAATTATATTGCTTTCTTAATAGTATAGGTTTAGAAGAATTAACCTAAACCAAGGTTCTAGACCAAATGAAGAATAGGACCGGATGGAATTAACACAGAACTCTTAAAAGGTGGTGGACTGCTATTAAAACTACAACTTTGGCATTTGATTAATGCATGCTGGAAAACAAACACTATTCCAGATTTTTGGAGAATAGCAGAGGCTGTTTAAAAAGGGATAGAAATGACTGTGGAAATTATCAAGAAATAAGCCTTTTGAATACGGCCTACAAATTATATACATGGATAATTAATAACAGCCTGAAGAATACTGCAAACACTCTCCTTCTTGAACAATCTGGATTTAGAAAAGGAAGATCCTGTAGTAACAATGTCACAATTATACGCCAATTGATCGAAAAAAGAAGAGATTCAATCTAGAGCCACATATTGCCTACATAGACTGTGAAAAAGCATTTGATCATGAGAACAGAGATATATTGTGGAAAATATTAGAGCAAAGAGGATACCCACATCATATAATAGAAGTAATAAGAAGCCTATATGAAAGAACGGACATTACTATAAACATTGAGAAGGAGAAAAGAGAATCTATTACTCTTAACAAAGGCATTAGACAAGGGTGGAGTATCTTTGTCACTCACTTTATTTAACATACGGCTATATATTGACGATGTAAGGCAACGGAAACAACGAACTGGTCCTGGAATCTACTTACTTCCCGATAATTTCTCCATTAATATTATTTTGTTTGCTGACGATCAAGTCATCCTACAAGAAAAGGAAAGTGGATTACAAAAATCAGTGTACCAACTCAGTAAAATTTGCCATGAATGTAATTTAAAAACTTCCAAGACAAAGACTAAAATAATGGCATTTAAATAGTAATAGACAATAAAATTATTGGAAAAATATCTCACTTTGGCTATCTAGGGTGCAACGTAAGCTATGAATATGAAGACGATATCGATAATAAAATAAACAGATACCACAATCCGTAAGACTGGGAAAGAAAGTACGAAAAGATACAGAAATGAAATTTTATAGCTGCACCAGTATTGATGTACGGGAGTGAATCGTGGACACTCACCCAAAATCAGAAAAAACCGAATTGAAGCTGCCGAAATAAAATTTTTAAGGGAGTCAACGTGTCCAGCCTGAGATATCACATAAGAAATTCAGACATAAGGCAAGAGCTGGATATATACTCAATAAACGACAAAATTAAAAAAAAGAAAGAAAACTGGATACAACACATAAATAGAATGTGTGACTCGATAATACTAAAAAAGATAATCCAGTATAAGCCTCTTGGAGAACGAGATAGAGGCAGACCAAGAAAACGGTGGTTGTGAAGACGTAACAGGCTGAAAGCCTAATCCTTGAAGTGAAGAAGAAGAAGAAATTTGGCCCAATCATGCAACTTTGTTTGACAATATTTCTATATATTTGGTTGTAACGGTATTACGAAAAAGTAAATTTTGTGCTAATTGAGTGCAAACTATTTAGGAATTACGAGGAATATCGGGAAACGGATTTCATTGTAGACTAATAGAAAAAAACTTCAGTTACCAGGAAAATATGCGAAGCTATATGATTAGTCTTTTTTTTGTAGTACTGTATTGTGTTCATAAGGTATGCTGTTTTGTACGAAGGATTTTTTGTGTGTTAAATAACCGCGATGGCAAAACCGACTAACCCTCTGTCAGTTGATGTATTGGTTAACATCGCCTGTCATTGTGTGTTAGACCCGCGGTATAGCAGAACTAAACAAAACCGGCTCGTATTCACTGGTAAGTGTTTACGTTACTTCCAAGGTTCTGAATCTACGTAAAAATTAAATGTCCACAGCCTGGTGGTTGTGCTCTTGTGTATTGGTTATTTCAGATGGCTGAAATAAAAATAAACAAATAATATAGCGTAGTAAAAAGTCTTAGATCAACGGACGCCTTGATTGATGGCTCAGTCGGTTGATCGCCATTCATTAATACGTTGAAGGTCTCGGGTTGCGATTACCTGTTTAGGCTGGAATTTTTTTTAACTAGCAAACCTATTGTAACAGTTCCAAATGGGCTCCAGACTGTAATGACCATTGTAGCTGATGCAAATTTACATACATATTCTAAAAAAAATTAATAATAATAATATGTACCAATCCCTTGTTTCGTGCGGTTAATTCGTTCCCAAACGTTTGCGCACGAAATGAAACTGCACTGAACGAGAACATATTTTCTATAAACAAATATGCGTTTCATGGTTATTCGGTTCTGAAAGTCTTATATTATTTATTCAACAACCTGAAACCTTATGTTAGTTTACATAGCATTCACAATCGTGTAAACCTATTACCCTATTACCGTAAAGTGGTGGCGTAAAATATTTGTGTATAATACAATACGAACTCGATAATGTGTCTTGTGTTTGGTTCTAGAGCAAGTAAAGAATTATCATAATAGGGTATTATAGAAAACAGAAAATATATATAACTCTAAGACGAAAATATAACAATGAAAAATTATCCTGTGTTATGCACGTAAGGGTCGGAATTTTGGAAAATATGACTATTGGCCCTGTTTACATTTAAAACGAGTTGACACGGTTCTAGTACGTTATGTAATTATGCTGTCTGTGTTAAACACGATAAAGTTCGTAGATACAAGACAAAAAGGTTCACTGAAGAAGACGTGACATACATACTAAAGTTTGTTAAACGTTTTTATTTCATAAGCCTAATTGTTTAGCTTTTTAAGTGATATAAATAAAACGATTACCTTACAAAGCAACACGAAACGGGCTAATATTAATGACATTCATTCTACTGACATTTTTTGAAAAATAATTCAATCTTAGTTTGAACTCTGCATTCTGTCAGTGCGTTTTGATGATTTTAAAGTAGTGAACACTATTTCCTAACAAGCAAACCAGTCACGAACTCCTTTCATTATCTGAGTTGTGTTCTTTAATACAAGCACAAGAGCTTTTGAAGTGAAGAACCTCATCCATCCCCTTTGCAGTATAGCTGCGCTTTCACTACAACTGGTCAAATTACTCCTACCCCATACCCCCATTATCATCACTTTCACTTCGGGAGACGTAGAGACAGATGAAGAACGTATTTGAAATATTTCACTAAAATGGGAAACTTTATTAATAACAAGTACAAAAGGTTGTACCGCACTGAATCGAATCTGGCCCCGCGTTATAATGAGGGAGAGGTCATAAAATAATATCCATACTAAACCGAAACCGCACCAAATGAAATTTACTGAACCGGGGATTGGTGTAAAAGAATTAAAGTACTTGCTGATTTGGGGGGGGGGGGAGGCAGAGTTCTTTTTGAGCAAAGCAAAACGGGCAAAGGCCCCTTAGGGCAGCTGCATGCACTCGAACTCCTTTAAAATTAGGCTATCGTCTAGAATTTTGTGACATTCAAAATAATATATGTTTGAAATACGTTAAAGGGTCCACAGCCGGAGTTTTAAACTATCTTCTCGAAATATATTACAAAATGTGTAGGCTTACAGGCCTACGTCTATGTAGATGATCGTATCTACAACATGCTTTTTGTTCGGCTTGTTATTCCGTTGTCATGGAGAATAATTTAATTGTTCAAAAAATATTTTAAAAAGTTTGTTGTAAGTACACAATTGAGCGATGTACCGTGCACATGTGATTTCCATTGGCGACTATTTGGTATTTGGTGGGAAAAATATAATTTTCCTTCTGTAGTGAATTAAAAAAAATTGTACAACCGACGGTAGAATATCGTTTTCAATTTGTGCTAGTTCATTACACAGTCCACAACTATGAGACAGTTCATTATATGTTGTTTTGATATTCACCTGTATTTCAGTTTTCATTACAAATACGTTTATAGAAAAAACGCCATAAAAAGGAAGAGCAGCACAAATAGGTCGTCAGACATCGTTACAACGTTAAAATGCGATCACGTCTTCATATTGAAAATGGTGAAAACAGCGTCGACTATAATAAATGATAATAAGTTGGCACTGAAACGCGCATAATACAATTTGAAAATGAATTACAGACCCCTCAAATTTTTTAATGCAGTAATTGATCTAGATGTATGGAAAACATATTGATGAAGTCTATTCCTACATTGAAATTTAGCAAAAAAAAAACAACAAAAATACGGCGGCAAACAAAATACACGCAAGGGTGTACCATTTGAGCTTTAAGGACTGACATCTATAAAAAAGATTGTAACTATGAAAATTCAACCAATAATGCATGTGTACAGAATGAATGACAGGGTCGTCCATGTCAGCATGCTTATAAAGATAATAACTGTAGGCCTAATATTGGCCAAGGTATAGGCGAGATTGTCATTTGTTAACCCTGTACACCAGCTACGTTAAGAAACTGTATGATGTCAATAGGTATCGTGATTTCATGTTAGGTTTAATAAGGGTTTATTGTTACTCTTAAATTTTGAAAATAAATAATCTTTTCTGTGCTGATATAACACCTGATGTGATATCAGCCTGATAACGAATTTATGACTTTTCTCCAGATTATAATATTTTTTATTAAATGCCATCGGTTGACCAATCAAGACGATCTGTCCTCTGACGCCTACTAAAGTGTTTTGCCAAAAAATATCAAATTACCGAAAGTTGTCCTAATGCAATCTGTTTGAACAATACTATTTTCTGGCAATAAAACACAAAAAGTGTTATTAAAGGGTTTTCATGTTAAGATTAAGTAAGCAGCTATATAAGTGTATGCAGTTTTTCCAGCGTTATTCTTTACGGGTAGCTTAGTTTTACATTTCTGACCCTAACGAAATTACACTAACAAAGTTTTATCATTTCTAGTATTTACGACAATAAAACGACTGACGTTTAGCTGAAGACAGAAAAATCCGCTAAATAGAAAAAATTAAGTAAACATTTACATATTACAAAAATATCTCCGCCTCACTTCTGTCAGAAATCAGTATGCATATGTCACCCCATTTATGAAATCATCTACGATGTTATTAGCGAGCACGGTTGATATGGAACATCATTTGGAACATTACAGTTTTCTCTAAACGTTTTATTTAATAACAATGACAGATGAAATTTGTTAGCGTGTGAAAAACGCCGAGCCTGACCGAGTTTCAAACGCTGGACCATAACACCATATGAAAGGCAGACGCTAACCACTCTGCTACGTGATAGGAATGAACTGCCTTTTTTATTAATGTAGTACATTATTTATTATTGTGAGGTTATTCTAAATTTTATTAATAACCTAAACAAAAGTTAATAATAATCAACTATCGGTTAATGTTTTTGCACTTTACCGCATGATCAACAATAACTGACTGTTGCGGCCCGACCTGAATTTATACACTGTGCGAAAACTGTAGAGAGCGAACAATATGAATCGTTAGCTACTCACGCAAGGAAAAAAGTTTTCCTGGCAACGCTGTCAAGTCTTGGCAACGCTGTCAGTTCCGTTTGTCTACATCACATTTGTTTTGGTTTGAAGGCGTGACCTTGCAGTCTTGTATATCTGGCTGTCGCTTTGGCAATGTTCAGCCAAAAAGCATACTTGGTTGATCCAAGAGGAATTTTGTACAGAGCCACAAAATGGTTCCCGCGTTTTTAAGGTTTGAGGTTATGTTCGCTCACCCAGATCAACATATCTGATCAACAATATCGTTTTATACGTGATCAACAATCAATCGTTAAAAATATTTAACAATTTTTAATATTATTAAAAAATGTTATGCTTTTTTTTTTACGGTTTTTGCCACTGAATTCATTAATGTAATAATGAAAGTTGTAGCACTAAAACCTAATGAGAAATAAGCTTTATACAAAAATCAACATTCATGGAAATTTTCTGCGTGATCAACAATGATCCCAAAAAGATAAATATATATATATATATATATAATAATAAACTATTTAGTGTACGGGTGTTTCGTTTAAAACGCACATGTTTTTGCGATGTATCGTGTATGCCCGGATAACGAATAAAGTTACCTTTCAAAACTTGGTTGTAATCGTCAATCGATTTGTAAATGTTCTTATGTTTGTGATTATTATTTATATCAGTTGTTTGGTTATCGTTTACTATGTTGTTATTCAGTATTCGTTGATTAACAACGATTTTACGGGAGTGGGAATGTAGCGTGCCACCGTTCGTTTGAAAACGGCGCGTGAATAATATTTGTTCTGTAATTGTTAAACAGATGGTGTTAACTAGATATCCTTGCGCCCACTACAAATTTTCTCT
Source organism: Magicicada septendecula (assembly GCA_034769895.1). Lineage (NCBI taxonomy): Eukaryota > Metazoa > Arthropoda > Insecta > Hemiptera > Cicadidae > Magicicada > Magicicada septendecula. The sequence continues at coordinate 287,896,818 of CM068371.1, forward strand.
TCTGTTTCCTGTAATTAATGATCTTTATAATCACTTTACTGAAATAAAATAGAACTGATATGATTGACAAATTATATTTTTTATTCGTTATCTCCTTAAAACATTGATCAAATTACCGTTCTATTAGTCGAACATTTACAGTTGGATAAGTTCATCCGCCGTGACAAATAGTCCGCAACAAAAAAAATTCACAATATATATTTTGTATTTCTCTAGTAATGGGTACTTGGAGTTGCTAGGAAAGATAGGAGATATGCTTTCACTTAAAAATACAATGCATTACAAACATATATCTACTTCTTATATACTAACAAAATGTATATAATAATGTTTTCAAAATTGTTCAGTTTCAAAGGTTGCACTAGTGCTCAGAGCGAACGTTGACATTAAAACATGGCGGACTGCCTGATTCGTATCTCGGAAAAATATGTTTTTTAAATTCCAATTAGAGTGCTTTAAATAAAGTTTATTTATAATAGTTTATAGTAATAGTTAGTATATAGCCTCCTTTATCTGGAACAGCTATGTTTTTTGCTGGAAATTGTGTTGTGATGTTACGTAGCGTTCTCCTGGGCTTAACCAAAACTTCCTCACCAATTGGTTGTATAATCAGAATGAACGCCTTGGGTAGAGTGACTATTTTCTTAAATTCTCATCAGTGTATTGGTTTTTCTTGGTTCTGGTGCCACGTCATGTGTTGTCGATATTTTCCGTGTTATGTTTTTACTGGAAATGCCTCTCCTGGAGTAAGTTTTCTTTCAGTTTATATTGTAAGTAAACGAGTACGTTCGGTTTAAATTCCCACTGTTGTATTTGTCAATTTGTTTTGTATTACTTTAATTATATAAATCTCGGAGATATTTGGAGTTGTGGAATATATGGATGTAATTAACTAATATTAACTTAACTCTTTAATAATTATCAGTGTTAGTGTGCCTAGAACTTAAACAACTTAATCGTTATTCTACAATTTCATCCAACCCTATTATACCTTGAAGAGAGATCTGTCTAAATTCGTAATTTTACGCTCCCTCTTTGGTGTCGGATAATTCCGCTATAAGCGCTGCAGTATCGGCTCAACGAAACTTATAGGTTATTTCGATGTTTATATTAACCATTTATTCTATACTTATTCAGTTACTTTTTGTTCCCAGTTCACTAACCATACTCCAAATAACAAGATTTGACAAATACATAAAGGTTCTTTATTTGTTTACTTGATTCACATTAAATAAGATATGTTCTAACTAACATATGCTTGGGCTATAGATTGCGTGAATCGATTGTTGATTATTCCGATCCTTTATTTAAATTCAGTTATATAGTGTGTTTGTTTTTTGTAATTAATTTAATTCAGGGTGTGAAGGTTCTTGTAACTGTGGGGAAGACTAAAAATACATAGATAAGAATGCAAGATTTACAATATTTATGTGTTGTGTATTTAGTATGATTAATATAATATAATTTACCAGACTCGAACGAAGCAAATCGTGTAGGCGGTTGATCGCTAAATTTACTGTTTTGAATGGTTATGCAGTACGGTTTTCTGTCTTCGGTTTAATAAAAGTAATTCTTGTCCTGTCCACTTCGGAATACAGCTTCTGGATTGATTTACAGCTCGATTGATGTTTCTTCTGCACCGCCAGGATCCAAATAAGTTCTTCCTTCGGTTGAAGCAATTAGTGTTGTTCCGTGTATTTGCAAGGTTATAATTTCTGGTGTTGTGATTATTATGAGTTGTGTTACTGTTAATTCTTTCTATTTCTTTAATATCTCATCAATTCCCTTCGGATATGGGACAGTCCAAGTTCTTTCTTGTAGACTTCAATTATTTACTCTCTATTATCATTTCATATTGTAGTGTTATTTTTGTTTATCTGTATTGGTAGTAGACGTAAATATTGTCATTAGAATTTTGTATTTTTATAATAGTATCTGGTAATTTCGAATATTACAATTAAATAGATTATTCTTGGGTTTTTAATCTCATCACTTTCAGTTTATTCAAAGCAATTCTTGTCTTGTCTAAAATCAACAACTTCTTGTTCTTATTTTTCGTCCCTAGCAACATATAATAATTTCTGCCTTCCACATGTTTTGACTATATAGTGTTTATTTCATATATTTTTTATCTATTCTTTATCAATTTGCTGTCCTATCGGGATGTAACTTTACCGATAGTTGGTTTATTACTTTATACACATATTCTACTGATTTTTTGATATAAGTCCGCTTTTTTTCTTTTTTATTATATTTAATCCACCTTCGATATTATATTTTACCAATCGATATTATGGCATTATGGTATTATTATAATTTGTATAAATTTTATTAAATATTATTATTAATTTAATGTTTTTCTTTTTTTTTCTAGCTCTTCATAGCGTATTTATTAATTATTATTAATTGATGCACCTAATCTTTATGTTATTAGTGTTTATATAGTATTTTTGCCTGTTAGGCCTTTTATTGTAAACTGATCTACCTGTGGTTATGTCTGTTATGCATCTATAGTCCCTTTTATATAAATTCATACATACAATCAAATCTTAATTATTAGCACTTATATAAACAATTATTTTTCTATATCTAATAACAATTTTATCTTGATCTCTTGATCACATACAACAGAATTCGAATTTATGAACATTGATTAACTGCCTCACACTTCATTCTACGACAGTCATTAAATAATACAACTTGTTTCATTATTTTTCATTACCTCAACACATATTTGATATAACATCACATAAACTTTATCATAACATTTTTGTCATAAAATAATACTTCTTAACACAAAATTCTTATTTGTTATTGCCATAAATTAAGTCATTGTTCATTTTTTTTGTTTTGCTTTTCATTAAACATATATCATTAGCTATTATTTATCTTACAGGTTCGTTTATTCTAGTCAACACTACCTTGCATCCTTATTTAATTTTGTCTATGATTATAATTGTAATTATTGGATCTCTGTTCTATTATGGGGTTAAATATCAATTTGTTTATTATTCTGTGAATCTTCTTTTATGTAACATGAATGCTAGCATTTCTGTTGCGTTACATATGCTTCCCCTCCTAAAAAAGTTTAGTTTACCTGAATGAAGTTTAGGTCAAATAAACTTGTCTTTTTCACATGCCTTTCTTCATTTCATTGTTAATGGTTGACGATGAGATTCTCAATGTAACTTCATTAGACTAGTATTAATACTTTTTTTTATTTAATAACATTTCATCATTTTAATTAACATTCTTGATCATTTCTATTTCTGTAAATATTATTTGTTGGTAGTTGGCTACACTATTCATTGATACATTAGTTTTACATCTCTCCTATTTATAATTACTATAATTACTGTATTTTTCAATTATTCTTCTGTCAACTCACTTCTTTCTGTTTTCTTCATCACATTCCTTTGGAAACTGAATTTATTCTTGCAACTATTCTAATATTCCTTAAATATTTAATTTCCCTAACAATCCTAACACATGCGTTGGTACAGTTCAGAGAGGCACTGTTTGGCTTCATACTCTGCTGCCCACACCACATTTTAATATAGTACTGCTGGAATTCATCTACAGTCAGCTATAAAATATAATAATAATCTCCTAATAATCTCTTTAATCTTTTTTTTTTTTTTATCACAATATTTTCTAAATAGTTGTTGTGTGATGATCATTATAATTGTATTTTTGGCTAAATACATTCCTTAGCCCCAACTATTCTTCTTCTTATCGTATTTCACTATTTTGGCTGTTTATTTTTCAATGAATTATGTTCATAAATACTCTTTCTTTCTTGTCTTCTTTAACATTATATTGGTTACATTCAATCGTTTACTGAAATTGTTCCATCATGTGGCAATGTAGTATATATTTTAGGTCATATGATTTTTTTTTTTTTCTTTATTTTGCATATGTCGATTTGAGGTAATAACTTTTATCTTGGGGTTCCATTCTTCATTATTCACAATATTTCTTTATAAACATTTAATAATAATTATCGCTTTCTTCGGTAATCTTGGGGTTTGTTATTCACACTATTTCTTTATAAACATTAATAATAATTATCGCTTTCTTCTGTAATCTTGGGGTTTGTTATTCACACTATTTCTTTATAAATATTAATAATAATTATCGCTTTCTTCGGTAATCTTTAATAAGTTGTTCTTATTATTTTTAGAATTTAGTGGTAGTATTCAACTCAAGTTCTTTTTAAATTCCAAGTAATTTTCTTCAAGACTGGTAATAAGTTGTTCTTATTATTTTTAGAATTTATTCATTATATTTCTTTATGGACTCTTGGTTGTATGTTCCTTTAATCCTTTTCGTGATAGGGTTCATTATTTCATACGTATTGTTATTATTATTTTTTGTTATCACATATGGCCCAGTATATAATAATAATAATTTTTTAGTTATTCCCTCTAGAGTGCTTGGTAGCTCCCTGTTTCTTATTAATACTTTCTCACCCACTTGGTACTTAATTGGTTTTGGGTTATTCTTTTCATATTTTCTTCTCTTCATTTCCGTCTTTTCCATAACTCGGTTATAAAATTTAACTGTTTCAAACTGATATTCGGGGTTATTTGGGAAGTTTATAATATCCTGAATTTCCCTAGATGGAAGCCTTTCAAACATAACAGTATAAGGGGTATTTTCAATGGATTGATGGTAAGATATATTTAAAAACTCTTCGGTTAGTGACAAGTATTCGTACCACTTTCTCTGTTGGTCATGACAGTAAGTTCGGAGTATTCTACCAACTTCCCTCAATACACGTTCGGCCGGATTACTGCTGGGGTGGTATACTGAAGTCTTATATGTTCTAATGTTGTGTTTTAACAGATTATTTCTCCATTTATAGCCCTTAAATTGCGTACCATGGTCGGTGATAATAGATGACGGTTTACCAACCTCTGCTATGTAACGTCCGATGACTATTTCTAGAATTTTCTTGGTAGTGGCTCTGCTAATAGCATAAAGTTTAGTGTATTTGGAAAAATGATCAAAAATAATTATTATGAATTTGTATCTGTGATTTCCTCCACTGCGTGGGAAGGGCCCACATATATCTAGAAATACCTTCTCCAGCTTATATTTGGATGTTATCGGGATCATGACTCCCTCCTTCTTCTCATTATTATGTTTAACCATCTGGCAGATGTGACATGCCTGTATAGATTTTTGTACCTTTCTGGTCAAATTTTTTATGTACATTTGTTCTTCTAGGGCTTTGACGATTTTCATGGCTCCCGTGTGTCCATATCGTTCATGGTAATCCAATATTAATTTGTTTTCCACAGCGGTGGGAATTACTAGTTTCCAGTTTATTTGTTTAGGAGTAACCTTAATAAATAATCGGTCATCATGTATACAGTAATATTTAGTAATAACTTCATCAGCATTTTGTATCTTCTGGCGTATGTTTCTTAATTTGGGATCCAATTTTTGGTGTTGACTAATTTCATTGATCTCCAGATCCTTCCGACTCTTAATGACATGGTACACCTTCGCAACCTCTTCCTTTTCTCCTTCAAATGATTGATCTTGTATGTTTATTCGGGACAAGATATCAGCTGCTATATTCTTTCTTCCAGGTATATATTCCCAATCAATGCAATACTCTTGCAAGGCAAGGACCCATCTAGTTAGCCGGCCGTGACTAAGTTTACATCTTTTTAGAAATGAAATTGATTTATGGTCACTTCTTACGGTCACTGGGTATCCGAGTATATAGGTTCTAAATTTATTGCATGCGTACACTACGCTTAGCAGCTCTTTCTCGGTAACGTTGTAATTGCGTTCGCAGCTGTTAAGCACCCTGCTGGCGAAGCTGATTACCATATGATGTCCTTCTTTATCTTCTTGATATAGGGTAGCTCCTAAGCTAACATTGCTTGCATCACAATTTAAATAAAAGCGTTTGTTAAAATCAGGGTGGTACAACATAACTGTTTCTAAAAATTTCTTCTTAATTAATTGCAGAATTTTATCTTGTTCTGGTCCCCATGCCCACTTGTCTTTGGATGATAATTGTTTCTGAAACTTGCCCGTTACTTCTGAATAGTTATCTTGGAATTTTCTATAATAGTTGCAAATTCCAAGAAAGGATTGTAGTTGTTTTCTATTTTTTGGAGTAGGGAACAGTTGGATTGCTTCTACTTTTTCTGTCGAAGGTGTGATACCCTCCTCAGACAAATTAAAACCTAAGAACTTTACTTGATTGGCGATAAATTTAGATTTATTCAGCTTAAGTGTTATGTTGTTTTCAGATAATTTTCTTAGTACCTGTTCCACCCGCTCGCAATGTTCATCCCAATGTGAAGAAGTTATAAGTAAATCATCTACATAGACCGTAGTGAACTGCAGTGTTTCTTGTCCCAATACCTGGTCCATACATTTCACAAATATTGCAACTGAATTAATTAGTCCGAAAGGTAGCCTTTTAAATTGATAGTTCCTTCCGTCAAAAAGGAATGCCATGTATTTTCTACTATCTGGGTGTAGTTCGACCTGCCAGTACCCACATACCGTAACCCAAGTGCTGATGTATTTAATACCGTGGAATTTCTTTAAAATTTCTTCTATTTCGCCTGGTGAAGTCCTATCATTGACGATCATTTTATTTATTTCCCTAGCGTCCAGGCAAATTCTCACCTTTCCGTTCTTTTTCGGGACTGCCACTATTGGACTGGTATATGGTGATTGACTATATTCTATTATGTCATCTTGAATCATACGGTTAATCTCGTTCCGGACCTCGTTTTTTATAGAATAAGCAATTGGGTATGACTTTCTGCGAAAGTTCACTGGTTCTTTAAAATTTATTATACATTGATATCCCTTTACTTTACCTGGAGCATTGGAGAACACATGCCTGTATTTATTATATATCTGAATTAACTTTTCGGCCTGTACTTTACTTATTTGTTTATCAGTTTTTTCCCCTTGGAATTCTCGAATCTCTTCCAACTTACTCTGCCACAGTTTGGGATCATCGTCCTCATATTGAATGACTTCTGGTAATTTATTTTTCTTACAAAAATAGCTTTTTATGGCTCCACATTTGGTGTTAACTGGAACGGTTTGATTAGTGTCAATTAACTCGGCTGTCCATAATCCTTCTGCGGATGTTAAAGATATTGTACCTTTATGCAAGTCAATTATTGCGGAATGCTGGCGCAACACATCGCATCCAATCAATACATTAAACGGTAATCCCGTTGCGACCAAGAATCCTATTGGTAGGGTCATATTGTTATTGGTAAGATCGAGTGATACTTGTTTTTTGACTGTTTTATTTTGTCTCCCAGTGGCTCCGATAATTATCACATTATTGACAGGTAAGGTCGGTATGGGTAACTGGACTTCTCGCTGGATTTTTCAAGTTCAATACTGTCTATCAATGATATGTTAGATCCCGTGTCTATCATTATGGTAGATTTTACCCCATTTAATTTTGCTGATATATATATGATTTCGTTATTACTATTACTGTTTACATGTTTCTGATCCTCTTCCAACAAATCTTCCCTGATATTCTTTAAATAGTGGTTATTAATTATGGTTATTTTACGATTACACTTAATTTTATTTATTAGTCGTTGTTCCCCAAGATTACGGTTCAGTGACGGGTATTCATTAATTTTCACTGCCTCTATTAGTTTAAATGAGGGCTTACTACCTCTTCTCTATTTTCATTTTGATTATTGTGTTGATTTTGTACTGTTTCAGTGCGATCCTCCGTATTATGTTCTGCTATCCTATAATTTTCATCATGTGGGTAGTTGACTTCATGCCGAGATTGGTCATAATGGTTGTCATATCGGTGACTCCTTGGGTAGTATCGTCGCTGATTACCTTGAGGTCTGGAGTAGATATAATTGACGTTATGTCTATAATTATTAGGTCGTCTGTCCCCATCTCCTCTATTATTGCGACTATCACGATAATTGTAATTGTTATTGCCGCGATAATTATAGTTTCTGGAATTATTATTCGTGTTTTCATTTTGTGTTCTATTAGTATTAACGTTCTGCGCAAGTCGATTGCGATCGTTATTGTGAGAATTGGTTGGTGGCGCGTTATTATCATACTTCTGATATTTATGATTTAGCATTCTATTTCTTTGGTATTGGTTCTCGTGCTCATAATTCTCCAAGAATTTGGCCATGGCTGGAATCGTTTTGATTTGACTACACATACGCGCATTTTTTATCCCTTCCTCGTAATGATAGGATAGTTGTATCACCAAATATTCTTCGGGAATTCTGGGCTCTAAGTTCCGCGCCATACATACCTTTCCTAAAAAGTATGAAGTAGGGGACTGGCCTACATTTGTTTCGTACCGACCGTTACTCAAATTATTCCTAATCATGTTCTGGGTCGATTCAGACCAATACTTCTCCTTAAATTGTTTTTTGAACTCAGTCATGTCCAGTATATCCGGGCGTACCGCTGTCCACCAATTATCATAAGTATCTTTAAACGTTTCATCAATCATGCTTCGTATAATACTCCACTGATTCTCTCTATTTCTTGTGATCACCTCTTCCAATCTCTTTAAAAATTCCATAGGATTGCGCTTGTAATGACGAAAATTAATCGATTCTCGGTTCTCATGGTTATTTGTGTGATTATGTTGGCATGTCCTATCCCGCCATGAATCTACTTCTTCCTGTAATTGTAATTCACGTCTACTAATTTCTTCTATTTTATTTTTATTGGTATTGATTTGACCTTCCATACTATTTAAATTGCCATAGACTCTTTCGAGTCGTTCGCCCATGTCTGTCTGTATTTGTGTAATACCTTCCTTATTCTCCTCCCGTACCTGATGTACTTCGTTTTTTATTTGCTCATATTTTTCGACAGTTTCCTTTTGGATTTCTTCGACCAATGTTTTATTCTCAATTTTTGTGTCATTAATTTTATTCTGTAATTCTACACGAACCTGTACTATTGTTTCGTTAGTTTTTTCTAACCCTTCATTTGTTTTGGCTATTTCTAATCTTCTTTCCTCATTATTTTGGTCCACCTTCTGGTTAATTGTCACATGAAGATTTTCAATTTTTTCATTAATTTGTTTTAAATTTTCTTCATGTATTTGTAAGATGTCTTCCTTCATTTGTTTTAAACCCTCATCATTCCTATCTAACCTTTCGTGAATTTGTTTTGAGGTTTCTCTAATTTCCTCATTTGTTTTCCTTAATTTCCTCATTTATTTTCCTTGAATCTTCCTTAACTTCCTCTTTCATTTATTAATCTGTTATTAGTTCTATTTCCTGTTCTTGTTCACCTTCTTCCTTCTCAGTATCTTCTGCCCTCCTCTTTAATCTAAATCTGGTATCATACATTTTTATTCTCCCACAGTTGCCTGCTCTGGTTAAGTAATATTATTAGACTTATAATTACTTAACTTAAGCCCTACACAAGTTGAGCGCCAATTTGTAAGTAAACGAGTACGTTCGGTTTAAATTCCCACTGTTGTATTTGTCAATTTGTTTTGTATTACTTTAATTATATAAATCTCGGAGATATTTGGAGTTGTGGAATATATGGATGTAATTAACTAATATTAACTTAACTCTTTAATAATTATCAGTGTTAGTGTGCCTAGAACTTAAACAACTTAATCGTTATTCTACAATTTCATCCAACCCTATTATACCTTGAAGAGAGATCTGTCTAAATTCGTAATTTTACGCTCCCTCTTTGGTGTCGGATAATTCCGCTATAAGCGCTGCAGTATCGGCTCAACGAAACTTATAGGTTATTTCGATGTTTATATTAACCATTTATTCTATACTTATTCAGTTACTTTTTGTTCCCAGTTCACTAACCATACTCCAAATAACAAGATTTGACAAATACATAAAGGTTCTTTATTTGTTTACTTGATTCACATTAAATAAGATATGTTCTAACTAACATATGCTTGGGCTATAGATTGCGTGAATCGATTGTTGATTATTCCGATCCTTTATTTAAATTCAGTTATATAGTGTGTTTGTTTTTTGTAATTAATTTAATTCAGGGTGTGAAGGTTCTTGTAACTGTGGGGAAGACTAAAAATACATAGATAAGAATGCAAGATTTACAATATTTATGTGTTGTGTATTTAGTATGATTAATATAATATAATTTACCAGACTCGAACGAAGCAAATCGTGTAGGCGGTTGATCGCTAAATTTACTGTTTTGAATGGTTATGCAGTACGGTTTTCTGTCTTCGGTTTAATAAAAGTAATTCTTGTCCTGTCCACTTCGGAATACAGCTTCTGGATTGATTTACAGCTCGATTGATGTTTCTTCTGCACCGCCAGGATCCAAATAAGTTCTTCCTTCGGTTGAAGCAATTAGTGTTGTTCCGTGTATTTGCAAGGTTATAATTTCTGGTGTTGTGATTATTATGAGTTGTGTTACTGTTAATTCTTTCTATTTCTTTAATATCTCATCAATTCCCTTTGGATATGGGACAGTCCAAGTTCTTTCTTGTAGACTTCAATTATTTACTCTCTATTATCATTTCATATTGTAGTGTTATTTTTGTTTATCTGTATTGGTAGTAGACGTAAATATTGTCATTAGAATTTTGTATTTTTATAATAGTATCTGGTAATTTCGAATATTACAATTAAATAGATTATTCTTGGGTTTTTAATCTCATCACTTTCAGTTTATTCAAAGCAATTCTTGTCTTGTCTAAAATCAACAACTTCTTGTTCTTATTTTTCGTCCCTAGCAACATATAATAATTTCTGCCTTCCACATGTTTTGACTATATAGTGTTTCTTTCATATATTTTTTATCTATTCTTTATCAATTTGCTGTCCTATCGGGATGTAACTTTACCGATAGTTGGTTTATTACTTTATACACATATTCTACTGATTTTTTGATATAAGTCCGCTTTTTTTCTTTTTTATTATATTTAATCCACCTTCGATATTATATTTTACCAATCGATATTATGGCATTATGGTATTATTATAATTTGTATAAATTTTATTAAATATTATTATTAATTTAATGTTTTTCTTTTTTTTTTCTAGCTCTTCATAGCGTATTTATTAATTATTATTAATTGATGCACCTAATCTTTATGTTATTAGTGTTTATATAGTATTTTTGCCTGTTAGGCCTTTTATTGTAAACTGATCTACCTGTGGTTATGTCTGTTATGCATCTATAGTCCCTTTTATATAAATTCATACATACAATCAAATCTTAATTATTAGCACTTATATAAACAATTATTTTTCTATATCTAATAACAATTTTATCTTGATCTCTTGATCACATACAACAGAATTCGAATTTATGAACATTGATTAACTGCCTCACACTTCATTCTACGACAGTCATTAAATAATACAACTTGTTTCATTATTTTTCATTGCCTCAACACATATTTGATATAACATCACATAAACTTTATCATAACATTTTCATAAAATAATACTTCTTAACACAAAATTCTTATTTGTTATTGCCATAAATTAAGTCATTGTTCATTTTTTTTGTTTTGCTTTTCATTAAACATATATCATTAGCTATTATTTATCTTACAGGTTCGTTTATTCTAGTCAACACTACCTTGCATCCTTATTTAATTTTGTCTATGATTATAATTGTAATTATTGGATCTCTGTTCTATTATGGGGTTAAATATCAATTTGTTTATTATTCTGTGAATCTTCTTTTATGTAACATGAATGCTAGCATTTCTGTTGCGTTACAATATTAATTTTTACTGCCAGCAATATGCTGTTGAAGTTTATGGATTAATGTCTAACAATGAACTGTCCCTCAAAATGTGTTTAAATTTTGTTGGTGACCTGGCTTTTGGTGTTTTGTGATTGGTCTAAATCTCTGATCCCACGTCACGTGACTAAACTATTTTGAAAACTGGCGACTTTAATTCCGTCACCTCAGATTACGTTTCATTTATTTTGACTTAAATTTATCTTTAATTAGTACCATTTTATTGTTTATTAAAATTAAATCGTTTTGATATTAATCTGGCCCCATTAATCTTATCGGCTGTTTTTCAGGTTTATAATTTTGTGTTTTGAGGCATTGACCTAATCTTGTCAAAGAATCTTGTCACGGTAGGATTGATGTTTAAACTAGCGGTGGTATTAAGCGCGCAATTTTCCACACGTTAATTATAAACAATTATTTATTATTAATTACGGTCGTAATAAACTTTAGTTTATATAACTCTGTTATTATTCCACTTATTGCAATAATCTTACATCAAGACACGCGTTTGTATGCAGTTCTTCAGATGTTATTGTGTGACTTGCAAAATGTATTTTGTAAATTTCATTAAGCATCTTTACTTATTGTCATTAATTCATTTCGGAAACAGAGTTCACTAAATCAATTGAAATACATGCTGTAACGAAACCGAACGGTGTAAGAATAATTATAAATAATAATCGCTGAAACCTTATTCAAGGATGGAACCAAACACTATAATCAACAACTAATAAACAGAAATCATAAAATTTTGAAGACAATTAATGAACCGAATATAACTCAAGAACATCAACCAGTGACCTGACTATGACTAAAACAATATAACCAGACTTTACCCAGTAAGATAGGGCAGTAAACCAATAAAAATAAAATAAAGAACTATAATCAACATTAAATAAATAAACCTAATAAAACAATAAAGAGTACAACCATTTCATAATGTAAAATGTGTGTGAACTATAGGTATAATAGGCCAATAAATATCTGTCTTATTATAAATTAAAGTGAGAAAAAGGGCACAACCACTTATAGTGCTATGAGTGATAATAAACACATAAAAGGTGGCCTAATAATAGTCACATAAACTACAGTTGAAAAGTGTGCTATTATTTAGATTAAGAAGTGGTCAATCATGATTGACAATAGTGATGTATGAATTATCACACAAACAATTGTTTAACAGTGTGCAATTAGTTATAGTAAGAAATTATAATTGTTAATGTAAGGAGTATCATTAAGAGTTTTCTTTATATTATAAAGGTTTCGTGTTACCAGAAAATCAATTTAAAAAAATGTAATATCAAGGGATCATAGTTAACTGTCATCCATCATTATAAATTTTTTAATAAGATAAATGGAAAATTCACCAAGTACTAAATTTTACAGGATTAAACCAGGACATGTTTAGTATCAAATAATTTGTAATTTTATTCTTATTAACCACATAAACATTGTATTAACTATTAGTGTATAATGCTAAAATAAAAAGTTAAAGGCAAATTACAAAATGTAATGTAATTGATGGGTCTTGGTCATCTAACATTTGAACTTTGCCTGATGGGCCAATCAGAATCCAAGAAGGTTTGGTCAGTTTCTATGACAAAAAGAAGAAATTAGACACTTGATTGTTAACCACGATTGAATACGGTTGAGGAGTGCTCGCAGAAGAATATTATGTAACAAATTTTAAAACCAGGATCCAAAATTAGAAGAATAAATTATAACCAAAAAATCAGAAAAATAATGAAATTATTAACAAAAGTCATCTAACCAAATTTGAACGACTACCAGTAAGAAAATAAGAAAATAACAAGTGATTAACAAGAAGAAGCCTATCTAAACTTAACTAAGAATTGTAACGTATTCTACAAATTTCTTAACCAAACAACTTTAGTAATCCAACATGAACAATCACTAGTAACACCAATAACTCACCACAATTCATCACTGATGGACGTTTTATAAAGAAAAGAGAAAACAGTATATAAGAAGTAGAGAATACAAAGTGAACATATTTTATTCAAATACATTGGGGACAATTTTATACACATTAACTGACCACGACGCGGCCATGTTTGTGACGTCATGTCATAACCAGAATGCATTGCGCCCCATAACGAAACGAAATATTGCAAGCCATTTTATTCAACATTAATAATTGTTTATAATATCACGTTAGATCATAAGTATTAAAATTATATTGTAATGTACTCTATATTGTTTGTTATTAATTAAGGGAACCTTTCGTAGCAGCCAAAGAATTCACACTTTATATATTTAATTCATTTTTACCATTGACCCAGAGGTAAAGAAGCGACTATTGCTTGCGTGTATCTCGAAATGATAATTTTTCCTAAACTGAATTAATTTTGCAAAGACTAAATATTAATATTACAAAAATCATATTCATGTGTTTTATTCCTTGAATGTAAGGTACAATCAGGATTCATTCTCTCTCCACGGAGATCCAGAAGACGTCAACGAGCCGCAAGAATATTAGAAACTACAAAACAAAAATTAACCTCAACGAATAGGGTTAAGATGAAGATCGAATGTAAACGTTGAGAATTTGTTTTGGGACAATCCAACCGTTACATTCAAATTTGAACAGATGGACTGAATAATTCTCTTCAGTTAATTCTCGAACTAATAGATAAGGAAGAGTCATTCAGAATTTAAAATTATAATTCAATAAATGTAACAAATTCGAAAAATAAACACGTAACATAAATCTCAACAGAAATAACAGATACACTACTTAAAAAAAAAGGTTTTAATTAACAACCAAAGTTTTATTACATCTTAAATTTAATAATACACGGATACACGTTTCATAGTAATGCGTATACAGAGAGTTCCCCCTATCCGTAGCAAAATGCGTGTTCTGCCGGCAGACCACACACATATGCTCGTCGAATACACTATACACACACATACACGCACTGCTTGAAATCAATAGGTGTTCACTTTTGACAGGGCACAGCCTGTAATCTTTGCCTGTACATACACGTAACACTACTTAAAACTATTTCTAACAACTTCTCTATATTAATCATTTACATAAATACTGCCGTTTGCAATATATATATAAAACTATTTGCAGAAAAAACTATATTGAATAATATCATAATATTATATATATATATATATATATATATATATATATATATATATATATATATATATTGTAGCGTGACAGATAATTCACACAAATACATTACTCAATGATCGTTGATAAAACTCTAATATATGGAATATCCAGATGAGAATCAATTAAAAGGCACTATTTACTAATATATTCACAAGAAAGGTTAGATAAAGAAAAATTCTGCAAATAATATAATATAATACAAAAATAAAAACCCAGAAGGCTAAAAATGTTAATAACAAAATTACCCAGGTAAGATAGAAGCAGGCAATTAATATACCCCGACAAGGAAACCAGACCAGAAGAAACAAAGGCATACACAGCGAAAAACTACAGAAGAAAGAAGAATAATCAAAGCTACTGAAGAAAGAAGAAAGAAGAATAACTGAACCACTGAAGAAAGAAGAAAGAAGAATAATCAAAACTAAAACTACTGAAGAAAGAAGAAAGAAGAATAACTAAAACTACTGAAGAAAGAAGAAAAAAGAATAATCAAAACTAAAACTACTGAAGAAAGAAGAAAGAAGAATAACCAAAACTACTGAAGACAGAAGAAAGAAGAATAATCAAAGCTACTGAAGAAAGAAGAAAGAAGAATAATTAAAACTAAAGAAGAAAGAAGAACAACCAAAACTACTGAAGAAAGAAGAATAATCAAAGCTACTGAAGAAAGAAGAAAGAAGAATAATTAAAACTACTGAAGAAAGAAGAATAATTAAAATTATTGAAGAAAGAAGAAAGAAGAATAATCAAAACTAAAACTACTGAAGAAAGAAGAAAGAAGAATAATCAAAACTAAAACTACTGAAGAAAGAAGAAAGAAGAATAACCAAAACTACTGAAGACAGAAGAAAGAAGAATAATCAAAGCTACTGAAGGAAGAAGAAAGAAGAATAATTAAAACTAAAGAAGAAAGAAGAACAACCAAAACTACTGAAGAAAGAAGAATAATCAAAGCTACTGAAGAAAGAAGAAAGAAGAATAATTAAAACTACTGAAGAAAGAAGAAAGAAGAATAATTAAAATTATTGAACAAAGAAGAAAGAAGAATAATCAAACTAAAACTACTGAAGAAAGAAGAAAGAAGAATAATCAAAACTAAAACGACTGAAGAAAGAAGAAAGAAGAATAATCAAAACTAAAACTACTGAAGAAAGAAGAAAGAAGAATAACCAAAACTACTGAAGACAGAAGAAAGAAGAATAATCAAAGCTACTGAAGAAAGAAGAAAGAAGAATAATTAAAACTAAAGAAGAAAGAAGAACAACCAAAACTACTGAAGAAAGAAGAATAATCAAAGCTACTGAAGAAAGAAGAAAGAAGAATAATTAAAACTACTGATGAAAGAAGAAAGAAGAATATTTAAAATTATTGAACAAAGAAGAAAGAAGAACAACCAAAACTACTGAAGAAAGAAGAATAATCAAAGCTACTGAAGAAAGAAGAAATAAGAATAATTAAAATAATTGAACAAAGAAGAAAGAAGAATAATCCAAAACTAAATCTACTGAAGAAGGAAGAAAGAAGAATAACCAAACTCAAAGAAGAAAGAAGAATAATTAAAACTAGAGAAGAAAGAAGAATAACCAAAACCACTGAAGAAAGAAGAATAATCAAAACTAAAACTACTGAAGAAGGAAGAAAGAAGAATAATCAAAACTAAAGCTACGGAAGAAGGAAGAAAGAAGAATAACCAAATTTACTGAAGAATGAAGAAAGAAGAATAATCATAACTACTGAAGACAGAAGAAAGAAGAATAATCGAAACTAAAGAAGAAAGAAGAATAACCAAATTTACTGAAGAAAGAAGAAAGAAGAATAACCCAAAACTACTACAACTAAAGAAAGAAGAAAGAAGACTAATTAAAACTACAGAAGAAGGAAGAATAGTTAAAACTAAAACTACTGAAGAAAGAAGAAGGAAGAATAACCAAAACTAAAGAAGAAAGAAGAAAGAAGTGAGACGACCCATATAAAACAAAAACCCCATAGGGAAAGAACCCCAAAAACCCCAAAATCAATGAATGTCCAAAGAAAAAGTATAACACCCCAAAAAACCATATCACTGTAAAACTGACAAAAAACTAAAAGTGTTAGTAGTATTAAATATTAGTGCATTCAAAAAGTTATTGTTTAGTTTGTATAAACCAGTCTTCACAGTTCCCCCCATGGTTGAATATTTCATGTTAAAAACTAGAAAAAGACTAGTAAATATATTAATAATTCACCATGGACAAATGTAAGTGATCAAATTATAACTAATAAACTTTAAAAAGGTGCATGAGTTACAGTACAAAGTAATAAACTTTAAGTTTTGTGAACAGTGTCTACTTTGATAATGAAATAGTAATATTACTAATAAAAAGCTACTAAAGCTGTATGAACATTCCATCGAATGGAATATGACTTAGATAGCCAGAGTTATACTTTAAGAGGGGGCATAAATCCTGTAAAATGGGGAATTACAGAACCAACTGTTAATGTTGATGTAGTAAAAGATGTTAACCATTATATGTAACCAGGATGTTAGGTTCCTATTACATATAATAATTAGATAAGTAAGGATTATTCATAAGAAATATTAGTGTTATAATTTGTTATTTTATTGTTCATTTTAATTTAGGAATGCCCTGTCTAAAGATAGCTATCATTCAGATGTTATAGAATATTTTTAATTATGTTATTAGGTGATATACAAAACAATGTTATTCAGAACACCAGTTTTGATATAGAGAGGTGTTATATGTTAATTATATAATCAATAATTACTGTTATACCAGTCAAAGAACTAATTTTTAATCAAATATATAAGAATCAGAAGTCAGAGAAGGATATAAAATAACTACATTAGTAAAAAATTTTGCAATTAGCCACACATCAAATCTAGGCCATATAAGGAATTTAAACTGCAGAATAATTAATAAACCTAGTCTTATAAGCCAGTTAAAATGACAATATTTATGCAAAATAAACTCAACATATTATATACTATGTAAATAAGGCTTTCTAAAGATATGGTCATTATATGAGTAAAATTATTTATTTGTCTAATAAAATACCATTAGAACTGAAATAGATTCACTGACATTATCATAGGGGGAGTCATATACAAATGAATTGTATTTAAAAACCATTAATAATAAACTAAATTGCAATAAAATAAGTGAGAATTGACAATTATACCAATTTCAGATTTATTAGAATAATAATTATATTAGGGAAAATGGCTATTATTTACTTAGAAGACAGGAAGTATAATTTTAGGCCTACCTCCCAAAAAATGTAAAGAAATATAATTTTCAGATAAAACTTTGTAACACTAACTTAATTACTATCAAAATAAGTAGAAGAGAATAGTGAAAACGAATATGTATTTAATATTTCAAACAGTTAACTAATAACGAAATTACTTTCTGAGCATAATGTACGATTTTAAAATGTGTCGGAAGTTAAGATGATTTGAAACAATGTATGAGATATATTATATAGGCTAAGATTTTCATGAGACGAAGGAAATCCAGACAGTTCATTATTAAACCTTGAAGAGAGCACTTAACGTGAATATTTGATAGAACCAACCTTTAATGGCTGTTACGTTATAACAGAGTTCGGAATCATTTTGTGTAAAATTAAATTTTTTTTAACTATATTAATTTTTGTGAAGTGGTGAAGTTGACCTATGAACTACATAACACCAATAAACGGAATCACATATAACTAATTAAATGAAATAACACTGAAATCGCACCAAATACCAAGTGAAAATTCGAGGTTAAACTGACACACATAAACACCAGTAGATATACCCATCTAACAACATTTTTACACCAAGTGAATTATTCCATCATACACCAGTGACAATAAACTATACCCCAGAAGATCATATACAATTGCGAAGAACATTTAACCGAAGAAAGGACATATTTATTCCAACAAGTACTTCGTCAACATTAGAAGCTATCAACGCGCATGCGTCAGGCGGCCATTTTGATCCAATATCGTCACCGCAATAAGACACGACTGTGGGCTGCACTTTGGGTTTGAATAAAATTATATATAAACTTTTATTATTAATAGCTACCATTGTATTGTTTAAATTTAAGACATTTATAGAATTGTAAGTGTTATACTTTCATGCCCCTGACCTTCTCTGGCTTTTTATATTAATAACCGTTTAAAGAACCTATTGTTATAATACAAATGTAAAATTCTTATATCGACCGGCCCTGAGCGAGTCGATACGGTATTGTAACATCGATATTTAATCAACCAAATTTATTATTTTGTTTAATAAACGTTTGTTTTTTGGTAAATTGAAGTTGATTTCTCTTATAAAAGGACATAACCGTTAATTAATCAAGAAAACTAGATAACCTTTAAAGGCAGTATAGGTGAACCTACCACCTTTCAAGAATAAGAAGAAGAGAGCCGTTTTCATCTAAATTTGGAGTTAACTGGATTATCTTGTTAACAAATTTACAGAACGGAAATTTATTACCAGAATAAACACAATACCATCATAATTATAATTACAATCAACAACCTCGATTTATTCCTAAATTTTAAGAACATAAATACACCGAAGACATTTTTTCAGAATTTTTTTTTTTTTTATAAATATAAATTTTAAATTTATATTTTATTTCAAATTGCTACCACAGCAAAATACACCGAGTTTATTTGATAACAACAAAGACCAGGAACATTACCAAATCGACGTTTCCCAGAGCGGAACGTCACTACTACACATACACACCATAAAAATTATTCTGGGTAATATTATACCAGAACACTACTACAATTACGATTATATTATGGTTTTATTACAAAAGTGAAGACCAACAGTGAGAGCATAACGAAGACTAGGAAACATTAGCTACATTACTACACACATTATAAATTAAACTATATTTGAAATAAACACGTTATATTACAAAATTGGCGCCCAACTAAAGGGCTGTAATTAGGGGTTGAAAGGCGGCAATTACTTGCCCAATTTCTAATTCAGCTTGGCAGCGGTTAGCCAGCCAGGGAATCAGGGAAGATGCTGCGTCGTGCCACATCAAAGAAGAGAGCGGCGGAGGCCGAGAAAGAACTCGAGATGGATGATAAGGAGGCGACCCCAGTGGAGGACGTGGAAAAGATATTAGAACGGGTGGAACATAGAAAACCAGCACCACCAGAAGAACAACCCGAAGCGCCCACACAAACAGGGGAAATCGATGTCCGGGAGGAACGAATAGAACAACCCGAGAAACCACCACGAGCAGAGAATAGTAACATACAGGAGATGTTCAGGATAATGATGGAGAAGATGGAAGAAAATAATAAGAAGTTGAGGAAGGATATTGAAGAAAACAGCAAGAAGATGGAAAAGAAAATGGATTCTACTACAGAAGAAAATAGTAAGGTAAGGAATGAAGACCAACAGTCCTTGAAGGACAATTTGAATGAAATAAATAAGAGCATAGAAACAACAAAGGAAGAATTGAAGAAGGACAACCAAGCAACAAAGGAAGAATTGAAGAAGGACAACCAAGCAACAAAGGAAGAGTTGAAGAAGGACAACCAAGCAACAAAGGAAGAATTGAAGAAGGACAACGAAGCAACCAAGGAAGAATTGAGTAAAAAGATTGAAAACACCAATCGAAGAATTGAGGAAACTAGTAAAAAGGTGGAAAAGAAAATGGAAGAAAATAAGAAGAATTTGGAAGAAAAGATGGAAGAAACCAATAAGAAAATCGAAAGTGATCATCAACAGTTAAGGGAAGAGTTAAGAGACGATAACCAACTGTTACGGGAAGAATTACGGGAAGTGAACCAGGAGAATCTAGACAAATTAGACGAACGAATGGAACTATTAAGAAAGGAAATGAACCAGGAACTCAAGGAAAATAAGAAATCTATGACCAAAAGGCTGGAAGATGAAACCATAACTATAAGTCAACAGATAAGAGAAGTTGATGGAAGATGTCGGCTGACGGAAGTGGAGGTACAAGAGTTCAAGGAAGTGGTGAACACAAAGGACACAAATCTTGAAGAATCTACTCGCAAGAAGACAGAAGAAAACCGAAGGGAAAGCCAGGAAGAACTCAGCAAGGTACGAACTCGAATTACAGAAAGATGTGACGGAATGGAGGAAGCGATGACTAACATCACGGGTCAAGTGAGACAGAACCAGGAGGACATGGAAGCCATTCGGAGCCGACCAACCAGCTTTACTAATATCCCAATCAACGAGAACAGAGAGTGGCTTAACTTCCGCCAATATAAAAGGAAGCCAATGGAGTTCTTGGCCCGTATCGAGGAATATCTGGCCAAACATAAAAGTAATCGATGGTCCAATAATCGTGAACTGTTAGACGAATCATTCCGTGATATGACGGACAATTGGTGGATGGCGAACAGGAGCGAAATAACCGATTATCAGCAGTTCAAAAGTTTGTTCAAGTCTAAGTATTGGTCAGAGACCACCCAGAATTTAATAAGGGACAACATCTGCAATGGCCGATATAGAACTCAGTTTGGCAGTACCATGACTGCGTACTTTCTTGGGAAGGTGTGCCTGGCCAAGCACCTGGAACCAGCCATACCAGAGGAATGCCTGGTGAACAAGCTTTCTTATCATTACGACGAAGAGGTCATAAGAGCCCGAAGAGGTAGTCAGATAAAGACCATACAGGCGATGACGGAGCTATTGGAAAACTATGAGAATGAAGAATATTACAGGCAGAGCAGAAGAAGAAATGAGCGGCCAGAAGTTCGAAATAATCCGTCATCAAACAATAATAGTCAACCGGTCAACAGTGGGTACCAAGGAAATAGATATAATCCGAATTACCATAATCAACACCCCACGAGTGGTAACAACAACAATAATAACCACGGGAATATAAACTCGAATAATAACAGAAATAATAACGGGTTCTCCGGTAATCGAGGTAATTATTACCCGAATAATTATGTAAATAGACAAAGAAACACCAATCCTACCAATAACACCGAGCGGTTTGACAATAACAATAGGGGTTACCCTAATCATAATAACAACAACAACAGGTTCTCCCGACCACGGGTAAATTTTATACGGGCGGAAGGAAACAACCATCGCAGGTATAACCAGCAACGACGGAGCAGCGTACACGAGTACGAAGATCGAAACAGAAGCCGAGAACGGGACAACTCTAGTTATAATCTGCCAAGGCGAAGTACCAGCCTAGATAACCCGGAGCGGCATACAAACAGGGAACAAACCTACGAACCGAGAACTGAAAGACTGGAACCTACTCAAGGTTTCCCCACTGATGCCTCTGACGGTCCAATTAATAACCAAGATGAGGAGAATTTAAACGGGAGGAGGCAGTGATAAACAATAAGGACCTTTTGCTGCTTCTATCGCCTGGGTATGTAAAGGAATTGCCAATAGTAAATAATCCCAATAAAATTACAATCATTCGATGTAATTATTTGAAAAATATTCGAAATGAATTACTGGAAGAGGACAACAATCGCCTCCCTATAATAAATAATGAAATAATATACATTAATGCAGAAGTCGAAGGAACATTCGCACAACTAATGATCGATACCGGTGCGAATGTATCCATAATTAACACTACAGAATTGGAGAGAATCCAAGGAAATTGTGGTAAGTTATTGCCAACCTTACCTATAAATAACATTGTATTAATCGGTGCCACTGGTCGCCAAAATAAGACAATCAGAAAACAAGTATCATTGAATGTCGTTAGTAAGGGTATAGCTATGAACATGGTCTTCCTAATTGCGGCAGGATTACCCTTCAACATATTAGTGGGATGTGATGTGCTGAGAAGGAACTCGGCTATTATTGATTTACGAATGGAGAAGGTATCACTCTTTACCGGAGATCTAACCTGGACGGCCGATTTAGTCGGTAGTGAGATAACACTTCCCAGCAATATCCACCAGCAAATACGTAGCATAAATTATACCAATACTAACACCATTTCTAACACTATAGTATATGAAACTACAGACGAGGATTTATGGTCCCAGAAAATACAGGAGATAAGGGATTTCCGAAGCGGAATTAATAGAGAAAAATTACCCAATACTCAAGCGAATCAGCTAATACAAATTTATGAAAGATACCGCTCAGTATTTTCCGATGAGCCAGGCAAGGTAAGAAATTATCAATGTACCCTTCAATTCCGAGATACAGTAGAGTTTAATAGGAAATCCTACCCTATTGCGCATTCTCGAAAAGAGGCAGTAAGAGCGGAAATCAATCGAATGATTAATAACGATATTATAGAACCTAGCCAATCCCCATACACCAGCCCTATTGTCGCAATTCCCAAGAAAAACGGCGAAGTCCGGCTTTGTTTGGATGCACGGGAAATAAACAAAAAAATAATTAACGATAGAACATCGCCCAGTGAGATCGAGGAAATCCTGAAACGCTTCCATGGTACCCAATACTTCAGCACTTGGGATACGGTGTGCGGATACTGGCAGGTAGAGTTGCACCCACGGAGTCGCCAATATCTGGCTTTCATATTCGAGGGGCGTAATTACCAATTAAAAAGATTGCCCTTCGGATTGGTAAACTCAGTTGCCATCTTTGTGACCTGCATGGACCAGATATTGGGACAAGAAGCACTTCAGTTTACAACCGTGTACGTCGACGACCTACTGATAACATCTGAGACGTGGGAGGAACACTGTTACCGTGTGGAACATGTGCTAGAAAAATTATCTGCCAGTAACGTCACGCTGAAGTTGGAAAAATCCAAGTTTATTGCCAGAGAAGTGCAATTTTTAGGATTTAACTTGGACGATCAAGGAATCTCACCGTCGGCAGAAAAGGTAGAAGCCATCCAGAAATTCCCGGCACCCAAAAACAGGAAGCAATTGCAGTCATTCCTGGGAGTCTGCAATTATTATATAAAGTTCCAGGAACAATATTCAGAGTTAACTGCGAGGTTTCAACCTCAATTATCATCTAAAAACAAGTGGGTATGGTGTAAGGAACAAGAGGGGATTTTTCAACAAATTAAGGACAAATTTCTGGCTACTATAATACTTCGCCACCCAAACTTTAAATTACCGTTCTTCATGAATTGCGATGCCAGCAACATCAGTCTGGGAACGACACTGTATCAAGAGGACGAGAAGGGTCAACCTCAAGTAATTAGCTTCGCGAGCAGGTCTTTGAACCAATGCGAAAGGAATTACACGGTGACGGAAAAAGAATTACTGAGCGTGGTATTTGCTTGCGGTAAGTTCCGCACTTACATTTTGGGATACCCCGTTACTATCCGAACTGACCATAAATCTATTTCATTCTTAAAAAGCTGCAAACTGAACCATGGCAGACTAACGAGGTGGATACTTGCCCTTCAAGAATACCATCTACAATGGGAGTACATCCCTGTTAAAAAGAATATAGTAGCGGATGTGTTATCCCGGGTAAATGTGGAAGAACAAACTTTCGAAGGGGAGAAAGAAAGCGTGCTGAAAATATATCATCTTCTTAGCACCAGAGCCGATTTAACAACAATATTGACCAACATGAGCACCCACCAACAAGCGGACCCAAAATTGAGAAACCTCAAACTTCGGCTAGAAGAGGGAGATGAAACCGTTGCTAAATATTACCAGATGAATAAACAAATATTGTTCGTTAAAACCTCCTTGAAGGAAGAGATCTGGAAGGTAATTGTTCCGACACAGATCGAAAAGGAATTGATAGTGAATTACCACATACGTTACGGGCATATGGGCGCCCTCAAGGTAATAAAAGCTCTGGAGGAGAGCTGCTATATAAAAAACATCAATAGAAAGGTCCGAATGTATATAAAGAGTTGTAAAATCTGCCAGCTGGTAAAAACTAATAATGAGAAGAAGGAAGGGGTGATAATCCCAATCACTTCCCAAGCAAAATTGGAGAAGGTGTTCCTAGACATTTGCGGACCATTTCCCCGTAGTGGAGGTCGACACCGATATCAGTACCTAACCATCATAATGGACCACTTCACCAAATATGTTAAGCTATACCCTACTAATCGAGCGACTACCCGGAAAATTCTGGGGATACTAACTGAACAATATATCCCACACCTGGGGAAACCATCTTCGATCATTACTGATCATGGAACCCAGTTTAAGGGTGGAAAATGGCGGGATACATTACTGTCAATGGGCATTCGTACATACAAGACCTCGGTCTACCATCCGAGCAGTAATCCGGCAGAGCGGGTGTTGCGAGAAGTGGGGAGGATCCTCAGGACTTATTGTCACCATCAACAAAAAAGGTGGCAAGACTATCTAGAAGCCACGGAGGAATTCCTCAACTTAGCATACCATCCAGCTATAGGGATAACCCCGTATTCTGCTATGTACGAGAAACCACCCCCACGAGAGATCACAGATATCCTCGAGTTCCCCAGTAACCATGTGTACAGATTTGATAAAGCTAAATTCTATAACAAGGTGGCCGAAGACCAGTTGAAACGGCAAAATAAGTATCAAAGGGATAGTGGTAAATTAATAATATATGAAAAGGGAGAAAAAATTTTGTTAAGAAATCGTGAATTACCCAGCACACTGGAAGGAATAACGAAGAAGTTATTGCTATTATACATCGGACCATATATAATATCCAATGTGAAAAATAATAATACCTATGAAATCAAGGAAATCGATTCAGAAAGGATAAAGGGAGTATATAACCAGGCTTCCATGAAAAAATATTATGAGTAATTGAATGTATGGAAGAAATAATTTAAAGTAAAAATTCAAAAAAGAAGTAAGAACAACTTACTACCTACTATTTAGGAAACAATCTATGAAGAAAAACACAAAATTCAAAAAAGAAGTAAGAACAAATTACTACCTACTATTTAGGAAACAATTTATGAAGAAAATTTTAAAAATTCAAAAACCCAAGTAAGAACAACTTACTACCTTATCTTAAAAACAATTTTTAGAAATGAACAAGAAGAAAAAGAATTTGGATAACACATTACAAACAATTATATATGGGACCAATTCTGAAAAACTTTCAAGAATAAAGAAATGGCAGTACAAACCACTGATACAATTTAAATGAATAAACTTATTGTGAAGTAAAATTAATGAGAATTTTATGTCAAATAAACAGAGATATTAAACATATGGAATTAATAATTAAAGAGTGCATTTGGATAAAAAGCAAGAGCAGAATAAAATTTTGAAAAAGAAAGGAAAAACTATATATAAATAGATCCATAAGAAGAAGATGATCATATAATAAATGTCAGTTATAAGAAAGACAATTAAAAGAGTAATGGAATAGACATAATACTAGTGGAACGATTCACAAGAATTAAGAAACGAACAAAAATATAATACAAAATATATGCACTATTCTTGTTAATTATTCTTGTTATTATTGGTAATAAATATATACCAAGGACCAGAAAGAGATTGTGATAACAGTCAAAAAATGACAGAGAATTAAAAACTTTACACTGAATAATAAGTGATGATTATATTATACCAGCTTCCAACCACAAGGAGAAATAAAATGCCAGCAGAGCTAACCATTGAGAAAAATAACTGAGATAGAAATTGACTAAGATAGAAATATTAATAGATCTGTTCGTATACGAAGTGAAATATCCAAAGATATTTAATTTTTTTTATATAGTCATAAGGTGGACTATTCTTATATAATTTGTATTAATGACTGTCTGAGATAAGTCCAGCAGTATTATTATGTATTGATCAGAGATGATTTACCTCTGTAATCAATAAATGACGTAGTATGGCCAGCAGAGTGTGAAGCCTACAGAGCCCCTCTGGACACTGCCCCAGCTAACGTATTAGGGAATGTTAGGGAATAAATATCCCAACGATAAAGAAACAAGTTAAGAAGAAAATGGAAAAATAAAAAATAACGAACCTCAGATGACTATTACTATCAGTAAGAATCCAGTTAATAATGAAATATAGATAAGCTCAAAAATATAGAAGACAAAATTTTAGAAATGTGAAGGAAGTAAAGAAATATAATTTATAATATAATGTCATAAGCAATTACTTCAGACAAACTAAGTATGATCTGAACTAATCAATTCTGGAAGAGAGCAATCTGTAGCGTGACAGATAATCCACACAAATACATTACTCAATGATCGTTGATAAAGCTCTAATATATGGAATATCCAGATGAGAATCAATTAAAAGGCACTATTTACTAATATATTCACAAGAAAGGTTAGATAAAGAAAAATTCTGCAAATAATATAATATAATACAAAAATAAAAACCCAGAAGACTAAAAATGTTAATAACAAAATTACCCAGGTAAGATAGAAGCAGGCAATTAATATACCCCGACAAGGAAACCAGACCAGAAGAAACAAAGGCATACACAGCGAAAAACTACAGAAGAAAGAAGAATAATCAAAGCTACTGAAGAAAGAAGAAAGAAGAATAACTGAAACCACTGAAGAAAGAAGAAAGAAGAATAATCAAAACTAAAACTACTGAAGAAAAAAGAAAGAAGAATAACTAAAACTACTGAAGAAAGAAGAAAGAAGAATAATCAAAACTAAAACAACTGAAGAAAGAAGAAAGAAGAATAACCAAAACTACTGAAGACAGAAGAAAGAAGAATAATCAAAGCTACTGAAGAAAGAAGAAAGAAGAATAATTAAAACTAAAGAAAAAAGAAGAACAACCAAAACTACTGAAGAAAGAAGAATAATCAAAGCTACTGAAGAAAGAAGAAAGAAGAATAATTAAAACTACTGAAGAAAGAAGAATAATTAAAATTATTGAACAAAGAAGAAAGAAGAATAATCAAAACTAAAACTACTGAAGAAAGAAGAAAGAAGAATAACCAAAACTACTGAAGACAGAAGAAAGAAGAATAATCAAAGCTACTGAAGAAAGAAGAAAGAAGAATAATTAAAACTAAAGAAGAAAGAAGAACAACCAAAACTACTGAAGAAAGAAGAATAATCAAAGCTACTGAAGAAAGAAGAAAGAAGAATAATTAAAACTACTGAAGAAAGAAGAAAGAAGAATAATTAAAATTATTGAACAAAGAAGAAAGAAGAATAATCAAACTAAAACTACTGAAGAAAGAAGAAAGAAGAATAATCAAAACTAAAACGACTGAAGAAAGAAGAAAGAAGAATAATCAAAACTAAAACTACTGAAGAAAGAAGAAAGAAGAATAACCGAAACTACTGAAGACAGAAGAAAGAAGAATAATCAAAGCTACTGAAGAAAGAAGAAAGAAGAATAATTAAAACTAAAGAAGAAAGAAGAACAACCAAAACTACTGAAGAATGAAGAATAATCAATGCTACTGAAGAAAGAAGAAAGAAGAATAATTAAAACTACTGAAGAAAGAAGAAAGAAGAATAATTAAAATTATTGAACAAAGAAGAAAGAAGAACAACCAAGACTACTGAAGAAAGAAGAATAATCAAAGCTACTGAAGAAAGAAGAATAATTAAAATAATTGAACAAAGAAGAAAGAAGTATAATCCAAAACTAAATCTACTGAAGAAGGAAGAAAGAAGAATAACCAAACTCAAAGAAGAAAGAAGAATAATTAAAACTAGAGAAGAAAGAAGAATAACCAAAACCACTGAAGAAAGAAGAATAATCAAAACTAAAACTACTGAAGAAGGAAGAAAGAAGAATAATCAAAACTAAAGCTACGGAAGAAGGAAGAAAGAAGAATAACCAAATTTACTGAAGAATGAATAAAAAGAATAATCAAAACTACTGAAGACAGAAGAAAGAAGAATAATCGAAACTAAAGAAGAAAGAAGAATAACCAAATTTACTGAAGAAAGAAGAAAGAAGAATAACCCAAAACTACTACAACTAAAGAAAGAAGAAAGAAGACTAATTAAAACTACAGAAGAAGGAAGAATAGTCAAAACTAAAACTACTGAAGAAAGAAGAAGGAAGAATAACCAAAACTAAAGAAGAAAGAAGAAAGAAGTGAGACGACCCATATAAAACAAAAACCCCATAAGGAAAGAACCCCAAAAACCCCAAAATCAATGAATGTCCAAAGAGAAAGTATAACACCCCAAAAAACCATATCACTGTAAAACTGACAAAAAACTAAAAGTGTTAGTAGTATTAAATATTAGTGCATTCAAAAAGTTATTGTTTAGTTTGTATAAACCAATCTTCACAGTTCCCCCCATGGTTGAATATTTCATGTTAAAAACTAGAAAAAGACTAGTAAATATATCAATAATTCACCATGGACAAATGTAAGTGATCAAATTATAACTAATAAACTTTAAAAAGGTGCATGAGTTACAGTACAAAGTAATAAACTTTAAGTTTTGTGAACAGTGTCTACTTTGATAATGAAATAGTAATATTACTAATAAAAAGCTACTAAAGCTGTATGAACATTCCATCGAATGGAATATGACTTAGATAGCCAGAGTTATACTTTAAGAGGGGGCATAAATCCTGTAAAATGGGGAATTACAGAACCAACTGTTAATGTTGATGTAGTAAAAGATGTTAACCATTATATGTAACCAGGATGTTAGGTTCCTATTACATACAATAATTAGATAAGTAAGGATTATTCATAAGAAATATTAGTGTTATAATTTGTTATTTTATTGTTCATTTTAATTTAGGAATGCCCTGTCTAAAGATAGCTATCATTCAGATGTTATAGAATATTTTTAATTATGTTATTAGGTGATATACAAAACAATGTTATTCAGAACACCAGTTTTGATATAGAGAGGTGTTATATGTTAATTATATAATCAATAATTACTGTTATACCAGTCAAAGAACTAATTTTTAATCAAATATATAAGAATCAGAAGTCAGAGAAGGATATAAAATAACTACATTAGTAAAAAATTTTGCAATTAGCCACACATCAAATCTAGGCCATATAAGGAATTTAAACTGCAGAATAATTAATAAACCTAGTCTTATAAGCCAGTTAAAATGACAATATTTATGCAAAATAAACTCAACATATTATATACTATGTAAATAAGGCTTTCTAAAGATATGGTCATTATATGAGTAAAATTATTTATTTGTCTAATAAAATACCATTAGAACTGAAATAGATTCACTGACATTATCATAGGGGGAGTCATATACAAATGAATTGTATTTAAAAACCATTAATAATAAACTAAATTGCAATAAAATAAGTGAGAATTGACAATTATACCAATTTCAGATTTATTAGAATAATAATTATATTAGGGAAAATGGCTATTATTTACTTAGAAGACAGGAAGTATAATTTTAGGCCTACCTCCCAAAAAATGTAAAGAAATATAATTTTCAGATAAAACTTTGTAACACTAACTTAATTACTATCAAAATAAGTAGAAGAGAATAGTGAAAACGAATATGTATTTAATATTTCAAACAGTTAACTAATAACGAAATTACTTTCTGAGCATAATGTACGATGTTAAAATGTGTCGGAAGTTAAGATGATTTGAAACAATGTATGAGATATATTATATAGGCTAAGATTTTCATGAGACGAAGGAAATCCAGACAGTTCATTATTAAACCTTGAAGAGAGCACTTAACATGAATATTTGATAGAACCAACCTTTAATGGCTGTTACGTTATAACAGAGTTCGGAATCATTTTGTGTAAAATTAAATTTTTTTTAACTATATTAATTATTGTGAAGTGGTGAAGTTGACCTATGAACTACATAACACCAATAAACGGAATCACATATAACTAATTAAATGAAATAACACTGAAATCGCACCAAATACCAAGTGAAAATTCGAGGTTAAACTGACACACATAAACACCAGTAGATATACCCATCTAACAACATTTTTACACCAAGTGAACTATTCCATCATACACCAGTGACAATAAACTATACCCCAGAAGATCATATACAATTGCGAAGAACATTTAACCGAAGAAAGGACATATTTATTCCAACAAGTACTTCGTCAACATTAGAAGCTATCAACGCGCATGCGTCAGGCGGCCATTTTGATCCAATATCGTCACCGCAATAAGACACGACTGTGGGCTGCACTTTGGGTTTGAATAAAATTATATATAAACTTTTATTATTAATAGCTACCATTGTATTGTTTAAATTTAAGACATTTATAGAATTGTAAGTGTTATACTTTCATGCCCCTGACCTTCTCTGGCTTTTTATATTAATAACCGTTTAAAGAACCTATTGTTATAATACAAATGTAAAATTCTTATATCGACCGGCCCTGAGCGAGTCGATACGGTATTGTAACATCGATATTTAATCAACCAAATTTATTATTTTGTTTAATAAACGTTTGTTTTTTGGTAAATTGAAGTTGATTTCTCTTATAAAAGGACATAACCGTTAATTAATCA
Source organism: Magicicada septendecula (assembly GCA_034769895.1). Classification (NCBI taxonomy): domain Eukaryota; kingdom Metazoa; phylum Arthropoda; class Insecta; order Hemiptera; family Cicadidae; genus Magicicada; species Magicicada septendecula. The sequence goes on from CM068371.1 coordinate 287,928,128, forward strand.
AGAAAACTAGATAACCTTTAAAGGCAGTATAGGTGAACCTACCACCTTTCAAGAATAAGAAGAAGAGAGCCGTTTTCATCTAAATTTGGAGTTAACTGGATTATCTTGTTAACAAATTTACAGAACGGAAATTTATTACCAGAATAAACACAATACCATCATAATTATAATTACAATCAACAACCTCGATTTATTCCTAAATTTTAAGAACATAAATACACCGAAGACATTTTTTCAGAATTTTTTTTTTTTTTATAAATATAAATTTTAAATTTATATTTTATTTCAAATTGCTACCACAGCAAAATACACCGAGTTTATTTGATAACAACAAAGACCAGGAACATTACCAAATCGACGTTTCCCAGAGCGGAACGTCACTACTACACATACACACCATAAAAATTATTCTGGGTAATATTATACCAGAACACTACTACAATTACGATTATATTATGGTTTTATTACAAAAGTGAAGACCAACAGTGAGAGCATAACGAAGACTAGGAAACATTAGCTACAGTACTACACACATTATAAATTAAACTATATTTGTAATAAACACGTTATATTACAATATATATTGCAACAGGTAATAATGTTTTATAATTTAAGTAATTCTTTAAAGTCCGTATTTTCTAAACAAAACTTAAGTTTTTAAAATACATGTCTTTACATTTAAATGAAATTTATTTTAAGTAATACCGTTCGTGGAACACTCTTGTTTACACGAATATCTCATATACGTATCCTTGGAGCTACACGTCTATTGAAATTCACTGACGTTTCCTAGTAACTCTAGCATTCTCACTGTGTAACTTAAAAGTTAGACTCTATTAAAAGAGCTCCACTTCTAACTTGCACAAGGTTGCCTTGAAAGCTTTATAGACAAGTGGCAATAACATCCAAGTTTATAATGCCATTTTTGTAACCCATAAAAACATTGGGCTAAAAAAGTATTTAGCACACTAATACAAAAGTTCGAATTATTTAAAATTATGCATTTATGTCAACGAAATATTGTTTTACGTAACAACGTAATATATGTGCAAGGTATGAAGACAGTTCATTTAAAATAAACAGAAAACAGATAAGGAGAGACTTGCTCTAAGTGTCACTTCTCTCTACTCACTACGCCGATATGTAATAACTTTACGCAGAAGTTAAATACAGTAGCATTTAAGGCCAGCGACTTTTAGCACAATCAGATACATAGTCATTGCTAATATCTAAAAAAAATCAGGGATCGGTCGTTTAATCATGAAACGTCAGACCAAAAACTTTAAAAAGAAATCTAGTTCCGAGTATGCGTTTAATAGATTAAATACCGTATGTCAAATAGTTGACTAACAATTTTGTACAATAATTATGAGCATTTTAAACAAATATAATGATCCAGTTTAATAACGAAACTGCTCAAGCAAATAGTAGACTGCATCTTCAGCTGTTTCAGCAACTTTTGTGAAAGTATCAACCATTTTAGCATTTTATAAATTCCAAAAGATTAAATAAGAAAAGAACATGGGGGACGGATTGAGCCGATGATCCCGAAGAACAAAATTAAAAACTTTTTTAACTTCAGCCAGGGGATTACACATGTTTGTTCGATTGACGTCCTTTATACATTAATATTCTGTGACTGCCGCTAAAATAGGCATGGGAATTAATATATTGGATTTATAAGACTTGAGCGCCACAAATAATTTGTACTCATCGTCAGTTACGAAAAGCACTACTACTGAATATGCATTATGCTACATAATACGCATGGTCAGTAAAGTGGCAAGAAATATAAAGTTTACACTATCTAAAAAAATTATTAATTAAACGCTTTACTATAATAATACTTTGCTTTACGGCTGAGCAGCTTCAAAATTATTTCTTATTGCTCTGTGAAGTAACAATGTTGTTAGTTAGGTTATGTGTAACAATGAGTTAGTAGGTTAGTTAAAATTAGTTGTCAACAGATAAAAAATACTTGTAAATTCAGATATCATTTATTTAGTAGGCCTAATATTTGGTGTGTTACAAAAGCATGTATTTTGTTTTATCAACATAATATTGTTTGACTATACATTTTATAGTTATGTTCTTTCTATTGATGTAAATGTTTCTACGTAAATGAACATTTATGTCGTTTACGTCATCTACATCGTCATTTATAATAATTTTAAGGTCACTCTTGAAAATTCCCTAATCTCAAAAAATCCCTCTCTAAAAGATAATTTAAAAGTTATTTATTTACCGTGTCATTAGCATATAAACAAAATGTGCACAATACCGACGTGAATGCTACCCAGATTAAGAGAATTTATTTATTGATCGTACATAAACTGTCTCCTTTAGCATAATAGTCATTAAATGAACATTAGTAACATGTATTACATATACTACTTTATACACTCATCCACGCACACGTAAGAACGCACGCATACACACAAACGTATATTTATGTGTGCTTGTGTGTGTGTGTGTGCGCGCGCGCGCGCGCGGTAGAGAGTATTTACAGTATACTTATTGCAACGTGACAGACTGACCACATCTTGGATAAGACCATAGTGCGATCAAAGATACGACCTGCTACAATAATACGACTGAATAAGGCTTGGATTAGTAAATAGTATCAAGGACTGGGAATTAAGTACCGGTACATAAGGAAGACGATTATGGATGCCACTTGCACATATAAAGACACATATCAATGTATGTAACAAATTGTACTGTTCAGTGTGGATTCTGTAGCCTGAGACAGGTATATTTGTGAGAAATGTAAGATGAAATATGCATAAATAGTACTATTAAAGGCTAAATAAAATAATCAATGACCATAAATAACATTTATTTAGAAATGTGTACATCTTTAATAAATATGTTACTTAGTAAAAATATGGTTGAATCTTTTAGTGCCGAAAATTCGCGTTAACGGAATGTTTTAGAAGGCTTTTCTGGAGAGCAGGAATAAATTATTTCTGGATGTACTAAAACAATTTAAATTTAAACTGACCGACAGAAATATGTAGATTTGACTGATATCGGAAGTCGACATGAGTAACACACGCGATGCAGACATTTTGGTTCTGCAAAATAAGCACACATGCGCCGCTATCACACGTTAATGCGTTGGAGTTTTTCAATGGAAAAGTGTGTCTACGTAACTTACGACTATACGAATAAACTAACAGAAAACTAATAGTTAAGAGAACCGGTGTTCTCTTGAGTGAGGCTTAACAATGAGGACTGAGGACTCGCTACAACCTGTGTTATTGCAGGAAAGCATTAAATGCCTTATAGGCTAAACTAATTTCATAAAACACTGACGCGGGGACAAATTGTTTAATTTATGGAAAAATAATTCCTAATTGGAAAACATCTTTTGTAGATTGAAGAAGAAAATTAATTGTTTTATAAATTACTTTTAATTTTTATAGAAGCGTAGGAGTACTAGTTGTTTGGAAACCTAATTATGAGGAGTATACAGATACAGAATATTGCTGCAATTCGACATGACGTCATTGGATCTGTGCAATCTAATCATGCTTAATGACTGCCTGTACATTTACCTAGTTCTGATTGAGCCGTAGATCAAGGTGGTCGTGACCTAACATCGACCCCTCGTTAATAATGTTAATTATATTAAAGAACTTTTAAATTTGAAATGTAGGCTAATACATATTTAAAGAGCTGTATTTCAAAATTATTCAAATTAAAATTGTAACGAAACAAAATGTTACAAAAGAATAGTAAATAATAGTGAAATCCGATCCAGAGAAGAAACAAGAAATAATAATTGAAAGCAAATTAAAGGAAAACTATTTGGTTTGACTTATATAATATTATCCAGAAACCCAGAAATAACCCAGTAGAATAGGGCAGTAAACAGAAAAAAGTGAAATAAATAAACCTAGTAGGACTAATCAACTTACCCTGAATAATAATCCAAACCCAATAAAGAGTACCTAATCCATATAATAAAATTGTATTAATTATAATCATATAGGCCTATAATCAAGGAAAGAAAAAGGGACACAAACCTTTAAAGTAATGAGTGTGATCATAAGAAATAGCGACACAGACTACCGTTAAACAGTGTCATTATTTTTGGTGAAAGTGTTTTGTTATTATTAGACAGAATTTTAGTTTATCATACAGACAATAGTTTAGCAGTATAAATAAACTAAAACTGTCAAAAACAATTATTATTATTAAAAGTTTTGTTGTATGTTATAAGATTTTATGTCACCAGTTAAGTTATGTAAATATATTTATCTCAGGTAGTCAAAGTAGAAATTACAATCAATCATAACTAATTTTTCTACCACATATCATAGAAATTCAAATTAATAAGGTTTTACAGTTATAAACTGAGGCATGTTTAGTATCAAATTGTTTATAATTATCTAATTAATAATTGTATAAACATTGCATATATAATTAGAGTATAATAATAAAATTATCTATTAAAGGTAATTTATAAAATATAATGTAGGTAATGGGTGTTGATCCTATAACATTTAAACTGTACATAAATGACCAATCAAAATTTAAGAAATTTGTATGAGTTAGGTAACTAAAAGAAAGAAGAAATAACACTTAATTGTTAATTGTGATGGAAAGCAGTTGTATAGTGCGTGTCTAGAGGTAATTAAAAGTATATAAAAATAGATAACCCGTTTGTGGAAGAAGATCTGAAGGACCATCATCGAAGATAATAATACTTCCACTACAATTTTTATGAACAAATAATACACACAATCAAGAAAAATATTCAGAATAGACCAGGAACCCTTCAGCAATATCGTCTAGATGTGTAAAGTATAATTTGACAATATTTTTTTTCAACAAGGAACAACCACTAGACAATATAACAATTTATACTAACACTAATCACTAGGCAACATTTCAAAGTGCAACCAAATTCAATATATAAGCTAACAGTGATTACAAGGAAAACATTTATTGTACACATTAATAAACTACATTATTTTCTGAGACGGACAAATTGAATATTGTCAAAACTTGTATGTAACTTAATATATAAATTGTGTAAATTTTTAGATTATAAGTAATATATTGTTTGTAAAGGTACTCTCTATTATTAATCAACATGCAAAGGAACTTTTCGTAGCAGCCACAAGAATTCCCACGAAATATATTAAAATTATTTAATATATAAATCCTGAGATAAATATCGACCCTGTGACAACCTTATGTATCGATTGGAATTTTCCAATAATTTGAATTTATGTTACACAGATTAAATCATTATGTTATTAAATCATATCCATGAGTTATTATTCCATTAAGATAGTGTTATAAAATCATAAAATACAATAGAACTTTCTTTATTTAAAGTCTCTGAAAAAACAGTAAACAACGTTTGTATATCAAATTTGTCATGTGTGTGTGTCTTTTTTACTATACCTCAATGTGTGTACATAAAGTAGAAACAGTAACGTCTTTAGTTCGTCTTTATCTGTGAGAGTTATCGTTAATTCTGAACACATCAAAGGATGAGAAACAAAGCTTAAAGTTTCAGACCTTGGTCTAATCAAAATTAAATTCGTGTTCTTCAACTCTACGACTTAGTTTGGAGGACGAGAATGTAATTTTTTCTTTTATAGACAACTCGCGTTTATCAAAACTTGTAAATATTAGCTTTCGCCGACTTTATGGCACTTTACTCTGACGTAAGTTTAAGTTAGCTTTTTCTAACACAAAATAGAATATTAGACAAATTTGGTGCCTCAGTTCTGCACAATAAACAACTGTCTATACATTTAGTAAGATTGGTATGCCAAAATATACAATGACAATAAACATTGTTTCTTGTATCGTGCAATGATATGCAGTATATCATATTTAATTTTTGTATTATAACAGTTTTTATCTCTTTTTAAGCTTAATTGAAAAATGTGTTTTGTACTTGCACTATTTAAAAACGAATTCTCTGTTTTACCTTTCATAGTTGAATTATGCAAATAAATATTTTAACAAAATATTATTTTTAAAATTTATGTTACTGTTTTACTATTCATCACTTACTCAAACGTTTAAACTAACTGACCACAACTATTCCATTGACACACTTAATACCAATAGCATATGCATCAACTTTGATTATAATTACCTCTACTTAGAGTTCCGTGGTGTTATTCCGGTCACTTGATATTCTACGTCCTTTCATGTTTCTGATGTAGTTGATCATTACCTCCTCTTGTCCTATCCTCAGCACGTTGTTTTTAACGTCAACTAGGAGATATGGTCATAAATTTACTAACCTATTCAGACCAGTAGTCCATCTCTTTTTGTTTTCGGGAATGCGATCTGGGATATTAAAAATTTTCGTGTGCAAATTAAAAATTCTCTTCGTGTCCAGACTTTATCAGATTTCAAGAATCCTACCTCCGATGCCTGTATCTTACTAAGATGTTCCTTTACTAGAATCCAAGTTTCAGAACCATGTAACAACACTGGCAGAGCCATTATCTTATAAAATTTTTGTCGGGTCTCCTTCCTTGTTTTCCTGGATAACGCTTGACGAATGGTTCCACTTATTGACTCAAACGTTGCCAACTTATGATCAACATCATGACCTATATGCCCTATAGTAAGTGATGTCACAACCAAGATAGCGGAAATGCGACACCTGTTTCTACTCTTACTATGGAATATAATTTTAATTCACAAGGGGTGCTTCCCCAAAAGCAAACCCCCATGCAAAAATTCTCACAGAAATTTTCATGTCGTAATTCAAACAGACTGTTGTAACTAAAATTTCTATTTTTGGAGCTTACAATCATTGTTGTGGATGATTAATTAAAATAGATATTAAATAATATTGGAGATACGTACGTTACAACTTTGGCGCACTCTCTGATTGATCTAAATCTCCTTTGTTAAATCCTCTCCTATAGACAATATTATCACTGTACGATAATATAAGTTTTTTGCAACTTCTATAAGATCATAACATTAATATCCTGTCGTAAGTCGCCGGAGAAGCAGAACGGAAGATCCACTGAAGATGACTGTCGCAGCTGCAGTTAAAACATCTGGATTTACAACAAAAGACCACGGTCCAGCAGACTGGAAAATAACACAGGCCCGCGATGAAAAAAAAGTTTTCATAATTTTACCTTCCCTTAATGTACTTTTTGACGCAGAATTAAAAAATTGCATCAGAATTTTTCCATCACGTAGGGTTTTCTCGGAAAATGCATATTTTTCATTTTCATAAAACAAGAGGTTACTCAGGGTTTGCATTCAACATTTATTGAATTTTGGCTAAATTATTAAACACGTAAATAATAATAATTAAAAAATAAATCAAGTAAGCTGTCTGTTAACAATTAGTTACATTAATTCTCTTTAGTGATAGTTTTTATTTGTAATATTATTCCAAAATTATTTAAATTTTTTTCATTTAACCCGAAATATTCACTAGCATTAATGAATGAATGCTTCACTGCCAGTAGGCTTCAGTACCAGTTGGCCACTCAGTTTACTTGAGAGAAAGCTATGAGAATTTTTAACTGGTTCTAGAATAGATTAAATACTAGAATCACTACTGGATGGTGTGTGGAGATTTAAAAGTACGAGTTAACCGTGCTTCTAGGTCAGCAGGGTGTTTATATTAAATGTCCATGTTTCCTATGTGAGTGGAACAGCCGACGAGAAGTCAGCACTGGGAGAAGAAAAGCTGATCTGCAAGGAAATCTCTTGAACCTGGAAGCAAGAATATTCTATGTAAAAGTCTTGTCGACTTGAAGAAAATACTTTTACCTTCACTCCATATAAAACTGGGGCTTATAAAAAAGTTTGTAAAAGCTTTACCGAAAGATGGAAACTGTTTTAAGTACCTGTTGACCAAGTTTCCTTACCTGTAAGAAGCAAAATATAAAAAAAGGAGTCTTTGTTGGGACAGATATACGAAATGATTTACCTTATTGAAATCGTCCAGTGACTTCAAGTTGTATATTTATGACGCGTTTCGAAAAAAAAAAAAAAATTACATCATTAAATCAGATATACGAAGACTAATGAAAGATGAAAACTTCGTGCTTGAAATGACAGAGATTGAAAAAGGTGCTTGGATTAGTTTAAAAAATGGCATTAAAACTTCCTAGGAAACAATAAGGACCCTGACTATTGATAATATGTTTGAAAGCGTGTTACAAAAATCAAAGCTTTGGGATGCTCAATGAGCATCAAAATTCAATTTTTACATGCTTGCATAGACTTTTTCCCCGAAAATCTTGGTGCTGTTAGCGAGGAACAGGGTGAGCGCTTCCATCAGGATATTAAGGAAATGCAGAGACGATATCAGGGTCTGTAGAATATTATTATGATGGGAGACTACTGCTGGATGCTACTCCGTGAAAATCTAGATTTCTCCTACAACAGGAAAAGCAACAGACGCAGCTTCATGAGCAAAAAAAAGGCTTTATAAAATTGTACTGTCTAAGGTAAAGATGTAATACGTTTTAAAACATATTATTGTAAAAAACAGATCTAATTAAAAACATAGTTTGCAAAAAATGATATTTTATTGAATGTACGAGTATATTCACTAATGTAGCATCACTAGGGAAATGGGTTCCACTAAAAATGACACTGCCAATTGCAAAAAAAGAAAAAGAAACAGTACGTGATAGAGAAAAATTGGTCATATTTGAATTCAGGAATACAAAAAATTATACAATCACATAACATTTTGAAAAAAGTTTTTATGAACCTAAATTTTGTAGGCCTGTGTAATTTCACTTGACATCTATAGCCTAAGCTGTTAGATTAATCCCGCTTACGCATAATGTTCTATAGAATGGATCTGTTAACCGTACGAAACGTATTTTCATAGACGATAAGAAATGTCTCCAAATTATATTCCCTTCTTTTCTTAATTAATATTTTCAAAGATTAAGTACCTGTTGACCAAGTTTCCTTACCTGTAAGAACCAAAATATAAAAAAGGAGTCCTGCCTGATGAACAAGAAGTAATATATCCGAGATAAAACGAATTCTTTCTAATTTATTATACATTTTTTCATACACATTTTAAGTTGTAGTTATCAAACTTATAGGCCTATCTCTATAATTTGATAGAACAGTTCCACGGAGGTGAACTGTAAGTAAATGGAGGAACATAAGAGGTTGTATATAAGGAGCAGCAAAACAGACAATAGGGAAAGTAATGAAGATACGATCATTAATGTAGAAGAGATCTTAGGCTGTGAAACGATGAAGTTGATAAAGCAATAGAAGAGAAGAAAAGGGCATAGGTAAGGGTATCTGCAAATACATACATGTATATAAAGAAAAAAGAAACAGAGCTAAGGGTTTAGTGAAATCGGTATATTACATGATAAATCATGAAGTCAGTTTTTAGAGAGCATTGAACATTTTGTACATAGAAAACAACTTGTAGCCTATAAAATGCTAAAATGCTATAAAAAGACATGAATAGAAATGAAAGTGATACTGCAAATTTAAACATAATTCTGGAACATAAATAGATATGTTATTATAAAGCTTTTTGGTCTAATATAATATATAAACCAACAACTTTGTTACCTATGAGGGAGACTTAATAACAATGGACAAGCTTGAAGAAGTCTTTGAAAGAACTAAAAAAAAGGACACGATGGATTGAACGCAGACCTGTTCAAGTGTTAACTTTGAAAATTACATTTCTATAATATGTGTTAGAAAAGGCAGCACGTCCCGCAAGATTGAGTAACTGCTGCTCGTATGGTGTCTGTTTTTAAGAAAGACTGTAATAACTAAACGGGAATATGTTCGGTTGATACTGTTTATAAAATATATGCAAGAATCATAAACCACCGTCTGCAGACTATATCCCAACATGTTATATTGGATATTGGAAGAACAAAATGGTTTCAGGAAGAGCAGAAATTTTACAGACAATGCTTTTATTATTACAAAAATCATTGAGAAGTTTCGTGAGTACAAATTAACGCATGTAGCTTTCATCGACTTTGAGAAGGCCTTTGGTAGAGTAGATAGAAATTTATCGTGGCAAGTATTAGAAGGACGGGGATACCAACAACAATTTATAAGTACTAAACAAGGCGTATATAATGAAACAAGGAAAGTTATTAAAAATAATTGTATGATATCTCTACAAATATCTGTTAATCAAGGTGTCAGACAAGGGTGCAGTATATCGCGTACTCTTTTTAACATTTACATCAACAATCTAGTAAGGAAATGGAAACATTTAGTGAATCCTGGTGTTAAATTATTACGAGACAGATATTTCGATGTGCAATTGTTTGCGGGCGAATTGCTCGTACTTCAAAATAGAGAATCTGATTTGCAAATATCTGTTTTTAAGCTTCATCAGATTTACAATCAATACAATACAAAAATTTCCACTTTAAAAACAAAGGTAATGGGATTTCGAGGCAAGGAACCAATAAGAACAAAAATAATGATTAATGATCGAATTCTAGAATAGGCGAGCCATTTTAATTATTTGGAAAATGATATTGGCTATAACAGGAATTATGATATTGATTTTAAATTAGGTAAGTTCCAGAATGTCTGTGGAAAATGAATCGTATTTCTAGAGACAATGTACGTCGAGACACAAAATTAAAGTTCTACCAAAGTTATGGCGGTATCTGTACTGTTCTATGGGTGTGAATTATGAAAAACAACCAAAAAACAAGACAGTAAAATACAGGCCTCGAAAATAACGTTCACAAGAGGAATTAAAAGGTGTTTTAAACTGGCCGTATAAAGAATGTTGTCATAAGAGAAGAATTATACGATTTTAACTAGAATGAAAGACTGAAAGTTTATAAACAACGGTGGAGAGAACTCTTAGGAAGAAAGTCATATTCCGGACTGGCTAAACAAGAGACCCATGAAGAGATGGCTGGAGGATCTTTGAAAGCGGAATAGGCAGCATCTTGCCTACGTGATGTGAAGGTGATAATGATGATGATTGTTTTCAATAATTATACTATTTATTGGTTTATTATCTTGATTTACTGTTCAGAGTAGAGTAGGTATGAAAAGTTTTAAGCCTGGAAACAAAATAGTAAACTATGAAGTCTGACCAATTAGTTTTACAAAAACATTTATTTTAGCTTACAGTTCTGAGGAAAATTTGGCAATATTTTAACTTGTTATTTTAAAAGACTTGACAAAACGAAATATGATAATTCTTTGTGATAACTCGATGTAACCCCGTATACACACAGATGAAACTGTAAAAGGAAATATAATATAGCCACCAGGAATTCTAATAGTTCGCCCGAGTCTACAATACCTTTCCCTCGTGGGGGCCGGACAACAGCTATAACTCTTTAACTGGCTAACAGAGCAGTGGTGAGATTGTGAATGTTGTGTGTACCGCTTGAAAAGATACCTAACCGTCGGTGAGACCGATCGTGCAAATTGGTTGATGGTTCATTGTTACTAAGTCACTAGATGTCCTCAGGGCACCAGGATGCACCATGTTGTATTCAGTCCTAGCTGCGGTACTTGAGGGTTCTGCGGATGTTGGGGGGAATCCCTTTAAACCTACGTTCAGAAAAGCCTCTATTAGAGAGCGAAGAGAAGGTGGCACTACACTACTACAAATGTGGAGACGTTTTTGGCGCCGCCATCCCACAAATACCAAGAAAGACTTTATAAAACTGAAAGCGGGGCAAGAAATGTCATCGAAGATGAGGAGATGAGCTCCAGATCAGAGTTCACATCAATTATCGGTAACCCGGCCTCGGTGCCCAGGCGGAACTCGGCAATCTTCAGAAAAAGAAGAAGAAAGGCTAGCCAAGGAAGTAAGCACGGTCTGTTGCGACTGATTCTTTAACATCTAGCATGGAGAGCTTCCTTCAGTGGAATTTCAACGGTTGCACTTTGCATTATTGTGTACTGAAAATGCTATTGGCCAGGCATACAAGGATGTATTTACACTTGTCTACTACAGGAGACACACTTGAGACCACAAGAACTTTTTAATATGAGGGTATATGAGTACTTCCCCTGTCATGTGCCACTACGTAGACATACTGTTTAGGAAAATTACTGGAGACGATGGTAGACAGCCGGCTCAGCTGTTATCTTAAAAAAACGGCCTTCTAACCATACACCGGTGTGGGTACCGGAAACATCATTTTACTAGTGATCGACTGGTATATCTACAAAAACGCAATTTAAAACAGCTTCATTGAAGGCAGACGCATGGTTACAGTATTCTTCGATTTTGGGAAAACATTTGATAAAACATGGAGATACCAACATCATGAAACAGCTACATGATTGGCGGTTCAGAGGCAACCTGCACAAATTTATCTCCAGCTTTCTCAGGGACAGGACTTTTTATGTTCGGGTCGGATAATCACTACCGGTCCCAAACGAGTTGGAAAATGGAGTACCGCAGGGATCTTTGTTGAGCGACACGTTTTTTATTATCGCCATCAATGTTTATTTACTACCGCGATTTATCGATGTTTGAGAGTATAGAAACGTTAACATTAAGGGTCAGTTATCGTTTCTACGTTGCGGAATTATTCGTTGACAATACTGCACTGTTTTACTCAGCCAAAGCAACGGCGATGATCAAACATAAAATGCAAAGTGGTATAGAGACGTTAGTTGAAAACGCTAACAGTATAGGCTTTCCTTTCTCGGCAATAAAGACGATCTGTGTTCACTTCTGTCAAAAGCGAGGAAGGCACCCGAACCCGATGGGTACCATAAACGGTGTTCGGCTGCACTACAAACCGGAAATAAACTTTCTCGCCTTAACTTTCGACAGACACTAAACATGGAATGCGCATGCGGACGAATTGGATACGAGGTGCAAATCCTCGCTAAATGCTATTCGGTAAACCCCCTATATAAGCTAGGGACTAAACAGAGAAATTGTATTGCGCCTGCAAACCGTGCTGCTGCTACTCTTCAGCCAGGCCCATGATTGAGAAAGCCAAACCCTGTTCGCCATCATGCAGGGATCCGCTATGCCACAGTTGCGTTTCGCACTAGCCCAGCACAAAGCTTATATTGTGGAAACAGTCAAGTTTTATTTTCTGTCTTACACGTGTTCAATGTGGACAATTGCAAGTCTTACACTTGCAGCACGGACAACATCAAGGCGACACAAGAATTCTTCTCTGACGCGTAGTAACATAACACGATCCACTGAGTTGATCGCTGTTGTTATTCGATGTTTAAGATCAACAAAGTGGGTAGTGGTGGGTAGCAGAGGAAGAAAAACCATATCTTTTACGTATCCTCACAAGAAAAAATCACATACGGAGAGATCTGGAGATCTAGCAGACTAAGCACTAAGAGCAAGGTCTTGGGCCCCTTCCGACCAATCCACCGTTGGGCCACTTTTTAATTCAAAAAGGCTCAAACCATCTGGTGCCAGTGGGGTGGTGCTCCATCGTGTTGTAAAATGAAGACATTTGAATCTGATTGCAGTATCGGGAAGAGCCACTGTTGAAGCATATCGAGATGTAGACGTCTTCTTAGCACACGCCAGATAGAGGTCAATGACTAATTCCATGACAATGCTTGCGAACTGAAAAAGTGCATCATAAAATTAATTAATTTTTTAAAATTTGTAAGACAGGAGGTAAAACTCGATTATGTGTATAATACTTGTGATTTGGTTGGAATTTTGTATTGCTTTTCCTTAATAAAATATTGCGTTATGAAATCGGTTCATTCTTTTGGAATAGCACCGTAGTATGACTTGAAATGTCAGATAGCAGAAACCTTTGTCACAATTCGGCTGAACAGCATTGAAAGAAACATGTAGCATAATATCAGACCTTTTAGAATCCTACACCTTGATTAACAGAACTATATATTGATAAATATATAAACTAGTGAATTTTGATTAAAATCGCTTGTCTCACTGAACAGTCTCAGCTAGAAATGATCAATAATTTATTGACAATGTAACTTGTTAGTCAATTCCTTCACTGCTTTGATTAAATCTCAATAAAAATTAAATTTTGTTCATACGACTGAAATACAATTTAACTTAAACGTATTTCTAATTACGTACAGTTATTACCGACAAGAAGTTACTCGTCAAATAAGCGTGTTACACTCCAAAAATTCAAATATGCACTCTGCATACGGAAATATGTATAAATTAATATTCAATTTGTATGCAGTTCTAGGAAAAACGTTTGTGCGAAATAAAAAGTATTACAATCGCCACTTTATAAAGCTCTTGTGTCTCTACTTTATGTTGTTACAAGTGAATAAATAACATTTCATTGAGAAACATCATACTTCTTGTATTTATTGAATGTCTAGTCTGCTTAGTTGAATCCATAACTACTGAATCAACTTTGCTGCACTAAATCGGTGTCTACTACCTAAGATAAGACAGCTATATTTTCTGCGTTTGGAGTACAGGTTGTAACCCCTCTTTCAATTTATTTTTATGCTTTATAAAAATCTCTTTTTTTTTTTTGAAAGAGGGGCCACTAGTTATTTAAAACTAGGCGGAAGGCCTAGAGAAGCAAAACAAAAATGCGCTGGGTCCAATGAGACGGGACTTGCAATTAAAACTCGCTTTTACCCAATTATAACAGTCTTTATTATTTCCAATTTAAAAAATTTTTTAAGCCAAATTCTTTTAACCCCAATATAAATTTAGTATAATTTTAAAATTACATTTTAAAAAAATTATCCAATCCACTCTTTGACATCATAACCATTAATATTCAATTATAACATGTGTAACATTACACACATTAACGTGCAACATACAATGTATCATTCTTCAAACAATTTTTGTATCATCCACTTTCCCAAAATAGCATAACAATGTAATGTAAAACTCTTTTTGCAATCTTTAAACATTCTTAAAATATACATATATAAAACATCACATAAATTCAATATCATATAAATCATTCAAATACCCCCTTCATAATCCAACATTTAGTATCAAGGATACATAATTGACATGCACATAAAATACGAATACAATTAATCTGCATACATCAATACACATAGAAAAATATATATATATATATATATATATATATATATATATATACACCACACACACACATGTTCACCTGGCAGACAGCCTATATATTTTCATCATACCGCACGGGAATGTGGAAAACCCCATTATCTGTCATCAAGACGCCCCCCCAAACTACAGTAATCAGATCAAGTGCCCAGCAAGCCTTAAAAAACTTCTCATTTAAGAAAAACAAAATCCATTAACTCGTTAGAGTATAACTGAGTTAAAACAAACGATATAATTACAAGGATTCGAAATGGCCAAATTCAAATTGGCACATCAGCCAGAACAACTCTTAGGTTACCATGCATAATAAAAAAATTTTCGGTTTTGGTTCCCCAAATGATAAGGTGTCATCACAAGGTCAACATGGCTGTGCAGTTTTATAAAATGGTAATTTCACACCTTCTTTCATGCTCTTACAAAAATACAAAATTTGAGCGAAAACCCAGTGGGACGTAACCACCGGAAAATAACATAGAACTGAGGCTGATTTTATAACATTACATTTATAACTGAAGTAGTGAGAAACTGATAGTGTAATAATATATAAAAACTCAGCAATTCATGCACTGGCTACGGCAGTAAAAAAAAATAATGAAATTTACTTATTACAGAATTATTAAACAGCTAAAAAAACAATTTTATAAAATGTAAAATCTATGGACTGAACCTAATAAAACATATATAAGGCATTCACAGAGAACTGACTGGACCTCAGGCACAGCCATGCGCCCGAACCAGATTCAACAAAAATTAACATGTCGGGAACCTGCGGACCACTGCACCAACAGGTGACGGCCACAGGTTAAAGCACCACCAAACCCTTATTGCCCTATTTAAAAGAGGTATAACATCAAAATCGGCGGACACATGGCCCCGTCTGGGTTTACACTTATTCTGGGGGCGTAAGCATTCGTAAAGTAAAACTGATACAGTTTATAACCCTAATGTCCCGCTGGACTTGTGCACAATCGAAACTCTAACTGGAGCCATTCCGAGAATAATGTCACATGGTATTAATTGCAGAGGCCAAAAATATTTTTTAAGGCATAAATATCACCTGCTTATAGTCCGGCACCGATCTCGTGGGTATTGCGGCGTGTCGTCCATCTCTTCCTCCCGGCAGCCAAGACGGAAAGTTGTTATGTTTATGGCATGGGTGGCAGTTGTTCAGCCACCTCCTGGAGCGAATCAGATTGTCGTCTTAATCAGGAACCCTGGACATTCATATTGGTAATTACTCGAGTGTTCCATAATTCACAATACCCATTTCCCCCAGCATAAACTCACACAGCATATCATGCCCAGTTATAACCTTTTTCAAATTTAAGTATACCTTGGAACTACCATGACACCCTCCCAAGACCTCAATACATGATAATCTACCTTCTGAATGGAATTTAGTATAAAATAAATAGTTATTCACAAACTGTTCGTCAACTAATTAACCATCTTACTACCATTTCAATATGAGTTAACAAACTTGAACAGGTTCGTAAAGTACGCCCGTTCCAACAAATATTACAAAATAATTTTCTTACGCCCGTTTTGATATAATTAAAATAAAGTACAGATATATAAAATTATAAAATACTGTATTTCAGCCAGTGTTAACACTCAAAGACGTGAATAATCAGTAAGAAACCTGTGTCTACCACGTGGTGACTTTAAACATATATCCACCCGCATCGCCGTTAATTTTAAGTTAAATATAATTCCTTTTATCAAACAAAAAGTAAAAATACATTCAACACACTTACCGGAGAGTCACATAGCGTTTATCTATCCATAGGAATAGTCATTTTACACAGATAGAGAATCTCAACGCTGCCGGGAAGAAGTCTCTAAACGCCCGCTGCCAGATGTGAACTGAATTCACTTGCGACGGAACAACGCTACGCCGCCCCGACCCCAGAGCGCGCGCAGATCAGTACAGCGAACATATTGCCAACATTGTACGTACCGTTACTCTAATTAATTAACGAATTCAGTTCTTGAGCCGTTAATATCGTTCATTTAAATAACCGAGCCGGGTTTTCGCGAAAACACGGCACTCCCCCACTCCAAAAGGGCAACATGGTTGCCCAACTAGAACTCAGCGGTACCCTGCAGTGAACCCCTTATAGTCTATTAAAACTCAAGTTGCTATCGGTGTCCTCATTAGTCATGGCTCTCAGGAGAACAGAAGCTCAGAAAGAAAACGAAAGAGCAGAAGAAGACATGTAGCGTGTAAGTGTGCTGGCACCGCAGGCTGACCTGATCAGGGCCAGCCTACGGCAAGAAAGGGCAGAGAAGAAAAGAAGAAAGAAAAGTACGGGAGCTCCCTGAGTTCTGGCCTCCCGAGGCTTGCCCAACTCATGTTTCGAGACACCGATACAACCCTAACAGTGCGCCATGCCCTATAGTTATACAGAGGGTCTAGCCCAAAACCCCAAACAACAACCGTACCTCATAATTACAGCCTACATCCCACAGGACCAGGAAGAGGGGGGATGGTCTCCATGACGCCATAATCCAATTTCCAAACCTATATATATATTCCTATAACCTGATACATGTGTCCTGCCAAAACGTATTGCGTCGACAAGGTCCACAACCGGCCCCGTCGAGGCGGTAGGTTTCACTCCGCTAACTCCTCTTTTTTTTTTAGGGAAGGGTTAGGAACTTCGGGAAGATGAAAAGGGCAAGGATCATTGAAAGTTGAAGAGCTAGGACTAAAGGTGAGGACATGGCTCCCTCCGGAAACAAGGATGAATGGAGAAAACCAAGGCTCGCGCAGGCAGGGGCGCGTCCCTGAAGTAGACCAACGCCACCGGGACCGTGGGGAACATCTACCCGCTACCTTACATTCTCTTGCACACCCCTCCCAGAATGATATCAATCCCTACATAAATGCAGACCACCAAATCCCCCCCCCCTTTTCTATCAGACCGTCCACCCCTTTTGACAGGGCTTCAATTTCGAAATATGTGCGACGATTTCTTTCGAATTACTCCCCGGTTCGCCTAACCTAGCCGTCACCGACGACGCGAACCCCAGGATACGATATGGCCCCGACCAGCGATAACACAGTTTGGCGGCTCTTTTATCAGCTGCTGAGCTGATCGGGTGACTCTGGCAGTATACCCAATCTCCTACCTTAAAGGGATTCGGAATACGCCCCTGATTATATCGACAACGGAGGCGCTCGTGTGCACGGAGCAAATTCTTCCGGGCCTCTTTCCACCTATCTGCCGTTGTAATGTCCGGATTACTTGGCAGAAGATCTTCTATGTTCCACAAGTTAGCCAAGGGAAGCGTAGGCGAGAAACCAAACATAACTTCGAACGGAACAGCCTTATGGCTTTCATGTAAGGCCGTATTGAATGCTAATTGTAACCACTTCAAATTCTGGTCCCAACAATTTTGCTGTTCAGCATGATAAGCAAAAGCAATAAGCGCGGACCAGAGATTCCTGTTGAATCTCTCCGCGTGGGACGGCTGTGGGTAATAGGGGGAAGTGGTCACATGTTTGATAACATTGGCGAAGCACATTCGCCGAAAATCGCCTGAAATAGATTGTGGACCATTGTCCGAGACAATGATGGCCGGAAGACCGAAGTGCTGAAACACATGACTCTGGAGCGCTCTTATGGTTAAACGAGCCGTTGCCTGCCGTAAGGGCAATAGCCAGGCAAACTTCGAAAAAGCATCCACACAAACAAGCAGGTAAGAATTACCTGACTTGCTACGTGGGAAGGGTCCCACGTAGTCTATGAATAACTTCTCCATCGGTCTGCTCGCCACATCTGATGACAACAACCCTAACTTGGTGTTCTGGGCAGGCTTACTCAAGCCGCATAGATGACAACTCTTAACCCTTGTCGCAATGTCCCTATCCATGCCCTTCCAGATAAACTGTCTCCTGATACTGGAAATGGTCTTCGAAATCCCCTTATGTCCACCTACTGGGGAATTGTGGTAGTAGCTGAAGACCATGGGCACGAGCTTGCTAGGCAGGACTATCTTCGGGGCACGTCCTTTTCTCTCTCTGCAGCACAGGACGCCCTTGGACAAGAAGTAAGGGACCTGTACGTTACGCTCTTTTAGATTTTGGATGATCGGACCCAACTCTTCATCATCTAACTGATGGGGTAACACATCAGTGAAAGCTAAAGGAAAGTCCAGTAAAACAGAACAGGGTTGCTCCGGTTGGGCTTCGCTGGGTTGGGAAAACATACGGGACAAAGCATCTGCAACCACATTTTGAGTTCCCCGAATGTTTTGCACCTTGAATTTAAAGGATGAGATCTTGACCACCCATCGTCCAAACTTACCCAGCTGCCGGGGATGAGCGAGAAGCCAAGAGAGAGCCTGGTTGTCGGTCTCGAGCAGGAACTCAGCATGTTCCAAGAAACGCCTGAACTTGTCTAGAGCGTACACAACAGCTAAACACTCTAGCTCATAGACTGAAGACTTTCGTTCTTGTTGGGTCAATGTTCTGGATATAAATGCCACAGGCTGCCTAGCCCCATCCACGACTTGGGACAGAACCGCCCCGAGCGCAATCGAACTCGCGTCCGTCTGTAAAATGAAAGTTTGAGAGAAATCAGGCATCCTCAGCACCGGGGGGGGGGGGAATCCTTCAAAGTTTCTAAAGCCATCTGTTGTTTTCCCCCCATAAAAATTTGGCGCCCTTCTTTCGGAGTTCATTTAGGGGGGCCGCAATCTCGCCGCGTTCGGAATGAAGCGCCGATAGAAATTTACCATCTCCACAAATCTCGCTATGCCTTTGGCATCCTTTGGTGGGGGAAAGTCCCTGATTCCCTGTGTTCGCTCTGGATCCACAGTGACACCTCTATGGGAAATCAGGTGGCCCAGAAAAGAAATTTGGGTCTGGGCGAACTTCACCTTTCCGGGGTTGACAGTGAGGCCAGCACCCCTCAACCTGCACATCACCTCTTCGAGATGACCCAAATGCTCCTCATAACCCTTGCTGTACACCGGCAAGTCGTCAAGATAGTTAAAAACATATTTAAACTTGACATAGTGAAAAACGGTGTCAAGTAAACGGGTGAGTGTTTGGGCCCCTACCGCTAGACCCATGGGAACCCTGGTGTACTGGTAGAGGTTCCACGGAACAGAAAATGCCGTGTAGGGCCTACTTTCCTTCGTCAGCGGGATCTGGTGATATGCAGAATAGAGGTCGATGATGGTAAAATACCTCTCCTCATTGAACCAAACGAACGCGGAATGAAGGTCAGGAAGTGGGACTGAATCTACCTCAATGTTGGGGTTGAGTTTGCAGTAGTCGATCACCATCCGATGTTTACCTCCAGGTTTGGGCACTAGGAACACCGGACTGGCATAACTGGACTGAGAAGGTTCAATCACCCCTTGGTCTAATAACTCCTGAACCTTCTTCCTCAAGATGCTCATTTATGGAGGGGCAAATTTATAAGGGTGGGAGCGCACCACCTTGGAGTCTGTTATTCGGATCTTATACTCCAAGAGATGTGTGAGCCCAAGGGCCGGAGTTAGCACGGTGGGGAAGCGCTCACACAACTGATCTAATGCTGATTGCTGGAACTGGGAGAGGTGGTCTCTAGATGTGTCGGGGCACTCAACCTCTTGGATATCCTGCCTAGTCCCCTGATATCCAAGGAAAGGGATTACAACTCCCCGATTAAATTTAAAATAGCATTGGTGCTCTTTGATGTCAATTACGAGACCACTTTTACAGATGAAATCGGCACCAATAATGCACTCAACTCCCAGAGCAGGAGAAACCAGAAAGCTCCACACCCAAGAAAATCCCTCGATCTTAAATTTGAATGAAACTACCCGGGAAATGGGAAATTTCCTGGGATGCCGTCCAGCACACCACGGAAGACTGTCCGACCTTTTATTAAACCCTGTCCTTCAAGGTCCTCGCACACTCTAGATGATATTATTGATCTTGCTGACCCGGAGTCGACTCCTCTTCAATTCCAGCAGAAAGAAAGGGCATACAGAAGTGGGCCTAGAGATGGTCTGGAGGACCTTGATGCCCGAAGAATTGGGACCTACCGATGGCCTGGAGGCGCGTTCCTTTCGAAGACCCCCGACAGAGAGGGGAAGATGACTTCCGATTCATCCTCCCCTGGTTATCTAGTTTTTTGATTTGGCTCCCTTCGGGGAAGGTGCAGCGCGGGCACGACCCTCGGGGCAATTCCGGCTGATATGCCCCGGTTTACCACAATTATAACATCGTTAAACTATACGGCCACGGTCATTGCTGGAACTAGCAGCTCGAGACTGGGATTGTCCGGACCGTCGTTCGCCACCGCCAAACTCCAAATTACACCCTAACCTCTACACTCATCATTTAATTGGATAGCCTTGGACATAACACACAGTCGGTCCAGGTCTGCGAAACAACACGGATGGTCTGCTAACACCAAGCGGGACCGTTCTTGGGGATTTACCCCTTCCAAAATTATTTGGATAATTTCGGGCTCGGACAACCCCAATCTCAGAATCTTGGCCGCCTCTCTTATGCTGGCCATAAACTGAGCCAGGCCCTCGCCATTGGCCTGTACTCTGTAAAAATATTTTTGCCGAAGCCTCTCGCGCAGTCGGCCCGGGATAAAGGCGTTGAGCGCCTCCCCATGAAAGGAGTCAATACTACCACCGTCCCTGAGGGTCTGAATCACCCGCTCAGCCATGGAGCCCCGGCAGTAAGGGTAGATGAGCTCGAGTAGAGTCCGGTCCGACACTCCGGGAAAATCGGCCAGCTGAAAAAATATTTTAAAAAAATTCAAAAGCTTGTCTGCGTCCAACCCGTCCACGATCGGGAGACGTTGGACGAACTCGGCAAGGGGGTTAGGAAGCTTATGGTAAAATGCGCCTGCCATCCCTGAGAAAGCCACCGGAGGTGCCGCTTGTTCTAGTTCCTTCTCTTCCTCGAGGGAGGAGAGAGGAGGGCTCAGCTTCATTGACAGATGTTGACTCCTCGAAGGCTCGTGCAGGGCCGCTACCACTTGTCCCCTGAGGGACGTAAGGATAGTCTCCATCTCGGGGCCCAGCGCTTGGGCTTCCAAGTTCTGTATTCGCATGGCTAGATGGTTTAGGCGCTGGCGCACTCTCTGCTTGGCCCTGGAAGTTGGTGCGGCTGACTGTAGAGCTTCTGCCAGATCAGCACACTTCATGACACTTCTCCTGGCATAAATCGATCTCCGCCGACACGTCACTGATCTTCACGTGCGACGCCCCATCCCCTGCGGCAAGAGCGTCCCTCAATTGCTTTCTCAGGGAGGCCACGTCCCCTTGTGGTTTCTTACCCCTGGACCGGACCTCAAACTCCAGCTCATCCTTCACGTAGAGATCCACGTTCACCGGACTCATCCTTGAGCCGCCCAAATATAATCACACACAACACACACAACAACAATTCACAAAATTCAATTACGAAGACCTTGAGTACTGATTCTTCCATCAAGAGGACCCCCGGGTTCCCTAGCGCTGCGAAAACCTGACCCACTCCAGAACCAACTCTCCATCAGCCACCACACTCAAGAGGAGAAACAACATCAGACACGAACATAGACCTACAATCCACACCGCCGAACACCTACCATAACATATAACATTTCAACAAAGACATTTATTACAACTTGAGACACCAAATCTTGTCGGTGACGGTACCGACTTCCGGTCGGGCCATACCGCATCCAGCTAACCTCACGCGCTATTACTTCCATAACTATTTATAAGGCAGCCTATTCCCCCGGCAACCCCCCGTGATCTCCGGTAAGTTCAAGTCTCAACAAAAAATCCCAACTAAAAACGCGTGCCACGTGGAGGCATCAGGTTTACAATTTCAAATCGAATAACAATTATTCATTCACAATACATATACATATAAAATATTAAACCTGCCATTGCATCTACACCTATATTCATTTTCAAATGTTTTTGAAGTTAGACGTTTTTCAAACTATTTCCGAGATTGCAAGCCCCGTCACACCCAAGGACCCAAGTGTCGAACCCTAGAATCAACCACACTCCGCTACCATTTGTAACCCCTCTTTCAATTTTTTTTTATGCTTTATAAAAATCTCAAATTTTTTTTTTTTTTTTGAAAGAGGGGCCACTAGTTATTTAAAACTAGGCGGAAGGCCTAGAGAAGCAAAAATGCGCTGGGTCCAGTGAGACGGGACTTGCAATTAAAACTCGCTTTTACCCAATTATAACAGTCTTTATTATTTCCAAATTGAAAAATTTTTTAAGCCAAATTCTTTTAACCCCAATATAAATTTAGTATAATTTAAAAATTACATTTTAAAAAAATTCTCCAATCCACTCTTTGACATCATAACATTAAAATTCAATTATAACATGTGTAACATTACATACATACATACATTAATGTACAACATACAATGTATCATTCTTCAAAAAATTTGTGTAACATCCACTTCCCCAAAATAGCATAACAATGTAATGTAAAACTCTTTTTGCAATCTTTAAACATTCTTAAAATATACGTATATAAAACATCACATAAATTCAATATCATATAAATCATTCAAATACCCCCTTCATAATCCAACATTTAGTATCAAGGATACATAATTGACATGCACATAAAATACGAATACAATTAATCTACATACATCAATACACATAGAAAAAAAAATATATATATATATATATACACCACACACACACATGTTCACCTGGCAGACAGCCTATATATTTTCATCATACCGCACGGGAATGTGGAAAACCCCAGTATCTGTCAGCAAGACCCTCCCCCAAACTACAGTAATCAGATCAAGTGCCCAGCAAGCCTTAAAAAACTTCTCATTTAAGAAAAACAAAATCCATAAGGTGCCATCACAAGGTCAACATGGCTGTGCGGTTTTATAAAATGGTAATTTCTCACCTTCTTTCATGCTTTTACAAAAATACAAAATTTGAGCGAAAACCCAGTGGGACGTAACCACCGGAAAATAACATAGAACTGAGGCTGATTTTATAACTTTACATTTATAACTGAAGTAGTGAGAAACTGATAGTGTAATTATATATAAAAACTCAGCAAATTCATGCACTGGCTACGGCAGTAAAAAAAAATAATGAAATTTACTTATTACAGAATTATTAAACATCTAAAAAAACAATTTTATAAAATGTAAAATCTATAGACTGAACCTAATAAAACATATATAAGGCATTCACAGAGAACTGACTGGACCTCAGGCACGGCCATGCGCCCGAACCAGATTCAACAAAAATTAACATGTCGGGAACCTGCGGACCACTGCACCAACAGGTGACGGCCACAGGTTAAAGCACCACCAAACCCTTATTGCCCTATTTAAAAGAGGTATAACATCAAAATCGGCGGACACATGGCCCCGTCTGGGTTTACACTTATTCTGGGGGCGTAAGCATTCGTAAAGTAAAACTGATACAGTTTATAACCCTAATGTCCCGCTGGACTTGTGCACAATCGAAACTCTAACTGGAGCCATTCCGAGAATAATGTCACATGGTATTAATTGCAGAGGCCAAAAATATTTTTTAAGGCATAAATATCACCTGCTTATAGTCCGGCACCGATCTCGTGGGTATTGCGGCGTGTCGTCCATCTCTTCCTCCCGGCAGCCAAGACGGAAAGTTGTTATGTTTATGGCATGGGTGGCAGTTGTTCAGCCACCTCCTGGAGCGAATCAGATTGTCGTCTTAATCAGGAACCCTGGACATTCATATTGGTAATTACTCGAGTGTTCCATAATTCACAAACCCATTTCCCCCAGCATAAACTCACACAGCATATCATGCCCAGTTATAACCTTTTTCAAATTTAAGTATACCTTGGAACTACCATGACACCCTCCCAAGACCTCAATACATGATAATCTACCTTCTGAATGGAATTTAGTATAAAATAAATAGTTATTCACAAACTGTTCGTCAACTAATTAACCATCTTACTACCATTTCAATATGAGTTAACAAACTTGAACAGGTTCGTAAAGTACGCCCGTTCCAACAAATATTACAAAATAATTTTCTTACGCCCGTTTTGATATAATTAAAATAAAGTACAGATATATAAAATTATAAAATACTGTATTTCAGCCAGTGTTAACACTCAAAGACGTGAATAATCAGTAAGAAACCTGTGTCTACCACGTGGTGACTTTAAACATATATCCACCCGCATCGCCGTTAATTTTAAGTTAAATATAATTCCTTTTATCAAACAATAAGTAAAAATACATTCAACACACTTACCGGAGAGTCACATAGCGTTTATCTATCCATAGGAATAGTCATTTTACACAGATAGAGAATCTCAACGCTGCCGGGAAGAAGTCTCTCAACGCCCGCTGCCAGATGTGAACTGAATTCACTTGCGACGGAACAACGCTACGCCGCCCCGACCCCAGAGCGCGCGCAGATCAGTACAGCGAACATATTGCCAACATTGTACGTACCGTTACTCTAATTAATTAACGAATTCAGTTCTTGAGCCGTTCATATCGTTCATTTATAAAACCGAGCCGGGTTTTCGCCAAAACACGGCACAAGGTTAAGCAAATAATTAAGTTTTCCATGTGAATCTAACCACTGCAATGTCTGACAGTAACGCGATTATGAACTTGTCATTGGAAGGTGGTGAAATCGTTGTATGGAAACATTTGCAGACATGCATCGTTACAGTTGCACTCAATCATTCTTTTCCATAGCACTTGATAATATACTTTTCTAAGCCACTTTAAAAAGTATAGTCTATAGCATTTGGATTAATTGTTTAAATGTTTGTCTCTTTTCATCATATTTTTGAGAATATATATTTCGAAACACTAACTTGATGCATATAAAAAAGAGGTAATGGGATGTATGAAATATTAATGTGAAATGTTAAAGGGAGTGGGGTATGTTTTTGACATTTATGAATGAAATAAAAAATATCGCTGCCATTATGGTTTTTTTCTTATTGCGGAAACAACAGATAACAGTATCTTTGAAATTTTCTCTTGGAACAGACCAAACTAACAGAAATAGTTATTATTCTAATCTTACTTTGCTCAAGCTTCTACTTGTTAGGTAAAGTTCGTGCAGATAGAATAGTACCAAACAATTGCTCTTCTGACGTTAGTGATTCAGGAAAAAAACTGATATCTCTCACTACGAATACATTTGATTAGTGTAACAATAAAATGACGCAACTATAATACTATTGCACATCATTGTATCCAATGATCCAATATCCAACACTTAATTAAAACAAATCCAGGTAAGTTGAATCGATTGGTTGTATCGATTCCAAAATTCGCGTATTGCTGTCCAACTAACCAACTCAAATCTAAATTCCACTAACAATTAATTAACTGGATTATATAATTAGCTGGATGTGGCTACGGGTCCTTATATAACAACTGAGCGAGAACGTTATACTCGTCTGGAATATATTACGAGAAATTTCTGGCGAATTAGTAATTTATATGTTGTTTGTTGTTAATTAAGATTTTTAATATATTATGTGTAATATAATTAAACAAACTAAAATTTAAAACAAATGTAAAATAATAATTTGTAAACCAACTTCTACCTGCTCTGATATAAACAAACTGTTTGTGTTACAACTATCAGTACCAAGTTAATTTATGTTAGAAATGAAAAACTAATTATCCTTAATCGCTGTTATTTAAATTAAATAAATTTGAGAGGGTTTTTGTACAGTTAACTTCATTACATTTTATAACGTTTATAACTTCAACTTTTCTTTTAGTAAC
Source organism: Magicicada septendecula (assembly GCA_034769895.1). Lineage (NCBI taxonomy): Eukaryota > Metazoa > Arthropoda > Insecta > Hemiptera > Cicadidae > Magicicada > Magicicada septendecula. The sequence goes on from CM068371.1 coordinate 287,954,933, forward strand.
TTACTTTCTTCTCAGTTCTACCTAGTTAAGACTTGCCGATGGTACCCAGAGCAGAAATTTGACAATGCCCTTAATGCGATGCTGACGTAAATACGATACATTTTTTATTTACTATACTTCAATTACGACCTTACCAACTGTACTTTATTGTTATTTTAATTGATTATGACTACATGTTTTGTGAAGAGAAAAGATTTTGTTAGAAGTGATAAGTCAAACCCAACAGATACTTCTCGTGTACACAGAAATATATTTGCGATTTGGCAAAATGTAATTGTTAATTTTTAATTTATGCTTACAACCGTTAAAATAAAATAAAACATCATTTAGTTTATTTCCTGCTGACATCACGTTAATAACGTTTAGTAACTTTGTCGAAGTATTTTAAAAAAATTATGAAATCTATCCAACCTCTAGAACATTATACAAAATATTTAGCCTCTCGAAGAATTAGAAAATGTGATATCTTGACAATTGTAAAATGTCTGTACAATTTTAAAATGTATTTTAAGATCACTGTACTGTGGTACAGTGATTATCTGCATTTGGGTAGTATTAACAGAGACGGAATTTTTTGTTTCATCATCATATGCGAGCTGTCACCACCTCTCGTATCCTAGATTCCAGCACCTGCGGTTCTTTGGTCTAACCCTATTCTTTATGCGTTGAGAAGTTCATTTAATTAATCGTTTAAGCCAGTTCTCTGCATGTGGCCATAACACCTCAATCTCTTTCACTCGGTGGTTTCAAATATATTAGTATTTGTTCTCATGTGCCTTCTTAATTCTGAATTTTTTATTTTGTCCGTTCTCATCAACTGGTAGCATCTAGCCAGTAGTTCATTTCCGTAGCTTGTATTTTATATGTATCTCTTTTATTAATTACCCATAATTCAGTCCCATTTGTTGTAATACTTTGTACTATGGTTTTTATATATCCATATTTTGGAAATATGTTGTTATTATATATAAAATGTTACCATTGTCTGATAAGTTCATTCTATTTTTTTAATTATTGAAGAAAGTATTTATATAATTGTTTATTCTTCAATAATATTTCTCTGAATACAAACGTAACTAATATTTAATTACAGTATGTAACAGCGTACTTGTAACAGCATATGTATTTATAATTAGTGTAGGCTTAAGGCATGTAACTATACCGTGGTCCTTTTTTTTTTTTTTTTTGCTGTTTGAGACCGACCAGTATGGTCGGACTCGGGCTGTTTTGGAGACGAGCTCCCTTCAGCCGTGTGGATAAGGGGTTTTTGGGGGGACGTACGCCAGACGATCGGAGCGCAGAGAAGGTGGAGGCACTTAGTTGGGAGAGTACTGTTTGTTGGTTATATTGTGTGAGGTGTAGTGTGTAGCCATACTCGAGAGGGAGAGGTAGATGGATGTGGCCGTTATAATGTTTCTGGGGCATCTTTATTTAAGCATTTTGTTGATTTAGTTTATTTCTTCTTCATATTGTTCTGCGACGTTCTTGCAGGGGGGGGGGCCAAGACTGGGACGTGAGACGCTGGTCGCCAAAGCTGTTGGGTGGCGACAGGGAGCCGTCAAGGGAGGCGGAAGGAACAGATTCGGGTTATGTTCGGGTACGTAAGTGTGGGGAACTAGAGTGTGTGTTTACTGTGAAGAGAAGAGAGTGTTTATCGCGTGTTGGGTATTGAGGCTGCTTTAGGAAGACAGGTCGCTACTGCCTGGGAGAGATAAGTCCGTGGCGGGGGAAAGGTATGTGTTACTGCTTAAACAGGTCTGTGTCGTTGACGCCGGCGTGGTTGGAGGCGAGGGGGAGGACCATTGGCTATTGCGAGGAGCCGATTTAGTAAGTAGGAAGGTCGGCTTGTATTGCGGGTGTTTCTATTAATTGACGGGACTATTGTTTGAATGGAATTGCGGCGGGAGGCTGTGCGGGAATACTTCCAGTTGAGTTTAACAAGGAAGGAATCAAGGTCAGGGAAGCGGGTGTTAAGCGCATACAGGGCGGCATTGGAAGTCTTCGTCAAGCGTGGTCGGCGGTATATGAGTCTTAGGGCCCGTCGTTCTGTGAGACGGTGAAGATCGAGGTAGGCTGGAGAGGCAGTAAGGAGAACTGGGTGTGCATATGTGAGGATGGGTCGGATACATGTAGTATAGATTCGGCCTAGTAAGTCGCTGGAGCAGTGGTTTAGTCGGCTGAGGGTTCTGAGAGAACGGAGGCGGGTACGGGCGATGGTAGTTGTGCGTTTGATGTGTGGTCGCCAGGTAAGTTTGGAGTCAAGCGTGACGCCTAGATATTGGCAATCACGCTTCGGGCGTACTGATGATGGGCCAACGCGGACGGGCGTTGAATAGAAATGCGACATGTTGCGTCCAGTGGAGTTGAAAACACAGAGTTGGGTCTTGTCCGCGTTTACAGTTATTCGCCAAGTATTGCAGTAGGCGAAGAAAGGTTCTAGGATTTGCTGTAATTTGATTGGGATCTGCCGGTGTGCACCTGCTGAGACCCAGTAGGCAGTATCGTCGGCGTACTGGGCTAGGCCTGCAGATGGGTAGGGCAGAGTAGGCGGAGGGGGAGGGTGTCTTTCGTAAAGATGATATAGAGTAGCGGGCTAATGGCGGAGCCTTGGGGGACACCGGCGTGAAGGCTGAAGGGTGCCGAGAGATGCTGACGGACTCGGACTTGTGCCGTGCGGCCATCCAGGAACTGGGAGAGCCATTTGACGATGGTAGGGGGAAAGTGACATCCGAGGATCTTAAAACGGAGGCCATTGTGCCAGACAGAGTCGAAGGCTTTGCGGATGTCGAGTAGGGCTAAGATGGTCGGGCGTTTGCGGGCCGAGTTGTCCTGGATGGCGCTGATGACCCGAACGAGTTGATCGTATATGTTGTAGCCAGGGCGGAATCCGCCCTGGGTACTGGGGAGGACGCTATGAGTTTGTAGGTGGGGATGTATCCTGGCGACGAGGATTTTCTCGAAAAGCCTGGAGATTGCAGGGGTGAGAGAAATCGGGCGATAGTTCGACGGGAGGCTGGCGCTTTTCTTAGGTTTGGGGAACATGAGGACATGGGCGTGTTTCCAGGCCCGCGGGACGTAGCCAAGGAGGAGACTAGCTGTGTACAGATGGGCTAGGGCTTCGATAGCAGTGTCGGGGAGCGCTTTTAAAATCCGGTTGGGGATTCCGTCAGGGCCAGGGGCTGTATTACGGCATTTACTAAGTCGGTCTTGGATGTCGTCTGGGTCTATGGGCCGCTCCAGCGGATGGTCGTGGTCTGCGGTCAGGACGTCGTGTGGAGTGAAGAGGTCTGAGTGAGTGGTTAGAAAAGTGTCTATAGTATTTTCGGCGATGGCGTCAAAGTCCGGGCTAACGGGGTGGCTATGGATGGTCTGGAGAGAGTCCCGAAAGGCAGCGGCCTTCTCCTCATCGCCGACGAGAAGGCGGTCGCCTAACTGGAGAGGGGTATCGGCTTTGGGCGGGTTGTGTAGACGTTTGACCTGTTTCCAGAATCGGGGTGCGTCGTTGTGAAAGGAATCCTGTACAGAAGTACAGAGGCTCTCAATGCGGGAAGATCGAAAGTCTTTTATGGCGATCTTGACGGCATTTGAAAGTCTCCTGTATTCCAAGCAGAGATGCTCGTTCCGCCGATCTCTGTTTAAGAGGCGGCGGATCCAGCGTTTCCGGCGTATCAGTGTAAGGACCGGGGGAGGGAGCCTGAGCTGGGAGTAGCGGACATGTTTCGTCGGTATGGCTTGTGCCATCGCCGTCTGAATAGATGTCGTGATTAGGTCGTTGTAAGCGTCCGTTTGCGTGGGGGTGGTGGGCGGGGCAGGAAGAGGGGATATAAGGGAAGCTAAAGCTTGAGAAAAAAGAGGCCAGTCGGCAGCGTGAAAGTCTGTTACGGCCGTCGTGCGGGGTTCCAGGGTGGGGTATTTTACGTGGCCGTAGGAAATTACAAGTAGAATAGGGATGTGGTCAGAGCCAACATCCGGGCCTTGGGAGATCCCGCTTATTTTACGGGAGATGTCGGCTGAGGTAAACAGCTTATCGGGACAGGTAGGTCGTTGGGCCGGAGTTACCGGCTGGCGGGTAAACGGGGTACGATGGTGCCTGAGACCGAAGTTATTGACCGCCTGAAGCACACTCGTGCCTCGGGCGGTGTTATAACAGTCTCCGAGTTGTCGGTGATGGGCGTTTAGATCTCCGAAGAGAAGTAAACGGGGGTAGGTCATGGCCAAGTGATGGAGGTAGTTGACGTCTATGTCGGCACGTGGGGGGCAGTAGTATGTTGCTATGAAGAGGGGAGGCGAGTTTGCGAAGCTGAGTTTGACTAATCAACTGGTAGCATCTAGCCAGTAGTTCATTTCCGTAGCTTGTATTTTATATGTATCTCTTTTATTAATTACCCATAATTCAGTCCCATTTGTTGTAATCCTTTTTATAAAACATTTTTCCTTTATAAAACTGATCAAGTTATGTAACACGTGCACGCTCGTACTTGTGATTGCTAAAACCAGTGAATTAGGCAAATTTATTACTACAGAAACTTATAACCTGGGAAGGCCAAGGGAGAAGTCGTTACAACTGTTCTCATACATTATTCACAGTCAGGCGGTGAGTAAGAGAACAGAAACTTACGACGTGCGATTTAGTCTTACCTCCCAAGCTGATTAAATTTTAGGCCTACACTATAATCAGAATAAACGTATTACTTAAATTAAGTTAGTTACTGTTACATTTTCTTACTGTACTTTATCTGCTGTGTACAACTTGTATTCCTTAATCTCTTCTTAGATACCATTCCTGATCCGGTTAGTTCTTATTGCTTCAGTATATTGAAGTTCCACTCTCAAAATTACGGCATGGCGTAATGTTTCTCATTACCAGCGTTACTCCTGTTGATCCATTCGGCATGCCGTCAGCAATACAATACATTCGTCATGCCTTCTTACGTACTACAGATTAAGACTTTGATGCTGTGTTTTTGTAGCACGTTTTTTTAATACAAAGATGTTTATTACTCTGTCTGCCTGTTTAATTCTAAGTAGTCTTCTGTATGGTTTTTACATGTTCGATCTAGATAACGGGAGCAATCCACCGTGTTAGACGCCCTGTGCAACGTCTGTCTGCCTCTATTAACAAAAATGCCTTGGCGTCACGTTGAACGAAATGATGCTTCCCTGGGAGAAAGAGTTAAAATTAAATAAGAATGGATTCAAGGATAGCAAAAATGTATCGGTTCGTAGACGGAAGTTTCTCCTACAACATATAATTAAAAGAGCAAAGGGAGTTCTTAGTTTTACCTCGACCGTTTGACATTTGTCTATCTGTCTATCTATTTGGAGTATGCTTCACGATAACTTTTGAACGCATCGATAAGCTTTCGTAAAACATGGTATGCACATTCATATTTTTGTCCTAAAGAACCCCATTGATTTTTGAGATTGATCCCTCCAAAAATAGGGATTGCATAGAAAAAAATATAAGAGGATCAAATTTATGAAAAGTCACAAAAACCCATGGGGGGTATCAAATTGAAACGCAATCCCCCCTCCACATGTGGGCGACTGTCAAACACAATCTAAATATAGCGTTCATTTTTAAAAATTAGAAAATTTTTAAAGTTTAGGAGCTAGGAGTTCAGAAGCATGGAATGTAATTAAATCATTACGAACGAATAGGAAGGATAAAACCTATATTCAATACATACAAGACAATGAGTGGGAGACACACTATAAAAACCTACTTACGGAGCGTGGACAAGAATTCCTGAATAACGATGGAGAAAAAATAGAGACAGAAACAGAAAATAGAATTACTATAACGCCAGCAGAAATAAGGAAAGCAGTAAACTCAACGGAAAACAACAAAGAATCAGGCCCAGTAAGGTTAGTAGCGGAACTAATAAAGTACGGAACCGAAAAACTTATGAGAATGATAGGAAGAATGTTTGAGAAGGTTATAAATGGAGAAGATTTACCGGCGGAATGGAAAGAAGCACAAATTACATCGATATTTAAAAAGGGCAATAGAAAAGACTGCGAAAACTATAGAGGCATAAGTATCATTGCAACAATGGGAAGGCTGTATGGTAGGGTGTTAAGAAATAAAATCGAGGAAAAGATAGAGGGAAAGATTGGAGAAGAACAAGCAGGTTTTACAGCCGGGAGATCATGCGTAGACCAGATATATACAATCCAACAGATCATAGAAAAGAAAAAAGCGAAGAACAGGGAAGTACATCTAGCGTTTATCGACCTTAGAGAAGCACATGATACAGTACCCAGACAAGAAATGTTTAAAGCTCTATCACAATTGGAAATACCGAAAGTCCTGACGCAAGCGGTAAAAAATATATATAAAAACAACAACGTACAAATTAAAGTAGGTAACAAAATTGTCTGTAGGTTTAAAACATCCAAAGGGTTATTGCGAGGCTGCTCAACATCGTCCACGCTGTTTAAGATATTTTTTGGAAAAGAAATGCCATGGAATGGGAATACCGATACGAAATGAACACCTGTACACACTATGCTTCGCCGATGACCAGGTAGTTATAGCCCAGGATGAAGAAGATCTAAGCTACATGGTCAGAAAGCTGAATGCAGAATACACAAAGATGGGATTGGAAATAAACATAAAAAAGACTGAATACTTGGCAATTAGAGATGAAGAAGCAACAGATTTAGAAGTAGACGAAAATGTTAAAATTAGAGGAACAGACAAATTCAAGAACCTAGGGTTTACACTGAATAAAGAAGGCACAACGGAAGAGGAAATAAAAAGTAGATTAGGGCAGACTAGAACAGGGATTAGACAATTACACAGTGTTATATGGGACAAAAATATTGGAAAAAGCACCAAAAAAATTATATATCAGACCATAGTCCAAAGCATTATGACGTATGCAGCGGAAGTATGGGTTATTAACAAAAGGAATGAAAGAAAGATTCTTGCAACGGAGATGGAATATCGGAGGAGGTGCTGTGGAATAACGAGAGCAGACCGAATAACAAACGAGGAGATCAAAAGAATAATGGAAACGGAAAGAAGTGTAATTGACTACATCGAAGAAAAAAGATTGGTGTGGTACGGTAATGTCCGGAGAGCCCAAAATAGGTGGATCAACATAGTGACGGAATGGAGTCCATTAGGAAGGAGAAAAAGGGGAAGACCGAGAAGATCTTGGAGGGACGAAGTGGATGAATCTATGCAACGTATAGGACTTGAGGAAGGCCAATGGGAACATCGGGAGAATTGGAAAGCCAGGTTGAAGGAAGGGAGACGTCACAAGCTGAAGCAACCCTAAAAAATATAGAAAATATTTGACTTTGGTGCCCAAAAAGTAAGTGAAAATTTTTATAAAATTTAAAATTGCAAAAAATCATATGGGGTATCAAATTAATGAAAAGTTTAGTTAACACCGGAACGTAGTGTTAGGTTTGGAAATTCCAAACTTTTGGTACCCCATAAAAGATATAAAAATAAAAGAAATTCTTTAAAAGACGGTAAACGCTACGAAGAAGAAGAAGAAGAAGAAGAAGAAGAAGAAGAAGAAGAAGAAGAAGAAGAAGAAGAAGAAGATAATATGACGACACACTGCTCTGGTCGTACTTCAAATGGCGCCGTATGCACACACTGCGGACTCATCATGCCGTGCTGTTCACACGTACGTATTCCAGAAGTTTTTCAAGTTTATTGCGTCTTTCATAATAGACACTGTAAGCTCTACTCCTTATATCAGATTTAATATGTTTCGTGAAGTTTACTTTGTTCTGTGCAACCGATCTCCTTCTGATTACATTATTCATATTTACTGGTGAGTAAGAGAACAGAAGTATTTCTGTATAAAGGTGCGATCTAGCGTTTACCTGTCAAGCTGATTAAACATTAGGCTTAACTATAATACAAACATTAGGCTAGATAGCACAAATCTTGTCACTAGAATACTTAAATACTTATTCTAATAGCTAGAAATCTTTTGAAAATAATAACTAACACTTGTTATGAGTAGAATAAGATTTTGGCCTATCACTTCCCTTCAACAACAATTTGTACTCGAAGATTTAATTAAGTGATTTGAAACACAAAACTTTCACACGGCTTGAATGATTATAAGTAACTAACACCGGAACAAATATCCGAGGTGACAGGAAATTTGTTATCTATAGGGATTCACTTAGTTTTCTAATTGCCTTGCGATTCCGGTGACTAACAAGTACATTAGCTTTAGAGCTTTTTGAACCCTTCAGTCCTTTACATTTGCTATCAAAGTTTTACGTGTCTGCTTCAGTACAAAACTTCCTTTACCATTTCGGATATATTTTAACTGACTTCTAAGTGAAACTAAAAGTATAAAAAGCTTTGGCTCTAGAGTTTGAGCCTGTAAACCGCTTTAACATGATAAGAATTATCATCACTAGTCAGCTCTTTTCATTATATTTGTGGATGACATTTAATATTTTATATCCGTCTACTCTACTCAAGGTAGCGAGCGAAAATAAAAAAAGGCAGCAGAAAACGGATGTCTAAAATTAGCAGGTAACCTCAGGAAATAAACATTTTCTGGAAATAACGTTTTCTATTTTTGCTTTACCATTACTTTAACCGATAAAACTACTAAAAAAGTAAGTAAGCCGTTAACGGATAAATTTCATAAATTATTATTTACTGATGCCAAATAAATCCTTAAAATGGCTGGACAGTAATGTGGTAATTCTCGCATTAATAGGTTGGCTAATCTGTACGTTTTCAAATTGTGCTTATCATGTTTTTACAACGTTACAGTTGTCCGAGCTACGGCAGGCGGCAGACGTCATTACGTTTGCTCGCTTGTTCTGTCATCATTAATTTTTCTTGTCGTCAGACAATCATTGTAGGCCTTAAGCCACAACATATATTGCATACTTGCAATACATTAGCAATACATTGCTAATTCTATTTCATGTAGCTTGAGTGACGCGTACTCGCGCCTCAAGTCTTACGACAATTCATACGACATTCGTCTAGGCCTTAGGCCTTAACATTTTAATCTGAGTGCCCCACATTTGCGCCTCATCTAACATGTAGCGTTCTTAACGACTCTGTTTATTCAAAATTAAAATTTGTTCAGACTTGGCCAATCTCAACACCATGATTTAAGTGTACAGCATGAACTTAATAAATGTATTATACAGTCCACTATCGTCATTATTCTGCATCCTGGCAATAGCACCACAAACATCATTCTTCCTAATAGAACATTTTTTGGTACACACGTGCCGACATCAACATTTTTTAGGTCCACCCGGACCGGATCTCAACAATGGCCAAAATTACAAAGATACGAAGTACTTCCAGAAAGAACACTGTGTAAGTGGACAATAGGTGACTGGGGAAGGAAGTTTTGTAAAGAGGCCCTAGTGTCATACAAGAACATTCATTCCACAAGGATTAATGCAGAGGAAAAGGAATTGGTAAACTAGATATAAACTTAAAAGTAAAGTAATAGACTTTGCTCAGGGTATAATTTGGCATTGTAGTGAAACAATTAAGAAGTCGCACTCCATAAGGGTTCAAAGGTTCAACTTGATACTAATTATTGCATTATTTTCTCGTACGTTTCTATACAGACAAGGAACGCAATAATAAAACTGAATACTGCATTGCATTGCATTGCAGTGTATAAAGTTAGTACTCTGCACAAGAAAATGCAATTTTGATTCTGTTCATACTGCATTCCATTTATTCTATTCTATTCAACGTCAACTATATTTAATGCACTTCTGTAATACACTGTTTTAACATGGGAATATTCAGGAAGTTCTTATGTTGTAAGTATGATGTAAATCCATTTGTAAACTATCTCGATGTTGTATGTATAGACATTTCCGTTCGATTATTAGTCCGTATACCCAACACGGGAACTAGTCCAACTTAAACAGTTATCTGGTAGAAATAATCAAAAACTTACCGAAATGAATTCAGTAAAGTTCGTGCTATTATCACTGAAAGAAATTTAAGTAATTAGTTTTTTTTAAAGTGAATCTCCCACGTCTTATTTTGAAACCCTCTTATTAAATTAAAAGCTTCGAGTAGTATGAATTTGAATTTAAAATGGTAGAAACTAATTTATAGACATGTCGATTAAGTAGAGATAACTCAATACATTACAGTATAAATTATGACGCAGCTCCTGTCATTAATCTATTCCCAATTAACAATGTATTCACAACGGAAATCTGTTTCAACGATTTTCATTCTAATAATAACGCAATCCTTTCTTCACTTACAAATCTCACAAATGTGAGAATAATGTGTTTTTATAAGTGACGTATCACTATATAACCAATTATCATGACTTATTATTATTAATAATAATTTTTATTTATTTATTTACAATTTTTATTTACAGAATTAAAAAATTAATTAAATTATAATCTTTTCTTAGACAAATTAATAAAATAGGAGATAGCTGGTTTGATAGGTAGCAATGTTTCACCTATGTCACGGTGTTACATTAGTTTTTGTTTTAAAATTAAAGTCCTTTATTTAATTTAAATACGATTTTTAAATTTTATATTACAAACAGCGTAAGGACTGGTAGAAAATTGTAAATGATAAGAGTCACTTTTTATTTTGTCATTTATAATTGTTACGTACATGTATAATATTGGATTCATTTGTGTATGTAGAGTCTGATAAGAGTTGTAAAGAGATAAATGTTTGTCCCACTCGATTTTGTTAAATTGCTAAAGAAAAGTGTAATTTTTAAAATTTTTCTAACAAAATGAGATTGTCCTCACAAGTAGCTTAGTGCTGTAATATTAACAGAAATGATATATTGCAACAGTACGAATGTATATGGTACTGTGCATTGCACAATTAGTTAAGATAATTTGTGTAAATTAAATAAATAATCAATATTGTCAGGAGTATAATAATTCAGATAGAAAGCTGTAAAAGTGAACAACGAATTTGCCTGCTTGAACAGGTAGGTCACGCCACACACAGCTGCGTCTGTGTACACGTGTATCTTACGTGTGGGAGTGCAGCCAGTTAATTCCTGCAAAGCCTCACCCCTAAATAAACGTTAATAAAATAATAAATTATTTAAATTGTGATAAGTGTGTGTGAAATATCACAAAACAAAATACGCCACAGTGTAAATAATATAAATATAAAGACGCACGCGTATACGAAAGATTGTGCGAAAATAATAAAAAGTGCAAATACAGTGCAAATAAATATAAATAAAACCTATAATAATTGGGATAAAGAAAAACGGTTAACACACAGTTATACACATAAAAATTACCGACCAGATGAATATCGGGTAATTCACAAAAGACTTCGCATGTTGCGAAGATAAGTGAAATAAGTGTGTAAATAATCGTGTTTGTAAAAGGACGCTACAGCAGACTGATTCCTGCAGAGAATTGTCGAAACATGATTTTTGCGCCCTAGACTATAAATACGCGAGACACACCAGCCTTTTTCTCTTTCTCGTTCGACCACAGCGGCAGCCGGAGGCTATGCCCGGCAACTTCAACTCTTTCTCGATCAACCACAGCGGCAGCCAGAGGCTATGTCCGACAACATCATCACCTTCGTGAGATCGCCGCTGCAGCCAGAGGCTGTTACGGGAGACGAGGAGCAGCACACTACATGGCATAGATTCCAGACGTAGAGTACGAGTCATCGGACTACCGAGAGGATCCGGAGGACGAGGAACGGACTCCACGACTATACGACTACGGAGAATCAACCAGGATCAAGGACTTAGGACCAGAAGAGGATACGCTGAGGAACCGCCACGATTAAGGTGAAAGAAAGCCATATATTCATCCAAACGAAAGACTTAATCAAAGACTAACATTGAAAAAAGATAGACAATATAAGTTCAAAAAATGTAATTAATAATTTGTAAATGTAACTGTTCTTGTATAGTAATTATAGTAATATTTGAATTATGAAAGTATATTTTTGAAATGATAATTTATTGGAAATATTTAAATTAATTTTGAAAGAATAGTAATTTTTCTAAAGTAATTAATGTCACAAATTAGTAAAGCATATGCAACAACAATAAGAATTTGAAAAAAGAAAGATTAGAAAATTTAATAATAATTTAATCATAATATATTGAGCAAGTCGAGAGCAATATTATATAATAAGCGATGTTAGTTATAGTTATAAGATTATTTTATGTTTCTACGTAATATGAGATTACTTGTATTTATTAACAAGGAGGTGTACTACGAGTACACATACACATGCAAATAATAATGAGTTTTTAGCTCGCAATTTAAATTAAAGGTTTAATTAATAAATGTTTTGAAAGATTCTAAACAATTCACGTTGTTATTATTATTATTAGGGTTACACCCATTGAATATTTATAACGTAAGTATCGTCAACGATATAGATAGACAACATAGTCAAAAACGTTGTAATATTCTTTCAATACTCCTCAACTTTGTGGAAGATTTGAAACGTACTGGTATGTATATAGAGGCTATTTATGTTTTCACCCAAAAGATATAACTACTAATGCTATAGCCATAGAAACAGTACCTTTTATAATAAGCATTTTTATGTTTAAAAACTTTTATGCTCTTTCAACACTAAGAAACGGCCATCTAAGCTTATTAATTTGTTCATTTAATTAATGACATTCAGTGTATTTACTCTAGTGAATAATGTCAGAGACAGGATCAGTTGACCCGGGCATAACAATAACATCCCGTTACGTGCATCTGCGGTTAGGGAACCTAACAGATTTTGAAAAGGAAGAAACTGAAAGTCTTCCCAATTTCCATTTAGTAACAAAACAGTCTTGTGATAAGGAAGTCTGAATATTGGTTCCAACATAATTATTAAATGTGTTATTGCTTAGCAATACAACCAGTTATTTATCAAACTGTTTTTACTTCCATGTTCAATAAGGAAATGGAAGTATGGTGATGGCAAAAAAAATCGTGTTCGAGATAATTGCAGATTCTGATTGTACTACCCTCAAAACATGAACAAAAGTCATTTTTCGAAAAGTGTCTGTGTATGTGTCTATGTGTCTGTCTGTCTATAGATTTTTTTTTATGGCAAACGATAAGAGCCGCAAATTGAAACAGAATCAAATAATGTTTTGCATACAGCCCTGAATTGTAGAGTACTCAAGATCTATTGTTTTTGGTGAAGATCGGTTAAGGGAAAGGGGTAGTTTACCTGCAACATTTTTTTATCAAGGGTAATTTTTTACCTATGGCAAACGATAACAGCCGAAAATTCAAACAGAATCAAATAATGTTTCGCACACAGCCGTCAATTGTAGAGTTCTCAAGATCTTTTATTTTTGGTGAAGATCGGTTAAGTGAAAGGGGTAGTTTACCAGCAACATTTTATGTTTTAACAACGGTAATTTTTTTCTATGGCGAACGATAACTGCCGCACATTCAAACAGAATCAAATTTGTTTTGCATACGTTCCTGAATTAAAAAGGACTGAAGGCCTGTTGATTTTGGTGAATATCGGTTAAGGGAAAGGGGTGTTTACCTGGCACGTTTTAAGTTTTAACAAGAGTAATTGTTTCTATGACAAACGATAACTGCCGCACATTCAAACAGAATCAAATAATGTTTTGCATGCATCACTAAATTGTAGAGGACTCAAGGACTATTGATTTTGGTGAAGATCATTTAAGAGAAAGGGGTAGTTTACCAGCAACGTTTTATGTGATAACAAGGGTAATGTTTTCTATGACGAACGATAACTGCCGTAAATTCAAACAGAATAAAATACGTTTTTGAACACCTTCCTTAATTACAGAGTACTCAAGGTCTGTTGATTTTGGTGAAGATTGGTTAAGAGAAAAGGGTAGTTTACCAGCAACGCTTTATGTTTTAAAAGGGTATTTTTTTCTATGACGAACGATAACTGGCGCATATTCCAAGCGAATCTAGTAATGTTTTGCATACGTTTCTAAGTGTTTAAGTACTCAAAGTCCGTAGATTTTGGTGAAGATCGGTTAAGGGAAAGGAGTAGTTTACCTGCAACATTTTATGTTTTAACAACGGTAATTTTTTCTATGGCGAACGATAACTGCCGCACATTCAAACAGAATCAAATTTGTTTTGCATACATTCCTGAATTGAAAAGGACTGAAGGTCTGTTGATTTTGGTGAAGATCGGTTAAGGAAAGGGGTGTTTACCTGGCACGTTTTAAGTTTTAACAAGAGTAATTGTTTCTATGACGAACGATAACTGCCGCACATTCAAACAGAATCAAATAATGTTTTGCATGCATCACTAAATTGTAGATGACTCAAGGACTATTGATTTTGGTGAAGATCATTTAAGAGAAACGGGTAGTTTACCAGCAACGTTTTATGTGATAACAAGGGTAATGTTTTCTATGACGAACGATAACTGCCGTAAATTCAAAAATAATCAAATACTTTTTTGCAGACGTCCCTAGATTGTAGAGAGCTCAAGGCTCGTTGATTTTGGTGAAGATCGGTTAAGGGAAAGGGGTAGTTTACCTGCAACATTTTATGTTGTAACAAGAGAAATTTTTTCATGAAAGACGATAACTGCCGTAAATTCAAACAGAATCAAATAATATTTGACATATGTGTCTGAGTTGTAGAGGACTCAAGGCCTGTTGATTTTGGTGAAAATCGGTTACGGGAAAAGGGTAGTTTACAAGAAACATTTTTTGTTGTAACAGAGTAAAGTACTTAATTTTGATAAATAAAGTATCCTGATAAGAAGATTTTCATAATCCACTCTAGAAACGTAGATGAAATATCTATAAATGAAGAGGCTAGTTGAACGGGGTGGGGGTAATTTTTATTTATATGTCAGGTGTACTACGTTATCGGCAACAAAGAAGTATTTTGTTGTTAAAATTCCTTCCTTTTCTGTTTGGGTTTGATCCAATTTTTTTTTCTACAAAACCAGACGTTTCGGTAGTGCTATCGACTGCCATCGTCAGTGAAAATTGAGTGCACTATCGTGAGGTGGTATACGTTAGTGATCACAGTACTGTGGTTAAGGCTGAAGAAAGAAGTAGTTTCTATGGAAATAGTTCATTTCGAAAAGTATTTTAAATATAAATCTTAGAACATGGAAGTCATGTATGGTTCTCCATACCGATATTTAAATTTAGTATCCAACTAAAACTGGAATAAAATACTGAATAGCTCTTTTAAAGATGTGGCAATAGAATAACACATATAGACTAGTACTGAAATATTAAAGTAACAAAGTAACATTAAACTAGACTAATAACTTATTTACTATAGCTGGTGACTAGCTTATTGGTAGCTGGTGGCTTACTTCATTTTTAAAAGTTGCATGTTAATAAACGTACAATATCTGAAAACACAATCCACATTGCCCCAGTGGCATACGTATAGATTACAAAGTAGATTAATATGTATGACTTCCTGTGTGTAACACTCAATCATTAGCCACTGAGTTTTACTTAGTACAAGGACGTGTAAAATGTACATTCTGTAACATTTAAACAATACACGTACTCTTATGTTATGCATTTAAACAGTATATTTATATGTTCGTAAAACAGTATGTAGACTCTGTGTATTTAATTTTACAGGGATTTGGAAATAAACAACAATGATTTATCGATTTTTGCTTGCGTGTGTTACAGAAATTATTTTCTAACTGTTTACGTAATAACGTTTTTTCTTAATTTATAATTTACAATTAATTTGTTAGTAAGTAATGTTACTGAGTTTTTATATAAATTACATATTTTTAATATAGATATATCATATTACATTAAAAACAAGTCAAATAATCTTGTAGTCATTTTAAACAAAAGTGAAACCGTACTATGTTTGTTTACAAGTAGGTAAGTACAATTGTTACTATTAATTTTAATTCTTTGTAAAGCTTCGTGAGTGTAGAAGACATTCATTAATTTAGCCATTAAAAATTGCTAAAAGAAAATTTATACTATTAAAATTAATTTTATTTTTTGAACTAACTATTAACGTTAATTTATAGGTAGAGTAAGGTGGGCTGTGACTGCTCATCGGGTAAGACTGCGCAGTGCTAATTTCTAGTGTATTTGTGGCACAGTTGGTGCGACTGAATAAGCAGCTGTTTCAGTTTTGTTATTAAAAATTTAGTTTTGTCAAACGACGTATGGCCCACATTTTCCATTACATCCGTCTTCCTGTCTATTGTTCCATATATCATCAGTTAATTTTGCGTAATGCCATTTATTCATCTTGCCACCTTCTTCTAGGTATTCCTGATGCCGCCTCTCCATAAGTTTCCTCACGAAAACTATCACCGGTAGCCTTTTTATATATCCACTATTTTAACTGTAATTGTATTTCCCTAGGGAGTTTTCTATTCCTTACCATTATCTTGCGCAATTTTGACACTTTTGATCTGAGAGAGAGAGAGAGAGAGAGAGAGAGAGAGAGAGAGAGAGAGAGAGAGAGAGAGAGAGAGAGAGAGAGAGAGAGAGAGAGAGAGAGAGAGAGAGAGAGAGAGAGAGGGAGGGAGAGCAAGGGAAAGAAAGAAGCGACTGTAAAGCAGATTTTGGGCTCTTTAAATATCAAATCTATAGGTAATAGAATAAAACATGAATTCTGGTCCTCCAAATCGGAGTTTGAGTTCCCAAGAACAATATGTAAACCCCCAAGAACTGATTTCAAATAATCGTTGGAAATTGTTTCAGTTTATTTCCGGTATGTAGAGTAAGGTAAGGTATGACTGCGCATCGGGTAAGACTGCGCAGTGCTAATTTCTAGTGTATTTGTAGCACAGTTGGTGCGACTGAATAAGCAGCTGTTTCTCCAATGTGGTTGGAGTACATCGACGTGATGAGACGCTGCGGAAACGACCCCTACTTTGATCCAGGTAAGGTTTACTGTTTTTAACGTTTCTACTGTTAATTTCTGTATGAGAATATACTTGTGTATTTCCTTTAGTATTGTTACGAGAAGCCTACCGAACAACCCAGAACATTCTCCACACTTCCCCCCGTCCAGTGTGGCAGGTGTTGCCCAGTCAAGTTTGTTCTAGACTCGTCAAGAGGGCATTTGGGATACGCATTACCGTCCGCATTAAGTGGCGTGTAAATTAAGGATGGAACGTTAATTTTAGAACTCTCCGCGACTTATAAAAGCAGAGCGTCTGGCATTGTCAGTTCAGTTACGTGAACGATTTTTGTTAGCGCGGATCGAGTGTTTATCAAAGTGAAAAATTATTGTGTTTTATAATTGTGCGGGACAATTGTGTTTTATATTAGTTGACATTTTTTTGCGCGTGAACGATTTTTATTTAATTTGTTGTAAGAGACTATCTTCTTAATTACAAACTGTTTAACTGTGATAATTAAAGCTGGTGATTAGTAACTTTGTCTGGTGTCTTGTATTTTGTTTTCCACTGCAACATACGACGATCACTAGACCGTCGTAACAGAGGTGTCAGAAGTGGGAAAGAACGGTTAACAGTGGAAACAGGGGACACTTCGTAGAAGAGTGGTGTTAGTGGTAGTTGATAAAAATAAAATGGAAGTTTAATGAAGAAAGTTGTTAGTGGTTAAAATCACAAGCAGAATTATCACTGTTGCACACCACTATATAAACATTATTCCGATTAGCGCTTTCAAGCTTCACAGCTCATCGTCAGATCGGAAAATGATCCTCAGATTTTCCGATCTGACGATGAGCTGTGAAGCTTGAAAGCGCTAATCGGAATAATGTTTATATAGTGGTGTGCAACAGTGATAATTCTGCTTGAAAAATAAAATGGATACCAGTCAGATGATAGAAGCATTCCAAGCAATGCTACGGCAAAGATAGGAACAACAAAAAGAAGAACAAAGACTGGAAAGAAAAGAAGCAGAAAAACGGCAAGACGAAAAACGTAAGCGTGAAAATGGAACACTAGAGAGACGGCAAGAAGAAGAATTCAGTCGTCAAGCAGACGACGTTAAGCCGTTCGTACAAGAGGACACCACTGCCAAATTCGTCCTATTACTAGGTGAGGTGAACAAAAAGTTGATAGAATATCTGAAATGGAAAAATCTGTGTCTACTATGAAAATAAATATTTCAAGTTTAAAAATTTCTATTACAAACGCAATAAAACAAATTAAAAAGGAAGCCGAACATTTAGTGAAAGAAATAGTTGATAATGAAAGACCATTAAGAAATGCTGAAGAAGATTCAAAATATCAGAGAAATCAAACTGTAGGGCCAGTTTACGCAAGGGCCCCAACCTTTAATGAGAGAATTCACTGGGAAACTTATATTCGCCAATTTGAAGCTCCCGCTCGCTTAAATAAATGGTCGAAAGAAGAGAAAGGGCTTTCATTCATTCTTGGTTTAAAATGTCCTGCCGCAGAGCGAATACAGAAAGTGCCATCTGACAGCCAGAACATCTATGCCGAATTAACAAAAGCTCTGGAATTACGGTACAATGACCAGCATTTGTGCGAAGTGTACCGTGTTCAACTTAAAGAGAGGCGACAACGTTCAGGGGAGAGCCTTTAAGAGTTTGAAGGACATGTCGACCGACTGACGAGATTGGTTTATCCCGAAAAATCGGAGGACTTCTGTAAGTGGATTTCTGTCATTATTTTTATTGACGGTATCAGAGATAGTCAATTAAAACAAGTGTTAAGAATGGCACGGCATGATAATAAATCAGACGCTTTTGTTCATGTTCTCCGTTTTGAAGCTGCCAAGTCGGCGACGTACATTAATCAAAGTATGCCATCACGTTGTAACCAAACGGATCCACTATCACAGTATTGCCATAACTTACAGAATAAAGAGACAATTCAAGAACAACAGTTTAGGAAGTCAGCGGCGCCACAACGATCTTTCGAACCAAAGGATAAAGACAGAAAATCGAAGTGTTACAACTGTGGGAAACGTGTAACCCACACGTCGAGGTAGACTGCTGGAAGAATAAAATACCGAGAGAAAGGAGTGATCGCACCAATTGGAGAAGTAAAGCCCCAGAACAGCACACAGTTTCCACATTACATAAGACTAGTGGAAACTTGACCGTTAATGGATTTGCGGAAGGTAATCAAACATCATTTACAGTTGACACGGGCGCTACAGTGTCTATTGTGCACCCTGACTTAATCAGCAACCGACGGCCTCAGATTACCTCTTGTACAATACAGACTGTGACTGGAAGCTCCGTCAATGTGCTAGGAAAGATAGACGTACGTGTACGCCTGGGTCTTCTCGAGTTTAGCCACCAAATGCTTATTGTAGGCATTGCTGATGAAGTGATTCTTGGCACGGACATTATGAATGCCTAGGCATTCGTTTTGGACTTAAGAGAGAACGTCATGAAGGTTGGCCAAGAGAAGATAAAGCTTTGCATGGCTAAAATGTCAGGGTCTGCCAACCATTCAATCAAGCAAGTGGCATTGGCCGAAGAAGAAGTCAACAGGTCTGGTCAAGAGGAACCTTTCCTATTCTAGGCGGAAATGGAAGAAGAATTAGCAGAAGAAGTACAAATACGTGAAAAGGCAAAAGAAGTGACTGGAAAGCCAACTATGGGTGTTAAGGAAAAACCCTTGTTTGTTTCTGAGTTAATAGAAGCGCCCGGGGGAAAAGTTGCTGAAGATGAGATTACGCAAGAGGTTGCTGACGAGAACGAAACAGACTTGGATCAGCCAGTGGTGTTTAGGTCTTCAGTACATGACGCAGCGGGAGTCATTCCAGCAGAACTAGCGGTTGAGCGGAAGACTATAATTCCTGGGAACTTGGTGTTCGAATCACATGAGACTGAATTCGAAGAACAGGAGAATTATCTTTTACATGGACGTCCACCTAGATCGCCTGGCCAAGCCAAAGACGGTTTGCCAGTTCGAGACGAACAGGCTTAAGGAGGGGGTGGTGTTACGAGAAGCCTACCGATGAACCCACAACATTCTCCACTCTACCCCCCGTCCAGTGGTGCAGGTGTTGCCCAGTCAAGGCCGCGTTCAAATTTGTTCTAGACTCGTCAAGAGGCCACTTGAGATACGAAATACCGTCAGCATTAAGTAGCGTGCAAATTAAGGATGGATAGTTAATTCTAGAACTCTGCGCGACCTAGAAAAGCAGAGCGTCTGGCGTTGGTAGTTCAGTTACTGTATGTGAACGATTTTTGTTAGCGCGGATCGAGTGTTTGTCGAAGTGAAGAATTATTGTGTTTTATAATTGTGCGGGACAGTTGTAATACAATTGTGTTTTATATTAGTTAACATTTTATTGCGTGTGAACAACTTTTAGTTGATTTGTTGTAAAAGACTATCTTACTGATTACAAACTGTTTAATTGTGATAATCAAAGCTGGTGATTAGTGACTTAATTGGTGTCTTGTATTTTGTTGTCCACTGTACCATAGGACGACTAAGGAGACCGTCGTAACAGTAGTTTGTTAAATTAAAAAAGCGGTAGTACAAGCTTAAATATCTTTAATTCTTAGTTATTTTATATACAACTGATGAAGAAATCACATCAACAATGTAATGACAAATATTCTTACTAGTATGGTGACTGTGGGGGGAAAGACTGCGCCAGACTGCTAGAGGTAAGACTGCGCACGCGCATACCCCGCCTTGAGTAGTATTACACTTCTTATTTTCAATGAGTAATTTACCTTTCAGACATTTTAACTATTTTATGTGAGTAACATTACTGTAAAAATAAATAGGAATCAATTAAAAGTAATTAATTGTTATGAATATCATATAAAATTCCTGGAAATTTTTTTCTGATTTTCCTCTATTTAAAATACAATTTTAAATTTTATGATAGATAATTTTTTTATAAGTTTTTTAATAATAATTTTGCTTAATTTTATGCTGCTATTAAAATTATTTTCTCAACTTTATATTAACCAAATGTTTAACACTATTTGTTTTAAAATTGTTAAAGTTGTAACTTTATTATATTATTTTCTACATTTTTACGCCACAATAACAATATCCTATTATTTCCTTTCAGGTCAATAATGGTGCGTAATCGAGTAAGAACTTCGCAGCGAACTACATGCAGTGAATCAACAATAAATGAAGCTCGAGAAGGATTGTCAAAAGCGAATCTAAAAGGCAAGTTGCTGAATCGTTGGGAATGCCAGAATCTACATTACGTCTGAGGCTTCAGCAAGCGTATACATCGAATTCATTAGGTAGATTTAAGCCAAAATTTTCTCTCCAAATGGAAACTCAATTTTTGTCCTACATAAAATCGTTGATAATATGTTTTATGATATTACAGTAAGGGAACTTCGATGTTTAGCATTCCAGTTTGCTGAAAAAAAATCATAGATTCGATAAAATAAACAAATGGCTGGGAAAGACTGGGTATATGAATTCTTAAAAAGGAATAAGGATCTTTCTTTACTGGTATTGGAAGGACTATGGGCTTTAACAAAATGCAAGTGGAAAAGTACTTTAACAATTTAGAAGAATTGTTTATTAAATTCAAATTCTCACCAGCACAATTGTATAATATGGATGAAACGGGTATGAATACTGTTCATCCGAAAATTCATAAGGTCGTCAGCACTTAAGGTAAGAGTTCGGTTAACAGTCGTCAGTGGTGAGCGTGGAGTTACGGTAACGGTAGTTTGTTGCATGAGTGCTTCAGGGGACTTTATTCCTCCTGAATTCATCTTTCCACAAAAACAGGTGAATGATGAATTTCTTACTGGGGCGCCACCATCTTCAATAGCGATGCTTTCCGATTCTGGATTTATAAATTGTGACCTTTTTATTAACTGGCTACATCATTTTCAGTCTCATGTCCGTAGTTGTAAAGAAAATCCGTGTCTTTTGATATTAGACAACCATGAATCCCACGTTACACTAGCTGGCATTGAATTCTGTAGGGAGAACCATATACATTTACTTTCACTGCCCCCACACAGTAGCTATAAAGTTCAGCCACTTGACCGTTCTTTTTTGGGCCTCTTAAACGAATTTATTCTTCTGAATGCGACAACTGGGTGGTAACTTATAAAAAAAAGTATAGCTATTAAACATGTCAGTAGAATTTTCTACAAAGCTTACACAAAACAGCAACTATTTCAAATGCAGTTAAAGGATTTTAAGTAACAGGCATCCATCCCTTTATAAAAGATATTTTTACAGAGTTATACTTCCTTCCATCTAGAGTGACTGACATTTCAGTAAATGCTGAGAATGCTAAAGCTGCTTCTGGTTCTTCCGGTAGCTTTGAGGTTTGTGCAGTTTCAGAGCCATCTACTGGTAATACTGATGCAATAATTACAGGTAACTGCAACACTTTTGACGAAGGTGAGACGAACCCTCGTACGACGAATCGTTATGTTACAGTTCAAGAAATATCTCCTCTGCTCAAAGCAGAATATAAACAAAAACGGCGTCGGGCTGGCAAGAAGTCAGAAATTATCACTTAATCACCATTTAAACGTTGCTTAGAAATGCAGTTGTCGGACCAAATTAGTAAGATTTCAAAAAAGAGAAAAACCACGGCTCTAATTTTGTTGAAGGGGTTAAACAAAGGAAATGTGTACAAAGACTGGCAGCCCTAAGAAAGATTTCTATTGTCCAGGTGGTAACGGAAAGTACGTGGTTCCTCCTGATGAAGAGCGTAGTACGTGTGAACTATGCAAATGTCGGTGGCATGAAGAATGCACAAAATACGAAGGTGGTATTTTAAAATGTGACATGTGTTAATATAGACTTCATTTCTTTCATCTATTTTACTGTTTTCAAGTGAAACTTTGTCAGTTTTCATTTGCACTTTAGATTTAAATAATGTATAAAAAGTAAATGTTAAAGGACCACAAATTGTTTATAACTAAATTACATTTCTTTTTATCAAAGTCCAATTTTTTTATTTTTAACTTTTTGTTTGAGATATTTTTATTATAAAATTACAGAATTTAGAAATGTTTTTACATTGTATGTATTCCTAACAGAGGTTAACATATGTACTACATAAATAATGTAATATAGGTGAATGGTTTTGTTAAAAATAAATGGAAATTCAAAACAACGCATATGCAGTCTTACCCCACTTTATTGCGCTCTCTTCCCGACCGACGGGGCAAGATTGCGTTTTGTAACGTAAACTAAATAATCAAAATATTATAAAAATGTATAACAATTTCGGCCAATAAATAAAAGCCAAGAGGTTGTTATGCAACAGTGACTTCACATTATCTATATGATATTTTCTCAGTGACGCGTAAATTTAACTTAGCTGCGCAGCCTTGCCCCATCTTACTTTATTCACATTCGTATCATATGTAGTACTGGGTTTTTGAAATCCCTAACCTTACGTTTCTGTGTAATGAAGATTAATAATCGATGTGTAAAGTTAGTATACATCATCTAAAGCAGTGAATCACTTATGTTGGCATCAAGGAGAATTTTACAGGACGCTAAAAAATATGGGCTATTGAGATCTGGTTAACTGTCACGGTGATATAAAATAAATTTTGCGGAGGATTCTAAAAATACGTCTAAAAACGCAAGATAAACTCAAGACGTCATAATTTGCTGTCACGTTGAAAAACCTTTTTTATAATATAAAACCAAATTTACTAATATAATACAAATATAATATATAATACATATACAAATATAATCTACAAATACAATACATTTCTTAATTTAGGCCTACTAAAATACAAACCATGTCACTTCTATTTCCGATTCAATCTTTGTACAATTTTTATTAGACGGAAGCAGAAAGAATAATTTTTGTATCTAATTTCATATTTTCCTTGTGTCTCACTTAGTTAAAATAATCTTTAATTTTTATTAATTTTAATAACCGTCACATTAATAACACATAGGCCAATGTTACCTAAATTATTCTACCATAAATACAAATATAAGTCGTTGAAAAATTTAAATGGAGAGACGTGTGATAAAATAACTTAAAGTTAATCTTAACCTTTTAATGGATTAAGGTTAAGATTCTCATTCTTTGACGAGTCTCTGAATTACATCATTCATGCTACATGTTATAGTATACTCCTATACAATACTTTAAAGTGCAGGAAGACCTGCTAATTTAGATCTAAAACATCGCTGAACATAGGATATCAGGTGGAAGTAATATGTTTATTTTGATAATGTACTTCTAAAAAGTCGTTTTGAATAAAGAAATTTTAGCGTAACTAATTTCCATAATTAGGTAATTACAAATTAATGTAAATTGTTTACAGATAAAAGCCAGCATTAAGAGTAACCTTGTTAGTTGTAGTGGAGGTGTTTCAAATTTTATTTACAGAAATAATCACAAACGGACGTAGTATTCAACATTAAATAAAAATTTCTGAATGCTAAAGGAAATAACGTACCTAGGAATATAAAATAAAGTTCCTTAGGCTTATATATTATATTTAGTTTATATTTATATTTATATATATTTATATTTATATTCTTACATTTATATCATAGATTTTACTTCTATGAGAACCTAGATAACGTGGAACGAAGGAACTAGAAGACTGATATTATTTGAATTGTAAGGTTGTAGTAACTTATTAAAATATAGGATGGATAGACAAGGTCAGCAAAGAAAAGTTCTTAGCAAGAGTGTAAGAGTATGGTGGTTTTGGGGATTCAAAAATTACATTGAATGGCATGTGAAGGGATTTTATTATTACTATGTTGATCTTAACTTCACTATAAATTCTAATCTACCATTTCTTGGCACTGAGAATGAGAATTCGTTAGGATAAAATAATAAAATAAGCAATACTTGGAAAATAATGTCTCAAACACTTAACATAATTTTACTTTTGTTATTTATACAGTATATTGCAAGGAAACAAACATTCACACTATGTGAATATATGGGGACACATCTACAGTAAGCCTTAGTTGGTGTAAACAGGCGTGATAAGACGCTATTGTTATTAGCATAAGTACTGCTTGTTAATGTAGTTTAAAACGGCTACAATGCAGTGTAGTGTGAAAGTGAATAAGTGTTGTGTGCGTAACGAATTGTTTGAAGATAATTAACAGTAAGCCAATTAGCAGACATATTATATGTCATTTATATTAGTGTGCAAATTGGAATAACTATTAATAACTAATTATTTTTATATTAAATAAATTTCAATGGCATTTATTCAGCTGACAAATTAATTAGTTATGCAATCAGATGTAGTTAAAAACACGTAGTTTGGAAAGGTCTAGAAACCGGAAATTCATGTCGACCAGTACGTGGTCAATTTTTCCGAACAATCTAGAATGTATTATCATGTAAAAATGACGTCATGTGTGTAGATCTATAAAAGCACTGGTTAGTCTTGAGCTATGCAGTCTCTCAAATTCACTCTAATGTTTGCGGTGGCAAATTCGAGTTTCAGCCAGTTCTTGGAAAGCCGGAGTGTATCGTTAAGGGAGCAACTGAATTAGTACCCCGAATTCAGCCACGGCGTTCGAGATCATCAACGACCGATGGATGTCAACGAGGACTAAATCAGAAGCACATAGGACGGAAAAAAATCCTACGACGAAAACCGGAGATCGACATCCCATCTTAAAATGGCAACGGCCAGCGAGATCGTCTAGACTAATGCATCTTAAAACAAGTATAAAACAAATAAAGACTGTCTTTTTAATTTGATAACTGTAAAATATATCAAAATCTATATTTATTTCAACTTATAATTATCAGCTATAACTGTATATGTGTTATATATAAAAAAAGAGTAACTATTATGTGTATTAATTCACATAACCATAATTTACTTCTGCAAGTGCAATCAGCTTCAAACCTGTTATCTTGCAATATGTATTACATTACGTCTTTTGCAAGAGAGATTAAATAGCCTTTCTTACATTTTGTTGTGATGCACATGCTGTCGGATTTTCGAAGCTTATCATGCACCTCCTTCTTCCATCACCTTTGATTTCTCTACAGACATTTTCTTCTCCATCATTCTGTAACTCATATCTATTAATTCCTTCCCATCACCTTCTAACTTCTACTCCACTTTGTCTTATAGTTGTTGACTGGTTGTTAAGAAGTAGGTGTTTTAAGTCCACGATTTCACACGTGTAAAATTAAAGCTCCTGGCAAGTAGGTCTGACCATTCTAACTAATGGAATATTCCTCTTATTTTATTTTTTCTGCTAATATTATATTTCTATAGTTTAACCGAATAAATGTCTTAGCGTATACGTAGGTCTTAAATTTTGGACGCTTCAAATTTTATTTGTTCTGAATTTTCTCATTGCTTTACAAGATGATTGAAGCAAGCGAAATATAGAGCAATATTGAAGTGAAGAGACTAAAATTTCACAGTATACGACATGGTGGTGTTTTGAAAACAATAATTAAGGGTTACAGTGACAAAAACAATAGTTAGGGAAAGCATTTATTTATAGTCAAATATATATATATATATATATATATATATATATATCTTTAAAGAAATTTGCTAGATTGCAGGTCCTTTGAAGAAAAGAAACGAAAGGCACGAAAGCTATCCACAGGAAGAACAACTGCCATCCAATCGGATTCAGGATCAAAGAAGAAGTAAAACAATCACACACACAATGTATGTAAACTGTCACTAAATTTTCAAGCCTTAGTAGAAGTTTTAGGTTTATTAAAAAAATGGTGAGCTTGAAACACGCTTTGTGAAATAGGACGTGTGTAGTAAAAGCAACAAAGCACATTTCAAGACTGTGAGCAGAACTTACACGTCTGTTCGTATTTGTTAAATTCTGTACAAAATCTTTTCACTTCATTGCCACTAGATAATAAAATACAAAAGCCCATCAATGTCACACACTATCTGATGTCTTGTATTCTTTTATACAATATCGTAAAACACACACACACACACACACACACACACACACACACACACACACACACACACACACACACACACACACACACACACATGGGAGTAAACTGGTCAATAATTTCCAACCCTGTTTTATAATATTTGAACAATATATATAAAACAGGAACAGAACGAATCTTGATTGAATGAGACAAGTGAACAAAGAATAAAGAGGCCTAAGTTAGTATACATATTCAAGGTACAAGTAACATTAAATATTATAAACTATTGTAAAAATGAATTACTTATTGCATACGATAATTTATGCCAAATTTACTCGACCGTTTTAGAATGCCGGAAACTCAAAACGTTAGAGAACCATAGATACAAGAGAAACCTAGACAATGTGTGTGTGTGTGTGTGTGTGTTTGTAATGAGAGTTTGTAAAAGTAAAATATACCGGCAATGGGAAAGAGTACTAAATAGAGTTTATATCCCAAGTAAAGAAAGTAATTTATTAGATCCTTAAATTTTTAGTGACCGTCAATCAATGAATGTTTTAGTGGATGGTTAGTGAGAAGACCTATTGATCTTACGCACGAACGTGTCTTACAAGTGACTCACTTCAACCGTTACAATTAGCATTGAAATAATACCAGCGTATTCTTGCTAATGCCAATTGACTAATGCCAGTGTACTAATGCCAATCGAGTTGTGTGGACACTTGAAAACCAGAGCAGCTTGTTATTCTGATCTTGTTACAGTGAGTGGAATCGACACGGTATTGTTCAATATGTGTACGTTCCAGTTGTAATGCATATATTACATTCAACATTCTTTCAAACACTGATTACCTTTAACAAAAGTTTCAGACGTCCATGATACAATGTTACTAACAAATAGACAATCATTTCAGAATGGCCAGTGTTCGGTATTCAAAAAAAATATGGTTGTCATAAGATGTCATGTTTAGTATTTTGTAAGAGTATGTTTATTATTTTCCTTTTTTTCTTCTCACGACTCAATGCAGATATTGTGGATGGCCAAATTATAAACCCGAATCACGTTATTTTGTAGGTAGTGTTCTATATCATTTTCAAAACCATTATGCATCTATTTAATCCAAAAGTAAATTTCTTGATTTTTCTTTAGGATTGAGTGATCAAAAAGTCAACCCAAATTTCAGTATACTGCCAAAATAACTGTAACATTTGTAAAATATTTTATAAGTAGACAAAACTGTGTCAGTCCTATTCATGACTTCAGATTCAAATCACATATCGAATATAGAAAAGACCTTTTAGATGATTTTTCATACATAAACGTGTGCCATAAGTGGACCGTATGTCATTTAGTAATACATTATTGGGATACAGGAAGTATTGTGAACGGAAATAATGTTGAGATTACTTGCGAAAAATTTATTTGTTTTCTAAAATAAATCTCATAAACTTTCAACTCAGAGTGGATTATGCTACGCGAGAGTTCATGAAGCTACAATGTTGCGAAGTTACATTCATTCCGGATTTTTTCATTAACTCCAAGAACCTGATAAGGAAGAAACGACGCTTTATCGTCGGCGGTTTAGAAGTCCTTTTCGAAAAATTATGTTTGTTTTACACAAGATTTTTAATACGCTAAGCCGTATGCATTCATGTATGTATGGAATTATGCCTAGGGCAATTATAAGAGGGTCAGGTCTTCCGTCATCATAAAACGCACAAAAACACAGACCCCCCTCACACACACACACACACAAACGCAATCAGCCACAGAAAATTATAATTATAATTATCATTACTAACATTATTGTATATTCTTCACAAAGTAATAATTTATTATAATATTTAGATCTCATATGCCTATTGCAATTCAGTAACCAAATTCTAACGAACGCGAGAAATAAAATATGGAACGTAGGGGACAATATTTACAATTGCAACTGACATAACCATAGATTTATTCTCACGTGGTATCGTAGCGTATTTCCAGTACATACGTGACATAGTTTCAGGTGTATGTTTATTACAGGTCGCAGCTAATTTTTATAAATTTATTTCACTGCGCTCAATTCGCTGCTTGAAATTACTCGGTCTAGTCTGGCCAGCAGAAATTGTTTTAGGAAGTGATGTATTTTATTCCGTGCGATTGGTAACATTCAATTCTCAATTTCCTGTTTTAGTAATTATTAGTTATTGATTCTCTCTGTCGTAATTTGCGGGAAACCATTTTCGTTACTGTAATAGTACACTTAAATCACAATGTAAAATAATAATTTTCTTTGTACGCAAAACTGTAAAATTTGATCTACGCAGATCATTCAGTAAACAACACTACTTTACAACATTAAAGCTTACAAACAACTACTTTTAAAACATTAATGTAATAAATTAAAAACTGATTTCACACATAAAGAACGCTAACTATTTTTAAAAACATACTATCATATTAATATCAGTTAGTTTGCCGCACCCTTTCATACAAATATTCCACGTTCACAGAACAAACATTAGCAAATTATGGAGAGAACATTAGCAAAACCGTCGTTGAACATGTGCTAAATAAAATTCGTTTGCTCCTTTGTATAATTGACAAATGTTTTATACTTTGGATGTTCTTCACAACTAACGCTATGTCAACGAAGCAGTTTGGATACCCTTTACTTTTTGCAGGAAACAAGAAGTTGTAACGTAATATCAAACTAACATTAAAAAAAAAAACACATTATGCATTATTTCCTGGTATAAACAAAATAATTGTAGTTAAAATGATTCCAAATTGCATAAACTGATATACTGAAAAACAGTTGTTACTATTTTATTAAATACATACAAAGGACTTTACACATACAATAAAACACATCCTTTAAGAGACCCCTCATTAACGCAAAAACTCAGTTCAGCAAGATAGAAAGAGGTACAACATTTATTAGACACATTTCACCAAATCACATTTAAACAATTCTGATTCGCAAATTCTGATACGCAAATTTAAACTGGAGTTTTTCAGTATAGAGGAAATATCAGCTACAAAAGACTTTACATTTACTAAACAGCAGATGAAAGCTTACCACAAACTACAAGCACAATGTAATCGGTAAAATCAAAATCAAGTGGCCCGGTTTCGACGGGTTTACGTTTATACAAGTATCAGTCAACGTTAACAGCGTTGATACGACCAGATAATTCTCTCGATAATTTTACGGCTTTCTAGATCTTACTTCTTATCGATCAGTATGTATCACACAATTGTCCACAGTCCACAATGTACTTTGTCTCGTATTGTTATATAATCAACTAAACGCTATACATATTATTTAGTACAAAGATTTTGTAAAATATATAAAAACACTTGGTAAGTTTAACAAATTTGTGAAACTTACCAAGTGTTTTTATATATTTTACAAAACCTTTGTATTAAGATGTTTCACCAAGTGCCCAACGAGTCATCAATTAATATCGTGAAAAATATTATTTAGTGTTTCTTTTGAATATCACTTAAGATAATATTATTACTGCAAGTAGGCAGTAGACATTGCAATAAAGAAATTAATACAAATGATTGAAATTTACTAAGTCGTTTAATCTTCTGTGTCTGCTGTACTGTAATATTTCTGGGCTTATTTTGTGAAAAGTTCATGTCGAGCTCAATTTTCAATCAACTTAAGTATTCAAAATATGTTTTAGCTATAACAAGAAAATTTTAGTTCTTGACTTATGGTATGCCTTTACAGAAACCTAATGGGTGCAATCCATATAAACGTGATGATCAAAAATTAACAAGAGGCAGATATAAATCGTAATGATACAACTAAAAGACTTAGTTGGCTTCAAAAATGCCTTATAAAAATTGTATTTTAAGGAAAGGAATCCTCGACAACAACCTTCCTCATATTCTACTTTGGGGGTAAAGTATATACAATTGTATCCACATAATGTACTGTAAAGAAGAATGTTAAAGGCATTGTGGTCTCTTAAATGTAATAACTTTTTAATTAAATTAACACTCCATTCCACAAATCCCTAATTTTGTATGGGGTATAAAATGTCATCTTTTGTATAGATTTTATAATTATAATTTAAAATACAATTTAAATTTTAAATACATTTTAACTATTGTACGGCATCACAGAACCATCTACGTGTTTGTCGAACGTGCCAGAAGAATCTCGATGTAACACGTGTGGCGTACGTGCATGTCGACGCATTTTCGAGAGGTTTCTCGAAGGCGCCAGCCGCACGGACTGTGTCAAGGCCGCAAGTAATTACGTCGTAACTATACTGGCGCTATTGAATAATCTAGTAATTTGGGTACCTGTACTCAACGACGTTCAGTTCAGTATTAGTGCGAATTATTGACCGTGCGGTTCGAGAGTTATAGTAGCTATATTACTGTGCGCGTTCAAGTGGTTATTAGTTAAGAGTGGTATTTTATAATCGGACGGTATAATTGTAATACAATTGTGTTTAATTTTAGTGGACATTTTATTGCGTGTGAACAATTTACATTTAATTTGTTGTAAAAGACAGTGTTGTTCATTACGAACTGTTTAACTGTAAAAATTAAAGGTGTTATTAGTGAATTAATTGGTGAATTGTACTTATTTTGTTTCCACTGTACCTACGACGATCGAGTAGACCGTCGTAACACTATTATAAGATTACCCTCTCTCCAAAGATGGTGCACCTTAAGTCAAATATAGGAGTTGCTCGTTGTAGCTGAAAAGCTCCGCAGATTTGAAGATTTTTCTTTAATAGTTAAACAATTAAATGTAATTAAATCTATTCTACCATCATGTATTAAAATAGGGAAATAACAAATTAATGTTTACAAATTAAGACTTTCTTATTTGTTAGGAGTCTAGAAGTAGTGTATATAACTTATTTTTTAAAAGCTTTGGTAATAAATTTGCGTTTTCCAAAGGGTGGACATGCCATTATTCAATGACAATTGAAAATGATAAAAATATTATCAAATTCTAGAGTGCTAGTATAGCTTATGTAATAGAAGTAAGCAAACAGATTAACAAGAATATTGTTTTAAAAATGTGCACAAATCGTATGTTCAGCATTCACTGGGGATATAAGGTACAAATGCTAAATTAAGTAAAATTTATCAGGTGAATAATTATTATTTAGATTTAGAACAAAGAAATTTAGGTAGACCAAGGAAAAGGTGGGAACCGTAACAGGCAGAATGCCTAAAACATGAAGTGAAGAAGAAGAAGAACAAAGAATAAACGTCTAAAGCTTAAGGAGAACTACTTCAATGTCTACCTCAATATCTGATTAGTTCACCCTGCATATTAATCTAACAGGTTTATAAGGCACTGGTAGGCTAGTAATCAAATGAAGCCACTTCAACTAATTAAAAACAATGCATTGCGAATCCGTACATTAAATTGGTACATCATTTTTTATGCGACGAACGTACAAATACAAATTTTCTGGATGATACAAGAGGCTAGATCTAATCACTGATTGCTCATAAACAACAGGTAAATTTTCCACTATTTTTGTGGTGCGCCAGTGACTAAGAAACTAATTGATAAACTAGTTGAAACTATTGTATAATGTAAGAGTAATGTAGAATTATAATATCCAAATGAGTTACTCACTCGCCGGTATATAGAAAGCAGGGTTTAGGAATAACACAAAAAGTGGTTATGGACTTTTAATGAATTTAAAGTTTTTAATTATATAACGGTTTGAAATTGTTTTAAATTAAGCCTAATTTAAACATTTTAACATCTATGTAATATTGGTTGTACCACCTTTACAAATACCAGAACTATAAAAGTCACCATACGCTCTCTCACACACACACACACACACACACACACACACACACACACACACACACACACACACACACACACACACACACACACACACACACACACACACACACACACACACACACACACACACACACACACACACACACACACACACACACACACACACACACACACACACACACACACACACACACACACACACACACACACGTCCTGAATCTAACGGCAGAAAAAGTATTTCACCACAATAAAGAACTCTTGGAATTCTTTTCAGCATATGCGTATATGTCAGACTGTGAAGGACTGCAATTACTTTCGCCAGCTTTTTTCCCAGTTTAACTAATTTTCAAACCATAGTGTTCTGTGAATGAATCCCAATTGAATATTTTTACTGTATTCGAAGACAGACTGAGTTCTATCTTTAATTACATTCCTAAGCTCATTGATTTAATACTACAGCCCCGTATTTTTTCTAAAACTAATTGGTAACTTATGAGTCACGTAACGTATTCAGTATATGTTCTTCTATCCATAATATTCCACAACTTTTGACGGCCTACATTATCAAATTCTTTTCCAGATCAACAAAGGCTATATGCGTTTCCTGATTATACTCCCGCCTTTTCTCTATTATCTGTCGTAATATAAACAATGGATCCACAATCGACCTACCCTTTAAAAAACCCATTTTTTTTCAAGAAGTAATGCATCTGTACCTAGTAATGCATCTCTTAATCTCTAATTGAGAATTCTTGTATATATTTTGTACGTTGAGTCCAGCAGATATACAGCAACTCTTATTTTATTTTAATGCAATATGTTTGATATTGATGAGACAACGCTGTAATTACCAGGAGAATGTATACTAAGTTTTTGAAAAGTAAACATAGTAAATAAACACATTTGAAAAGTAAAATATTTTTCACTCAGCTCTTAACATGCTTTAATAGAAATATTTTGGCATTTCTGTAAGACTTTCGCAAAACTCTTTGAAACCTAATTATCAAAACTCCTCATGAAAAGTTTACATTTTCGTGCGTTAATTATGTTTAACAAATCTGACTATTGCAGATTACACGTTCAAAATAATTAATTTTATTCTAAACATTTTTAACAACACAAAAGAGACGATTGTTTGTAAAAGAAGAGATTGTAAAATTAATTTTTAAGTCGTCAAATTACTTTGTGTTGATATTTCATATATTGAAATGCTTATTTATAATTTTAATCGTAATAGTATCTTTTTATAATTATTGAATGCTAAAATTCTGATAATCGACTGTAACCAGACGACTTACGATGAGCTCGCACTATGCGTAGCATGAAAAAATGTAATCTCTACAGAAAACAATGTTTACATCAGGAAACCAGTTTGCTAAAAATGTGCGTGTATGTGACCTATGAAACCAAATTCAATTTGGATTATTTAAAAGTAATATTACTACACTCAGTACAATTCTCTTAATAATAAGTACGCTTGTTTTATGTGGTGTGTATGTATGTGTGTGTGTGTGTGTGTGTGTGTGTGTGTGTGTGTGTGTGTGTGTGTGTGTACGCACGCGTCTGCCTTATGTTACAGCATGCATGATACACATAGTGTAATGTAACATAACATTGCATATGAAAATCAGAGTAAATTACATTAAAAAGGGAATTCTTTCTCCTCAATATAAGAAACTAATCATGTAAAAAATAGTACAGAGAGCATGTTAAAATACAGTAGGCCTAAACATAATTATTGTTATATAGTTCATGAACATTATACAGTGTAGAAGAGATTAATCTATTTAAACAACTGTAAGGTTGGGTTGAATTAAGTATCCAAAATTATAACAGTGTTAAGTAATTGTGTAACTGACTAATAACACTGAGCCATTTAAAACACTGATATAAAAATAATAAAATGTCATTAAGCAGTACATTAGGTTTTGATGTTCAATAAATTATAAAATAGAGTCTTGTAATACTAGACAACAAATGTCCATAGTTAAGTAATATTGTTTTGTATGTTGTTGTACTATATAGTAAAGCTGTTAGAACATTAAGTAGAACTAAATAAATTGTATGTAAGTTAAGTAATAAGGAAATATATTGTAAATTAGATAGAATGGTAACTTTAGGCTTATGGCGTATCTAGGCCTATAACATGTAAGTGTAAACCAGATTGGAAAACAAATAATATGTAGGCTGTAGGCTGCATGGAACCACAAAAGTGATGGAAATGCAGTTTTAAACATAATATGAAGTCTTTAGTTAAAAAAGTAATGTATTATACAAAAGAATACAAAAAGCTTAATATTAGGCCTAGAAATGTCACCGCCATTTCATTTTAACCTAAATTTCATGGGAAATTCAGATCTGGGCTTAGTTTTTTGATTAAGGAGTGAGATACATGTTATCTTGGAATTTAAAAAAGAATGTAAATTTTGAGATGATTATTGCGCATAAAGTTTAACGCAGATTTAAGTTTGAACCAATTACATTCGTAATTGAAAAATAATGTGACGCGTTCTTTAGGTAACGAAATAATTTTCAATTGTTGAATAACTCTTGTCCAGAATAGGCTGTTCGATTATGCTCTAATGTTAAACTATAAAATAAGAGAAAATTAATAAAAAATTATATAAAACTAAACTAATTAATGAATAAAAATTGAGTATTAACCAAAATAAGAATACGAAGAAGTAATTCTATAACACAATTACCTATTTCACCTTAAAAAAGGTTTCGAAGAATTTCGACATCTGAGTCCACGTGTCGGTGAGACCTAACCATATTATTCTTTTGAAACAATACTTAAATATTCTCATACGAAATAACTAACAATTTATCATAACTGTATTTTTACAATTACCTCAACCCTTGAAAACACTGAATTACACATCACTTGGTGAACAAATAAGAACAGTGATGATTAGTGTTAAACATAATAAAGTGGACATTTAATATCATTCAAAAGATACATTATTTTCACTGTTTATAGACTAAATGTTAAAATTATTTACAATCCTAAACGAAGACCTTTAAATTGTGATTATTGTAAACAAACCGTAGCGAACCCAGCTCCTGGTGGCGGTAAAGTGAACTAGCTTAAAGCACGACAGATTGAACATTGTAATTCATTTTTATACGAGCGAAAATGTTTGTTTAATAATAAATATTTTTAAATTAGTTTATGTTAGTTTTTAAGAATTTTTACTTGTTATTTATTGTTGGTTTTGGACATGAGTCAAGCCTAGTTATATCAAAGAACTCAATACCCTGAGATCTCAATTGTAAATATTAATATTGCAAAGCAAGCAAACAAAGAATGGTTTGATTTAATCTAATTTATTTAGAATAAAACATGTGGACGAGCCGGCACAGTGGTAGCGTCTCTGACTCGAGCGTTGCTGTGCTGCCGATGTGGTGAGATCGAGCCAAGGTCACGGCTCGTCCACCCGCACGTACGCGGACAAATAATACGTACGTCTTCTCTGGCATACCCGGGCCAGATAAGTAACAAGGGCACACAATATATACTACACACATAAACAACACTCTTCCCCCCGCACAATATCTCTCTGGCTGGGGTGGGGCGTGGGTTCTATCACGGACGGTGTGTGCAGCAGGTCTATGACCTAATGCCTTAAGTGGAGAAGAAGAAGAAGAAGAAGAAGAAGAATCAGAAGAATAAAACATTAAGTGTTATATTATAATAGTAAACACCAATTGATTGAATACTAAAAATTATTCGCTTGTCCTCTTTTTACCTACTTAATTATGTAGTCCGTAGTCCATATAATTATAACAGTACGCTGAATACGTTACCCACCCAGTAGCTTAACAAATTAGCTTTAGAGTCTAGTGTGCAAAAGGATAGCCATGCTTTGTCTCAGATAACTTCTACCATTACAAATGTACAGCATACATTACAGAGTTCATCAGACAAATTGCTTTCTACATGGTTTCGCTATTTTCCACTTGTCTTTATCACGAGGTAATTGTGGATTCAATTTAACAAAATTAAATTGATTGATATTGTTGAACAAATAAGGTAAAATAATAAGTGTTAATTAAATAAACGTTAGTAGCACACATTCCTTTGTTTTAGAGGCTAAACAATCCTCAAATGTCATATAAACAATATGATTGGTTTGCGTACTCACTAGTGTAAGTGTAGTGTAGTGTACTCACTACTCATTAGGGATCTAATGGGTTCTTGGGATTTAATGATACGTGGATGATAACTGATCCTGACTATCTAAAATTGGCAGATTTTAAGGAAGACAGTATAATTCACAAAACAGTTTTTTTATAGTTGCAGGAGGTTTTCATACCATATTCTAGAGCTTGACATAACAATAACTTATGTCTATAAACAAAAAATGCTTTGTACAATTTATTACGCAATTTACAAAGACCTTTCAAAACAACCTAAAAAAAAACATTTGAAAACCTGATTAACAAATCTTGTACTTTATACAACGTCTACCGAGTATACAAAATGAACCAAGTATATAAAATAAGTATATAAACGTAATCAGAAATTGTTATACGGTTTTGAGGAATATTAGTGTTGATTCTAAAACAAATAATATTTTATATATTTACAGTTAATCGTATCTGAAAATCAAAATATTCGCTGTACATTTCGTATACCTGCTCCACATAAATAAGCGCGCGCACGGGAGCGGGCTGACACACACACACACACACACACACATTAAAATAAATTAGCACATACGCATCTGAATCAAGGAAGTTTAGAACATGTACTTCAATCGGATGTTATCTTTCAATTTTATGAACAAGAAGCATAGATGGCTCTGACCTGTTTTTTTTTTTGTATAAAATAAGGAAAATTAATTGACTCTCAATATTTAAAACACCCCAAAAAGACAACTAAAATCATCTAGAAACCTACAACTTTATCTATATACATATTTCTTAACATTAAGTTTACTTGTAGAGTTGCTCAAAGTTAGACTTGTAGTCGTGACATTACAGTAGGACAAAAGTTCAAAAGTACATGTGGGTTTTGTACAATATGTATAGCAGAAGTTACATTTAAGTTTCAATAGGTCACGTCTGGGTAGGCAGGTGTGATGTGGGAAGTTTCTGTATTAAATATTCATATTAGTTTCTAAGTGGGGCATTTGGATCTTCGCCAGTCATCAGTACCACAGAACAATAGTCTATAAGGGTTACTGTTATTTTACGTGTATTATACAAAGGTGTAAGAAATTTTTATTTAATTAATAGCAAATTATTATTATACTTGGCAGTTTACCAAGGAATTTTTGCATCACACTGTAGGGACATCGTTAATCTGTGCAAAATATTGTTATCGATAACACACAGCACACGCGTAACATGACTTGTACATGTTTCAATTGGTCGTTTATTATGTCACTTTATCATAATTTTAAACGTTTGCAATATAAATTTTTTAACATATTTAGTTTATACTATTTCTTTATTGCCCGTGTCATTTTATGTAAAGATTCCTTACGGCTATGTGTGTGTTTACAGACAAAATAAGTCCGTACTTCATGTATTTAGTGCAAGAAATTAACAACTCTCCATTTGAATAATGTTAAATCATTAGACAGAAGCAGTGAATGAAACCGAAACACAAAAAGGTAGCTTCTCACGTCTGTATACGAGGGTCAGTTGAAAAGTTCGCGGAGCGACAACTGTAGCTTAGCGATAAAACTAAAATTTTTATTATTTTGAATGTTCATCACTACTTTTTTTCACAGCACTTAGTAATTATTATTTAAACAAGTAAATAACAACAAGTTAATCCTTTGTTTAATATCAACAAGTAAGTTTCACAAGTGAAAGTACCTTTAAATAATAATTACAATTTTTTGTGTGCTGCAAGATTTGTATTTTATGTGAACTTCTGTTGATTTCCAAATCTATCTATTAATTTATTCATTGTTTAGAAGCTGTTTAAAATTGACGTGACATACGTGTTTTGAAAAACTAGCAAAATCAAACATCGTGGTGTGATTCTTTGTTAAAAATTGTTTAGCGCCAACAGAAATTCAAAACAAAATTGTAAATGTGTCAGGAGATGCTGCTACTTCAAAACCAACGGTTTGTAAGTAGGCACTTGAGTTTAAGCGTGGTCGTACGAGCACTGAAGGTGATCCCTCCTCCCAGCACTAGACGCCCAAAAAATGCAACAACTCCAGATGCGGGAGCCATCTTGCACAACGCTTTTTCACGCCAAGTTCTTCAGTTAAAGTATGATCCACAGGCTCATATGAGATGCCTATGATTTCAGCAACGTCATCCACTCCTCAATCTGCGGTCTTCCAACACCCTATAAAATTTTTTCAATAATGCCATTTTTTATTGGACTTTTTGGACGTCCAGTGCTGGGATAGACTTTAGTGCCTGTACGGCCACGTTAAAACTCGAGTGTGCCCCACTTACCGTTGTTTCTGAAGGGGCAGCATCTCCTAACACATTTACAATTTCGTTTTGATTTTCCATTGGCGCTAAAACGTTTTTAACAGAGAATTCATCACAACACGATGTTTAATTTTGTGGATTTTAAAAACACGCGCGACAGGAAAATTTCAAACAGTTGGCAAAAAGTGAATAAATTGACCGATATGTCTGAAAGTTAACAGGTGTCCACGCGAAACATACGTCTTGCAACACACGTAAGGTTTTAGTTCTATCACTGAGCTACATGAAAAGTCTCTCCGTGAACTTTTCAACTTACCCTCGTACGACACTGGTGGTTAGTTTGTTACGTTACAGTCAGCTGTAACATGCATTGCTGATGTGTTGTGTGAGAGGCAGTATGACCAATGTTCTCGCACATTTTTGACCCTTCTGCTCCTTTCTAGACGCTGCCCGATTATCCACGATTATCCACAAGTACATAGAAGAAGTTTCTTACAACATAATTGTTTCGTTTCCGCTAGCTATGAACAGAGGGACACGGGGAACTGGGCAGTCAGTTTTGTATTACGAAGCGTGCGATAAGATGTGGTTTGCGATTAGGTGCATGTTATTTATAAGCGGTTTCGTGTAATGTTTTAATTGTTAATTACTTTCTACGGGTGTGTGTAATTTGTTTCTTATTATGTAATTTTTATTATTTGTTTGCGTTAATTTTATTAAAAATTGTTGTATATCAATTGAAATCAGATGAGTTTCTTGTTTATCAAATCTGTTATTCAAGTTGCTATTAATAATTTCTCTGGAGTAATATTCCGTAGTTATTTATTATTATTTATTATTAGTCATTTATTCCGCAGTTAGAAAGACGAAGATGCGTGCAAGTAGCGTAATGATATTGAAATTCCATTCATATTTTAAAAACATTTTTGACAAATTTCAATTAATATCTTCTTATATCTAAAAATGAATGTTTCTTTGTTTCTTTGTTCCGTATGCGTTCCTATACCATTCATCCGATTGCGATGAAACTTCGGTGAGTTGTTGTGCGCACGCCCGCGAAGGTTTCTGAATTTTTTTCGATGGTTTCCTTTGGGGGGTCCTTTGGGGTCTTCCACATCTCCTCCTAAACCACTGGACCGATTTCAACCAAACTTGGCACAAATATTTTACGCAACGGGAGAACCAACATAGGATAGGTGTTTTTTACGACGGGATCCTTCGGGGGGTCCTTTGGGTTCTTCCACATCTCCTCCTAAACCACTGGACCGATTTCAACCAAACTTAGCACAAATATTTTACGCAACGGGAGAACCAACATAGGATATGTGTTTTTTCGATATGATCCTTCGGGGGGTCCTTTGGGTTCTTCCACATCTCCTAAACCACTGGACCGATTTCAACCAAACTTTGCACAAATATTTTACGCAACGGAAGAACCAACATAGGATAGGTGTTTTTTCGACGGGGTCCTTTGGGGGGTCCTTTGGGGTCTTTCACATCTCCTCCTAAACCACTGGACTGATTTCAACCAAACTTTGCACAAATATTTTACGCAACGGGAGAACCAAAATATGATATGTGTTTTTTCGATATGATCCTTCGGGGGGTCCTTTGGGTTCTTCCACATCTCCTCCTAAACCACTGGACCGATTTCAACCAAACTTGGCACAAATATTTTACGCAAAGGGAGAACCAACATAGGACAAGTGTTTTTTCGATACGATTCTTTGGGGGGTCCTTTGGGGTCTTCCACATCTCCTCCTAAACCATTGGACCGATTTCAACCAAACTTGGCACAAATATTTTACGCAAAGGGAGAACCAACATAGGACAAGTGTTTTTTCGATACGATTCTTTGGGGGGTCCTTTGGGGTCCTTTGGGGTCTTCCACATCTCCTCCTAAACCATTGGACCGATTTCAACCAAACTTGGCACAAATATTTTACGCAACGGGAGAACCAACATAAGACAGGTGTTTTTTCGATATGATCCTCTGGGGGGTCCTTTGGGGTCTTAAAAACTATTAGATTTGGTTACTATGGCAACCCAATAGAATAGATTCTGTTCTAAATATATTATCGCATTAATTTGAAGACCACGCGAACGAAGTCGTGGGCAACAGCTATTTATTTTTAAGAAACCTACTTTAATTGAACTTTATTAATTAAACTAACATTTTCATTACGTACAACGTGAAACTCCGTAGCGAAGGACGGGTATTCTGTTAGTTAATTTATAAAATGTTTACTACAATTTTACCTAACATAATTTTACCTTGACTCTAATTTATTTCTTCTTAATTTCAGTTTGATATATTCGTATTTTTTTTATTTTCATAAGATGTAGTTTTTAACATTGCCAAATTCGCAATTTCATGTATTATTACTATAATTAAGGAGTTAAGACACCTTTAAGCATAGTACTTTGATATCCAAATGTACATGATTAGAAACAGCTTAAGATGTTTTTACAGTAAATTAAGCGAAATGCAATTCTTGCGCAATAATAGTAATTTCATTAGGGTTTATAGTTTCAGCCGAGTTGGTGTATTTACAAGACGTTTTCCTGTTACATAAA
Organism: Magicicada septendecula; assembly: GCA_034769895.1. Classification (NCBI taxonomy): domain Eukaryota; kingdom Metazoa; phylum Arthropoda; class Insecta; order Hemiptera; family Cicadidae; genus Magicicada; species Magicicada septendecula. The sequence goes on from CM068371.1 coordinate 287,996,475, forward strand.
AACTGTGTATTATATTTCTGTCGCACTCACACATTACAAAGATGCTTGAGCTACGAGCGCCAAATTTTGTCGTGTTATTTTTGTAGTTTACATGCGTATATCTTCATTATTATGTTACAGCCATTAGTGATGTGTTGTGCTGCAAAGCCTTTACAACGCTACATTATGCCTATAGTTATTTTTATACTTACTAAATATTTACTTTCATATTCAATAAGAAAATGGAAGTATGGTGATCGCAAAAAAATCGTGTTCCAAATAAGAGCTGATTCTGATTGTACTACCCTGAAAATATGAAGACAAGTCTTTGCGTAAAAAACAAAAGTGTCTATGCGTCTGTATGTAGATTTTTTTCTATGGCAAACGATGACTTCCGCAAATTCAAACAGAATCAAATAATGTTTAGCATATGTGCCCGAGTTGTAGAGGACTCAAGGCTTATTGATTTTGATGAAGATCGGCTAAGGGGGAGCGGTAGTTTACCTGCAACGTTTTACGTTTTAACAAAACTAAAGTACTTAATTTTGATAAATAAATTATCCTGAAAATTAGGCCATAATTATCCACTGTAGAAAGGTAGATGAAATATCTATAAATGAAAAAAGTATTTGAAAAGGGAGGGTGTAATTTTTTGAAAACTACCTTTTGATATCAAATAAACTACTTCATTTTGAAATATAAGATACCTCGTCTCGGGTATTCACTGTCTATTATAACTTTAATTGTTTTATAGACAGACATATTATACACAATTATTTTACGAACATTTGGAAGCATCTTAATAAATGCAGTTTTTTCAAATATAAATTAATTTCTCTTAGTACTAAATCATTTAGAAAAATACATTAAAATTTTCATAGTTGTAATTGTTGAAAAAAGATTACTCGTTTCTAAGCAACAGATCGACATTTAACGAAATTATTTAGGTTAATTTAAAACAGCAACGATCTCAGACGTTTCTCAACAGACGTTTCTTCAAATAAATTCATCTTGTGGCCAATTTACCTGTTATGAAATACTCGAGGGAATGGCGTTTTTAGTATTATGTTTGTCTCGATTATAACGTGGGTATCACACTCACACACACTCGTTTGGCGGACACATGCTGGCGTGCAGATTGCGTGTTGAGGCCAGTGCAAGGGCGCGCCTTGCATTGACTTCTGCACGCACTCTCGCACGCTCATGCACGTGACGCCCTCGCATACAGACTCACACCACACCGCTTGAGCCGACATGTCCTGCGTTGCAGTCTGCGTGTTGGGGGTCAGTGCAAGTGCGGGCGACTTGCATGTACACACATGTTGCGCTCGCGGTGTACACACAGTAGTTGAAGAGGAAGGTGTAATATTTCGAAAACTACCTTTTTGAAGTCGAATAAAGTACTTCATTTTGAAGGATAAAGTACCTTAATAATTACATATAATGAAACTGTTACTCAATAAAACTGTAAATATCAAAAATGGGGTTGTTTGGTTGAGGGGGAGGGGTAGTATATCTGCGATTTTTTGTGTTTTAACAAGAGTAAAGTACTTAATTTTGATAAATAAAGTATCCTGAAACGAGGATCATAATAGTCCACTGTAAATGAGATATCTATAAATGGAGAGGATAGTTGAAGCTGAAGGGGTGATTTTATTGAAAATTACTTTGCTGATATCAAGTAAAGTAGCAGTATTTAATTTTGAAGGATAAGATACATATGAGCAATTACATATGATAAAACTATTATTCTATGAAAGTATAAATATCATTAATGGTGGGTATCAGTTGAGGAGGAGGGATCTGTGTAGTTCATTTTGTTTACAAGAATAAAGTACCTATTTTTTATGGATAAAGTGACTAGAAAATAAGATTATATTATAATAAGATTTATACTTCCAATTCAAATGTCTTTCCAACCTTTTACACACTCTTTCCCTATCTTCCATGGGAAGGACTGCAGGCAGGGCCGGATTATGGTAACTTGGCGCCCTAGGCTAATTATATTTTAGCCCCCTCACCCCCATAGGCTACTCTTACGTTTATTGTCAAGGGGCTGAATGAAGCTTTAAACACCCTACAATATATTTCTTAGTTAGGAATATTTCAAATATCTTACTGGTCGGCAATTCCACGAAAGTCGGGCGGCGACATAGTTCTATGAGCGCCGGCCGCCGATGACTCATAACCGGAGAAAACAGTTTTTGAAAGCACTTCTATTATTTATGTACAGTTTTACCATAACTTCTAGCAAACAGGTGCCTGTGTTCAAAATGAACTCAATTTTTATCCTTGTAATTTATTACCAATTTTACATTATGCTGTAAAATTTTATTATTTTTAGCTAAAATTTTGCGCCCCCCCCAAAGTGCCGCGCACTGGGCTACAGCCTAGTTAGCCTAATGGTTAATCCGCCCCTAACTGCAGGTGAAGGTAAGAGATTGGATTACCTCAGGCAGATTGTTAAAGATGTGAGATATAGTAGGTAGTCCTATTCATACATAAGGAGATTGGCTAGGGATAGAAAGAGGACCGCATAAAACCAGTCAGGAAACTGATGTCATTAGAGCGAGAGAGACAGAGAAACAGACAGACAGACGGTGACAGAGACAGAGACAGAGACAGAGACAGAGACAGAGACAGAGACAGAGACAGAGACAGAGACAGAGACAGAGACAGAGACAGAGACAGAGACAGAGACAGAGACAGAGACAGAGACACAGACAGAGACAGAGACAGAGACAGAGACAGAGACAGAGACAGGCAGATAGACAGCCAGACATACAGACCAAACAGACAGAGAGAAAGACAGACAGACCGACAGAGCACCAACTACCGGCGCATAACTGAGCGCTTGGGTCCGGGATCGGCGGAAAAGGAAGGGTGAGGGGCACGGGGTAAATCATTAACTTTCCTGTAAACATTGACTGTCAACATATTGTTCTAAGGCTTTCACGGCCGGTGTCAGTTATATTTCAAGTATCTACCGGGCTGTTTGGCCGTGGTCCAGGGTTTACAATCAAACCAAACATTTCAGCAGCACCACTGGCTGCCTTCTTCAGTGAAATTCGAGTCTACCTAACGCGGAGCCTTCACCACAGTACTGTGGGCCTGACGTATAACACCTCGCGTTAGGTAGACTCGAATTCCACTGAAGATGGCAGCCAGTGGTGCTGCGGAACGTTTGGTTTGATTGTAAACCCTGGACCACGGCCAAACAGCCCGGTAGATACTTCAAATATAATTGACTGTCAACTATCGGGACGAGTGACTAACGATAATGTGCATAGCCTTTTGTTCTGTAATGCCTCAGTGTATTTCGCTCGTCCTGACTGGGTGACTTCTGTGAATTATCTGTTTTGTAATAGTCTTGAGTCAGTATAGTCGGTATTGTCTTGAGAATCTCAGTTGAGTCCGTGCTAGGGCTCCGTGTGTCTGTTAGTGAAACTAATAAAATAAAATATTTGCATGCATTTTATACAATAAGAAAAAAAAAACAATTGCCAACAGCCGAACTTTTGAGAGGAGAACTTAAAAAAAGACTGGAGTTCACCGGAAGTGAAAAACGTGTGCGTGTAATCGTAAAAAAACTGTTTTTTTGTTGAAAAAATTAGGAATAATAGAAAATTGTTTATTGAACAATCTGACGTCAGAGAACAGAGGATAATTTATCTTCAAGCTGTCAAGAAATGTAGAGATGAAGGCCGTCATATCATTTACATGGATGAAACATACATACATACATTCTTCTTGTGTAAGTGGAAAACTATTGTCAGACGATTCAGCCAAGTCATTCATTCTCCGATTTCTAAAGGAGACGGAACGAATTGCTGAATTAGTGTAATCTTATACAATGGACACAAGTAAGGTTTTAAAATTTTGCAAGATATTTTTTTGGTTCCTCATACTTAGCTTGTGTATTGTTTGCTTTACAAAAAATTATAAAAAACCGTTGATGGTTGTTTTAAAAAGTGTTTAATTTACTCATTATTGTTATTTATTGTTATTATCATAATTAATTGATTAGTTATTACTAGTTTCAAAATTGAAAAAATTAGTAAAACCAAAGTTTTTCATAAACCTAACATAACAAAGAATTGCATAAGGTGTTCACAGATGGTGAATGTTCCATTGTCTTTGCTGCAAAAATAAAAAAAATACAGATAAATAAATTTTGATTAATCATTGAAGTTCAAGCTATTTAATTTAATTTGATGGCGTTAAAAAAATTTTTGCCAAAAAAGTCCCACATTTAAAATGTTTAAAAAAAGGCGTAAAAATATGAACGAACTTGGGAAGCCCAATTTATTGTAAACATAAACAAAATTACATAAAACAAATTCAATTTGTACCAGGAAAACAAATGTAATTCAGGTGAGATGAGAAATCGCGCCAAGGGGCTGGTAGTGGTCAGTACAGTATAGGCAATGTGATGTTTTTGAGCTGACTAGTACAGTGAGAGCGGCCGGAACCAAGGCCTCACTATACTACTGGCCGGAGTGCTGGAAACGTGACGTCACACTAAGCGCCGAAACGGAACACGGCCGCTAATGCTGTTTACTGTGTCGCGTGCTCAAATAACCTTTCCTACACACACCTGTAATGGTTTACCTGAACATGTCCTATATATGGTTGTAATCTGTATGAACTAACAAAGACCTTGGTGTGAAAAAATGTAGAGTTCTTTGAACAACAGTTATATTTAGCATCTGAGAAAGTGCAATTTACACGAAGGATGTAAAAAAGCTGTGAATCGAGGTAATTGACAGCTTATCGGGGAAATAACTTTCCAAGTTTCTTTATGTAGATAAACAGTCGAACTTTCGTATTGTACAAGATTTTATATCATGCATGAGAAATAGTGCAAGAAGCGGGGTAAGCGGAAAATTTAAAGAAATAACCGATTACTAATTGCTCAGTATTTATTTACAACGATATTTGATCACTTGAAGATGGTGTATTACAATCTCGTATTGCCTTACATCTAACATATTTATATGTAATTTAAAAATCTACTTACAATAAAGTTGTTTAGACTAATTTAACAATTCTGTGTCTAACATTTATCTAAGTTAATGCTGAACTTGGCTGAAATTTGTGCATCTTTCTCTTTTTGTCCGATTTGACTTCATTCTGAGCGTCTTTCCTTTTTGTTATTACATTTGTCATTACGGGATTTTGAATAATTGTTTAATGAGATGTTACAAAAGGAAAATAAACATTTATCGATAAGTTTGTTAAAATTAATTTTACATGTATTAGAATTTCTCTGTGGATGATGGATGCCAATAAAACCTAAAACAGTGGATTTAAGCGCTACACTCTGATTAGTGGACAATAAAAACTTTGTTTCGTATCTGTCAGGTACAATTAATTAATGTAAACACTTTGAAAGGTAAATTGAGTACTTCCATTACATAATCTGAAGGGTATTTTAAAGATCCTCTATTAATAACATTAAAATAGTAATTGTCCTTTTGTGGTACAGCAGTAGACTCGGTATTTGTTGTAGTAAAGAAATCTGTACACCCAATGCAAGAGATTTTTTGTAAAATACTGTGTATCAAGCAACCACCGATATAAACAAGGCCTGAAGTGTCATGTTCTGATAAGGTAACATCAGTTATGTCTACCTGCAGGTCATAAAAAATGTGATTACTGTTGTCATGCATATCATTACTATCGCTTTCTTCACAGTCTGCTGTGGAAATAAATAAATCTGTGATACTTACTTTACTGTGTCTAGAAAAGTAAATATTAATCAAATTCAAAGTTTTTATTTTTTTTTCTGATTCCAAAACCTGCTTGACTGATACATGGCAACATGCACCACTCATCTGTCTATACTGGCTAAATCTGGCCTCTAACGCATCGCTCTGAAATTTGCCAAGTAAAACATATGACAATTTCATGTCTTCTAAGAGAAACGAAATAATCTCCATTAAAGTGTTAACTGTATGTAGCAATGCTACATGTGTTTCATTGGTTAATTTTCATCTCCTTTTAGCTTTTGTCAACTCCTCCCCTTGAACAACAAGTTCATCCCATTTTTCTAACCATTTACTAAAAGACTTAAAAAAAAACAAAATTAGTAGCCTATTTGTTACAGACTGAATTGGTTTAAAGTTTTCGTCATTAAATTTAACTCCCTTGTAATTATCAGATAACCCTGTTGTTATCAGATATCAAACAAATACTTTAACAACAGATTGTTTGCTGGGCGTGAAGTTTGTTCTGTGAATGGTATTTAGACATTTTTAACACTGGATAGGATCCTTCGGGAATCTAAAAACAGTCACTGAACTATCTGAATTTTTATTTGTTTTAACACCCCTTTTCTAATCTCAAAAACATTTATTTATTTATTTATTTTATTTTTTTTTGGGAAGGCGTCACTTAATATTTAAGACTAGGCGCATGGCCTAGATGGAAATAAAATGTGCTGAGCCCATAGTGACAGGTCCTGCAAGAAAACACTTGATCAACAATAACAAGATTTTATTTATGCTTCTTGAATTTTAAACAATTGCTTTTACACTAACATCTTTGGTTTGAGTTTCCGCTTAATTCTTAACATCAATTCAAATATTTCTTAAAGCACCATGGTGGTTGAATTACAACAAAAATATTTCAAAATATCTCCAACAATTAAATAATGACATACCAACCTACTAAACTTATTATATTTATTATAAACTTGTATTTTTGTATTTCACTTTAAAAAGATTTGTTTTTATTGCATTAGTAATGCATGAACCATTCATGAACATAAGATAATTATAAGTGCCTAAAGATGACAATCCATGATCAGTAGATAATAAGATAATCATTAAATTAAAAAAACTAATTACTTAGTGTGTTGCAGTATCCCCATTTACCTGTTCCCCAGCAATAGGATTAATCACATTAAAATTGAAACCAGTGATCACATTAAACCGAGGTTGAAGTTTGTTAATTAAATATTCAAATATGTCGTTTAATTTTTTTTTGTTAATTAAATATAAGAAATTTATTGTACTATTATAAATTGAATAGTCAAGCAGAACCAAATAATAAATAACTAAATCAACAGGAGTTTAAATTTAGAATATAAAGAGCAAATAAAAAAAAAGTGCAGGATCACAAGTCATATGACAAGTAGATGCAAGTACTCTCCGGGTATTACATTTTCTTAAGGTCTGGATTTTGTTAATAAATGAATTTTAAAATTGGTTTTCTTTTTGCAGAAAATAGAATTAAATATTTATAGTATACAATGGTAACCCTTGACATTATGCAAAATCAATACACGGATACTTATAAGTTATTCATAACACAGTCATCACTGTTCACACTTTAGCATGTCTTCACCAAACATGTTCAGTAATATTAACTCTGAAGCATGAGTCTGATTTCTAGAAGAAAGTTTCTGCGTGTGTGTTACCCGATAAACTGCGGAGTATTTCGTGTGTGAAGTTTATAAAATAAAAGGAAAGTTCTCACCTGATCTTTCAGATTGCATTAAGAATATTCCTGTATTTCCAGTTGGGTGTGAAGAATGATGCCGCATGGCGCGACGACGTTGGGGTTTCTTACGCAGGCTCTGCGGATGGGCGAAGATGTTGAGTGCCCATCTCGTCGACCGCTTTCCTCCCGACTAAATCTGGGAAACCTGTGAAAAATTTTACTTGTATATTTGATTCAGAGAAATGCACATACCACCCCTACAATCCTTCGTCAATGCACTCAGATCACACACACCACTATAATTTCAATACCGCAAATGCCGGTCATTAACTCCGGTCAAAATCACCCTTCAGGCTTTTAATTTGAATTTTAAATTTCACCTTGTCACACAGAAATCATTCCACTTTAAGCTTAAACAATTTTTATGGGTTACCTTGTATGTTTAAATTCACATTATGAGTGACTGACGAGCACGTGGTCTCTGCTATTACATTTATAACTATTTCAATTAATGACCTTCGTGGAACCACAATTATAAATTCATACTTCCTTTAATTCTTTTATTTTAAGCTTACTCTGTCTCTAACATTATTTCTTTAACTTTACTGCACAATAATATTACCACGTGCTTGTACTTTTACCGGCGCGAACATGGACAGCCTGAGCCCCACGCACACACTATCGTTACATTTTACACACACAAGCCCCAATTAGATTAATATTAAATATAAACCCTCAATACTGGCTCACCTGAAGCTCTTTATCGGATTATCTACTCATAGTAGTATATCACGGTACACCGTCACAATCCAAGCCGCACCAAGTTGAAAGAGAAAAGAGAAGGATGAAGACGCTGCGCGAACTTATAAAACTAAAACGTTGCTGTCTAAATCTCGTTGTCAGGAACAGACGCCACTGCCAAACAAATGACGTCACCAATCAAGGTCGCAGCGGCCGACTGATTCTCGATATCGAAAGCGGGCATCGCAACATTCAGCGATAATGCACCGAACGCACGGAAAATACAATTGAACTGGCCATGGTGTTTACCTTTTAATATAACCACGGCACAGTACGGAATGTAAAGAGTTGCAACAAAACTTCCCTATACGAATAGAAACACGTGTGTAAGTGTATACTGATTAAAAAAGCATTGGGCTGGTGGCGCGAAACCGGTCCGGCGCCTACTGTGACGTGACGCGTGGAGTGGAGGGTGTGACTCCGGCCAGTAGTATAGTGAGGACTTGCCGGAACCCAGGCGCAGAGCTAAGCGCCGGTAGCTGTACATGGGTATGACGTGTCAATGGAAAGCAGTCATATTAGGGCAGAACATGCTCCTTGATCAAGCGTGACTGGAGAGGCTAAAATAGAGTAGCTGTTAGAAAACATGAAGAGCGTAGAACAGATAGCTTCTGTTTGATATTAAGTAGAACGATACTTTTCTACTTTAACGTTTCTTGATTAGTTTCTAAGTATCACAGATTCTTAAACTTTGACAAATACGAGTATTATTGTCAATACTATTTTATTCTTCCAAATGTATCAAAGTTTCAGATACCGCCAATATAAAACAATAGTAATAAGGACATGCGCAGACGTAAGGAATTAAAGGTATATTAATATTTTTACATACTATTAAAAAGTGGGTTGTAATAAATCTTTTTTTTCTAAATTAGAAAGAAATATAAGAGAAAACAATTATTTCAGTTGGTTTATTATAGTTTTTTTTAATGTCCTTTACTGTCTATTACATATTCCACTGTCTTCTGTTCCATATTGCATATTTTACAAAAAAAATTATTTTACTTTTTATTATTTGCTACTTTAGCTGTTTCCATATTTGTTCTAAACAGCTTTATCTTTTGTACGCAGGTATTTTTCCGATTTCTTATTTTTGCTATCACTTTCCTTACTGCAATAAAACACCAAACTGTGTTTATATTGTTGATTATACACCTTGCAGTTTTACAAAAACACGCCCTGCTTATTTCAAAATTATATTTCAAACCTCTACATTTAATTACCCTGTAACCATGATCATTCCCATATCTCGAAACACTACAAAAAAAACTCCCCTGTTTCTTAATTCGAGCGTTTATATTTTCTGATTGCATCACTAATTTTCCTTCTTTCCTTGATTTACATTCAGTACAACATTACCACAGAAGGCCAGAAGGCGTACGCGTTCAGTCTCTTGTACTATTCTAACGTTTATGACTTTGAGTTTTTAATATATTTTGTTTATTAAAACTTACCAACAATTAATTTTCAATTTATTATGAGATACTACAATTAATAAATATATTAATAAAATACTTTTCTCGTGCTTTGTGGATTTTTTCCTAAAACTTGTGTAATTTTTGCTTTCAATTTACGGCGAGAGAAAAGTAATTTCCTTCCCCACTATTATTATCAATATGTTTTTCGCTTCTATCTATTGTGCTTGTAGTTTCCTTTTTCGCAACTATCTCTGATCCACAACAAACAATTATTTTATATTCACATATGTTCCGTGTACAGCTTGCACGAAACTGTCATGAAATGTTTCCATTAAATATTTAACATTAATGTTAAAAGACTTCTATATTACTATTATGTAAGGCCGATCTATGTTCCCATTTACTCTGTATCTTCTACTTTTTACCTTGCCTCTTTTGCTGTTCCTTTCATACAGTCTCTTACATTCCTCCATTCATTTTCTATGTTCTTGTCTGTTTCCACTTACTGTAACTGCCGATTTAAACGAGTTTAACAAAAGGTTTTAATACTGTCATTCTGCAGTAGGTACATTTTAAATACTTCCTCATTCGACTTAATACGAGGTTTCTTCCTATTTCATCGAGCAAACACGACAATCTTAGGAACATGGAAATAATGATCTGAATATATGTCCGCTCTTCTGTACACATGGACATCTTGAATTTTCTGGCTAATCTTATTATTTGCCAGAACGTAATCAATTATACTCGTATTTCTTCTAGCGCTCCAGATATACTCATGAATATCTTTTTTCCTAAAAAAAAAAATATTAATGATTTTTAGACCATTGCTAATAGCAAATTTTATGAGGGAGTCTCCATTTTTATGATGTTTTGTAAATACTCCTACTGCCCCTGACGGTGCATTATTACCAATCCCAGCACTAAAATTCCCACTTACCCCAATGAAGTAGTCTGTTCCACATATAAATTTGTTCTGTTATGTTTCATAGAATTCCTCAGTTTCTTCTTTCCGTCCTTCTTCTGGATCATAAACTCCTACCACTGTTAGACAGTTGCGGCAGGTCTTGAATCGTATAATTAGTATTCCCTCGCTGAAATCTGTATAGTTTTCAACTCTCGACTTCCACTATTACTCTATCAATATTGCTTGCTTGTTTTTGTTTGTCAGCTCTATTAAAGATCATTGTAAATCCATCGAGATCTTTAGTTCCTCTTAATTGTTTCTTAGTTTTTGAAATTATGGCAATATTAACATTTCTTTCTTTTAATTCCCTGCACAGTTATTCGACGTTCCCTAACTCCACGTTAATACGTGGCTATTTAAAGGTAGTTATGCTGCAACCGACACCAGATACAAAGAGCGTGGTTGTAGGGGAGAAAAGATTGCTAAAGAAATATTTATATTATTACAGATTTTCTGATACTCATGGCATGTAAACCTAATAAGTTCAAGTTTGTTTAAAATGTGCAGTTATTTTAATCCAAGATGATTACGTTTCTATTACAATATAAGATACACTAGAAATCTAAAATAATTAATGGTTAGTAATTTGTATTCTGAATTAGTGTTTTTTTTTGTTTCTGAATTCTGAAATAATTTGAAAGACCTAGTTTTCCATTACTCATAGAACAAAATTATCGTGAATAACAGACAATAACCCTCTCCCCTCTATATTTAAAAAAGAATTGCACAAAAACAGCTCTGGTTTTATAGTTGTTAAGTTAAAACAGCGTTGTAAAGTTAATCAATAAAACAGCATTTAACAACAAGATATTGTTTACTGAGATGTGAGAAGGAATAAGTGAAGAGGATTCGTCTCTGTTTCATAAGGCGTATTATTATCTTACGACAATTCTGCAGACAAATTTATGATTACACTAAAAATTATTAGGTTAAAGCAATAACTTTTGTTTATAACTTATTAGAAGAAGTAAATGTGTTTATTACAAATGAGTAGTAAACTCTTCTGCTTCATTGTAAAGCATGTCGTAAATGGTTTTGTATTTCTTTAACTGTACTTATAAGTGTATTTTATTTACTAAATTCGCGTCAGCGACACTGAGATTTTCATTTTTATAAGCACTATTATTATTACCCATGTTATCAATATCTTTATTGTTACCACTCTCATTACATAAACGACATCAAAAACAACAACTACTCCTACTACTACTACTACTACTACTACTACTACTACTAATAATAATAATAATAATAAATTACTACTGATAAAACTACTACTATCTCAGTTGCTAATAAGATTAATTTTTTACTGATATCACTATCAGTATTGACTTGTATTTGTATTAATATTAGTACTGCTCTCCAGAAATAGAACCGTCGCCCGGTCTACAACAACTCGTCTTCGGAGGGGGGGAAGCTGTTACTATTTAGCTGGCTAACAGGGCATTGGAAGGTGAGTTTGTCAAGGTTATGTGTAGCGTTTTAAAACACATCGTAACTGACGGTAGAGCCGATCAGTGGATGGGTGGATGTCTCTACGTTAGTGAGTCTCGAAAGACGGCCTCAGGGCACCAGGACCCACCCTGTTATATTCAATCCTAGCTCTGCTCACTTCTGCCTCGGTGGTTTGTCACTTCCCCAGTACTCTTGGGAAGAAAATTCAAAGTTATCAAAATAATTATTGGGTTGAGCGAGCCCTTAAAAATGTTCGTCCAGAAATAAGCCCTCCTCGGAGGGTGAATAGAAAACGATATTTCTCCTTGGTTGATTCCGAAATATTCGTGATATTGTCTGTCACTGTGCCGGCGGTGCCAAAGTATCTGGTGGTGAAACGCAAGAAAGGTGACTTTGAAAAAGTGAGTCCTTATTGAAAAAGCTGTCACCCGTTGCGCTGGATCAGCCGTGCAGGAAATCAGAAAAGCCGCAGGTGGACTACTTATCGAGACCCTAAACGATCAACAGGGTTAGAGTTACTGAAACTGCAGAAGATAGGGAACATGCAGGTAGAAGTCGTTCCACATACCACTCTGAACACCACAAAGGGGTAGGGGTTGTTGATCTGCACAGAGGATGAAATTGCGACTGAGCTCGCCCCAAAAGGCATCATCGCATGTCGGTGGCTAACGGTGCGAAGGGATGGACAGACGCTCCCATCTGTGTCCCATGTCCTAACCTTCAACAGGAGAACTTTGCCGGAAAAAGTGCGAGCAGGCATTCATAGGCTGAGTATGAGAGCATTCATCCCTCAGCCGATGCAATTATTTCAGTACTTGCGTTTCGGGCACACTGCATCAAGATGTAGTCGGGTCAAACATGTTTCTGTGAGAAATCGTTAGATTTATAGTAAGAAACCCGAACTTTTTAGATCAACTTCTATCGTAAATCTTCTCCATAAACTTCTCGAATGTTCTATCGCTTCCTACAAAGTCATCGTACACGAATTTCGTATAGTGCTTATAATTTTGAATAGAATTTTTGGGGTTGTCGGTACTGGACAGGGCCATGTACCTGCTCGTCCCCTTCACTTCAAGAAAGGTTATTTTTATGGCCACTAAAAAGGTGCATCTATTGTAAAGAGGATTTTACAGTAGACTCGTTACCACGGCCCTGTCAAGAGGATTAATTGGCATTTTATTCCGTTGCATCCAACTTTAGTCGTTTCGAAAACATTTGTTTCATTTTTACATATTCATAACAGTGCAACAATTATATTATACTATGTAATATAATAATAATAATAATAATAATAATAATAATAATAATAATATTAATAATAATAATACTTATTATTATTATTATTATTATTATTATAATAAATGATCATTATTATTTATTCATAGGCTTAAATATATTCTATTTATCATGATAGTTTACACTATCGAAACATTGTAAAATATTAAAAAGTATATAATACATTCTCGTAAGAAAGGTATTATTTTTTATTAATTATATATAATATATATATATATTTATATATGTATATATCATAATCATCATCATCATCATCATCATCATCATCATCATCATAATCTTCACCGATTAAACCAAGGATGGTTTGTTCCGGTCTCAATTAGCAAAGATTAGAGCTGATCACTCCAGCGCTTCCTCGGACGTCCCACACCTCTCCGTCCCTTCGGCTTATAGTTCCATAGTTGTTTGGGGATGCGGAAGTCATCCATTCGGCAAAGATGTTCCCAACAATTCAGCCGATACTGGGCGATCCTGTCGGGTATACTCATAATATTCAGTTCCTGCCGAATATCTGTGTTTCTTCTATGATCATGGAGAATATACCCTGTGACGAGCCTGAGAAATCTCATTTCAGCCGCTTGGATGCGACTGGCCTGGCCTTTCGTCAAAGTCCAATTCTCAGACCCATAAAGAAGTGCGGGAAGAGCCATTACCTTATAGAATTTTAGGCGTGTGTTCCTTTACTTGCTGACTTAAGGGTTCACCTAACGGTCCCGCACATAAGGTTGAACTTATGCAACTTATTCACAACGTCGTTGCATGCATCATAAGACACACTGTAGCCGAGGTATTAAAAAATTGTTACCTTGTTCCAGGGACAGTACCATCTATAACAATTTTTCCCCGTACGGGATCAGTTCCACGAAAAGCTATTACCTTGGTATTACGTGTGGGTATCTGCAATCCAGGGTCTTTGCAGATTCGATTTAACAAATGTATCTCCATCTCCAATCTTTTTTCAGAGTCCGACAGAATAGCCTGATCGTCTGCAAACAACAAAGTGTCAATTGTAGAGTGACCAAATATAAAATGTTCTGGAAGACACATCTGCCAGTTTTGTATAACATTGTCAAAATACAATTTAAAAAGAGAATGTGATAATGGACACCCTTGTCGTACTCCATAATTAATCAGGCCAACTCTAGGAGCTGTTCTCGGTTTCCCTGCTTCTATTAAGATTTTATTGAAGAGTGATTAAAGAAGATAACAACTAACATTGAAAGAATCAATGACCAGTTTGGTGAGACCTTTCCTATACATACAATTTTGGTTAGGCCAAACACAACCTTTCCAAATTTAAAGATTATAAACTTAAAAAGAACAGAAACAGTAAAACTACATATCACAAACACTATAGCTCAATCACTTGTGAAGGAGACAAACTCATTTAATCGATATAAAGTGGTAAAACAATATATTTTGTCTTAAACATGTGTAATGAATTCTGTTTGTAAACAACTGTTAATATTAAAGGAACAGAAATAATTGTTCCTTGTTTATCTTTTTATTTTTTTTATGATAAAACAAATTGTTCCAATTTTTTTATTTTAATGTGCTATTTTAATTTTGTTAATTTATTTTAAGTTGTTCTTTTGTATAATCACAAGGACCCACTACTATAAAATACATACACATCCAACAAACATTTATTTTATATTTTAAATATTATGTTCAGACTAAATGGACTTATGACTTTGAAAATATGTTAAAAATTTTTGTTTTACCCTGAGGAAAACAGATTTCATGTACCGAAGAGAATGGAGAGCATGAAGGTAAATACTGTAAATAAAATTTGATGATGTACATGGATTGAAAATCATGATTAAATAAGGAAATAAATCTGATTTCACACAAGCATCTGAAAAAAGCATTTTTATTTATTATATCACAATTTAAGATGATTAAGGCTGAGTAAAGAATGAAACATTATGTATTGCTTAACTAAAATAACATAACATAACAGTAATATAATATATATTTGGCACCAACAAAGTAGGCTGTTTAATTTAAAAATAAACAAAACAAATATATATTAAGTAACATCAAATTACATCGGATTATATAGATTTTGGCTTACACAACGTGGGGCAACGAATACCATAGAATTCTCATCATACTTTACATTATCTAGATTTTGGCGCCCAACGTGGGGGTTAGAGAAAAATATATATACGTAAAATCAATATTGCATTATAACAGTTGTGTCTAAATCTAACTTAGAAGTCTAAGAAGTCTACTTCTTATATTTTTCTAATTAAAATTAAAGAAATATTTAAGATTTGTCCTAATTAAACTTTTTAAACTAACCAAAACCAAGTCCATAATCAAGTTATCTTTAGAACGACATTCTCACTTAGACAAAAATGAAAAATATGCGCTTTGATTCGTCGGCTTCTATTTTGATGACTATATTGCAAACATTACTGAAAATCTCTAGAATTTTTTCATATTTAGTATTTAAGATCAATGTTATACATAAAATATTATCCGCAAGCATTATTTTGTTTACGACCTAGAAAAAATATTTAAGTGTGTTTGAAATCATTTACAGTTGCGATGTCAGCAGAAGAAACGGAACAAATATAATGCTAACAATTTTGAAATAAGTATAAATACGATCATTAAATAAGCAATCAAGTATTCTTTGCATTTTACTATACACATGAAGTTGTCATACCTATTAGGATTTGTGCCTAAGGAACCCATATGTATTTTATAAAAGCAAATGAAGGAAAAACTGGAACTCAGCTAAACCGAAAACAAGAATATTTCATGTCATAGAAATCCATTGCAATCTAGTTGAATCATCGATAACTAATCACTCTCTGGACTTTCATAAGCACGACTAATCAAAAATACTATAGTTTTTTTCCTTAAGCTGCATAAAAAAGTGAGGTGAGCAAAAACCCGAATAAAATTCATTACTATCTCTTAAAAAAGGTATAAAGACTATTATAGAAATCGTTATCACAATTCAAGTTGGGAAAAGTAATATGTTATCAATCTGGGACGGCCGGACGAGAAAAAAAAAAGAAAAAATAATTGCTCCTAGCGAAAAAGTATAGAGGGGTACAGTGGAGTAAATACGATACGGTGTAGTAAGGAAAAGCTGAACAGAGAAAATACAACATTTACAACTCAGTTATGAAAAGCGTAAGCACAGAAACACGGCGGTATGGTGAAGGGGTCATATAGTATGGTAAATAGTTTGGAAGTGAATTTACTATGAAGACAATTCAGAATATCAAGATATTCCACAGTACGTACCTAATGAATAAGAAAATAAATGTGCAAAAAAGAGAATGGATTACAGGACAGAAAGAAACTATTTTGATACAGACGTGCAAAATGAATGCAGGAGGATCGACTACTTCTGAGATGAATTAGGAGATTTTGAGAGCAGAAATTTACAAGAAAGAATGTGGCGGGTCAGAGAAAACTGAAGAAAGTCTGATAATTTAGATAGATAATTTGTAAATATATTTACAAACACAATAACACTAATTTATTAATTAAAGAACAAACCCAAATAAAAACAAAACAAGACGATCTATTTAAAATTATAAATTTACTAAAACATAAAAATGAATAAAATATAAACAATAAATATTTCAAATATAACAGAGAAAACAGCTGCTGAAGAAAATAAACAATAAAACAATCGTTAACTAATCGACCTAAATCGATTATCAATTATTTTACTTTAAAATCGATACAAATTCGATTATTCGTTAATTTTTATATTAACAGAATTATTTCGAATGTTATTAATTTACTTACAAACCTCCGATAATACTGATATTTTTCAGTGAAACGTGGGCCAGGTGTTAAAAGAAAATACGAAATTTTACTACTTGCAGAAGAAACAAATTGAATAACATCACAACATTATACGCTATAATTGCTGCAAGACGCTTTGAGTTACGTATATAGAAAATGATGTATAGTACAACACTACAACGAGTTTAATTTATTTACTGTGCGACAAATCTTTATGTAACACTACAACACATTAAATTCGTGTGGTTGATGAATATGGGTGTAATCATAATAACAATAATAACGCTATTTAATCTGGTTAAAAAATCATTTCAATATTTATTGATAGCATTTCTTATTTGTTTTGCGATTCAAAATCATTATTATTTTCACGTAATTATTACGTATAATTAGTAGTCGTATATTACACACAAACATGTTATATAATCTTATATTCTAATACGTTGTTATAAATTTTTATATTGCTCTCAGCTAGCTCATTTATATTATATTTTATTAGGTTATCTAATCTTTTAATTATCTAAGCTCTTTTTTAATTACTGCATATGCATTCCTTTCTATTAAAATTCTCTAATGACTTTGTCAATTTACGTACTAAAAATTATAGATTTCAAATTATAGTTACTGATAACAATTATCGTTAAACAGTCTTACATGTAACGTTAATTATTATACTAAAACCTATTTACAACTATACAATTTCTTAATTCATATTTGAATTGAATTGTCTAATTTTTCTTTGTTACTTATTGTCTTTTGATAAAGTCTCGGTTTTTAAAGTGCATGGTTATTTGTCACCTTATTATTTGTGATACA
Source organism: Magicicada septendecula (assembly GCA_034769895.1). NCBI lineage: Eukaryota > Metazoa > Arthropoda > Insecta > Hemiptera > Cicadidae > Magicicada > Magicicada septendecula. The sequence goes on from CM068371.1 coordinate 288,014,433, forward strand.
TCTACAGCGTGTCCTCTTCGGTCCTTGATACGGGATGCTCCTTTATCGTCCTGGATCCCTGGAGTCTTGTAGTCCTTCGTCCGTCGGATTCTCGTACTCTGGATTACTGGATTCTCGTGTTCTGGATTACTGGATTCTCGTACTCTCGTCATGATCTCAGATTGCGACTGCTCACACGAACTGGTGAGTAGTCTTGAAGTTCCTGACTGCTGCTTGTGGTTTATGTACTGTTGTTGCCGCTATGCAGAGACTTTGGCTGCCATAGTAGTCGATCAAGCTAACGGAGTTCTAGTTGTCGAGTAGAGCCTCTGGCTGCTACAATGGTTGATTGAGTAAGAGTTGTACTCTTGAAGCAGAGCCTCCGGCCGCATCAGTGGTCGAACAAGGAAGAGAGTGATGTTAGCGTGTCCCCTGTATTTATACCCAGGGCTCCAAAATCATGTCTCGACAATATTCTGCAGGTTTGATATTGTCGAGAGCGTCACTTCTAACCCACGCTTTCTTGTCACACTTAATTTACTCGTCTTCGTGAATTGCGAAGTCTTTTGCACATTACCCGATATTCATTCGGTCGGTAATTTATAGGTGTTCATCATGCACAAACCGTTTTTCTTTATCTTAATTAACATAATTACTATTGATTTTTAGCTTCCTATAATTACACTTTTTATTCGTTTTGCACTATTTATTATACACTTTATTCGTGTTATTTAAATACACATTTTGGTGTATTTAGTTTTGTGCTATTATGTAAACAAGTATTATAAATTAAATAAATGCAACTATTTGATATCTTTCCTTAAGGGTTGCCGCTTTTCAGGAATGGACAGGTCGCACACACACACGCATTTTACGTGTGTACACACATACAGAGAGAAGCTGGCGTTATTAACCTGTTCCAACATGAAAGTTAGGCGTTCCTTTTACAATTCAGATTGCAAGGTAAACTATTATTATTAACAAAATGCATTATTTATTTATTTTAATTAATTATTTAAATTACTTTGTGCAATGCACAGTACCTTATATATTTGTACTTCGAGTTACGTATATAGAAAATTATGTATATATATATATATATATTACAACGTTATTTTTAGACACTTACTTTTACACATATGCTCTTACTCATTTGTGCGCACTTACCCACGTCTCGGAGGTATAGTCTTCTTCTGCAGTATTTACCTTGATGTTCTCCGGCTGGGTCGCAGGCTTTGGTCGTTGATTGAGTGTGGATAAGCACGTGAATAATGTTATAAGTTTTAATACAAGTAAAGAGTACAGAGGATTTAGTACTGGTTGTGAAATTAGTACGACTGTTTTAATAAAATCATATTCATTTGATTTATTCTTTAAAAGTTAAAATTATCATGTTATGAATTGTTTAGTGTGGGTTAATTATTATTTTAACCCTTATATTCAATCTGAATGTAATGCACTTATAACGTGTTTAAATCTTATTTATTATATTTCTAAGACATAGTATACACATACATAAATCATATATGACCTGAAATATTACACAGACATATAACATATAACAAATATAATTATTATAAAACGTGATTAATACGTATAAAATTCCATATTCATCTTGTCTTCGCAAGTGTGGTTTTCAATATATACTACTTAATAAAAACTTTTAATTAAACATTAAAATATACATTTTATTAAACCGGTACTTAAACATTTATTAAAATATTAATAGAGAAAATTTATTACTTTAATTGATTCTATTATTTAATGTCTCAGTTAATTAACAATCTTCTAATTACGTAACTCTCATATTTGAAATTACTCATCTAATCAATTACAAAATATAATAAAAATATGGTTCTTCCTTGACCATTTATTTATGAGATTACTACAGTTATATTCTCTATTCTCAATTATATTTTGAACAATTATTTATTATTATGCAAATTTAAAAATATACTAATGTTCTTGTAAACTTGTATATGGAAACTAGAGCTTTTTCGATAGACCTCAGGGTCATTTATAATATTAAATAAATGTCTGACTTCACCTGCATTTTTCTGCAACCATTTAACTTTGTCGTTAACGTCATCTGGACTCTCGAGTTTGTTGATCCTATTCGGTATCACCTTCTCTGTCTCTGCGTCGTTGAAATTCCTCGCTCCGTCTCCTGGATGCTGAGTTCTGACGTGGACCTCTAGTCGTGATGATGTACGGCTGGATGTAGCTGCATGTGCTATCCCTGCGTCCTCTACGCCTTTCTGTCTAGTTCCTCTCTTCTTCTTATCTTGTCCCTCGTAGATGTCTAGAAGTTCTATGTAGACTTCTCGAATTTCATTGTAGTTACAACTCTCGTAGATTCATTAGTATAGTCTTTTTAAAATCACTCGTGTTCATTAATAATTGCACCGACTTAGTACCGGTTCCATCGCACTTCACGTTATTGAATACTGTTTAAAACATTACTAAAACTTTGTAAAATTTACGACATCGAGATGCGTGGATGTCGCGTACTATCTGAGCTTGATCTGAAAAAAGTGAGAAAGAGTGTGTCGCTCGCTGGGGTTTTATACTGCTGCCGTCGTTGAAATTCCTGTTGGAAACTGTTTTGACAACATTGAACAGATCGGCGCGTCGGTTTAATCGTTACTTTCAACCTACGCGTCTTTCTATGAAGCGCACACTTTTTTATAAATACAGGGTGAGTCAGCGTTACCTGATGGTTTTGAAATTATGGTACACAGTGAAATTTTAAGATGTAGCAACTTTTTTTATTTCTAAATATACACAATGAATAGCAGTTTACACCTCATATGTTACTTTTTACAGAAATTAATCATTTGTGAAAGAGAATGTCCTTTAAGTGCTGGCCATCTTTTTTTTCACACTCGTCGACCCTGTGCGCGAAGTTTGTCATCACTCTCTCCACCATGTTACGGGGTATACCACGAATATCTCGTTCAATGGCATCCTTTAATTCAACCACAGTACGTGGCTTATTGATGTACACTTTGTTTTTGAGGTAGCCCTACAAGAAAAAGTCACATGGACTAAGATCAGGAGAGCGTGGCGGCCAGTCAACATCTCCTCTGTGGGATATCACTTTCCCTGGAAACAGTGGAACTTTTCCTCCTTACTTCGATCATACACACATCCGAAGTGTGAGCTGTCGCTCCGTCTTGTTGAAACCACACATTTCGACGATTTATGCGACGGCGACGAAGTTCCGGGAGGAGAAATTCACGCAACATGGTCAAATAACGCTCAGAGTTCACGGTGACGGTTCTCCCATTTTCTTCGAAAAAATAAGGCCCTATGACACCAAATTTCCCCAATCCAACCCACACTGTAACTCTATCACAATGCAATGGGCGCTGGTGCAGTTGTTGAGGGTAATTTGGGGACCAATAACGACAGTTTTGTTTATTAACACTGCCGTTTAGGTAAAAATGAGCCTCATCTGACGTTAAAATCACAATCCCAGGTTCTTCTTCCAACATCTCTCTCATTATGTCAGCAAAACGTCTCCTTCTCACACAATCTTGAGGCTTCAACTCCTGGACAATCGCAATTTTGTAGGGATGAAAGTTTAGACCGTGTAAAATGCGTCGGACGGATGAATTTGATAACCCAAGGGACTGAGCGTGTCGTCTTGCAGATCGGCTGGGGCTCTGTTGAATTGAATGACGCACAACGTCAACGTTTTCAGGTGACGTGGCCGTCTTCGCACTGCCTCCCGGTTTTTTTTTCAATGCAGAACCGGTCTCACGAAGGTTCTGAACCCATAGCGGAATGGTATTGCGGGTTGGAATTGCACCATTGCGTTGAATGTTGAATTGGAGACGGAACTTCCTCTGAGTGGTGGTCACAGATTCTGCATTTTTAAAGAACGTCTCTACGACGGACGCACCGTGTTGCGCGGTCCACCTCTCCATTGTAACTAAACTGCTGTTCTAGGGGAAAACTGTGAGACCAACCGCGCCCCTCTACTACGAGTACAGCCTCGCTACTACTCGAGCCAAAAACGTCAGGTAACGCTGACTCACCCTGTATTATTTCACCAATCGTTTGGTATAATATTAAACTTTATTTATGCAAATTATGAATGTTAAGGTGTGTAAATTATGGCAGTTATGGTAAAATTTCACACGGTGTCTGAACAGTTCCCACGATTAATGACCACTTAACGCCAAACTGAAGCGCCAGGCGTCAGCTATGTTTTTACATATGTCGCTGATTCGTGTGACTTCTGGTTCACGTTCAGTACTAAAAAAGCTGTGTAAAATCTTCCACCCTCGTTTGCATAATTCAACCTGTCTGTCCTTTACACATGTACACATACACTCACACGCAGACTGATACACAGGCGGCCGCATGTCGTTCTGACGTCACCTCTGCCGGTCAGCGCGTGTCATTTTCTCCCCTTCGTTACGTTTAAAAACCAACTAAGCTATGTGCTTCCATATGCAGGATTACTTACAATATTTAATTTATTTAAAATTAAATACTACGTTTATTTCTTACATTATTTCTTATACCTAACGTATATTTATTATATTATTTTTCTTATTTACATTTTATATATGTCATACGTGCTTTCGTATGTTATCATACCTTAGTCAGGGGTTGATACATATACTTATGCTAAACGTATCGTTGCAATATATATATATATATATATATATTCATTTTTATGTTGTGACTAATGGGTTTTCTTCTCAGTGGTTACTGTTAGCATAGTGTGCCCTATTTCCTATTTGTATCTTGTCATGTATTGTCGTGTTCATGCAATCTTCATTATCTAACACGTTCCCCAAATATTTGAACTTATTAACTGCATAAAATGAATTACTCTTTCTGCATAATTGCCCTCCATATACAGATTTCTTGTCCTACCTGATGCAGAAGTTAGCATGTATTTAGTTTTGCTGATATTTACATTTAGTCCCATTCCAGTAGAGTTTTGATTTGGCTTCTTTGTAAACCTCAATCAGCCGTTTGTCTTGATCTAGCTGTTATCATAACTTCATCAGCGTAAGCATATATTTGGCTTGTCTTATTTAATATCTTTCCTTGCTCATCTACATCTTTAATGGCATAGTGTAGCACAATAATAAATTGTGTGGGCCATAACCCATCACCCTGCGAGTAGATTAGCGCACTCCTACTGGTACATTTTAAGAATTAGATTTTACAATTAAAAATTACATTAGAGGCATTAAATTAGAGACACTGAGGATGCCTCTTTGTAATATGACCGAAACAACGACGTGTGTTAAACTACAAAACAGTGTTGTAAGAAATTAGACGTTTTAGCTGTTAGTGTTTATTATATAGACATATATATTGAGTGTTCTGAAAGATCTATATACCATGACAGATATTTGATATGAATCTGAATTTTTATATACAAAAAGTTTTATAGAAATTAAGTTTTATATATCCTCATAGAAGTTTATTATATTTAGCAAATATGACACACACACACACACACACACACACACACACACACACACACACACACACACACACACACACACACACACACACACACACACACACACACACACACACACACACACACACACACACACAGAAACTGTGGTGCACCACATCAGACTTAACCACGAGATGGAACTACGGGCACCATCAAACTAAAGTACACTTATTCAGTCTGACGTTTTGTTACATTACAGTTTAATTAACACTTTAGTATCTTTATAGTTTAATTTGTTATACTTAATACTTATTTTTATTTACTAATTTTAATATTTTCCAAAGAACCAATCTTTAACAATTTCCTGAACGCAATGTGTACGTTGGTGTACTATAAGAGATTTTAATTTATATTATTTATATTGTAACAAAATAATAATTTTGTTTACAAAAATAAAAATTTGTTTTGTGCCGTGTTTGCGCGAGAACCCGGCTCCGTTAATTAAATAAAAAAAATTACGATATGCTGATCGGCGCGCGCTCTGGGGTCGAGGCGGCATAGCATATTTTCCGGCGCAAGTTGAGGCAGTTCACATACAGCGCTCAACATTTACTGTCCGTGCTCCTCCCGGCTGCCTTGAGATTTTGGATCTTGTAAATCATCTATCTACTATGCATAGATAATCGCTAGTGACTCTCCGGTAAGTGTGTTTAAGGTATTTTACTTATTGTTTGATAAAAAAAATTGTATTTAACTTAAAATCAACGCCGATGCATGGCGATATATACATAACTTACGTTAAGTTACCACGTGGCGAGCACAGGTTAATTTCTGATTATTCATGTCTTGAACGTTAACACTGGCTGAGATAAAGTATTTACAGTTTTATATGTCTGTATATTTTTCTAATTATATCAAGAGGGGCGTAAGAAAATTTATTTTGTTATTTTGTTGAAACAACGTGCTTTATGAACCTGTTCAAGTTTGCTAACTCATCTCGAAATTGTAATAAGTGATTAGTTAGTTGACGAACAGTCTGTGAATAACTATTTATTTAATTCTAAATACTATACTGAAGGTAGTTTCAATGCATACTTAAATTTCAAATTTTTCTTTTAATACTGAGCATGTTGTGGTGTGTGAGTTATGCTGGAGTAAAAGGGGTATTGTGAAATACTGAACACTTGAGTAATTACCCATATATATAAATGTCCAGGGTTCTTGATTAAGACGATCACCTGATTCGCTCCAGCAGGTGGCCGATCATCTGCCACCCATGCCATTAAACTAGTGACTTTCCGTCTTGGCCGCCGGGAGGACGAGATGGACAACACGCTACAATAACCTCAGGTTTTGTGCCGGACTATAACCAGGTGACATTTAAGCCTTTAAGAAATATTTTTGGCCGCTACAATTTAGAACATGTGATATTATTCCTGGAACAGCTCCAGTTAAAAGTTTCGTTTGTGCACAAGTCCAGCGGGATATTTAGTGGTTATAAATTTTGTTAGATTCATTTTACAAACGCTTACGCCCCAGAGTAAGTGTAAACCCAGACGGGGTCATGCGTCACCCGAGTTTGATGTTAAATTTTTCTCTTATTGCAAAAGTGTGCGGAACTGAATGTTACTGATTTGTATGGGTGTTAATTATGCTTGCATGGGTGCCGGGGTACTTTGTTGGGGATTTTCTTGATTATATTTATAGATCTATATGGGTTTTGTTTTTTTTTAAATTTATTTAAAGGTTTGGGGGGGTGCTTTGACCTGCCACCGTCACCTGTTGGTGCCTTCATCCACAGGTCTCTGACATGTTAAATTCTGTTGCATCTGGTTTGGGCGCATGGCCGTGCCTGAGGTCAACCCAATTCTCTATGAACGCCTCAAATATGTTTTATTAGGTTTTACATTATAAAATTTTATTTATTAAAATTTGTATTATACATTTTATAAAATTTATGTTAGCTGTTTAATAATTCTGTAACAAGTAAATTTTCATCTTGTTTTTACTGCCATAGCCAGTGCATTAATTGTTGAGTTTTGTTAATATGAGCACACTACCGGTTCTCACTTTTTCAATTATAAATGTGTGGTTGTAAAATCAGTTCTATGTTATTTTCTGGTGGTTACGTCCCACTAGGGTTTTTGTTCAAATCTGTATTTTTGTAAGAGCATAAAAGCAGCTAAGAAATATCAATTTTATAAGACCGTGCAGTCATGTTGACCTTGCGATGGCACCTTACTATTTGGGGGAACAATACCTAAATTTTGGCTTGTAACTTAAGAGTTGTTCGGGCTGTATTACCAAATTGACTTCAGCCCATTTCTCATACTTGTAATAATTCCCTTTGTTGTAACTCAGTTATACTCTGACGAGTTAATGTGTTGTTTTCTTAAATGAAAAGTTTTTAAGTCTTGCTGGGCACTTTATCCGATTACGTTAGTTTGAGATGGGGGTCTTGGTGACAGATACTGGGGTTATACTCTCCTGAGGTATGGTGAAAAATATATATATAGGCTGTCCGCCAGGTGAACATGTGTGTGTGGTATATGTATATATATATATATATGTGTTCTATGTGTATTCATGTAAGTATATTGATTGATGTTGTATTTATGTGTATTTATGAGAAATTATCGAATTATGAACTATGATGTTACATATGTATATTTTAAGAATGTTATAATGTTGGAGTAGACGTTTTTAATGAAATTTTTTTAATTCTATTAAGGTTATATTGTGTATCAAGATTGATTTCAAAAAGAAAAAAGGGAGAGAAATAAAAATTAAAGTTGTATATGTAACAGTAATGTGGGTTGTCGAAATTTGAAAGTCACATGTTGTATTAAAGAAGAGTTTTGAATTTTACTACTCATATGCGTGAATGTCAATACTTGAAATTGCTAATAAAATTTGTTATTGTTGTTTAACCATCGAGTTTAATTGCAAGTCCCATCCCACTGGACCCAGCGCAGTTTTGGCTTCTCTAGGCCCTTGGCCTAGTTTTAAATAACTAGTAGCCCCTCTTTCCAAAAACAAAAAAAAATATTGTTTTTCTTTCTGAAGCATAAAAGTGAAAGAGGGGTTACAGTTTGTTAACAAAAATAAAAATTTTGGTGTTTTTTGAAAAATATTGTTTAATTGTTTTTGTTGTTCTGTATTTAGTAAATAAATTTCGTAATTGATTCGTGTAAAAATTTAACCCTTTTATTTCTGTTTCTGTTAATTTTATCACTTTGTGTTTTTTGAATTAACTTCTGCGTTAACTGTGTTATCGCCAGCACTAATCGATAGACGGTTCTTCTTCTTAACTAGGTATTCTCCTTCCACTTTGGTAAAAGCCGCCTTTCGGACAGTCCGTGATCTCCAATTTATTTAATTTTTTAAATTCTATTTATTAAATATATAAATAAATAGAAACCAATTTGCAGAAATTTTAGATTTATTAACAATTTGTATTATGTATCGAGTGTTAATCAATTATTCAACAGTAGTATCGACTCGTTTCTCAGGGCTGTCGATTAATTTTTACATCTGTATTTTATATTAATTATTAGGTTCTTTGAACGGTTATTTTATATAGTCAGAGAAGGGTAAGGTCAGGAAAGTATAACACTTACATGTAAAAAGCTTAATAAATAAAAATTACAACGTTATTATTTAATATATAATGTTTATTAAAGATAAAATTTCGAACCATTGATGTCTGGACGATCGTATAGGCAAAGCTCGCTTTGAATTGTGGGAGTCAAGATGGCGGCTTCCGTACTGCTTCTGTTAAAGCGAAGTCGGATCGACGAAATTTTTTTCCAATAAAGGTTGCCTTTTCAATGTTTCCTCGTCTCCGCAGTTGAGATTATTCCTTCTGGTGTTAGTGGAGTGGTCTTGGTTAAGTGTTTTGTGATTCACTTCGATAAAATGTGTGTGCTAATGTTTAAATTCACTTCGGTCAATTAGGTCGAAACTCGCACTACTCGTCTCGTTATTAAGAATTATTTGTTTTATAGGTTGAATTTATTATTTCACTCCTTTACTGTTCCGTATTACTTTAGTTTAATTGTGGTATTAATTGTTCTCACTGAGTTTAAGGTTTAAGTTCAAATTTTAGAAATTTACGATTTTTCACTGTAGAATAGGCTTACAGACCGATCGCCATATTTGTCTGCTATACAGGTTAATATAAGCAAAATCTCGTTCAAGTGTGCTCGACAAGGTCCAATAATTAACTGTTCTAATTTCCTTCGTCTCCTGAAAACGCCTTAGCCAATTTAATATTAGCAATACATTGTTTTAAATCTGTTTGGCTTCCGTTACATGCATGAAAATTACATTATATTACTGAATATATTTTTGCTATTCTTTAATTTTATGAAATACTAAATACATAATCTCTTTCTTTAGTTCATTCTGCTTGATTTGATACCAAATAAGATAGTTTTACAAAGTTTTTTATCTAAAATGCTATATTTCTTTCATTTAGAAAAAGTAGGGTTTAAAATTTACTTCCTGTCCTTCTCCAAATGTTTGCCATTTTATATGTTATATTTATGAATATACTAAATCTCAGATTGACATAAAATGTTTATCTACCCTTAATTTCTTGTAATTTTATTAAATGGTTATCTTTTTAATTATTATTCATTAAGTTGTGACTCCCCACTTTGAATTTTCATTTATTCCATTTGCATTTTTTTCTTCTAATTCTTCCTATCTTTTTACCATATCCTTCTAAAGTATAATTTACATTACCTTACTCTGTGACTGATTTACCTTACATAAATCTCATCAGTTTAACTAGTTTACTGGACTTGATTCATCAATTATTATGTAGTTGAGATTTACCATTTGGCCTAGATTTTTTCTGTTTTTACATACAAAGTTTTTGAATAATACAGTTTGTTTATACCCCTTCTGACCTTCTATTCTAATACAGTATTAATTAACAATTCCTTACTTTACTACAAAAACATTTAGTATTGAATTCATACTATTAATACATAACAATTATTTGACATTAAAAAAGTGGTATTTAAGCCCAGACATTCTAGTCTTGATTATTTTTAGTAACCTATAATAAATACTTTATAATAAAAGAATGGTATCCACACTCAGACATTTCATTCTTGATTACCATTATTAAACATAATAAACCTTTTAGAATAATAAAACATTGTACTCTATTTCCAACATTTAGGTATAGAGTTCATTTACTTATTTACTAGAAACATAACACATCTGTTCCTTTATTTTTTAAACTTCCTTAACATTACCTTTGTGCAGTCTTATCTGTCTTTATTTTATATTAGGGATGTATCCCTTGTCACTTCACTTATTAACTACCTGCTCTCTATTTATCTTTCTCATTTCAGTGAATGTTTTTAGATAAAGGGTGGCACTTTCTTAGAAACCTTAGTATTTGCTTTTCATAATACTATTTTGCCAAATAGTATTTATGAAGTTAAATTAAAACTTTAAAGTTGTTTAAAGGTACACATTTATTAAGTTTAAGCATTTAACACACCTTCTTGAAGTTTATTTACTACAATATAATAACTTGCACTTGTCCCCTGTTATTTCTTGATACTATCACTAATCAGTTTTATAGTTTTATATTATCAAGAAATTTATTTATGAAGGACTCTTAAGATTTGTTTTTATTCATTATAAAATAACTTTTATGGGTGCACTTTTACTTATACCTCTAAACTCTTTTGCTTACATTTATTTTACATTAGTTTCTGTTTTGGGGAGTTATACTTTCATTTGTGACATTTAATTTCTTTTGGGGTTTTGGTTTTCTCCTTACTGGGTTTCCTTTGGGGTATTTCTTGTAGTCTCATATCCCACTATTTTGTTTCTTCAGAATCATTCCTGTTTATTAGGTATTTCGGTTTGTTCTGGGTTTTGTCTTACTTAATGATTCTCACTGTTGGTTTCTTCACTACAGTATTGTTTTATCGTGTACGTTGGTTCGTTCTGGGTATCTTCCTTACTTACTCCTATCCTACCTTGGTATTTCCTTACTTTATTTTAGTTTTTTAATTTATTTTTCATTACACATATTTGTTGCATAGTTGTTTTTTCTGTATTTTTACTTCTTCATATTACGATTGTATTTTATTGTGATACTTATTTGTTTTCATTTGGATTTTTCTTTGATAGTTATTTTAACTGATATTTATTTATGATCATATTTCATTCATTATTAAGTGGATAATCTGTCATGCTACAATATTAATAATGAAAGTGTTTCTATGGAAATTCAATTACAACTTCAAATTATTTTAATAAGGATTACTCGTACACACAAACATAAAATTATACCTTTTTTACCACCGCCGCCAGGCCGGGTGCCTTCAGAAAAAACTTATAACCGGCCCACACACCCCCCGCCGACACAAGTTTCAATTCTAGTTTTGCTTAGGCCTATATTCAAAATTAAAATTTCACGATTACAAATGTAACAGCAATGAAAATAACATATTCGGGAATGTGAAGTTTAAAGTAGTTGTAGAGCGACAAAAAAGCTTATTATGGTGGTTTGAATATATTATAAATTCAAAGGTTCTTTTTAATTACTCTTGTCAAAATAATTTGTTAATCGTGTATCTATAAACTAATCAGTAGACTTGATTACTCATACCCTCTGACTGTTTTTAATAATATCTCAATACCTCTAATAATACCTCAATATTTCTTATAATTTTTAATAGTTTTTTATGCCGTTTTATGTTACAGACGGCGGGGGATGTGTGGGTCGCCTATAAGTTGTTTCGGAAGGCAGCCGACCTGGCGTTGGTAAAGAAGGTAATTTGTTGTTTGTGTGTCTATAAAGTCTATTTTCATGACTTTAGCTTAATATTGACTAACCAGTTTCAAAAAAGTTAAAGTTTAAGAAAACTTGATACCGAAAAATTGATACCACTACGAATTGAAACCAAATTAATTTTTTAATCTTTCCGCCATTGTCTGTCTAAAATTCGGCGCGTGCTCGAAGCGGAATACTATTACACTGCGCAGGTCCAAAATCAAACCATCTTTCTACAAGTTGTGCAAAACAATATAACTATTACTAATATTATATTATAATATTTGAACGATTGATAGTTGTTTTGAATATATCTTTATATGCTCTGATAACGTAACAAAAGCTCCAGCAATAAGAAAATTTTTCTACAGTAATAATGTGGCCCGGTTAAAATAGGAAACGTATTATGACATACTTTAACAGAGGCAAACTATAACAGAACTTGGGTTGAGGAGATGGCGAGGTTAGTACTTGTTAGGTCACCGGGCTTTGTAAAGCTTTATAATAGTAATAAATAAAGCAATAATAATAATTATTATTATTATCATCATCGCTGTTATCAGCATCGACGTCATGATTATTATTATTATCATCACTCTTATTCCTCTTTAATAAAGCGTCACGTAGAATTGAAGTCTCCCCTCTCCTGTGCCAGGCGTTCTATTTTTCTGCAGGGATAAAGACTGTCGGGGGCGAGGTCAGCAGGATCGGGTGTGCGTACATCAAAATTAGACGTATCCACATAGTGTAAATCCTGCTTAATGTCTCAGGCACTTCAGTTGAGGATCCTGAGCATTCGGAGACGTCGGTATGCGTGGTTGCTGACTACTCAATGTGGTTGCGCCAGGTGAGAGTGGAATCGAGATACTTTCATGCACGCTTGGAGGTTTTTTGTAGAAAGGGTCGAAGGGGATTGCAATTTTGTAGATAAGAGTTTGTATTTAACCACGTGCAGCAGCCAGCTGCACCGTTGTTTCGTGTCTTCACGTGTAAATGTCACGTTATTACTGACTAAGGCCTGCTTACCGTAATATCATGATTTGCCCCAACAGTAGGTAGACGGTAACGGATTGACTCGTCCTTGACCCTAATCCACACGACGAATGAACGCCGTGCAAAGCAAGTGTCGTACCATTAAGCCACCCCGGCGTTGTCATCTGTCAGTCATTTGAAATTCTCGTAATTTTACTTATCCACCAATTTTTCCTTCTTATTTCGTATGTTTCATCTGCTTATCTTCAAAAAGGCAATTTGTTAGCTCTTAACGCTTTTAAATTATGATTATATCTAATAACTGTACTTTATTATACTTGTTACTTCTTCTGGCATGTCCATTAAACCAGGCGACAGAAGTTTCCTTTCCAGCTTTTCTTGGTTCAATCAACTCTTTCCTTGCCTTCTGGTTTCTCGTCCCTGCTGATTTTTACTGTTCTATCCTCTTCCTCCGTATCCTGTATCCCTATTCTGTTTCCAATGTTGTCCAATTAAAATGTTTCTCTAATACCCCATTTATTTCCCGACTTCTATGATCTTTCAGCATTTCAGCACTTTTCTTAATACCCTAATTTCTTATAACCTTATTGTATTTTGTTTTTTATACTGTTTTATTTCTAGTCTCAGCAATATACGATATTATTGGTCTTACTATTACTATGTTATACATTCAGTAATTAGAAACGACCTGTAGGTTTCTGAACGAACGGAGTGAATTATCAGTTTTAACTCGACCATTTGGCAATTGTCTGTTTGTCTATCTGTCTATCTCTTTGGAGTATGTTTCAGAATAACTTATGAATACATAAATCGATTTTTGTGGTAATTGGAGCACGTGTCCATAAGTTTACGCTAAAGATCCCTATTGTTTTTGACGTTGATCGACCTGAAAGACTGATCCTCCCAGAAGGAAGGGAGACAAGAATGTAAAAGAGTCAACATTGTAAAAAACAACTCAAAATCCATGTGAGGTATCAAAGTTAAGAAAATTTAACCAAACCCTGAATATCACCATCGTCGTCCCTGGTGTTACAAGTCATTGCTGAGTATTGACTTCCCCGGCAGTCCCGATGTGACACGATGGTTCTCCAGTAACTCAGTACAATCCGTCGCAGCTTTGACCTACTTTTAATTCTTCTTCCATCCAGCTGCATTGTCAAGCCTTTCCGACATACATCCCTTTCGCACACTGGACCATAAATTTTTCGTAATATCTTTCTTTCAAACGTGAAAAGACATCTTTGATTTAATTTCTCACTGGTTCATGTTTATGTTTCGTATGTCAAGACTGGTTTTATTAAACTTTTGTGGAGGGTGGATTTTGTTGATCTTGATATTAATCTACTTCTCATCTGGTTTAACAGTCCAAAGTACCGTCTATTTGCTGCTGCGAATCGGTGTTGGATTTCATTTGTAGTAACACTTTTTGTTGCCACTATTAAAGCAAAACATTATTCTGTGTAATTTAGTTTCTATTTCCTTAAAATTATTTTAATATTTAATAAATTGCGATTAACCAATTTTTCTGAGAATTTAAAATGTTACAAATATAATTGGTAATTGGCTGGTTAGTGAAGTTGAGCGAATGGGTCGGGATAGGTAGCAAAAGAGAATCCTGTACGATGAAGCGTGAGGAGTGTGATGAGTAGGAATACCGAGAAGGCTATAGCTGCAAGAGGTAGAAGCAGATTTGGGAGGAATCATGAATTAGAAACTGAGAATAACTGAAGTGTAGGCAAACTGTGGAAGAAGCCAAAGTCAGTAGAACTTTGGAAAAAAGGAATGCTTTGTACCACCTAACTAGCTTAGGGGAAGCAGGCGGCATACGCTTCCAGCTGTACGCTTCAGTCGCCCGTTATTTTTATTATTCTTAAGGAAATTATAAGAAAATTAGCTCTAACAAAAATAGCAATAGAAAAATAAAAACACTTTAAGAATTAATGGTGTTGTTAATAATTTTATTTGTAGTCTTAATATTAGAGTTAGTATAAGAATATACTTTTCATAAAATCACGCACTCCATTTGTAAAAAAATTCATTTACTTAAGAATAATTTCAATTTTAAGAGAAATAATTTTACATTTAAGTACCTTTTCCATTAAAACTAAAAACAAATGTTGAAAATGTTTACCTTGTAAGTCGTTTCTTCATGTTTGACGCAACTTTCAGTCGAGTTGCTACACTGATGTTGGAAATATTTTCTTCAAATTAATCGAATTTTGCGGTTTTTATTTGAAAACGCTTCCTTTCAGACGACCCCCAAATAAAATTTGTTACTAAAAGATCTGGTTACTGTGGAGACCGTATTCCTAGGAAATTATACGGCATTAAAAAATCCATATAACCTAACTACGGAATGAGCTGTGTCGTGTGTAGCACCATCCTGCTATTTGGGTTTTGCTATCCGATATTTGCTATTTGGCTTCCAATAGAGCTATAAAGTTTGTAATAACAGTTTCATTTTAAAGGAAACGGCAAAAAATCCTGTAGTTCTGAGATGCGTAAAAATTCGTTAACTTTGGACTTTCCAGTAGTGGTAGGAAGTTCTACTGACTCCAAATTTAATTTTGGAAAACATTTTTTTCGCCGATTATGATGCAAATGCGTTCATTTATTATTGTGTGATTTCTGAGCAATCCTTACAACTAATATGACAAATACTGAGTTCTGCATCGATGACGATAACTACAAG
This sequence comes from Magicicada septendecula, assembly GCA_034769895.1. Lineage (NCBI taxonomy): Eukaryota > Metazoa > Arthropoda > Insecta > Hemiptera > Cicadidae > Magicicada > Magicicada septendecula. The sequence continues at coordinate 288,030,339 of CM068371.1, forward strand.
CTTTTGTGCCTGTTGCTCTAATGTTCGAAGTTAATTTTGTAATGGAAAATTGGTTCAACTACTCTAAAGTTTTAGAGAATGGTAATGTTTTACATAAAAAATGTGAAGACTCTCATCAACTCTATACAGTATTGTTTTTCTGCAGTAGTAGTGACAGTAAAAGTAATTTTTGTTGTTACAGAAGTTGTCGTAGTCATATTTGTATTCGTCATTGTCGCTTTCCTAGCTGCCTTAACAGTCGTGTTTTTATAAGTAAAAGCCAGAGTATCGAATGATATAACAGCGTTACTGATTATTGTTAATAAAGCTAATGTATACCTTTTAACAAAGTATTCAGAAACAAAGGATTTAATATCTTGAACTGAAGAATAATCACATAAATTTATTTCGAATAGCCGTTAGCGAAGTGTGTAATAGCACTGACCTACTGCTCCAGTAATGGTCTTACAATTGCCATTACATTAACGCTGTAACTGACAATTGCAGTCTGTATTAACTAACATTCAATTTAACTCTGAAGAAACGTAATAGCAAAATCGTATTACTTCCACTTCAACTTTCCAACAAATAATATTATCTATCGTACAATCGATAATAATTACTCTTTTAATATCCATTTTTTTGAATCATGATTTATTATGCAGTTACTACTGCAGATTTTCTAAACTGATAAAACAATAAATATTTTATTGTATTTGTAACAATGACAACCAAAGTATTTTAGGTTAATAGGATTAATTATTTTATTATCATTAAGTTAAAAATTATTTTTTCTTAAAGAAACTTGCTTAATTAAACAGTAATGAAAATGTTACAGAACTTTAATAAGAATAATTTTCTTGCCCCGCAACTTGTTTATAAAATCTTAGGTATAAATGTATAAACTACAAAAGAATTTTGTTTCAAGACAAGACATAGGCCCTAACACCCAACATCAAAATCGTAATGGTCAATATGCTAATAATTTTACTAAACTAAGTTGAAATACAACCAACTAGTGATATAACCAACCAGGTCGTGACTAAATAACTGACATTACAATTTTATAAGGATACTTGTTATCAGATTCCAACCAACATCTGTTACGTTGATTTATGCCATATCAGAGTTCACTAGTTTTATATCTAATCAATTCGGACCACGTTCATCAATGTACTTGCTCCTAAGGATAACAGAAATCAGTTTTCGTTAAATAATTGTAAACCCGCAGTTCGCTGAATATGATTTAGGACGTCACTCATTATGTAGTTTCTTAGTACGGTTCTTGTATAATACAACTGAGGTCACATGGACGTCATGATAACGTTTTTATTTAAAATGTTTTAATTAAATACCAGTAAAATTGTTCCAAACTGAAATCTTACAGTTACTACTTCTAACGCATGAAAAGTTGTTTCACAGAGTGTACCTACATTTTATACAGTTATTCAAATATAATACAAATTTTATGTCGCTATTCACGTCATTAAGGAACTCACTTAGACAATTAATTAGGTTAGTGAACGTGAATACGAGTGACTGTGGAAAATCGTATTAGATCCTTCATGGCATTAATAACGTGTGCTATAGTACTAATCCATCACGTGATGTCAACACTTTCTGCTATACTTTGGCTGAATTTTGAAAGGTCTGTACTACGTAGAGTCTGAATTTACTTGTACATCAGTATATACCGTCACAATAAATTTGCTTGTGTACGTGTTCGCGCCTGTCAATGTGTGTGTGTGTGTGTGAGCGCGCGCTGCTCCTCCCGTGTGATTGTGATCAGTGTACATGTACTATTTACTTACTACTTATTTTGTCCTCTGTTATGTTTATTATTGTACGTAAAAATTATCAAAATACATGTTGGGCCTGAGTAAAGAATTTCTCAGAGCAAGTACGACAACAGACTTGTAACTGTCTCTGAGGGGAATGTGTTTTATTCACGAGTCACGTTTTTCATTTTACATTGAACGATAAAAGTAATGAATGAATGTAACCTAAAGGTACTTCGTGTCTTACATACTACATTACATACGTGTACACTATGATACGCAGTCGGGTAGTGTTTGAAAAGCAATGTGTCCACTGGTTACAAGTAATTAGTATCATTTATTATAAATATTTACTTGTTGTGTTTCTTTGTTACTTATGGTTTAGTGAAAACGCGCGTAATTTTAATAACTGTTGTACTACGTCCCATATAGTACACATGTCAGCTGAAGAGCCAACATATTGGTCCACCGATTCTAAAAATTATAAGACAATTGAAACCACTTGTAATCCCATACACATGTCATAACCGTGTATGTAATTATGGAACCATCAAAATCAATGGGTGCCATATTTATCATATACACTTGTTCAAGCTGTGTACTAAAAGTAGTGCCTGTTGGCACATAATTGATTTATTACCAGAAGTTGAGAGGTGACATTATACACTTATGTGCATTGCATCTTGGCGCACAGTATGTCACTGCTCAAAATAATTTCCATTCTACTCAACTCACCTTTGTACCGATATTTGCAAAGCACTTCGGAAAAAGTCTGTGAGCATCTTCTGACCCATGCTCTGTCGGCAATCTTTAGCTTTTAATGTACCACTGGATCTGGTACCCCGAGAAGCATCTTTCACTGCACCAAAGAGTTTGTTTCACGCATTAGTTTATTGGTAGAGACGCGTGTGGCTTAGCATTTTCATAATGCAGTTTAACAGCATGACGACTTTTTTCGAAGTCTTTTTCATTTGATGGCTTCTCGGGACGCAATGTAACGTTCACTGTTTTCTGTTGAGTCCTGATCAAGATCCGGCAAACTGACTCATCCCAGAAATCAAGAACCTTGGCTGCGGACTTCTGAAATTTTTAAGCCTAAATGAAGTAGTGTGTCGCCACTCCATCAATTGCTTCTTAGTCAGGTAGACGTACACACCTTGGTTAGATTCACACAACTCGCATCTTCAGTCACATTGTTAAAAGAAAATTTTGTTCACCGCCTTCAAACATGGACAGTAGTTCTTAACACACCTAATTCACAGCAGGTGTTTACTAATAATCCAGCCACTTGACATACACTTCCCTGTTGCCAAGGTTCTCCAAAACCCTTTGCAAAGCATCTGTTCACAGCTCAAACTTCCAACAATTTTGCGAACTGTGATTCGTTGGTCTGGAGTCATGTCATCAACTCACTACGTGTTGTCACTACAGTCGCTTGTCTTTCGGCGTTCTTTCTGCCTTAAACTTAGTGACCCTTCTTCGAAAATACTCATCCAATGCTGCCTCTCCGTACACGAATCTAACTCAACCATAGATGTTTGACGCTGAACATCCCTCTTTAGTCAATATTGCAATGACTCTTAGAGAAAATTAGAGAAAATGCACTTCAAAACTCGTAAGAGCTTCTTACAAGTAAACGATAAACAGTAAATTGAACTCACAGTTTTAGATTTACAGAGAAGTTTTAATTACAGCAAAGTGTACTGAAGTGCATGTGATTGCTAAATGTTAGTTCCAACACGTAAAAACTTTTAAAAGGAAAGTTTTCAACGAGATGCATACAAAACGTTAGTACCACGCATTCTGAAGTTCAATCAAGACGTAAATAAAGTTTTAAAAGTTGTAATAATATTCGTTTGTTGTCAGATAAGTTCAGTATTTGTGTAAACTATATTTGAAAGATACTTAAGACATAATTATGTGTTACTTACGCTTACTTGTTGTGAATGTGATAAAAATTCAACAACTAAACTAGAGAAGTACAGTATTAGTCTTAGGCTAACTTGCAGAGTTTCTGGCACTTTGGCTCACTCCACCATTCTCCCTTCGTATCCCTGGTGTGAAGCTTTGCAGAATTTTTAGTGTGGTAATCTGGAAGTGTAAACATATAAAACATTTAGAATTTCATATAACTTTATTAAAGTTTCGTGAAGTGCTTCCGATTGGTTAATTCCAACTCTTTAGGCCTACTAAGTGTTGAATTATTATGGTTACTATAATTCGTAAGGTTACATGAATGTTTTGCCTATTCCCGATTTGACCCTTACCTTTTAAGTCTGTTCAAATTTATTTTTATACTTATATATTTTTATAATATAATATATACTTATATATACTATATACCTATATACATAAAATATAATTTTACTTGGAGTATGCATTAACAGTTCAAGTACTTTCGCTTGCAAAGTTTTTAACAGTGACTCGTAAAAAGCTTTTACACTAACGCTACGCTACATAAAATGGACTAACAGAATGTACACGTATGCAACAGAAGTAAAACTAGAGAGTATATATTATCTTACAAATCAAACAAGAAGCTCGACACGTCTTAAGACTAGCATTCAGTAATACAGTAACAACTAGTAGGAAAGCTTGACTCACGTATAATATGGGCAAACCTTGTATTGCGGTGTTGTATGACAGTTGGCAGGTTTTGTCCCTTAGATATAAGCAGACATCGATATTTAATATAGAAACTTTACACGTCTACCGGAACGTGACCTACTAAAAGTGTAATATCATTTCACTGCCATACATTCTCAAAAACATTTGCATATACAATCGATTTCGCTTTATCGGGACGATATCCAGTTGGCCCAGTTAAGCGATGGCTAGTCCTATTAGCCCGGAATTTCTAAAAAGTAAGCAAGCGTACTTAATAACGAAAAACGAAACATAATTCTTAACTATAGAAAAACACTGCAATTATAAAATTTGTTATTAACGAAGTATGTAGGACTATAAGAAAATACGGTAATAAATATTTAATACTTTTATAATTATAGAATAATTAAAAAACATGAACATGGCCTATTTAAAAAAAAGTTTCTTACCTGCGATTAATAAAAATTCATCCAGTCTGCGTTAAACATTTCTTTGTAATGACTGAAGTTTAAGAAGGTCGAACGAATTACCCATACTTGTATAGATCTGTTGTCATTGCCACGTTGCACAAAACCTCGCTGAAGTTCAGTTATAAGCTTTATCGTATCATGCGATGTTGTCCACTGAATTTCTTGTTTTTCTTTATCGTCATTTGTCAGTGAAGGGTTTGTGAGGTTCGGTCAAAAATATAACACAAGTTTTAACTTATTTGTGTCGACGTTTCGACAATGTTTATTGCCATCATCAGGACCTGTGTATGAATGCAAAAGAAATGTCAAACACAGTAGAACAATTATTTGGGTGAACGTGTTTGTGTATGTGAGTGTGTGTGCGTATGTATGTATCAATGTATATGTGGAGTTGAAATGGTTTGTTTACATCTTCAAATGTTTTCTTTAAGACAACGAGAAAATTATAATATCACAGAACTTAATTTATACACTATTAAAATTTAGATTACTAAAATGTAGTAGTATTTTTGAATTAATTATAAAAGCAATAATCAAAAATTAGATATTAGATTGGTACAGAAAACGTTTATACATATACCAGTTAACATATAGCATAGTAAAATATATTATAGCTAAAAACAGATTTAGGGATGTTCAACTATGTAATTATGCTATGTAATTATTAAAAGTTATACTCACATGTTATTAACATGTTTCACTCACTACTGGTATTAAAAACAACCATTAATTTAGAAAAATATAAATTACACAATAACTGTAGAACTTTACGAACTTACATCAGATAATTTACATAATGTTACAAACAAAAGTTTATGGTAAATCTATCTATCAAGTGAAATTGGATAATACTTATAATCATATTGTTGTAAATTATAGTCCAGAGTACTATAGAATATTGTAAATTTATGTATATGTCCACAATAACACCCTCTCTCTCACCCGTTCTCCCTCTACCTCTCATTCTCATACCCTCTCACTCTCACTTCCACTCGCTCTCTCACTCTCTCCCTCCCATTCACTTTCTCTCTTGCTCTCTTTCTCACTCACTCTCTCCCTCTTTCTCTCTCTCACACTCTCTCTCACATTCTCTCTCACTCCCCCGTCGCTCTCTCTCTCTCTCTCTCTCTCTCTCTCTCTCTCTCTCTCTCTCTCTCTCTCTCTCTCTCTCTCTCTCTCTCTCTTTCTCACTTGTCACTTTCCACAAATGGCACTCTAAAACTCTCACCATCTCTTGCCATTTGTGGAAAGAACATGAGAATGTGTGTACACACACACAGAAATACATACACACACATACACGCACACACACTCACATACACAAACACGTTACTCCCAAATAATTGTTCTGTTATGTTTGACATTTCTTTTGTATTTATACACAGGTCCTGATATTGACAATAAACATTGTCGAAAAGTCGACACAAATAAGTTAAAATTTGTGTTATATTTTTGAGCGATCCTCACAAACCCTTCACTGAAAAATTCATGGATTAACGGTCACTATGAATTTAAGGATTTATCGTCATTATTTCTTCCGCTGCATTTAGTTCTACCGCAGTCCTTTCTAATATGACATCGACGAATTTTTTGTTTACGTTAAAACCTCTTTTTACTGTCATCGAACTGCATGAATTCTCCTTGGGCTTCGACTTGAAATAACCAGCTTGCATCTTTATCTGTAACTGTTGCCTCTGGTAGCAAAAGACTCGCTGGTTGACCGACGAAAAACCACAGTGGGAAAAGCAATTTCGATGTTGTCACACTTAGTTTTTACCATCTGTCTGACATAAACTTTATTGTTTGAAGGAAAGTGATCCTTATACTGAATTCTATAGCTGTAGCACACGAAATTAAAATTTCTTTTTCGTGCAAAATCTAATTCACTAATTTACTTCTTTAAATTGATTTAAAAATTTTAAATCAATAGGCTTTTAACAAACTTAATAAAATTTTAAACTTACATATAATGTATCTTAAAATAACAATTATTAGACTAACCGCTAATTGCTACGATATACACAAAGCTTTTTTATATATATTATATTTACCAGGTTAATTAATTTAAAAAAAAATTGTTACAATAAATAACAATTAAAAACCATGTTTATTTAAACTAAATCAAGCAATTTTTGGTGGTTCTGTATATAAAATATATTTTATAAACATTGTAAGTTCACTTTTAGTAATCTCGCACTTTCTTTAAATAACTTTTATGCTACCAAGAGTACAAACTAGTCAGTGACTTTAATACAGTAGTCGTCGCGTCGCCTCTCTTACTAACCTCTAAATATACAAGATATGAATGTAAATATTTTTTGTTATTTCTTTTAATTCCTGTATTTTAGTTGATTTTTCATAATTTTACTAAATGTTTTCTGCGTTCTTACTTTCATTACTTCTACACTTATCCTAACAGAAAAATAGGAAATGCATACAATTACTTCTAGAAGTAGTACCCTGACAGCTACGTTCTTATGCATGTCTGGCATAATATAGTTATTACTGTTTTCAAATACATATACAATCCTCAAAATACAAAAGATCGTTCAAGTTTACATTCTACTTTTATTACGTTTAAAACATTGTGTAACTGCATTAAAGTCTTATTGCAAAATTTAGAAATTTATCCAAGCCCAACCATATTCTTAAAAAAAATTAAATGGTAACAAAGAGTGAACCGTTCTCTCCAATAATCTGAGAAAGTGATATCTTGAACCTTTAAAAGAATTATCGAAATAATTTGTGCCCGTGTACAGTTACTGTGTAAGTCGGAGATATTTGAGCAATAATGTATTATGGGGCAGCAACTTTCTGTGTGTCAAGGCTAGTATTAACACGCTGTTTTTATTGTACAAGTGTCAAATTTTACCATTGTCGACAAGTTACTCCCGTTTCTGTAGTCATTTGGGAAAGGTTCTCTACAGTTTTGTTTCTACAATAGTATTTCTCTGAATAGAGGCAAAACTGATATTTAATTTTTTGCGTACGTAACAGGGTATTTTTAACGGTATCTAATATTTGTGCGAGTTAATGAACGCAAGGACATTCATGTTCGGTGCGTACCTTTAACATGGTCTCTCTAATAACGTTAATGTGGTCTCATGGTTTCTACAGTCACATTTATAAATAAAGGTTAAAATAAATAATGCTAATGTTACTATAAATAGTGAAAATAATGTTACTGGTAAAGTTTTCTATCTATACAACTGGCTAAGTAATGTAATACGTAGGAGTTGGTGCCTGTGATTGCTGAAACACATGAAACCGGTATATTTATTATTACAGTAACGTATAACGTGGGGAATTGTACGGCCGAGAGAGGAATCGTTACACGGGAGTTCATACATTATTCACAGTCATGCGTGAGTGAGAGAACAGTAATACTCGACGTGCGGCCTAGCCTTACCTGTCACGCTGATTAAACTTAAGGCCTACACTACATTCAGCAACAAACCTCTAACGTACAGTAAACAAGTAACCTATTTTCTTCCTGTATTTTGTCTGCTACACATTATTTTAATTAACCTCTTTTTGATATCATCCCTTTTCACGTTAGTCATAATTATGGAATACAGTAATATGTTTTTGCTTTACATGTTGGAGTTTCACATTCAAAGCCAGTGCATTCCCAAGTTACTCACTACCGTTATTCCCCTCAGTCAATCAGACTCAGCATCTTGCGGTACATGCAACACAATATATCTACGACCTCTCGCTACATTTCAGTATAAGCACTACATAGCAATGAAGAATATTTGGCAGAAAAATTATAGGAAAATAGTGCCAATAAATTGCAAATATATATAAATCAGAACGATGAATAAAAAGTGAATACATTTTATTGGGCCACATCTACTTTATGTGAATCAAGTATCAACCACCACTACGACAGTGTTGATGTGAGCAACTCTGAGCAAAACAGGCGGAAGCAAAAGAAGAAGAACCGGTTTGTATTATTATATCAGTACTGTACTAATATGCTCCTGAGCTGCACAACTCACTCACTATTTTGAACGAAGTACGTTTATTATTGCTTAAATTACAATATTAGATAATATTTCAATTATGGGAAAAATTACAAAATCTCAATTTCTCTACTATTTATTTAGTACCTAATATAATAATTCTAGAGTACACAATTATAGAATAAACACAAGAAATTCTGAACATTCGGATTTTGGTTACAATTTTGTTTAGGCTGAAACTTTGCTGGATTTACACAATTTAAAAAATGTTTGATCTCTTTTTTTCGCTCGGAAATCCAAAAATTTGAAATTTCTCATTTAAAGTTAATATAATTTTTATAAATTGATTCACACTATAATTGCTATGATTTCAAATTTTAATAATGATTCAAAGTCAGACACCCAAACAATTTAAAAAATTTTAAAATTTGTTCATCGTATATATGTTCAGATATTTCTGACTGTATTTAATGTGTTATTAATAGCAAAGATATAAAGATATGTTATGTTTTACAGAGTGTAACATTATAAAAAAGAAGATTTGAATTTTATAGTTTTACATTTTAATAATCAATTTCTTTGCAATATTTAATCAACCGTTGATTGATTCTTTTACTGTGTTTTAATTAATTATTTGATGTCATCAACGTCTCACTCCTCTATTGGAAAATAAGTTTATTGTGCAATCACATGTACTTAACGCACGGGCACACAAAAATCTTACGACCTACCCGTGTTTAACACTATATAGTTGCAGTTGGCACATGTACAGAAGTGTATTAACTTTATAATACTTGTAACGTTGCAATGTATTTGGAATACTATTTATATCTATATATCAGTTTTGTTGTGTATGATACAAAAAAATCAATTGTTAGTAAAGTTAATTGATAAAATTAAAGATTAGTAATCCTGCTATCAAAGGCAAAAGAGTGACAGAATAGAAGCTGTCAGGTTATTAATACTGTGATGTAATTTTAACATCACAAAGAAAAAAATGTAAATTTATAATGCAATGATTAAGAATAAAGTTATCTAGAGTCCTGAAATATGGTCATTGAAATGTAACACAGGTAAAGATATAAGAGCAAGTGAAATACATTTCTGCAGTCACACAGCCGGTAAATTCAGAAGGGAAAAGATAACAACGGATAAAAGAGAAAATAGTAATTACACATTCAATTATAGATAATTATATTATAAAGACACTATGAGCAGTTGAGTTGGTATGGACACAAGGACAAAAACAGACACCGAAGACAAGTGTTGAATTGACAGCCCAAAGGAAGAAGGAGACAGGCAGGATAGGAAGAGCTCAAGGAAAGGAATACACCGGAATATGAAAGTGACGACCTTTACAATACCTTGGGGTACGATCTAGAGAATAGACAACTTTCCATCTCTGTTGTCTCACGGAACATTACAAACCAATATGTAATGCTAAACGTTAATGCCGTATGTGATACCGGTAAGCACTGTTATATTTTACTTCAGTCCAACTAACATTAAGCTCTTTTATTTATACGTTTCTTGAATAATACGATATAATCAGCTCTACACGATAACACCAGTGGGAAAGACGTAAACGAATTAATTTATTAGATAAATAAAATAATATATAAATTTTAAAAATATGTAACTAAAATAAAAACAATTTACATATGCTACAAACAATGAAAAATCCATATATTACGACGGTCTTGCTGATCATCGTATTGTACAGTGGAAACAAATACAGACACCAATTAAATCACTAATTACCAAATTTAATTAGTCACAAATAACAATTTGAAATCAAGAACGTACTCTCATACAATAATTCAAGTTAAATTTGCCCACATGCAATAATAATGCCAACTTTTAAGAGTTCCGCACTAATTATAACACAATAATCACTTTCCGCTAATACGCAAAATCACTTGACCAGCACTGTACAATACCAAGAGGTGTAACTAACTGCTAAGACGGCCGTAGACCCTTATATATACCGCACAGAAGTTCCAGAATAATTGTCAATTTTTTTGGCTTGTGTCGGCATAATTTAAGTAGTTGCAAGTGCTTGAACAATCTGGAAGCTACGTGAGTGAACGGGCTTGACCGAGAAGCTACACCTGCTGGTCTAGCCGAGAAACGTGTAGAATGCCGCTCTCGAAACGTCGAGAGCGTTACGTAATTGCCTTAAGAATATAATACATTTATCTGTTTAAACAAGATGAAATAATAAATTAGAACTTTTAGTGTTATATGTAAAATCCGATTAAACATTCGTACAATTTTGCAGCATATTAATGACATCGTAGTAAGTAAAAAGGAAATAAAGATAATTTAAATATTCAAAATATTCAATTAGTTTCATAGAAATGAGTAACTTCAATACATCAAAAACTGGATTCAAAATTAATTTAATTGCTGTCAAAATTATCTAGCATATGGGAGCGTTTGTGCCTATTTTAATTACTTTGCCCGGTAATGTACGCTGGTTTTTGTTACTTAACAGACGATTATATTAGACCCATACAGGATCAGAAATACTTTTTAAAATGTTTTGAAATACAGACGAAAACTCCATGTAAATAAGCTGCGAAAAATGTTAGATCACTATTGTACATTTGTGGTTTTATGCCAGTGTATACTGTACGACAAGTAAGAATAATACTTAACGAAATACAGAAATACCTTAAAATGATTTTCTGCCAAGTGTAGAGGTTTCTTGTTTTACCGTGAACGGGTCACCAGTTAGATTTTAAGAAACCATTTCCGACATATTAAATGAAGTTTGTTATTATTCATTAATACGTATAAAACACTTTGAGAACTAAATTATAAGTAGCTTATACGCATTATATGATTAGAGCATTAAAAGAAAAAAGAAAATTTTTACTAATTATTCGATCAGTGAGATGTTAGACGCATACAGGATCAGAAATACTTTTTAAAATGTTTTAAAATACAGACGAAAACTCCATGTAAATAAGCTGCGAAAAATGTTAGATCACTATTGTACATTTGTGGTGACAATTTATGGTGTTCATGATGTGACAATTTATGTAAAATATAAATCTCGTACAGTGCAAGTAAATATTTTAAGGTTTCATTAGTTTTCTGTAATGAAAATCTGTAAAACTTTAAAATTTATTGACACTTAGTTAACACATACTCTCGGCAAATAACAATATGACCAGGAAGTGAAAAAGACAAGTCGGCTGCATTCACGTTACTACCTCTGCAACTCGCTAGTTTTGTCGTGTGAAGTCTCTACTTATCAACATGTAGTATTTAACCGCTATCCTGTCCTAATTGTTTACTGAAAAACGTCTAATTAAATAAATATATTTCAAAGCAGTTTAATTTAATTTGTATTGAAGTGGTTTTAGAAATTTACGAAATTAGTTTGATTGTTAGTGAACACCACATATGTTCCACAACTTTTTACGAGTATAGGTTATGAAATTGAAGTTGTAAGTGAAGTGAAGAAATTCAATTTAAACCCCATCTAAAGTTCTTAAGTCGAACAAAGTCAGCGGTGGACTCATTATACGAGACATAAGTAGGAAACATAAGAGAAGAACACAAATTACATATGTGGCGTACGTTAAAAATTGAAATCTGTAGCGCATGTATTCAATTAACATTCAATAGATATTATAATAAAATAAGTGTGTTTAAAACGTACAACGTGAATAGAAATTATAATCTAAATATGTAATGTAAACGTATGGGAGAAGGCTATAAATTCGGTTAAATAAAAATTCGTAATTCTATAGTTATAGAGATTAATTTTAGGGGTAGCTCTGTAACAGAAGTATAGAAATTATTTTAAGTTCTCCTAATCCTGAAACACTGAGAAAAAACTAAATATTTAACAATTCAAAAATACAGTACTACGGTTAGTTAGAAATTGTTTAAAAGCTATGGGATTACCAAGACTATTGTCACAATAAGAAAAGTCTGAATGGAAATATGGAAATTGTATATCCAGATGAGAAGAGAAATCTATGTATAAAACTATATAAACATGTGTGCTGTATTTAAACAGGCTATAAAAACGTGTGACGAGAATTGAAATTGTAAAAAGAAATAAAGGTAATATTATACAAAAGTTTTTATAATAAAGTATTAAACCTTATTAACGTAAAAATATGAATATACTCCATCAAATTTTTATTATTATTTTCAACACATAATTCTTCTAATACTCTTGTATTGTGTTAATAATAGTTATTATTGTTAGCCATATCATTATTAATTTTTAAAAGTTGGGCCGTATAGTGCTAAAAAACTGAAACAAAAAAATTTAAGTAAATGTATGTTACAGGAATCTGTACAGCAGTGAAGTGATATTAATATTTCAGTAGCTCATGTTCCAGTAGGAATATAAAGTTTCCATATTAAGTATTGATATCTACTTGTAACTGAGGGTCGGAGACTGCCGTCAATCATACAGTACCTAAACACAAGGTTTTTTTTTAATTTCTGTCACTTTTATCCACTGGTTCGTTGAGTGTAGAAAACCGTCTTATTGAACGGTAGTGTTAAGACAAACAAATTTTATTTTTGGGCTTATAATCGTTAAAGTGTGACGATTTCATTAATAAAAATATGGTAATTAATAAATAGGTAATGTGTAGGCTGAGAAATTTTGAATTTTTAATAAAATCGCACATTTAAACTAAATCTTATTGCTATCATTAAATAATAATAATATTTAATAAAGAGTTCTAATAATAAAATAAAAAAGAATACGATTGTACAGAAAGGGTAAACCTTGTTAATTAATCCTGCATAGACATGCGCTAACCAGAATTAACTTGATTTCCGACCTCTAAACAAACTAAATATACTTATAAATTTGACCTTATTTAAATAATTAAACAAGACCACTGTAATGTACTTTAATTACGTCTGTAACTAAGAATATCTCTGTTTAATTAAATAGTCATACTTTAATCCTTTAAATAAAGAAGGAGCATGGAACTACTTTTATGCTGAATAGTAATTGTCGCGAGATTACTACTCTCACCCCTTAACTATTTTTACGCACTTGCAATGGAGCGCTCACGCCGTAAGCTGCGCACAGCGTTGGTTCGCGACGCGGATACAAATATGTGAATGTTCGGTAAAGAATATTTAAACAACTAAAGCGTGCGCCGATGACATCTCTATCTATTCTTAAATAATAAACTATGTAATTGAGACAGTACTAGAACCATGAGGTGAAATTCAACTAATAAATAATCATGTGAAGTGAATACCAGTGAAAAAAACTTTCGCTTTATTTATTCTAACAACTAGAATTACTACAGTCATCTAAGAAGAGAGTACCACACCCAGAATGATTTAACATACGTCAGGAACTTCACCTTCTCCGGAAACTAAGGTAACGACAGACCTTCAGGAAACACACCGAGGACCGAAGAGCCAAATCTGCATCAACTACTACAGAAAACACAGGCGACATGAAGGCTTGTCTTCCATGGTTATGAGATACTAAAATTATAACCAACAAAAGACAATTTAACTCACCACTTAAAGACTTTAAAAGACAGAGATTATATGTAACATGTAGTCTGTAATCTAATAAAACTGTTTGTAGTAAAAGAGTACAAGTTTAAACTGAAAGCTTTATTGTTTTAAAAAGATTAATAAAGTCCATTCTTCAAATGGCACAATTATCAAGGTTGTATATGGCGAGGTGACCATTATTAACGTACTATACTAAATCCCGGATCCGTGGAATTAAATTAAATTGATGTACATCTTATTTTGAGGGCCCTTGTAAAAGAATAAATTATAATATCATCTTGTAAACTGTAAGCTGTTGAACCATATATGTTGAGAACTTTAAATAGAGCAATTAATACCATATGTAATAAAGAGATGTCATCTGTAGTACCGACTAAACTGAGTGCATAAATCAACAGTCTCCCCTTCCCAGAATCCTTTTATATTAATTGTTTTGGTGTTGTGATTAATTTTCAGCTCGTCACAACGAAGGAAACCTGTTTAATTGGCAATACCAATTAATGCGGGTTCCCTATGTTATAACACAAGTTAAGATGTTATAAATTGCGCGACTCTGCTTGGCTTTGCTTAATTCTGCTGCTGCTTTATTAAATTTAAATTTGCTGCTCCTTTGTAAAAAAAAAGGAAGTAATTGTGTCCCAATATTCCGCACACACAAGCTGTTGATCTATTCACTCATGTATTTTAATATGTGCACATTTTAAATAAAATAAAAATCATAATTATTATTATAGTAATATAGTATAGGTAACGTTAATTGTAAATATAATATGTGTAAACTTATATAAACATATAGTCCCATGTAAACAAAACCATGTACGTACTTGTCCAAAAATTTCATTCATCAACGTGTCAATCTGACGACAAACTCGGACAGGTAAATATCCTGTTGCCGCCTGTGTAAAACTGTCATAGTCACCCTCCCGCAAGTTGAGTTAGACAATACGCCACCCTCTTTGATAGTTCTATTGTTATGAAAAGCGTGTTTTGTTGAATAACATTCACCCTCTAGTTGTCCCCCTTTGTAAGCAAAACAATGCCATTGTTTAAAACTAGTCTGACCTACTTTCCAGCGTAACAGCTGATCGTTTAAATAAAAACTAATGCAAATGTTTAATAGTCACTGTTAATAAATGTTTACCATGTACTAAAGTGTGTAGGCGATAATTGTGTATAGTATAGTAGAGCAAATAATATTGTGACTTAAATTTTAAATAAATAAATGATTCAGTTAACCCTCCCTTGTTAGATAAAGTATTAAACCCCATGTCCCAAAACAGTAAACTTTTAAACTAAGTTAAACAAATGTGTATAACGTGTAGCAGTAAATAAGAGAAAGGAAAATAATAATAAAGTATAGTTGAATAGTGAACAACCAGTTGTGGCCTGTAAGAGAACAAAAAAGCGTGTTAAGAATTGTAGTAAGCAGCCACTCACCTTCCCCCTTATTGTACGAAACGGTAGCGTCCCTAAACAATTGAAAACCACCCCTGTGTATTACAATGAATTGTGTAAAGTGTCTCCCCTTCCGCATAGTTTGTTTAGTTATTGTTAAAGAGATAATAAGAATTATCCTCGTGAGATTCCGCTTCTCTCAAGTAATATAAGATATTAGGATTAACTATAATCTAGAGTGGAGTATGGGATCCTCTTTAGATTATATTAGAGATTAGTTGATGATATATAATTGAAAATTATATATATATATATATATATATATATATATATATATATAACGTAACAGGTCACAACGGCGCCGACTGAAAAGGGTAATGATGGGGCAGAAAGGTGCCAAAGATCATTAGTGCGTGCTGAAGGCTAACTTGTGTAGTTAGAGTAAGCCTACGTCAGTCGGGCCACGATATTGTTAGTTACGGAAATTAGGGAAATTAGTATTAAGAATTAAAATATAAGTTAGCATTGTAAGTAACGAGAAAAAGGGAATTTCACGAATGAGAACAAGATCGTTAAAAAAAAAAAAAGCAAACCGTGCACTGATAATAAATAATAAAATAATACTAATAATAAATAATTTCACACGGTAATCCCAAAGCATACTCCCGGTACATTGCTGACCAAATTAGCCGGAGTCTGATCTTTAAGCGGCGGAGTATGTGACGATTTCATTAATAAAAATATGGTAATTAATAAATAGGTAATGTGTAGGCTGAGAAATTTTGAATTTTTAATAAAATCGCACATTTAAACTAAATCTTATTGCTATCATTAAATAATAATAATATTTAATAAAGAGTTCTAATAATAAAATAAAAAAGAATACGATTGTACAGAAAGGGTAAACCTTGTTAATTAATCCTGCATAGACATGCGCTAACCAGAATTAACTTGATTTCCGACCCCTAAACAAACTAAATATACTTATAAATTTGACCTTATTTAAATAATTAAACAAGACCACTGTAATGTACTTTAATTACGTCTGTAACTAAGAATATCTCTGTTTAATTAAATAGCCATACTTTAATCCTTTAAATAAAGAAGGAACATGGAACTACTTTTATGCTGAATAGTAATTGTCGCGAGATTACTACTCTCACCCCTTAACTATTTTTACGCACTTGCAATGGAGCGCTCACGCCGTAAGCTGCGCACAGCGTTGGTTCGCGACGCGGATACAAATATGTGAATGTTCGGTAAAGAATATTTAAACAACTAAAGCGTGCGCCGATGACATCTCTATCTATTCTTAAATAATAAACTATGTAATTAAGACAGTACTAGAACCATGAGGTGAAATTCAACTAATAAATAATCATGTGAAGTGAATACCAGTGAAAAAAACTTTCGCTTTATTTATTCTAACAACTAGAATTACTACAGTCATCTAAGAAGAGAGTACCACACCCAGAATGATTTAACATACGTCAGGAACTTCACCTTCTCCGGAAACTAAGGTAACGACAGACCTTCAGGAAACACACCGAGGACCGAAGAGCCAAATCTGCATCAACTACAGAAAACACAGGTGACATGAAGGCTTGTCTTCCATGGTTATGAGATACTAAAATTATAACCAACAAAAGACAATTTAACTCACCACTTAAAGACTTTAAAAGACAGAGATTATATGTAACATGTAGTCTGTAATCTAATAAAACTGTTTGTAGTAAAAGAGTACAAGTTTAAACTGAAAGCTTTATTGTTTTAAAAAGATTAATAAAGTCCATTCTTCAAATGGCACAATTATCAAGATTGTATATGGCGAGGTGACCATTATTAACGTACTATACTAAATCCCGGATCCGTGGAATTAAATTAAATTGATGTACATCTTATTTTGAGGGCCCTTGTAAAAGAATAAATTATAATATCATCTTGTAAACTGTAAGCTGTTGAACCATATATGTTGAGAACTTTAAATAGAGCAATTAATACCATATGTAATAAAGAGATGTCATCTGTAGTACCGACTAAACTGAGTGCATAAATCAACAGTCTCCCCTTCCCAGAATCCTTTTATATTAATTGTTTTGGTGTTGTGATTAATTTTCAGCTCGTCACAACGAAGGCAACCTGTTTAATTGGCAATACCAATTAATGCGGGTTCCCTATGTTATAACACAAGTTAAGATGTTATAAAAGTTCCTAGTTTTCTTTTGTTCGATATTTGTACATTCCGTAAGATTGGTTTAAATATTGGTAACTTTATAATATTATACACATATGCCTATATTGGAATGAGACAATCAGTTTATTATGTCTATTATAAAAGAGACCTGGTGTATTATTTATGGCCAACAACAGTTATCTTTGATGAAAGTGTCGATTGGTAAGAACTTATTGACAGTTAGTTAAGGAATTTTTATTTACCAGTATTTATTTATTTATAAGGTCGCTGTAACAGTACTGGCAATTAGCGACCACAAAATTATAGAAATGAATATATAAATCATACAAAATGCAGAAAAAATTACATATTACACTAGAAGATGCTAAGCAAAGACAAAAATTACAACAATATACTTAGGGGC
Source organism: Magicicada septendecula (assembly GCA_034769895.1). Classification (NCBI taxonomy): domain Eukaryota; kingdom Metazoa; phylum Arthropoda; class Insecta; order Hemiptera; family Cicadidae; genus Magicicada; species Magicicada septendecula. The sequence continues at coordinate 288,048,656 of CM068371.1, forward strand.
TTGTGCGATTTAAAAACTACGATTTAAGAACTAGCATTAGGTTAAATATTAGCAATTAAGTAGCAATATAATGGAAAATAAAATGATAAATATTGTTCTATACAACACATATATTATAAACACGTAGCATGGAGATACATAATTATTAATTAATAACCTATATAAGCGTATATGTAATAATAAATATAATACTTAATAATGTAAGTTACAAAAAATAATAATATAAAACAATAAATATAACAACAAATAGTATATAAATAAATGAAACAGTAATATTAATCTTGACTACATATTAATCCATTAACTTAAAGGGCTTAGAAATTACATAAATTTTAACGATCTTATAAATTTAATTGTCACCTTTATGTATTCCGTGGGTTGCAGTCTTGTCATTCAAACTTCTTCTAACGTCAGAAGGGACATTAAATTTGGTTCGCAGATGATGGATAGCAGGGCACTCTGAAACGAGGAGATGGAATATTGTCAAAACCGTGTCACAGTGATTGAATCTAGCAAGAGCCTCGTTCGTGAAGATGTACTTGTGAGTTAGCAGCGTGTGGCCGATACGGAGTCTTGTTATGACCACTTGATTTCTTCCGTATTCTGTAGGAAGTGTGGGTTGTTCGTAAATATTTTTTCTCACTCGGAATAGCTTGGCGTGTGGTGACTTAATTAATTAATCATTCCAATGTTCCAGAAGTAGTTAAGGACTTATATTATATATTATAATACTTATTTTTTTCACACAACATTATACTTTATATGATTATCGTCTTTATATATATTTTACTGTTATTATTTACTAGTATAATATTTATTATATGCACCACGTTGATTGCGTCATTAATGTACTATTATTTATTTGCAGATATTATATTTAAGATATGTTCCACGTTGGAACAGCCATTAATGTGCTGTTATTTTTCCTAGTACTGTAATTATTTACTAATATAATGTAATTACAGTTATTATGTTTTTTGTTTATCTGCACATGAAAAGAAACTATCTCAGGGTTAATAATTATTAAGCTGTTTGATCTTATTTAATATTGTATATGATATCTTCTTTCCTTTAAACCGAACCAAATAACATTAGTATGTAAATTTCTGATAAATAACAATGTAATAATATTTACCATATAAATGTAAATAGATTGACTCTGAATTCTTAACAGCTGCCACGGGTTCACTTCTGGTTGATGTTTATTATTTTAAAAGGCAATATTAGGCTTAGCGATCCGTTCCTCCACGTGAATTTCTTATTAGTTTTAATGCTGAACGTTGTTTTCTTCGACGACAGCAAAACAGATATCTCTTCGGAATATTGGATTTGATGGTACGGCCACTCAAACTATTCTTCAGTACATGATTCCTCTTTTAGATCGGCGTTCTTTCAAAGATATATTTAGACTTCTTGAAATATTTTTTGTTTATTGAGTTGTATTTTTTTTTTATTAAATTCAGTTCAATATTAATATTAAATCTCTTCTCCTGATTGATTACTTTATTAAATATACAATCAAACTCTGGTATAATTAAAATTAAACTCTTTTACTGTTTATCTGTTTACATATAACATTAGACTTTGTTATGTATAAATTTTGACTTATTTAAATAATACCAAATATAAATTTAGATTTCATTTACATAATCACTCTCTTTGATCTTTATAGTATTGAATATAAAATTAAACTAACGATGTTACTCTTCTTAAATATAAATAATGACTAACTAATTTCTTTCCTTCCATTTCTATACAATACAATTCTAACAATTTAAAATTTTGCCACATTGATACCTCCCTACATTCGTTACATCTTTCTATCATATAACTCTTAAAAACATATATAACTTTTCTACTTATTATTAAATATATTTATTTGATTTCTAATATTCTTAATTCTAGTTTGTATCTATTATATTATAATTTTCTTACACTTTCCTTTTATTTTAATATTTATTTCAAATTTCATATAATCCTTGTCAAAACTTATATCTTACTGCTGTTTTATCTAGCATTGGAGTCTACCTCTATGTTAGTTGGGACTATTGACTCGGTGTTTTTGTTTACATTTTAAACATATATTCCAATTACTATTAAATTCATATATGTTTCTTTTAAAATTAATTTTTGACTCTTATGTACTGTATTGTATTTTAACAGCAGTACAATATATATATATATATATATATATATATATATATATATATATTGCAACAGTACACAGGATATGAAGTTCATTTAAGTGGAATACTAATGCTATATAATATTTTCTGATGGCCATAGACATGTTATAAACTGATTTTGTTCTTTCTTTGTAAAGTAGTCATAAGTTTTGAACCAAGCTATGTTTAAAAAAGTATGTATGTCAAAACGTTCACAATTTTATTCTCTTTTATGTCATGTGAAATATTTGTGTGTAAGTGTGCGGGTGCGCGTGTGATTTACATTTTATTTAATAACTTCGAGGAAAATTAACATTTCGTTCTGAAACTTGGACAGAGTATTCTCATGGTTATAAGCCACATTTTCCGTATACTCAATTCTCCACAACTATAATTTTTAATGAATTCAATCTTCTTTTATTCTCGTTATCTCATAGAAAGTAATAAAATTTGTAGATTAAATCAAGACAGGCTTTTGGAGAATCGGACAGAGGTTAAGCCTGATTTCAGTCTATCTGTGTTCTCATCTGTGACGTTGCTAAAGTTTCAACCAATCAGAGGGTATACAATTTATTTGAGACGGACGCTTTTAGCGGACGGACCGTTCAGTTCCTTCTAAAGACTCGTTATAGAAAGACGTACTCGCTACCACGAGTTTTTCGTGACAAGACAGGTCGTTGTCCTGTAGACTTAGAAGTTGGTTCACGGTTTGAGTTCTTCGTAACCATTTCTACTTAGAGAACTCAAATAAAAAAAAAGATCATTCTAGTGCTTTCCCGCGTACAGTGGTAGATTTTACGGAGTAGGGGCAAAATATCTGCCGAGATATTTTGATAGTTACGAGAGAACAATTCAAGAAACCGGAGTTTGTGTAAGATCAATACACGATCTATTTTACTCAGTTTTAAATCCTTGAGATTAAGTGAAGTTAAATTATAAACAGTAACAGATCATATCGCAGTGTGCGTGGGTGCAAAGACGTGAATTGTCTGCGTAGCAGTCATCGGTTTACGTCCAGTCACAGCGGTCCAGTCGAGGTGCGGGGAGCGCATTGTGTCGACGCAAACTGTCGGAATTCGACCCAACAAGTAACATAGTTGTAAAACCAGCAAATAGACTCAATTATTGAAAGACAAATTTTAAATAAACAATTTAATATTATAAATTAATAAGACAACAGTAAATTTTTTTTAATTTAATAAATTTTCCTACCTCCAGATATAGACTCTGTTGTAAAAATTCCAATATTACCTATCTATGCAGTTTTATTTGTATCGTGTTATATATATTGAATCTTAAAGTTAAGGAATTAGATTTAAAAAATATTATGACGTTAATTACATAATGTAACGTGTTGTGTGCAAAAATTAATTATTAATGAAATAGTGAACGGTTATGCGCGTATCGGTGAAAACACCTGTTTGAGAGTAATAACATTCTACCCATTTCAGTAACACGCTACTATAGCATTTTTAGTGGGTAGGATGGTTGAGAGCAATAATTTAAAACTGATTAAAGCAAAATTTTATTAATCCTATTTGTGGTCTCAAATGAATAATATATCATCGGAAGTTGGTACATTTTAGCACGTGGTCCGCATGTTAGAAGGCGTTTTGAGAAATATTTGTTGCTGCATAGGTTTATTTGCCAATTAGATTGCAGCATTAAATTTTGGCTACGATGTGACATGACGTCATTAGATCGTCCTGCACCAATCAAGTTTAAAGATACATAAATTTCAGTTTCGATTTAGGTGCCGATCTAGAAAGCAATTCGTAACCTCAACAAGTTTGTGAAGCTACTGGTCTAAGGCTTTAGAATCAACAAAAATTATGTAAGATAACAGCAAATATTAGCTGTATAAGTAACGTATGACGGTGATTGGAGCGACGGAGGGAATCCCAGTAACATTTCTGGAGAGACAGGAAGCCAGGAGAATGGGAGATGACGCGTTAGAAATAGTCAGACTATGGTCCCCGGCTGCACTACGTATCGTCCTGTGTCTTCAACACGAGGAAAGTGGAAACAATATTTATTGTTTAATATTTTATATAAGCGTATGTAAATAAATTTTATAAACTTTTAAAGTAATTTCTATTAAAGTATAAAGACGCATGATCCTGAAAAATATTAACGGACTCTAATTATATAAATGAGTAACCGCGCGGGCGTATATATGTGTGTGTGTCTGTCTGTCTATCTGTCTGTCTATGTATCTGTGTGAAGCAAGAACTCGCTTTTAGTGGTATCGCACAATATAAATTTACTGGTGTTGTTAAATTATAACAGAATATTTATGGTCAATCAAAGAAATTTATTCTTGACAGACAACTAAATTATGTCAACAATGATTATAAAAATGAATATAACAAAATATATAAATATTTAGTCAAAATATAATAATAAAACATGTATGCATAAATACGATTATAGTTTCAATTATTAATAAAATTTCTGTAATTGTTTGCTACGCTATACGTCTTGTAATCATACTGTAAATAATTTGTGCTCAGTAATTACAAATAATTATTCATATTGATAGTATTAGACGCAGAGTGATGTTTATTGACACCTTGCAGGTAGAAAAACAGTGGCGTCTCTCATTATCACGGGTCCTTTCAAATAGGGAAGTGGCTTTTAATCAGTTAAGTTAGTAATAAATAGATAATATACACAGTACCGTTAACCGTTGGCTTGCTGTCGTTTCTCCTCATGTATGTACCGACTCTAATTTTAATGATTAGACTACAGAAGACTGCATGGATTAAAAACTCCATGCATTCATACGTACTTCATATGTATATTACCAGTTTCACAAACGATTATGATACATTTTTATGCTATTGATGACTTTTGTTTTAAAATTTTGCTTGTTTTAGGGACACCAACATGTACAGTATACAAAGCAGTAATATTTGTTGACACGTTATGACGTTTTGTTGAAATGACTTCGCATTGAAACGTGATGTCGTAAGGAAAGTTTCATTTAATCTGAAGGGGTTTGTTATTTGGTTCCTGCTTCTCTCGTACTGTTTGTTATGCGCTTCTCTCTCTTAGTGTCTCTTTACAGACTGCATGTGAAGCTTTTCTAAACAGTACATTATCATATTATGAAGTAATAGTGTATACTATTGGTATATTCGAATTTCATATAAAATACGTGCAGTAGCTGAACCTGTAACATTAGCAATGCACTATCAGGAAATAAACGTATTCTGAGCGTTAGATAAACGTAATCTGTACAGGTAAGAGATAACAGGAATTTAAAAGCCGTTGTACATATTGTAACGATAAAATAGAGAATTTAAAGTTACTTCTATTGAAACGTAATGTATGGAGCCTCACTTCAGGTTCGTCTATTGGTAATCGGATTTTTCGTTACGTACAATGTTATTGTGGACGGGTTACTTGTATTTATATAGTGTGCACTTGAATTACACCACCCGTTGGAAGTGTCAACTTGTAATATAGGTAAATAATGTAGCGACAAACTCGCACTGGAGTCGTCGATGTGTAATTATAAATGTGTTAGGTTGAACGGCTAATGGTTTTGTAAATTGCCGCTTACTCCCACTATGCTCCACGTTTCCGTGACGTCACTCAAACGATGCCAACTGTCGGGTACACTGCAATCGGTGAATTCTATTTACTAATGTAACAGCAATAATAACGACACACAAATATTATCAAACGTATATCCTTGTGGAATCCTTTATTCGGAAAAACACTGATTGACTGTTTTAATAAATTTAAACAGAATAATCGCAATTGTAGCGCAAAATATAATTCTTCCTTTACCAGTTGGCAGCAGTAGCCAAACGTTTAGTCTTCCTTCCAGACCAAAACAATGCTTTTGTTAACGTTTTTAAATAAAAATATTAATTATCTCAGGGCGTATATGGTTCGGGGATAATAATTATACAAAATATTACACTATTAATCAAAATACAAGTTTACAATTATAGGATATTACAACGTTAGAGTGTTACGTGCACACAGAAATTGTATAGTGGTTACCAGTTTTAAAAAGGTTATGTCCAGTTCAGGCTTTGATAGTTATTATGTGAATTAAAAGTTCTTGTTGTGTTTAAAAAGGTGTTAATCTTATATGGTGTTATTAGTGGTTGTTTCTAGTGTCCGTGTTATATGGTGTCTGTAGTTTAGTTGATTATTACTTAAAATACGTGTATACATAGGTGTGTGTTGAAATACGATATAATGAGATGTCAGATCACCAAATCCTCTTCTTGTACTCTTCTTGGTTGTAGATAGGGCCCACGTACACGTCAGATCTTCCTTCTCGTCCCTCGTCCACTTCAAATCTTCTTCCTGGTTGTTATTTCTTCTAATCCGTATAATGGCTAGTCTTCTGTTGTTGCAAAAAGTTCGTGTAGTGTACTTCTAACAGTATTTATCTAGTTGTATTGTTTTTTTCACGTTTATAACATATAATGTAAGACGATTTAAGAACGCGTCTATCTGCTAAGATCGTTGTCAAAGAAGTCTCTTTTTATTTATCCGAAATTTCTGGTTGCTAAGGGTAAACTTGGAATCTGGTTGGCCAATTCGAATGTACATTGTCATATACTTTCATTATTTCGAAGTCTAAAATTTGTTCAAAATCTTTAAATTAACATAACTTTTCTATACTTAATGGGAATTTAAAACCATTATCAGCATTATTTTGATCTTCACATTTGATATATTTAGACACCAAACATGCCTATTTTTGCTTAAGAACTATGGATGTTACAATTTTGTTATTTGGAATGTTCTTTAATAACTTGATATGTGTTATTTTGTTTCTATATTCCTTGTATACATTATTACCTATAAATACATCTACCCTTTCACATTCGCTTTACAAAATTTCTAATATAACTGTTCAAAATTTACTAAAGTTGGTTTCACCTGGCCTATGTAATAGTATTATTTTCATCGCCATGTTTTAACATCTTTAACAATTAAATTAACTTCTAACACTCATCAAAATGGTTTAACATATAATGTTATTTTAACAACACAAAAAATATATTATTCTAATAGTTAAATTCATGCCCACATGGCTATGATTATACCAAATCCTTGCACAAATAACTGTTTTCTATTCGAACTTTATAGGTGTTTGACACTTAACAAAACATCTTTGTATAGTCCATTCTGCTTGGTCAATTAATTTACCATGGTTTAACATCAGCTCTATTGTTATATTTGTTAACACAACATAAAAAAATTGAATTAATATCATTAAATTGACATTCCTTTAAACTAACTGTATCATCTGTTACATAATAAAAAACACAACACAAATACTATGATATAACACTGTGCCTAAAACATAAAACATGCACATTTTACAAAACAAATTCTATACTAATTGGTTAGTCCCTTGTCAGCTAATTTACTCATTATACTGACACTGTCTATGTCATATTTACTATTTATATGGGTTTCAACATCTGTATACTTACTGATGTCTGACTTACAAAAATTACTATAAAGTGAACACTGTTGCTCTACCTCACCACACAGTTCTAATAATCTTGTTACATTTACTGTTTATCTGGGTTTTACTCTTGTTATAAATGTTATTGTGACCATGTTATAATTTGTTGTTTACTGGACAACCCTATGAACTCTATATGTGACAATTATTTGTATGTTTCATGTATCTATAACCAGGTGTATTTATATTTTTGTTACATCAATTAACTTAATTATTTACTAATATTTCTCTTACATAATATTACATGTTTGGGCCTATTATCCCTCACTTTGTATTTTGATTATCTGGATATAATGATACATTAACTGAAACCATTTGTTTCTTTATAGTCCTGGTTCATAAACCGTTTGTCTTTATAATTCTTTGTTTGGTCAATACTGAAAGTTCGTTGTCATAGTTGGGGTTAAAGGTGTTCTGCATCACTTAGCCTAAATCAGTAATTTGGGTACGGTCAGTTGTCTTACTAGTCAGTCTAAAATTGTTAGTTGTTCCTCTTCACTATCATCTTGGAAGATATTGTTCTCCTTGTCAGCTTCTTAACCAAAGTCTTCATTAAATCAGGTACGATATTATGTTGTTCCAAATGTAATGTTACAATATGTAAATTGGTTGTAGACGAAAACATGGAATTAAACGATAGAGAGGCTTTTTGAGACAAAACACATAACGCAGAAACAAGTGGACGTTATCACATGTCAGGTGTACAAGTGTACTCATGTATTACGATTAACGTACAGGCTCCTCAAAATTATTAATATACAACTCAGAAATTTGGTAAAATCTGATTAGTAAGTAATACATAGCTTTCTGAAACTGACAAGTATTTGAAAAATTAGTAGCCTAACGTCTATAAATGTCTGTTTAAAAATATAAATATCTGCATTTAAATATTTAAAATATGATATATCATAAAAGTATATAAGAAAATAAATAACTATCTTTTTATAAATGCACATAGATATATCTACTCGCGTACGTACGCACACACATAAAGCCGCACGCTCACAAATTTTATAATAAGATATCTTTTTCTCACTTTACGATGTTGTATCTCCTATGGTTACTCTTAACTTCTTCAACTTTTTTTGTTCTTTTTTACCAATTTATTTTATCCTCGTTAGCAATCGTTTCCTTGAGCTATCCCTCTTACGCTTTATATCCATTCATAACATGGTTGTAAGGAATGTGTCAGTTGTGGAAAAAGCAAAATCACAATTTGAAGTAGTAGTACGTATATTTTGAATAGCGTACGTACATTTAATGAAGGACAATACTTCTTTAATGAAAAACAATACAAAGGCAGTCGACCGTTGTAGTCCGGGATGCGCATCTCGACTTGTACATGCTCCAAAGTTTAAACGTTTTTCTTGTTGATATTTTTACTTAAATGACGACCTCTGCTGAGTGACAATACCTGAGGATGGGGCATATGTCCCGAAACGCGTCGTAATAACGAAGAAGAAATAAAGCCACCAGACGGACAAACAAAATAAGGTAAATACTTTATTCTATCAATATATAAATAAGTGGCTTGGACACCGATAAACATGAATATAAAAGACAATACTTCGTATTTTTTTAATTGACTAGGACATTTCAATTAAATGATAAATTACGGTAAAATATTTTATTATACGTTGGCACCCAAAACATTAATATTTAGTTATTTGATTATTTAGTTATTAATTATTTAATCGATTAATTTACTTTTACATGATCATATTTTTTTAAAGATATTATTTGACGAAATTGTTGCCAAGAGTGGTTAAAATTACGTTTAATCCTTGTAGTAACTCCACAAAGTAGGAACGATTAGTGTATTATCAGTAGCAGACATGTTACCTCATTTACAAGTAGTCCTCAAATTGGAGTTCCCCTACGATTTATTCATAATCATGATGTGAATTCTTTAGGAAGCTGAGAAAGAATGACGATCTGGAAAACTGACAAAGGAATTGTGGTTCTGCATGGCAATGCATCTCTTCATTCGGTGTACTTCACGAAGCACCTACTTACAATCTTGACCTTGCATCGTGAGATTTCCATGTCCACAGGCTCACGCCGACCCTATGAAAGAGGCCCCCGTGAAGCAACCATGTCACACCGATGAGGAAGTGCAAAATGCGACGCGCAGATGCTGGATGGACGGATGTTGAACAGAAATTTTTCAGAAAAGGCATCTACACCTGAACTGCTCCGAAACTCGTCGAAACGCTGCGGTAAGTGTTTAGATAAAATAGCGATTTCATAGAAAATTAGATTATCAATTTTTGTACTTTCAGGTAAATAAAGAATTTTGTATTAGTACACATGGCGCATTTTTTCATGATAGTGCAAGGTGCAAGTTACTTTTAAACTGGCCATCTTATAAAGTTGGGTGATTAAAAATTTCATTATTTCATTTTAATGAATTATAAATGCACACACATACTCTCAGTCCAATTCAAATTTGAAATAGACCTATAAACATAGATTTTAATGAAAAGGTAATAAACCAAATCATTGGATTAAGGTCTATATAACTATGTTATATATAGCTATAGAAGTAATTCTGTCTCTTAAGTGAATAAATTAACAGACTTGGTTTCTACCAAACAGTAAACTTTTAAGGGCTGCAGACAATGCAACGTTCAACAATCGCTTCTACGCCACACCAGGCAGGCAGGCAGGAAATTAACTACCTGCCGCTTAAGCATGATTAAATAATCAAACGAAAGCAGACGATGGAAATGGAAGGTCTGAATAAAATCTCTAGAACGTGCGCCTTATTCAAACACCTTAATCAAATGAATGCATTTGGAATATACAGAGTGTTAATTTTAGTAACTTCAACATCTCATAAACAATAATTTTAACAAAAGAGTATTTGTGTGTATGTGTGTGTGTGGACGGTGCTATGTAGCACGCATAAGAATAATAATACCAATTCTGTATTACCTATTATTTTAGTTTTATAATTTTATTGAATGAACGTAATACGGCAATGGGCCTAAGGTAATAATTCATACAAATATTGATAATATCGAAAAGTGAAGTTCTGGTTCACCTGTAGCCCCCTGTAGTGGTTTCCATTTATATTTCTGAGACACCGTGAAATGCTGCTGGTTGGACCAGGAAAGTCAATACTTATTCATTATATACGGATTGTATATACATTGTCCTTTTCTGTTTTCAATAACTTAACAGTTCATTTTCATTGCCACCGATGATAGACATACTGCTTGGCAGATGTCACGGTTAGTGATTTCACATTTCTTTTCTGTAGGAGGTAATTAAGACATTTTAGTTCCAGCCCGTTAGTAGCTGTTCTGATCTTCGTGCTTTCTTGTATATTTTTGTAATCATATCCATACATTGCCTCCTCAATTTTGTAGTAATCTAAGTTATTCTATTTTCTCCAGCAACTGTTTTGTTTTTAGAGTTTTGAGCATTTAATCTGGTTTCCTTTGATAATCATTCTCTTCTTTCTTTAGCCATTAGTTTTTATCATCTTACAGGTTTCCATGTCAGCTTTTACACTTAAATTAGAAATACGTTTCCCAGTACGTATTCTCAGAAACTACTTTCATAGTTCTTTATAGTGTTCCTTCATAATTTTTGTAATCATATCCATACATTGCCTCATCAATTTTGTAGTAATCTAAGCTATTCTATTTTCTCCAGCAACTGTTTTGTTTTTAGAGTTTTCAGCATTTAATCTGGTTTCCTTTGATAATCATTCTCTTCTTTCTTTAGCCATACACGTTTCAATATGTTTACCTTGACTCCCTTTTAGTCTTTTGAACATAATCCAGATTTATTTTGGTTTTCTCTGTACTTTTTTAAAATTCTAATCTTGCGTCCTCCCTGGAAGTGTTCTTTGCCTTGTTTTGTAATTCGTTACTTTAAATATAGTTTTTTGTGCTCATTATTTGTTTCCTTTTTGGTTCCTTGGCATATCGTTTTAATTTTCCCTTTTATTCTCTTCAGCTTTGTTGTCGTAAGCTTTTCCCACGTTCTTAAAACTTTCAGTGTAGAAGTATTCCTTTACTCTTGTTTTTGGCATCTAAAGTATTAAACAGTTTAGTTAACGTGTTTTGTATTGCTCTGAATTTGTGGAGTAACTAATGCTTTCACTTTTATTTTACTACATTATTTGAGCGTTCCTATTCTTGGTATGCTGAAACCTATGTCCGCAACTAGTAATCTAGGTTTGGTGTTTAATTTTGCTTCTTTAATTAGCTTATATTTTCATACACAAAACGCATATCTCGTACTCCTTGTTTCCGTTGTGAAGTCTAACACGTTTTCTCATATTTTCTCATGCTTCAAATATCATTTGATATATTCTCTCGCACTTAACCATATGTTACATATTAGTAGCTAGTTGGTAATCCCGAAGTCAAATAATTTTTATCCATTCTTACTTACTTGTTCTTCTAGGCCATATTTCCTCAACGATCCGTGGAAAGCTTTAAATTATTTCTAAAGTATAGACTTCTTAGGCACGTGGCAGAGTATACTCTCCATGACCACAGAAGAAACACAGATGTACGGCAGGAACTGAATATTATGAGTATACTCGACAGAATCACCCAGTATCGGCTGAATTGATGGGAACATGTTTGCTGAGTGGATGACTGCCGCATCCCCAAACAGGTATGGAACTATAAGCCGAGGCGACGGAGAGGTGTGGGACGTCTGAGGAAGCGCTGGGGTGACCAGCTCTAATCTTTGCCTATTTGAAACCGGAATTAATCCTTGGTTTAATCCTTGAAGATGATGATGATAATATTATATAGACTGTTACTACACGGTTATTTTGGATGGCATCTTCTCGATTGTGCACTGAAATACATAATAGAAGTGTTCCTGAACTTAATTAGCAGGACTTTTAATAGGTGTATGCGTATATTTGCGTTATCTCCACTATCCATCCAGCTTAATGTCAACTTAATGTCAACGTGAACTAATGACTTCCCAGTTTATAACTTTAGATTGCAAACTACTTCTAAGATTGGGTTCAGGTTATTTTGTTATCGGATACTCTATTACTGTTCTGTTCCTGCTTATTTGAGTGTGAACTCTTTGTCCTAAGTCTTGAATGCTCCTCTTTTCTTGGCTTCTGATAGATACAATATGTGTAATGTACACCTTTAATCTCTTCTATTGACTGTATTCCTTTCCAATTAGCGTCGTTACGTTGGACGTTCCAAACCTTCATCTTGTTCTTGCATGTCCTTCTACCTTTAGCCGTTGTGCACAGAGTTGTTTGTTCTCCAAGTCAGTGGTAGCCCGTGTAGATGGCTGGGCCAACGACGAGGAACGCAGCCCGTTCTCAGCGTCTTCTTTTCCAAACTGTGTTCTCAAAAATGGGATACGGTCTCTCCGAGCAAGGTCTCTCAAGAAGTTACAAATCTTTGCATGTTCAAAAAGTGCAGTATGATTCAATTAGAGAAATAAAATCTTGTTACCGTGAAAACCAATATCTTTACTAAATAATTGAATTCTCAGTCTAGAGTATTAATTTAAATATAGAAAAACTAGAATCCCGGACGTTTAAAGAGAAATTGTTTGTAATATGTTTTTACTAATACATCCGCTCCCGCAATGTAATGGTGAACTTGCGAGTTTATTTCTGCCTAGTAATCACTCTCTACTTAGTCGTTCGGGAACACAACGGGTACATACAGAGGCAGGTATTAGCCAGTCCAGTAGGAGTTAAGAGGACATAAATAAGTCAGGGTTTGTAACGTGAACGAGAAATACGAAATTCCCTGAAGCGATTTTGTAGACAGTTATACCTAATTGTAGAACCATATGCGACAAAACCATTGTACTGCAGTGTCGTATTATTGATGGGAGACTATAGCGTCCTGTTAGAAGCAGCGTAAATAATTAATATAGACACTTGTGAACTCTGTATGTTACCAAGTCAAACGTAACCTACTGAATCTTTAATTTCATTTTACTGGCATACAGACTCTGCAAATACGTGTACGAAATAGCTCCTGCTATATAAAAAAGCGTGAAAGTCGTAAGGCATTTTCACCTAAAAAAATTCTAAATTTTAAATAGTAGTATTATGTGTATGTAACAGATTCTATTAAGCGAAAAGAATTAAATGCAATTTTAGGTCTATTCTAACAGAATTGACTATTACCCAGTTTTATCTAGAAAGAGGATACAATTTGTTTAAAAATGGAAAAATTATTGACTTTCATTCGTATAATGCATACCATGATCATCAAAGTTGTAGTTGGAGTCTCAAGGAGTACAGTGCATATGTCCCAATTCTGGAAACAACAATCTTGTTACTAAAGATGGCTATCGTGCTCGTCGCGGAAAAGTATAGTAACAACTGAATTTTCAGTAAAGGGTGTGTGAGGATCGGTAAAAAAATATAACATAAATTTTAACTTATTTGTGTCGTCGTTTCGACAAGGTTTATTGTCATCATCAGGACCTGTGTATGAATACAAAAGAAATGTCAAACACAACAGAACAATTATTTGGGTGAACGTGTTTGTGTATGTGAGTGTGTGTGCGTGTGTGTGCGTACACGCGTGTGCGTGCATATGTATGTATCATTGTATATGTGAAGGAGTTAAGATAGTTTGTTTACATCTTCAAATGTGTTATTTAAGACAACGAGAAAATTATGAATCACAGAACTTAATTTAAACAATATTACAATTTAAATTACTATATGGAATGATATTTTTAATAAATTATAAAAGCAATAATCAACAATTAGATGTTAAATTGGTACATAAAACGTTTACTCATATACCAGTCAACATATAGCATAGTAAAATACATTATACATACAAACAGATTAAGGGATGTTCAACTATGTAATCATTAAAAGTTATTTTTAACATGTTTCACTGGTATTAGAAACAATCATTAATTTAGACATAAATAAATTACACAATAACTGTAGAACTTTACGACCTTAAAGATAGTTTACATATGTTACAAACACAAGTTTATGGTACATCTATCTAACAAGTAAAATTGGATATTACTTCTAATCATATTGTTGTAAATTATAGTCCAGAGTACTATAGAATATCGGAAATTTATGTATATGGCCATAATCACAAATTTCTCTCACCCATTCCCCCTCTACCTCTAACTCTCACAACATCTCACTCTCACTTGAAATCGCTTTCTCAATCTCTCTCCCTCCATTCACCCTCTCACTCCCTCTCACTGTCTCTCACTCTCTCTTTCACATTCTCCCTCACTCTTCTCTCTCTCTCTCTCTCTCTCTCTCTCTCTCTCTCTCTCTCTCTCTCTCTCTCTCTCTCTCTCTCTATTTCTCTCTCTCTCTCTCTCTCTCTCTCTCTCTCTCTCTCTCTCTCTCTCTCTCTCTCTCTCTCTCTCTCTCTCTCTTGTATCATTCCACAATTGGCACTCTAAAAACACTCACTATTTCTATTAACAGTATCGTCCTCACATACATTAGAGAATTATGTACAAGATAACAGTATAGATTTAACTACTTACATTAAAGTGTTCCAAAATATTACACACAACATTATAGATAACTGATCTATTACATGAAAATGGTTATTACTTAATATTTACATTCTTGTACAATGTTATTTACCTAGAACTTGGTCTATACAGAGTACTATAGTCTCATGTAATTAATGTATATGTCGGTAGTCATAAACTCTCTCACTCATGTTACTTCTCTCTCTCTCTGTCTCTTTCTAGACTCACACTACACCTTCTAACACTCTCATTACACACTCGGGCGCTCTTTCTCTCTCACTCGCAATCTTAAACAGATAAATACCCACAATCTAACATGGAGACGTGTCCCCACGCGCGCGCACGCACGCAACAAGCACAACTACACACTCGAGCATCAATACTTAAGTATAACACATTTATATTCTTTTCTTTTTGTCACATAAGTGTAAATTATTCAAATGCAGATGACCACTGTACTGAGTTTAAAACTACTCGAATATGTGTCTATAAGAATTTCTATATGTTTACCTAGCAAGTACTAAATAATATGATCAGGAAATATTTGAAGAAAATATTTCCTTCTAAAGTCAAATACTGTACAAAAGTCATCTGTTTCTGTTTATAAACAGGGCGGTTGGTCTGGGCAAATTTACTGTTGTGTGTTCGGCGTCAGCAACAATTGTAAGTCCCTTACTGATCATATTATTTAGTATTTGCTAGGTAAACATATAGAAATTCTTATAGACACATATTCGATTAGTTTTAAACTCAGTACAGTGGTCATCTGCATTTTGAATAATTTACACTTATGTGACAAAAAGGAAAGAATAAAAATGTGTTATACTTGAGTACTAATGCTTGAGTGTGTAGTTGTACTTGTTGCGTCCGTGTGTGTGTGTGTGTGTGTGTGCGTGCGGACACGTCTGCGTGTTAGATTGTGGGTATATATCTGTTTAAGGTTGCGAGTGAGAGAGAAAGCGCCCGAGTGTGTAATGAGAGTGTGAGAAGGTGTAGGTGTAGTTTGAGTCTAGAAAGAGATAAAGACAGAGAAAGAGAGAGAGAGAGAGAGAGAGAGAGAGAGAGAGAGAGAGAGAGGGAGAGAGAGAGAGAGAGAGAGAGAGAGAGAGAGAGCGAGTGAGGGAGAAAGAGAGAGAGAGAGAGAGAGAGAGAGAGAGAGAGAGAGAGAGAAGTAACATGAGTGAGAGAGTTTATGACTACCGACATATACATTAATTACATGAGACTATGGTACTCTGTATAGACCAAGTTCTAGGTAAGTAACATTGTACAAGAATGTAAATATTAAGTAATAACCATTTTCAAGTAATAGATCAGTTATCTATAATGTTGTGTGTAATATTTTGGAACTCTTTAATGTAAGTAGTTAAATCTATACTGTTATCTTGTACATAATTCTCTAATGTATGTGAGGACGATACTGTTAATAGAAATAGTGAGTGTTTTTAGAGTGCCAATTGTGGAATGATACGAGAGAGAGAGTGAGAGAGAGAGAGAGAGAAGAGTGAGGGAGAATGTGAAAGAGAGAGTGAGAGGGTGAATGGAAGGAGAGAGATTGAGAAAGCGATTTCAAGTGAGAGTGAGAGGTTGTGAGAGTTAGAGGTAGAGGGGGAATGGGTGAGAGAAATTTGTGATTATAGCCATATACATAAATTTCCGATATTCTATAGTACTCTGGACTATAATTTACAACAATATGATTAGAAATAATATCCAATTTTACTTGTTAGATAGATGTACCATAAACTTGTGTTTGTAACATATGTAAACTATCTTTAAGGTCGTAAAGTTCTACAGTTATTGTGTAATTTATATATGTCTAAATTAATGATTGTTTTTCATACCAGTGAAACATGTTAAAAATAACTTTTAATGATTACATAGTTGAACATCCCTTAATCTGTTTGTATGTATAATGTATTTTACTATGCTATATGTTGACTGGTATATGAGTAAACGTTTTATGTACCAATCTAATATCTAATTGTTGATTATTGCTTTTATAATTAATTAAAAATATCATTCCATATAGTAATTTAAATTGTAATATTGTTTAAATTAAGTTCTGTGATTCATAATTTTCTCGTTTCCTTAAAGAACACATTTGAAGATGTAAACAAACTATCTTAACTCCTTCACATATACAATGATACATACATATGCACGCACACGCGTGTACGCACACACACGCACACACACTCACATACACAAACACGTTCACCCAAATAATTGTTCTGTTGTGTTTGACATTTCTTTTGCATTCATACACAGGTCCTGATGATAACAATAAACATTGTTGAAACGTCGACACAAATAAATTAAAATTTGTGTTATATTTTTTTGACTGATCCTCACAAACCCTTCACTGAAAAATTCATTGATTGACGGTCACTACGAATTTAAGGATATAGTAACAACAATTATAACGTCCTAGTCAACGGGCAACCAGCCTGAAAGCTTTGAACTATAACTTCGATGACATGGAATGTAAATGCTTTAAAAACCTGTACGGTGATCAGTTTTTATTGTAACATTTTGTAGATAAGAGTTTTGGACCGATATTTATAAGCAATATCTAGGATTCCAATGTGATTTACATTATACATTAATGGACTGAAACTAGTCGTGTATATTCATAAACCACAGACAATTAGAACATTCTAGTAATAAAAATATTTAATATTAATTAAGGTTACCATTAGAATTGCAATTTACGTAAAAGAAAATTATCCGTGGCGTTAGGCAATGCAAGCAAAAAAGATAGTCAATGTGTAGTAGTGAGACATTCCAAGTTTATACTTGTCAGCACGTACTGAGTTTCATGCTGAAAATATATACGTAATACATGTAAATATATGGATGTAATATTATTTGACGCATCAACTGTATGTTTCTAATAGAACGAATCTGAATTCTCAGGAATATATAGAGTGTAATATTGGGTCTTACATAAAGCGTTATATTAACAGATCGTTATACACAACTCGCACAAGTTGGCCTACTAATTACCATAAAAATGAAACAATTTACTGTAGAATTTATAAAATAAAACAAAATAAATACTCATTATGTTTTTGAAGTCTTCTTACAGTATGAACCGCGTCATGATGTTTTGTATGACTTAGATCAGGTAACAGGTCACTTAGACCTGAGGATACTCATTGTAATATGAGTGAAACGTTGTAATACAAGACATTTTTGACGCGGTCTACACCAGAAGAAGACTTCAAAAACATAATGGACACCTGCCGCGGAAGCCTACATGAGAAAATAAAATACTCTGCTTGAAGGACATATAAACTTCCTTACCTACAGCCGACATGTATTTTTTTCTTTCTTTCGCCAAATTAAACTATTAATGTTTATAAACACTGTAAGCTATTAACAAAATTTATAATATTATTCGATTAAAAATGTATCAAGTTAAATTTGAATAAATTATTTTAGTTGATTTAGTTGTGAATCAAGTATTTTAGTTGTGATTAACTATCACAACAATAACTTACAAAATCCCTAGTTAGATGTATACACTCAGCATTATTTTATTCTTCACTGTTACTTCTTAATCAATATTTATTATTAAGTTGTTTGCTGAAGTATCGAAGACATTTATCCCTAATATTTTTTTACATGTTTATTAGACGCGTAAGCCTACACCTGAATCATTTAAAAATTTTCAAAGAACTCGTAACAATGATTAATATCTTTTATTATTTAAACTGAAACTAACGGAGAAGTGAACTTAAATTCTATTACATTTATTTCATTGACAGTTATTGTAAAAGAGAATGGATATTTATTGCATATACTGTTAAACATAAATTTGAAGCGCAATGTACATGATTCATCAAATTTTAATTTTGTCATTCATTCGTACGTAAATAATATTTCCGGATATTCCTGCAAATTTTTACAATGATACTCGAATGCAGTAAAATAAAAATACAGTGTTCTATTAAAAATTATATACTATAATATCAGTCTGCTTGAGTTTGTAAATATAGGGTTTTATTTTACACAACGTTCTCTCACTTTACGTTCAATGCATTTAAATATTATTTTTGAAAAAATTAAACGTGTGAGGGGGATGCATTTAAATTTTGCTGATCGGGGAAACGCAGATGCAAAGTGCCGGTTAGTAGGATGTAGATTTTAATGACAAACTTCTATACACCATTAATTGAAACAGTGGACAATTTGTATAAAGATAATATATCTCACATGCAAATTATCTGTGAAAGTTAAAAACTATCAGGTGAAAAGTATTGCTGATAATTTAATAATTATAATAAATCTAAAATATTTCAAATATTAACCAAACGTATTTTTCTGTGGCAGCAAATGTATATATGTGTGGGCGTGTGCGTGCCTATTCGTGATGCGGCTTTACACTTCGAGTACATGTAATTCGTACACAAAAATACGAGAGTTACGAAGATATAAGGAACCCAAGACGTATGGAAAGAACTTCATGAAATTCATTAACCTATCTAACAACATTTAATTATTATAATAACTATGTATTTAAGAAGCACAAGTTTATATTAGTACAGTAACTTCAATAATTACAAAACTACTGTTACAGTAAATATAGTAAGTAAACTACAATAACTACAATATATAGGGCAACTGCTGGTACTAACGCCATGCATGTAAAACGCCATCTCTTTTCACAGAGTATTTTGTCCAGTTCTCGCGAGACAGCAGCTCCCGACAGTGGTTTTCTTGTCACGTGCGTTACACTTGCGAACTACCTCCAAGGCCGGTTCTCTCGTAAAATGTTAGTTGTAACTGAGACTCGAATGAGAGGAGTGCGTGCGTGAATTATCTACTGTTGGATCACCCGGAATATTCATTGCTATTCAGAGTAAGCAAACAATAGATGTAAATAAAGTATAAACTAAAATCTTTTTAATTTTTATAATTAGGTGGATTTTTAATATAATTCTACGTAAGTAAATGTTCCATACTTTCCTACCGTTTGAAAAAAATTGTAGGTAAATGTAATATGGCGGTTGCAGGTAATAACGCCATCCCATTAGCAGCCAAATACGTTCATTACATTACATTTTTTTATTACTTGGTTAATTTTACAATATGTTCTTCCTTGTTTAAAGATAATAATTTATTGTACGTTAAAATTTTGGCAAAATATTAATTTGTAATGAAGTTTACAAGAAATTAATGTATAATGTATAGCTGTTAAGGAAAACTTCTGTCATATTTTAAAAATTTACTAAAAATAAAAATAAACAAGGCTTAATATTTGACTGAAATATTTCGTTTGTTGTTTCCATTTTATCAGTTGCTAAAATTTAGAAAATTTCCAAAAAATTAAGAGCAAAGTGGACGAGCGGAGGAGGCCTACAACTGGCTGTTGCTACAACTAAAAATTGGAACGAGCGTTGCAGAACCAGCAAGGCGGTTTAATATTCCTCGAAGAACTCTTCGAGACTAAATTAAGAAAAGCGATGAACAGAACCCTGTCAGAGGACTTCGCCGTATCCCTGTATTTAACACTGTGATTGAAAAACAGTTACAGGTAAGAATTATAATACTTCAACATGTTGGATTTGATGTTACAAACAAAAAATTACAATTGAGAAAGCAATGGAAATTTATAAAACTTTGAAATTAAAAAATCTGTTTTCAAAAGACATAGCTGGCAGGTACTGGTTTGAAGTGTTCTTGAAACTTAATCGTAATATTGTACTGAGGAAAGAGAAACACCTGAGTATATTGGTAGACTTATGCGATTTAACAAACAAACAGTTGATCACTTCTTTGCAGTGTTAAGTTCTACTTATGAAAAACCTAAGATACAGCCGCACGTGTACAATGTGGATCAATCGGAATCACAACTCTGTTTTAGAAGTAATGACAAGGTTGTGGCACAAAAAGAAAGCGAAAGAGTGCTTGTAGTTACACACGGGGAGCATGGAGAATCTGTTACAATAATTGGAAGCACCAATAGTACTACTGGATCTTCTTGAATTCCGCTAGTGGTGCCTTTAAGGAAGAAAAGAATTTGGTAATGACTTACCTCCAGGCAGTGTATTTTGCATGACACCAATGGGGTATGTAACAACAGAAGTATTCTGCCAATACTTGCGCCATTTTAATCATTATTGTACAAGAGGTAGCTGCCTGCTCATACTAGATAGTCATAAAAGCCATATGTACGAAGCAATTTTGAACATTGGAGAAAACTTGGCATACAAATATTGTATCTTTCGGCTTAGTGCAACCACTAGACAAGAGTGTATTCAAACTTTTGAAAGTATATTGGAATCAAACTCTGGACATTTTCCATCGCCAACATCCTAGACGATCAATCACAAAACGGCAGTTTTCAAAACTTTTCATTGAAGGATGGTATTGTGCTTCAACTCCTTCAAATGAAATTTATGGTTTTCAAGCCATTGGAATATACCGTTGAAACTGGGCATTTTTCCAGAATCGGCGTTTGCACCACGTTCCGTGTCAGAAAGAGAAAATCCCGGAAATGACGCAACATCAGGCACACAGATCACTACAAATACACCTGTCTCTTTTACTACACTAACAAAATTTCCAGTTGAAACACTTCTTGCAACCCCAAAAATTGTTAGAAAAACTGTTTCACGAAAATCATTAAACGTTAAAGCTACTGTGCTAAATAGAAAACTTTTAAGTACGGATGTCCCATCAACATAAAATACAAATTTTGTCAAACAAAAGAAAAGAGTGTTAAATAAAGACAAAAAAGATCTCGATTGTGGTGTCTGCAGCGGTTATTATTATGACAAGAGGTCAACAAGAAACTGGATCCAGTGTTTGGTAAGTAAAAGGTGGTTTCACGAAACATGTGACAACCGTAGTGTACAAAATGCAGGACTGCGTTCCTTGTGAGATGAAGACTGTGAACTTCCGGAAGACAAATGAATTAAATGTGTATTCCAAATAAGAATTTATGTACTGTATGTTTTAAATGTTAAGTTGTTACAGTCTTATCAAATTTTCTTCCACTATAGCTATTACTTTTGTGAAAAAAGAAAATTATTTTGGACAAAAAAGAAACAGCATAAAAACTTATGTTCCTGTATTTAAAATTATTCTAACATTAAAAGTATTTGTATTCTGTAAATTTACTTTAATTGAAATACATTTTATGCAGTGAAGAAAAGGTAAATAAAATACAATGTGGACATGGCGTTATTACCATTACATGAAGGCAATAACGCCAATGTGTAGAATATTATTTAAACCACGCTACCATATCTGCCAATAACTCCCAGTACTTCCAGTAACTCCTCACAACAGTCAGTATCATAATCTTTGTAACTCCTCAATAACGTATTCTGCAAAAATAAAATAACGACTGTATTAAACAGCAACAGTTCTGAAAAATAAAAATCAAACGAATTATAGCAAATTTACTGAATCGCTGGCGTTAATACCTTCAGTTACCCTACAATAACTACAAGGAATAGAATAATTTCTAAAATTACAGTAACTACAATAACTATATTAGTTACAAAAACCACAATAACCACAATGACCGCTGTAACTACTATGACTACAATAACAGCAGTAAGTACCTTAACGAGAAAGTCAAATAATCTGCTACATGCGCGATCTCTGTTTATACCAAGGGAAGTGAAAATACCACACTAGATAAGGTAGAGTTCAATTCTCCTATCATTTTTTCTAAATATATGTTGAAATTTTCGTTTTCTGATTCAATAAATCAGTCAAAAGCGTTATGAGTGAACTATGTTTAGAAACATCATTCAGCAAATTATATTTGTCGGGTGAAACTGAACAATAAATAATTTGGTTTAGTGCCACTTATATGGTTACAATTTGTATTTTTTAATGAAAAAATATTGCCGTTTACTAAATTATGTACTGTACGCACACCAGTTTTGCTGCTGAGACGCCTGAGGAGCCGGGGGTTTACTGAATGATAGTGCGAGCTTGTGGAGGTGGGGTATTACTGGTTCTGAAAACATTGTTCAATTGTTCAAAAAACGTATTTAGTTGTAATTTTGTGTGTGTATTAGATTGAACGTCCGTATATTATATGCAAGTGTAATTTAATATATATTTTGTTAAAGTGTGTTTTTACTTCCATGTTCCAAAAGAAAATGGAAGTATGGTCATGCCGAAAAAATCGTGTTCGAGATAACGGCAGATTCTGATTGTTACTACTATCAAAACATGAAAAAAAAGTAATTTTTCGAAAAGTGTCTGTGTGTAGAATTTTTTCTATGGCAATCGATAACAGCCGCAAATTCAAACAGAATCAAATAACGTTTTGCATACAGCCGTGAATTGTAGAGGACTCAAGGCCTATTGTTTTTGGTGAAGATCGGTTAACGGAAAGGGGTAGTTTACCTGCAACGTTTTACGTTTTAACAAGAGTAGAGTGCTTAATTTTGATAAATAAAGTATCCTGAAAAGAAAGTCATAATACTCCACTGTAGAAAGGTAGATGAAATATCTATAAATGGAAAGGGTAGTTGAAGGGGGAAAGGGTTATATTTTTTATAAATTAAAATGGTAGTTGATGATGGAGGAGGTAAATTTTTATAAGTTTTATATGTGTACTACGTTATTGACAACAAAGAAGTAGTTTCTATGGAAACATTTCATTTAACTTTAACAAAATTCTATATTTTTTCATTTTAATTTAAATCATGTATGAGAGAAAATATATCGTTCGTGGGAGGCAAGCCTATCTCAATTATGTAATATTTACGTTTCCATTTCATTATTATGATTACCGCAATGAAAAGGCAGTGAACACACACACACACACACACACACACACACACACACACACACACACACACACACACACACACACACACACACACACACACACACACACACACACACACACACACACACACACACACAATTCGGGTTATTTCTGGCTTCACTCATGTTTATTTTATTACATTTGCACCCTTTTTAAATGGAAAGTGCCGAAACCTACACCAACGCAACGCGTACAAGCCGAAAAGTGTCCAGCGTGGATAGCGATTTACTTCCTGTGGATCGCTGGGAAATGTAACTGCACGTGTTTACAGAGGAACGGTTAATAGACAGACTTTTCGTCTTTAGGGAATGAACCCTCTGCAAGATGCTCAGGGTCCATGAGTGACTTCGGAGCGCTTCGGAGGAGGGATGATTATCTGCTTAGTTCGGTTTCTTTCTAAGAATAAAGTAAGCCTACCTAATTTTTATGGATAAAGTGGCTGAAAATGACATTATATTAAACGACTACCCCAGAATAACAAAAAGATCTATAAATAGTGAAATTAGTTTGAGGGTGGGCGATATTTTTTTTAGAAATTACCGAACTGAATTCAAGTAAATTATTTTAAACATAATCCATCTTACAACATGAAAGTCATGTATGGTTCTCCATACCGATCTTTTTATTCGCTACAAGAAATACCTTGTGAGAGACAGTCAAGTCACACCGAAACTGTGTAAAACGTATTTTAAATGTGTAGTATTAGAGTGATGCGTGCAGTGGAATGGCATACGTCACCACATTCCTTGTTCGGTAGCAAAAGTGAACTGCTGATAGTACGAGTAGATACGTTCATAAATAAAATAACAGTTTTTACGATAATGAAAAACTATCACGTATCACATATAATAAGAAATAAATACAAAATTGAGGAAGTAAGTTTTCTACAACTTGCGGCCAATTAGAAGGCGTATATGACCTTACACTAACTTGAATTTATTTCTATTGGAACGTAATTGCATAACGTAAATTTAGAAATGCAATATGAAATGTATTTTTAAAAATAAAATATAACTAAATTTATTTAACAACGCAAAAATGGAAAATACATTTCTACCTTGAGTTTGGTAATTACACTAATGGATTTCTGCTGTAAATTAAAAACTACTGCAATAAAGTACCGAAAGCTACGTTTATGAAAAACTAATTTTAATCATAACATGACAGTAAAAATAATTAATTAACTGCATCAGAAACAAAACACAGGTAAATCTGAATGCAATATTAAGTATAACTTGAATATTAATATATGTTTGTTACAGGCATGCTATTTATTGGAGTATGTTCTGAATAACGTTTCCGCAGGAGTTAATGCGTTTAGTTACAACACAAATTGTAATATTAAAAAAAACATGTCATACCTAATTACTAAAATTACCTTTAAAATATTTTAAAATGAAATAATGGTAAAAATTGAGTAGATTTAAATTATTGTTGTTTAATCTATTCATTAATAACGACGAGTGTTCACTACTTTAAAATATTCGAGTACGCTGAGCTAGGTATTTTTTATGCACTATACAGTAAACATCTATTCAGTAGATCGATCAGTTTTATTATTATTAACGTAAATTTTGAATATAATATTATACTTGAGACAGTTAATTTTGAAGAAATCCAAAGAAATCTATCATTTTAACATACGTAATATGACCCCTGTCTTCCAGAGCTCTTTTAATAACGTAACATACTAATTAATCAGATAAAGGCGTGATGAGTAATGCGCAGAAATTATTCAAGGTCATTACCAAGATACAAATAATTAATGAAGGTCGCAGAATAACAACAGTAAATACATAACTTTCGTAATGCTATAGAAAGTAATACAAAAGCTGAATAAAAGGGCTGACGACATACGTACTTGCGTATTAAAAACGTTTTCTTACAGAGAAGTGCTAAATTATGTTTTTTTTTCATTAAAGTGGTGAATAAACCTTCTGATTATTTTGCTTTGTCTGGCGTCGAATTAGTTTTAACTTCTAAAAATCGCTGACTACATAACAGTACAAAAAGTAGGCTCGTTAGACTTATTGGTTCTGTAAGTTCTGTGTGCTTGTATTCTACATACTTTGGCTCCTCCATGTAACACTTCTCTTTGTGCTTCTCTATCCTACTCTGCCCGTCATCGTGCTTATGCAACTTTGACTCCTTGTCTTCTAGCTTACGAAGTTAAGTTAATTAATTAGAAAATCGTTATGGACTACAAGAGGAGCTCTTAGGATTTCAAACAGTTTAAGACGTAATGAACTCAAACTTGTTCCTCACTTTATCTGTCACCTCATCGGAATGTATAGGATTGTCAGTTTATCCATTTTGCATATAGTGTTAATTAATTGCGATCCATATTTTAAGTATTTTGTTTACAGTAGATTATTAATTATAGCACACTGACTTTACTTCCGTTTTCCGTCAAGGTTAGTACGTTGTGGTTATCTATGATTCCTACTCAGTGTATTACAAAATACAGCGTATTTGAACGAACAGAGCGAGTACGTTTGGAATTTCTCTGTCTGTTTATCTGTCTATTTGTGGGTGTCTTACAACATTTGAATGTATCAACCGCTGTTCTTAAAACTTGGAAACGCTGTTCTTACTCCACAGAGCACTGTAGCTTTCGAAATCAATTCCTCCAAAATTGGCAAACAGGGAGAAAATATTAGGGATGACAATTTTGAAAAACCGCAAAAATCGAGGTAGCGAATCAAATTAAAAAGAATTTTAACCACAACTGCATCTGGTAGCAGATATAAAGATTTCAAAAAATTGGAATACTAGAGCCCCGAAAAATACCAAAGTGTTGAAAAGAAATCATAACAACGACTTCAGGGAGTTTATTACTTTTTATTTAGGTTCAAAACAAGTTTACATTTTTAATAAAGCCCTAAAATAAACATTGCTACCGGCTTGACCGACACTAGTTTTAGTCGAACCACTGAAGTTTTCTTACTATATAATGAGCGAAACAGTTCGTAACAGTTGCACTCAATACGTGTCTGTCGAGTTATTTTTCCGAGTGTAAATGAAACGTCAAATACAGCTGACAATTGAATCAATATGTTCACAATTTATTGACAATATGACATAAAAAACTCATAAAAATTGTTATTAAGCTGAATTCATGGAATAGTACACGAACAGTTGTTTCATTTACGGGTCACGTTTCTTATTTTACGTTGAACGATACGATAAAAATCATTAACGAACGTCACGTGAGGTACCTACTTCATTACTTGCACCAGCGCTTACGATCGATTACGTTATTTTATGTATTCAGGCAGTGTTTATTATTAAAGTAACAGCAAGGCTACTTGCAATAAATCCTTTATCATAACTCGCCACTTACGCTGTTATTGAACAATTGTGTTACTTGTGAATTCAGTGAAACTCACAGCCATTAACTTTATTAAATCAAAAGTCTGCAAATTGTACGTGACATTTACAATAATGTCTTAGAAACGCGTCCTTGTATAACTCATAAACGTGTTGTACATGTACAAAGGGAAGTTGTTTTTGAACTTTAACACTTATTTTATAGTAAATACTTTAGTAGTCTGTACTAGTACTACATAAACAATTTTTCTCAATTTTTCTAATCTAAACTCTTCAGAAATTAAACTGAAATCCAAGCGTGCTTTGTGGATTTGCCAGTTTAGGACGAAACTGCTTAAGGTAGTAGTAGCGTGCATGTCAGTATATATTCATCGGTGTAAGGGTAAGCGCACACATACAATTTTTAGTTGGACAACTATCGTCCGACAGTTGGACAACAGTTGATGAGAGTTGGGAAGGCTCGCCGATAGTTGGAGTACATGCGCACACTTACAACTGCGAGTTGGCCGAGGCCCGAGAGGGATCCCTCATTCAGTTCGTTTCAGAATGGATTTCAACAACACAGTACTAGTGTGTGCTTTATTTTTAAAAATCCGGGAACAAAGGCGGAGGAAAAAGTACTGGGTTCACCCTATTCACAGTGAAAGGCTGCTGAAAGGAAAGTTTTACAAATTTTTTACACCGATTTACGGCAGTATCCAGAAAAATTCTTTAAATACTGCAGAATGAGTGTGTCTAGTTTCGATGAATTGTTGGCGCTTTTGAGAGCAGAAATTTCTTATAAGAATACGAGATGGAGGTTAGCTGTACCACCTGAAGAAAGATTAGTAGTAACATTAAGGTAAGAGATAAACACAAATTTCATTCTTTCACTTTGTTTTAATGGTGTGTTTTTCGTCATCAAAATATTTTCCTGGTTAAAATGAAGTAGATAATTTTTTTCAACTACTATTCTTCGATTCGGCGCCGGGCCTCGGGGTTTTGTTTACCTGGTTATTAAAGGTTATTCTTTTCTTTCGTGGTACCGACTATACCTGAATCCAAGTCTTGAAATAAAATACGGATCATGTAGTAAATATGGATAGTAAAAAATAACAAAAACCCCAAAATTTATGTAAATTGTTTATTGGAACTGTTATGACAAAATGAAATAAACAAAATGGAACGTCAGTCCTAAATAGTCAGTCCTACGAATATCAATCTTCATATGTAAGCGGAACGTCCTCAAATTCTAGAGATCTGCACTCTTCCGATAACTGCGATAAATATGATCCAACAGATTGATCGGAGACAATACTTATAGCAGGAGGAGGTGCAGCATCAGCCCGTTTACGCGAAATTGAATTACTTGATTTAGTAGTAGACTGGGATGTTTCAATGTCGACTTGATGAACTTTAGGTGAACTTGTAGAGGGAACGCTAGAAATATCGGTGTTTGTAGGACAAGCTTGTGGAAAGGAGGGTTGAAAGGAAGAGACTGAGTTCATTGGATAGTAGTTCGAAGGCTGTGGGTTTGGATAAGAAGGGGACTCAACATGTTGTTGGGTAGGATGAAATGCCTGGTGATGAAAGGGAAAAATCGGTTATGCCTGATGTAATCCCTGATATTCCCGGGGATTAGGTTGTATTATACCGGTAAAAGAATGAAATGGAGCACGAAACTTTAGTTTTTGCAAAAAGTTTAAAATTTCAATTCTGGCCTGCAATTTGTTTTCCTCCGGTAATGACTTAAGGGTTGGAACCAAAGATAAAGCGAAATTTGTTTCCTCATCTATTGTTTTCTGGTTTTCCTGGTTCATTTTCTGTTTCACCAATGACAGGAGTTGTTCCTCGGATGTTTCTTTTCTCTCCAACCTCCTTCTTGCTGTTTGGGGGACGTGCACGTCTTGATCTTCACCAGTAGGCCTAACTTCATCAGTGTCTTCTACATCATCTGAATTGCCATGAACAGGACTAAGGTTCGACTCAGTTTGCCTCTGCTCAACATCTGGAAGGAGGAAAAGTAATCTGTCGAAGTAAACATACTTGCGACGTTTGATTGCTCCCTGTCCAGATTTAGTATGCTTTTGAGCTTTTAGTTCTCTAGCAAAGCACGTTCTTAGGTTCTGCCAACGTTTATGAATATTGGAGCCTAAAATTAAAAAATAAAATAAAAAAAACTGTAAATACACGGAGAGTGTTGTAAGAAGAATGAATGAATCGATGAATAAATGAGTGAATGCTTTTATCGAAGAGGCAAGATAGATAAAAAATATATAGGGACAGAGATATACGGGGAGGGGAGAGAGGGAGAGGGAGGGAGAGGAGAGAGAGAGAGAGAGAGAGAGAGAGAGAGAGAGAGAGAGAGAGAGAGAGGTGCTGGACAATTGAAACCACTAGTTCAATTTTTTTTTCAGGTATTTTGCAACTGGAAGCAGTTTCTGTGCATTATCATTCGAATTCTTACTTGCACCTTCCACAATCAGAAGTATTGTACGGGCGACCAGTGATAAACTGTGGCAAGTTCTGCAGCCAGCCGATTTCCATGGCGGTCAAAACAGAAGAGGACTGGATTAAAGTGGCCAATGAATTTTACCAACGTACAAATTTTCCAAACGTTATAGGGGCTATCGACGGAAAACATATCCGGATTAAAATCGTCCAGATAGTGGATCTTTGTGCTTCAATTATAAAAATTTTGTTTTCTCTATGGTATTGATGGCATGGGTAGACTCTGATTACAAATTCGTATTTGTAGATATTGGATCCTATGGGTCATCAAGTGATTCAAACATTTTCAAAAATTCAAATATGGAGGGAAAACTGGAAAATGAAGAGTTAAACATTCCTAAAGGTAGGGCTTTACCAAATGACGAGATTGGGGAAGCTATGCCATTTGTTGTTCTTGGTGATGAGGCTTTTGGACTGTCGAAAAATGTTTTACGCCCTTTCCCCAGAAAAAATGCTGATGTTAAAAAGAAAGTGTTTAACTACAGACACACAAGAGCACGTCGAATGGTAGAATGCGCTTTCGGAATTTTAGCCAGTAAATGGCGCATTTTTTACCGTCCTATTGATGTAGGGGTAGAATTTTGTGATGCAATAGTGAAAGCATGTTGCGTACTGCATAATTACGTTAGAATAAAAGACGGTGTTCGCTTTGCGGATACTTTGTATGAATGCCCACTTGAAAGTATCATCCCTTGTGGAGTTCGCGGAAATGTATGTGGCGTTAACATTAGGGATTATTTTGCATTCTACTTTACTTCTCCTCAAGGAGGTGTTTCGTGCAGTATGATAAAGTATGATGGTACATGTAATTAATTTTTTTATATAAATAAATTTTTTTGTACAAATCAACTTTGAATACCCCAATTCTAACTATAAAATATTGTATTGAAATTTTACAATAAAATTATTTAGTTTATAATAAAATAGTGTTTTTTTTTAACAATTTATATTCAGAATTTGACTGACTTTAAACACAAGTTAGCAGAGCTACCACAGAAAAAGTAAAATTTCATAAAAATTTGAGTAAAGATTTGATTTTGAGTAAAAATAAATAAACATAGGACGAGTCACTTTTAATTCCAGTAAAGATTTGAAAATAATATTGACTTGCTACATAACAATAAGCATTTTTTTTTGTGACATTAATGTAATACTATGACATTTTTCTTAACTCCAGCGGCTCTGCTAACTTCATGGACTTGAATGAAAAATACAACCTTTTATCATTTTAATTGCATTTTGTAAGTTTTTTAGTTACGAAACAATTAATGTGTAGATACACTTACCTAAACTTTGTTTTTCTTCTGGGGGCAGATCAGTCCAGTTTTGTGCTACAATGGTGAATACTTCTTCCTACAGCTTTTTCTTTAAATTGCTGTCGGAATATTCTTTTAGAGACTTTAAATACAGTGGCGGTCGCTTCTCTACTTCGTCAATTAATTTGTCTATTTCTTCATCTCTCAAAACATTCATTATTATAGGTATTATTTATTACGTTATTTATTAAATAAACCAATAAACTACGATAAAATTATAATGCACAATAACCACGATGTTATAATAGCACAAGCACACTGTGTAGAACAAGGAAAGTGACTGATCGTCATGTACGGGTTGTTAAGTTGGACAACTGTTGAGTTGTATGTGTGCGCACCCACATAGAGCTCCATAGCTCTGGCGCCAGCCACCGATAGTTTAGTCGGGCTGCTATCATCGACCAGTTGGAGCCAGATCCAACTGCTCTCAACTATTGGCCAACTATCGGGCTAGTGTACGCACTCAAGTTTAAACCAATGGTTCCCATTCTGATGAACGACTACGAACTCAACAGTTGTCCAACTAAAAATTGTATTTGTGCGCTAGGCCTAAATGAAGAGTACCATAAGTATCATAGTAAAAGTATTGTATCTTCATAATTATTATAAAAGTTATCGTATCCCCATAAATATTGTAACAGTCATCGTATCGTCATAATTATCATACAATAAATATCGTATATCCATTAATTATTGAGCGAGAAAGAGAGAGAGAGAGAGATAGAGAGAGCGAGAGAGAGAGATAGAGTGAGCGAGAGAGAGAGTGCAAGAGCGAGAGAGCGAGAGAGAGCGAGAGAGACAGTGAGGGAGAGAAAGAGAGAGAGCGAGAGAGATAGCGAGATGGAGGGAATGAGAGAGAGATTGGGAGAGAGGGAGAGGGGGAGAGACTGCTCTCTAGCGCGGCGCACCCCACTGCACGCTACAATGCAATCGACTCCCCGCTGAGCGCGCGTGTGTAAGAACATACAATTCGTATGTGTTAGAAAATGTTTATAGATTAATCATTTGTTCCGCTGCACTTAATCATATTGTAAAGACAATAATAATATAATGAATGTCAAGTTTTACAAGGCACATTAATAAACACTTCACTGACAGCTGTAATATTAGTAATATTTGTACATGTGGTAAAACACGATGTGCTAACGTTGTGAAATGTAAATATATATTATAACTAATAAGGATATGGTGAGTGTGTAAAATTTACAAACACGTCTATTATGGAGGAGATGAAAAATTATTTATTATACACAAGAATACGTATAGTGTTGTAAGATGTATATTATATCACAGATTGTCATGCATTTATATTTGAAATAATAGTTTATATTGTTCGATAATATATCGATTTTACTTGGTTGATGCTACGTACTCCGTACATGCAATCCTCCTCTTGCTATCGGCGAACCCGTCCTGGTGTCCTCTTCTTCAGCGTCACTCCTTCCTGGCGTCCTCCTCGTCCTGGCTTCCTCTTCGTCTTGTCGTCCTCTTCTACAGGGGGTTGATCCAGCGGCGATATCTCGAACAGTCTCGTTGGTGTTTAAGTCTAACTGTTAACATCAATTAGACTCTTCACAAATTGTTAAACTCACAATGATTATTGTTTTTACTCGAACAGTTTATTATTAATTAATATGTTAGATTTTATCAATCTCAGGGTAATTACGGGTATTATTTGAATGCGGTGTATTAGTCTTACACCTTCCAAGAAATCATGAGTGTCTTTAATTCTATATGCGGATATCTTAAACTAACAAGAAAAGGCACTACAATATACTATAATTTTATTTAAATAATTAACCCACTCGATTCTATACGCTGAACTTCGTAAAGAATACCAAGGTTTATTTTAAGTTAGATTTTGCTATGGTCGTACGAGAAAAACTCTCTAACGCCGAGCACAACTTCACGTTGCAGATGCTACAGACGAACTGTGTCGATCTTACCTCGACAGAGAATGAATGTTACTGAATTTAGTGTATTCTGATTGGTTAAACCCAAGTCACATGTTTGATGCTTTCACCAGATATAAGGTTTTCCAGAAAAAGTTTGTATAAATATGAACTAGCTTGCATCGACTTTATCTACAATTTTTATTACCCTATTAATAATAAGTGTTTCAGATTGAGTTTTTCCTACTTAAAAAAACCATATGTCTAAAATCGTTATGAACCACAGAGTATACAGAAATTGAAGCTATTTACATAAATAATTCATTGCCAAAGTTTCACTTCGATCGGTTAATTACCGCGGAAGATATAGCGATCACAAGTTATCACACCCGCACACGCGCACAAATTCACTCAAAAAATACATGACAATAAAGAACACTTTTTTATGAAGAATTTGGTATACCTCACATGCTTATCCATTACTAAATACACAACTTATGGCTAAACGACAAAGTATTACATAAAACCAATTTAAAAACGAAAATGCTCGTCATCCATGTGCTCTGATACAAACAACATAGTTTATCATCATGTGGTCCCTAGCAGGATTAACCCCACCACGTGTAAAAAAATATTTTTTTTAAATGGAATATAACAATTTTTTGTTTCCTCCTAACCTAATTTGACATATCCTTCTCCCAATAACCATAATCATCCAGATAATTACATAGTAACTTCAAAATCAAAATAAATGAATAGGTTCTATCAAACAACATTCCTCAGCTGTCACTTTGACAGCACTAATGTAAACAAACAAACGCACGTGGCTAGATATCAACAACGTTCCTGAACACAGATAATCATATCACACTTCTGACGTCGTTTGGCTAAGTCTATGTATACCAAACATTTTCCCAACATGATCACAGTTGTTCTTACTTTACAGATATTTTTATACAATTTCCTACCAGTCATTCCACCTATATCCTAGCATTTTAGGTTTAATTATTTTTAACGTAATATTTTCTTAAGGATGATGCATGGATCTTCCCTATCACCCTGTTTGTATTTGGGTTTGTGACAATGTATGTATTTTTACCCACTTGTTCCGATAAAATATATGGACCGTTGTATAATCTGAAGAATTTGGCTGCAGTATTATCTTCCCTGTGTCCTACATTTAAAGCTCGCAGGAGTACCTTCTCGCCAGTTTTGAACGTTACCAGTTTGTGATCCGCATTAAACTTCTCCGTCCGTTCTTCGGTACACTTTTTAATGCGTCTCCTAGCTTCTATCTTTTTAACCAAAATTGGAATAAGCAAATTCTGCGTTGCGTTGTCCTCCTGACGCACCCATCCCAGACACGCTTTGGCATTTCCCCGGTTTGTAGTTCGTTAGGTGTAAATCCTGTCGTGTCATTGTAATTCCTGTTGATGGACGCCTCGAAAAACTCGAGATAATCCGGCCACCTACTCTGGTTTGTATTACAATAAGTGCGAAACAGACGCCCTAACTCCCTGTTGACCCTTTCGGCGAGGTTGCCTTGCGGTCTCCGGATTGCTGGAAACACTGCCTGCATATTGTGTTTCTCTAATTCGGACTGCCACTTTTTGTCGGTGAATTGCTTACCCTGGTCAGATAGAATTTTCTTCACCGGACCATATTTCGGAATGTATTTATTTAATACAACATTTAATACTGCCATCGTGGTAGGTCGTCCAATTGCATATAAAATTACGTTCTTAGAAAATGCATCTGTGCAAACGACCAGGTTCTTCATACCCCTTGCAGCACGTGGTAGCGGACCTAAAAAGTCGATACACAGTAGATCATTCTTATTCTTTGTAATGATGTTACTCATCTCCACATAGGTGTGTTGATTTGGGTATTTAGCTGTCTGGCATATGTGACATGTTTGCAAAACAAACTTAACTTTCCTTGCCACGTTCAACCATACGAAGTCTTCCCTCATCGCCAAATAACATTTATAAGCTCCAGCATGAGCAAGACTTTCATGACAAGACCAAGTTAAATCTTCTACGAGATCATCAGGAACCATAATCTGCCATTATCTGTCGATTATTTTATTCAGTACATCCCTGTCGATTCTGTATTTCGGGTTGTCTTGCCTTTGTATTTCCTCACTAATTTTTCTTAATTTTGCGTCCTTCTGTTGTTCAAGACTTACCAATTTTAATCTATTTCTTACGTCATCTGGTAATGTATACTTGACTGCTAGAATTTTTAAAATCGATTTATGTTTATTTAAAATATTATTGACTTGTTTTCGTTGACCAGCTGTTATCTCCTTATCGGGCGCTCCACCGTTATCTATTTTCTTGTTATCTTATCCAAGCGATTAACTGCTGACTTGTGTATGTCACTGAGCCCACATCGACTTACGGCACTGTGCGAATAACCCAAATTAATTTTATTTTTCGTATTTTTAACTATGCATTCTAGTGTTTTATTAGTGAAATCAATTGTAGCGTATATTTCCCTTAATGTGTCAGTGCCTACTATAACATCGTACACTAGATTTTTGACTATAAGAACGGGTATTTCCATTTCCATCCCTTGTGAATTTATTGTGATAAGTGCTTGCTTATTAATAGTTTGTGAATCACCTGTAGCTGTCGTGACAACTGTATTGTTGACAGGTAAGATCGGTGTTTTTTTTAAATTGGTGTCTATGTTCGTCAATAAATTCCTTACTGATTAGAGAAATTTGAACCCCAGTATCGAATAATGTATTACCGACACATCCATTAATTTTCGCACCAACAACCGTATCATTATCACTTTTATTTCTAATATGTTCCACATCATCATAAACACAATTACTATACTTCAGTTCATCTTTAATATCTTCAGAATATAGGCCTGAAGCAATGTATACACTCTTGCCACTAGTATTGTTCACATACGATTTTTGACACTGTTGTTCGTTATGTTATGTTTTATTAATTGCCGACACATTTCTTTGATTGAACTTTTTGAAATTAGGTTTGTTTTTAAATTGTTGTGGTTGACTTTGTTGTTGTTGTTGAAATTGTTTACGAGCCGGTTCACTATTATTATTACTATTATTTTGATTGTCAACATAATCCCATTTGGTTAACAATAGGAGTAGTTCCTCCAATGATTTAATACCTTGTGTAATTACAGCGACTTGAATACCGCGTCCGAAACGATTAGCTAATTTATTTACCTTCTCTGGGTCTGACATTTCTGGTTCTAGATACTTCGCACGAGATATGAGTTGGATTAAATAATTTTCTTTAGACCCTATTAAACTGGAATACCTACCAAACTCCAGCTGTACGTGTATTTTTCGCTGTATTTTGCTGTTCCAGTATCTCGCCCTAAAATGTTGTACCAGATCTTGATATGTAACTATTTTATCTTGTATTACCGTGAACCACTCAGCTGCAGTACCCTTTAATTTTCTGACTACATAGTTTATTTTATCCATCTCACTCAGGCTGTCACTTATTCGTCCATGTCTCACTAGCAGTTCTTCAGGAAATGAAGCGGATTCTCAGTGTCCCTACCGAAGAATCTTAACTGCGAATTGTTTTCTTCTAAAGTTCTATATATGAACGTGGTTTGGTTCGCTGTTGTTGAGGTACTCTGGAGTCGGGTCGGCTGTTATTCCAGCTCCTGTATTCGCTGATCTTGTTCAGCTACAAGGTCTCTTGCCGTAGATGTGTGTTGAACTACTCTTTCCTCTATCCCAGTGATTTTAGCTTCACAGTCATTAATGCGAGAATTGTTCGCTTCTAAAGCGGTCTCAATATTGCTGCGAATTATTTCTACCTTTTCACCTATACGTTTTTCTGTTGCCTCTAATAGTTGTTTATTTTGTTTAACCTGGTCATGAACGGCTGCATAGATTTTTTTATTCTCATCGCGAAGTGATTTATTTTGTTTTGCAGCTTCTTCTTTATTTGCTTTATTCTCTTCTGAGAGCTTTTACATACTGGCTTTGTTTTCGTCAGACATTTTCTGCATATTAGCTAAGATTGCAGCTAATGTATTCTGTAATTCTTGTGATTCGGCCATACTGATTATTTATTTTTATAAATCTAACAAACATTATAGCCTTTATTTATCGTAACAGCACTATTTTTAATACTTATTATTACGAATAACGGTCAGTTTATATGTTATTTATTATTATAGTCCAGTATCTCAAACAAATGTAAACAAGCTTAATCTAACACAAATACAAATAATAATTCAACCTACATATAAACATTTAATACTACTGCACAATCATCTGATAACAGCGAGCATTAAACTTTTATCTATACTCCCTGATACCAAAGAAGAGCACACACAAATAGTTCAATAAATTCAGTCTATGCACACTCAAAATAATATATATTTTTTAAAACTAATGCAAAAAAATCGAGCCCCACGTTGGCCAGCGCCAAATATCTTTATGCAACAGTTCAAATTTAATTATAACTAATAAGGAAATGGTGAGTGTGTAAAATTTACAAACACGTCTATTATGGAGGAGATGAAAAATTATTTATTATATACAAGAATACGTATAGTGTTTTTAGATGTATATTGTATTACAAATTGTCATGAATTTATATTAGAAATAATAGTTTATATTGTTCGATAATATATCGATTTTACTTGGTTGATGCTACGTACTCCGTACGTGCAATCCTCCTCTTGCTATCGGCGCTCGCGTCCTGGTGTCATCTTCTTTAGCGTCACTCCTTCCTGGCGTCCTCCTCGTCCTGGCGTCCTCTTCGTCTTGTCGTCCTCTTCTACAGGGGGTTGATCCAGCGGCGATATCTCGAACAGTCTCGTTGGTGTTTAAGTCTAACTGTTAACATCAATTAGACTCTTCACAAATTGTTAAACTCACAATGATTATTGTTTTTACTCGAACAGTTTATTATTAATTAATATGTTAGATTTTATCAATCTCAGGTTAAATACGGGTATTATTTGAATGCGGTGTATTAGTCTTACACCTTCCAAGAAATCATGAAGTGTCTTTAATTCTCTATGCGGATATCTTAAACTAACAAGAAAAAGCACTACAATATACTATAATTTTATTTAAATAATTAACCCACTCGGTTCTATACGCTGAACTTCGTAAAGAATACCAAGGTTTATTTTAAGTTAGATTTTGCTATGGTCGTACGAGAAAAACTCTCTAACGCCGAGCACAACTTCACGTTGCAGATGCTACAGACGAACTGTGTCGATCTTACCTCGACAGAGAATGAATGTTACTGAATTTAGTGTATTCTGATTGGTTAAACCCAAGTCACATGTTTGATGCTTTCACCAGATATAAGGTTTTCCAGAAAAAGTTTGTATAAATATGCACTAGCTTGCATCGACTTTATCTACAATTTTTATTACCCTATTAATAATAAGTGTTTCAGATTGAGTTTTTCCTACTTAAAAAAACCATATGTCTAAAATCGTTATGAACCACAGAGTATACAGAAATTGAAGCTATTTACATAAATAATTCATTGCCAAAGTTTCACTTCGATCGGTTAATTACCGCGGAAGATATAGCGATCACAAGTTATCACACCCGCACACGCGCACAAATTCACTCAAAAAATACATGACAATAAAGAACACTTTTTTATGAAGAATTTGGTATACCTCACATGCTTATCCATTACTAAATACACAACTTATGGCTAAACGACAAAGTATTACATAAAACCAATTTAAAAACGAAAATGCTCGTCATCCATGTGCTCTGATACAAACAACATAGTTTATCATCATGTGGTCCCTAGCAGGATTAACCCCACCACGTGTAAAAAAATATTTTTTTTAAATGGAATATAACAATTTTTTGTTTCCTCCTAACCTAATTTGACATATCCTTCTCCCAATAACCATAATCATCCAGATAATTACATAGTAACTTCAAAATCAAAATAAATGAATAGGTTCTATCAAACAACATTCCTCAGCTGTCACTTTGACAGCACTAATGTAAACAAACAAACGCACGTGGCTAGATATCAACAACGTTCCTGAACACAGATAATCATATCACACTTCTGACGTCGTTTGGCTAAGTCTATGTATACCAAACATTTTCCCAACATGATCACAGTTGTTCTTACTTTACAGATATTTTTATACAATTTCCTACCAGTCATTCCACCTATATCCTAGCATTTTAGGTTTAATTATTTTTAACGTAATATTTTCTTAAGGATGATGCATGGATCTTCCCTATCACCCTGTTTGTATTTGGGTTTGTGACAATGTATGTATTTTTACCCACTTGTTCCGATAAAATATATGGACCGTTGTATAATCTGAAGAATTTGGCTGCAGTATTATCTTGCCTGTGTCCTACATTTAAAGCTCGCAGGAGTACCTTCTCGCCAGTTTTGAACGTTACCAGTTTGTGATCCGCATTAAACTTCTCCGTCCGTTCTTCGGTACACTTTTTAATGCGTCTCCTAGCTTCTATCTTTTTAACCAAAATTGGAATAAGCAAATTCTGCGTTGCGTTGTCCTCCTGACGCACCCATCCCAGACACGCTTTGGCATTTCCCCGGTTTGTAGTTCGTTAGGTGTAAATCCTGTCGTGTCATTGTAATTCCTGTTGATGGACGCCTCGAAAAACTCGAGATAATCCGGCCACCTACTCTGGTTTGTATTACAATAAGTGCGAAACAGACGCCCTAACTCCCTGTTGACCCTTTCGGCGAGGTTGCCTTGCGGTCTCCGGATTGCTGGAAACACTGCCTGCATATTGTGTTTCTCTAATTCGGACTGCCACTTTTTGTCGGTGAATTGCTTACCCTGGTCAGATAGAATTTTCTTCACCGGACCATATTTCGGAATGTATTTATTTAATACAACATTTAATACTGCCATCGTGGTAGGTCGTCCAATTGCATATAAAATTACGTTCTTAGAAAATGCATCTGTGCAAACGACCAGGTTCTTCATACCCCTTGCAGCACGTGGTAGCGGACCTAAAAAGTCGATACACAGTAGATCATTCTTATTCTTTGTAATGATGTTACTCATCTCCACATAGGTGTGTTGATTTGGGTATTTAGCTGTCTGGCATATGTGACATGTTTGCAAAACAAACTTAACTTTCCTTGCCACGTTCAACCATACGAAGTCTTCCCTCATCGCCAAATAACATTTATAAGCTCCAGCATGAGCAAGACTTTCATGACAAGACCAAGTTAAATCTTCTACGAGATCATCAGGAACCATAATCTGCCATTATCTGTCGATTATTTTATTCAGTACATCCCTGTCGATTCTGTATTTCGGGTTGTCT
This sequence comes from Magicicada septendecula, assembly GCA_034769895.1. NCBI lineage: Eukaryota > Metazoa > Arthropoda > Insecta > Hemiptera > Cicadidae > Magicicada > Magicicada septendecula. The sequence goes on from CM068371.1 coordinate 288,088,964, forward strand.
TGCCTTTGTATTTCCTCACTAATTTTTCTTAATTTTGCGTCCTTCTGTTGTTCAAGACTTACCAATTTTAATCTATTTCTTACGTCATCTGGTAATGTATACTTGACTGCTAGAATTTTTAAAATCGATTTATGTTTATTTAAAATATTATTGACTTGTTTTCGTTGACCAGCTGTTATCTCCTTATCGGGCGCTCCACCGTTATCTATTTTCTTGTTATCTTATCCAAGCGATTAACTGCTGACTTGTGTATGTCACTGAGCCCACATCGACTCACGGCACTGTGCGAATAACCCAAATTAATTTTATTTTTCGTATTTTTAACTATGCATTCTAGTGTTTTATTAGTGAAATCAATTGTAGCGTATATTTCCCTTAATGTGTCAGTGCCTACTATAACATCGTACACTAGATTTTTGACTATAAGAACGGGTATTTCCATTTCCATCCCTTGTGAATTTATTGTGATAAGTGCTTGCTTATTAATAGTTTGTGAATCACCTGTAGCTGTCGTGACAACTGTATTGTTGACAGGTAAGATCGGTGTTTTTTTTAAATTGGTGTCTATGTTCGTCAATAAATTCCTTACTGATTAGAGAAATTTGAACCCCAGTATTGAATAATGTATTACCGGCACATCCATTAATTTTCGCACCAACAACCGTATCATTATCACTTTTATTTCTAATATGTTCCACATCATCATAAACACAATTACTATACTTCAGTTCATCTTTAATATCTTCAGAATATAGGCCTGAAGCAATGTATACACTCTTGCCACTAGTATTGTTCACATACGATTTTTGACACTGTTGTTCGTTATGTTATGTTTTATTAATTGCCGACACATTTCTTTGATTGAACTTTTTGAAATTAGGTTTGTTTTTAAATTGTTGAGGTTGACTTTGTTGTTGTTGTTGAAATTGTTTACGAGCCGGTTCACTATTATTATTACTATTATTTTGATTGTCAACATAATCCCATTTGGTTAACAATAGGAGTAGTTCCTCCAATGATTTAATACCTTGTGTAATTACAGCGACTTGAATACCGCGTCCGAAACGATTAGCTAATTTATTTACCTTCTCTGGGTCTGACATTTCTGGTTCTAGATACTTCGCACGAGATATGAGTTGGATTAAATAATTTTCTTTAGACCCTATTAAACTGGAATACCTACCAAACTCCAGCTGTACGTGTATTTTTCGCTGTATTTTGCTGTTCCAGTATCTCGCCCTAAAATGTTGTACCAGATCTTGATATGTAACTATTTTATCTTGTATTACCGTGAACCACTCAGCTGCAGTACCCTTTAATTTTCTGACTACATAGTTTATTTTATCCATCTCACTCAGGCTGTCACTTATTCGTCCATGTCTCACTAGCAGTTCTTCAGGAAATGAAGCGGATTCTCAGTGTCCCTACCGAAGAATCTTAACTGCGAATTGTTTTCTTCTAAAGTTCTATATATGAACGTGGTTTGGTTCGCTGTTGTTGAGGTACTCTGGAGTCGGGTCGGCTGTTATTCCAGCTCCTGTATTCGCTGATCTTGTTCAGCTACAAGGTCTCTTGCCGTAGATGTGTGTTGAACTACTCTTTCCTCTATCCCAGTGATTTTAGCTTCACAGTCATTAATGCGAGAATTGTTCGCTTCTAAAGCGGTCTCAATATTGCTGCGAATTATTTCTACCTTTTCACCTATACGTTTTTCTGTTGCCTCTAATAGTTGTTTATTTTGTTTAACCTGGTCATGAACGGCTGCATAGATTTTTTTATTCTCATCGCGAAGTGATTTATTTTGTTTTGCAGCTTCTTCTTTATTTGCTTTATTCTCTTCTGAGAGCTTTTACATACTGGCTTTGTTTTCGTCAGACATTTTCTGCATATTAGCTAAGATTGCAGCTAATGTATTCTGTAATTCTTGTGATTCGGCCATACTGATTATTTATTTTTATAAATCTAACAAACATTATAGCCTTTATTTATCGTAACAGCACTATTTTTAATACTTATTATTACGAATAACGGTCAGTTTATATGTTATTTATTATTATAGTCCAGTATCTCAAACAAATGTAAACAAGCTTAATCTAACACAAATACAAATAATAATTCAACCTACATATAAACATTTAATACTACTGCACAATCATCTGATAACAGCGAGCATTAAACTTTTATCTATACTCCCTGATACCAAAGAACAGCACACACAAATAGTTCAATAAATTCAGTCTATGCACACTCAAAATAATATATATTTTTTAAAACTAATGCAAAAAAATCGAGCCCCACGTTGGCCAGCGCCAAATATCCTTATGCAACAGTTCAAATTTAATTATAACTAATAAGGAAATGGTGAGTGTGTAAAATTTACAAACACGTCTATTATGGAGGAGATGAAAAATTATTTATTATATACAAGAATACGTATAGTGTTTTTAGATGTATATTGTATTACAAATTGTCATGAATTTATATTAGAAATAATAGTTTATATTGTTCGATAATATATCGATTTTACTTGGTTGATGCTACGTACTCCGTACGTGCAATCCTCCTCTTGCTATCGGCGCTCGCGTCCTGGTGTCATCTTCTTTAGCGTCACTCCTTCCTGGCGTCCTCCTCGTCCTGGCGTCCTCTTCGTCTTGTCGTCCTCTTCTACAGGGGGTTGATCCAGCGGCGATATCTCGAACAGTCTCGTTGGTGTTTAAGTCTAACTGTTAACATCAATTAGACTCTTCACAAATTGTTAAACTCACAATGATTATTGTTTTTACTCGAACAGTTTATTATTAATTAATATGTTAGATTTTATCAATCTCAGGTTAAATACGGGTATTATTTGAATGCGGTGTATTAGTCTTACACCTTCCAAGAAATCATGAAGTGTCTTTAATTCTCTATGCGGATATCTTAAACTAACAAGAAAAAGCACTACAATATACTATAATTTTATTTAAATAATTAACCCACTCGGTTCTATACGCTGAACTTCGTAAAGAATACCAAGGTTTATTTTAAGTTAGATTTTGCTATGGTCGTACGAGAAAAACTCTCTAACGCCGAGCACAACTTCACGTTGCAGATGCTACAGACGAACTGTGTCGATCTTACCTCGACAGAGAATGAATGTTACTGAATTTAGTGTATTCTGATTGGTTAAACCCAAGTCACATGTTTGATGCTTTCACCAGATATAAGGTTTTCCAGAAAAAGTTTGTATAAATATGAACTAGCTTGCATCGACTTTATCTACAATTTTTATTACCCTATTAATAATAAGTGTTTCAGATTGAGTTTTTCCTACTTAAAAAAACCATATGTCTAAAATCGTTATGAACCACAGAGTATACAGAAATTGAAGCTATTTACATAAATAATTCATTGCCAAAGTTTCACTTCGATCGGTTAATTACCGCGGAAGATATAGCGATCACAAATTATCACACCCGCACACGCGCACAAATTCACTCAAAAAATACATGACAATAAAGAACACTTTTTTATGAAGAATTTGGTATACCTCACATGCTTATCCATTACTAAATACACAACTTATGGCTAAACGACAAAGTATTACATAAAACCAATTTAAAAACGAAAATGCTCGTCATCCATGTGCTCTGATACAAACAACATAGTTTATCATCATGTGGTCCCTAGCAGGATTAACCCCACCACGTGTAAAAAAATATTTTTTTTAAATGGAATATAACAATTTTTTGTTTCCTCCTAACCTAATTTGACATATCCTTCTCCCAATAACCATAATCATCCAGATAATTACATAGTAACTTCAAAATCAAAATAAATGAATAGGTTCTATCAAACAACATTCCTCAGCTGTCACTTTGACAGCACTAATGTAAACAAACAAACGCACGTGGCTAGATATCAACAACGTTCCTGAACACAGATAATCATATCACACTTCTGACGTCGTTTGGCTAAGTCTATGTATACCAAACATTTTCCCAACATGATCACAGTTGTTCTTATTTTACAGATATTTTTATACAATTTCCTACCAGTCATTCCACCTATATCCTAGCATTTTAGGTTTAATTATTTTTAACGTAATATTTTCTTAAGGATGATGCATGGATCTTCCCTATCACCCTGTTTGTATTTGGGTTTGTGACAATGTATGTATTTTTACCCACTTGTTCCGATAAAATATATGGACCGTTGTATAATCTGAAGAATTTGGCTGCAGTATTATCTTGCCTGTGTCCTACATTTAAAGCTCGCAGGAGTACCTTCTCGCCAGTTTTGAACGTTACCAGTTTGTGATCCGCATTAAACTTCTCCGTCCGTTCTTCGGTACACTTTTTAATGCGTCTCCTAGCTTCTATCTTTTTAACCAAAATTGGAATAAGCAAATTCTGCGTTGCGTTGTCCTCCTGACGCACCCATCCCAGACACGCTTTGGCATTTCCCCGGTTTGTAGTTCGTTAGGTGTAAATCCTGTCGTGTCATTGTAATTCCTGTTGATGGACGCCTCGAAAAACTCGAGATAATCCGGCCACCTACTCTGGTTTGTATTACAATAAGTGCGAAACAGACGCCCTAACTCCCTGTTGACCCTTTCGGCGAGGTTGCCTTGCGGTCTCCGGATTGCTGGAAACACTGCCTGCATATTGTGTTTCTCTAATTCGGACTGCCACTTTTTGTCGGTGAATTGCTTACCCTGGTCAGATAGAATTTTCTTCACCGGACCATATTTCGGAATGTATTTATTTAATACAACATTTAATACTGCCATCGTGGTAGGTCGTCCAATTGCATATAAAATTACGTTCTTAGAAAATGCATCTGTGCAAACGACCAGGTTCTTCATACCCCTTGCAGCACGTGGTAGCGGACCTAAAAAGTCGATACACAGTAGATCATTCTTATTCTTTGTAATGATGTTACTCATCTCCACATAGGTGTGTTGATTTGGGTATTTAGCTGTCTGGCATATGTGACATGTTTGCAAAACAAACTTAACTTTCCTTGCCACGTTCAACCATACGAAGTCTTCCCTCATCGCCAAATAACATTTATAAGCTCCAGCATGAGCAAGACTTTCATGACAAGACCAAGTTAAATCTTCTACGAGATCATCAGGAACCATAATCTGCCATTATCTGTCGATTATTTTATTCAGTACATCCCTGTCGATTCTGTATTTCGGGTTGTCTTGCCTTTGTATTTCCTCACTAATTTTTCTTAATTTTGCGTCCTTCTGTTGTTCAAGACTTACCAATTTTAATCTATTTCTTACGTCATCTGGTAATGTATACTTGACTGCTAGAATTTTTAAAATCGATTTATGTTTATTTAAAATATTATTGACTTGTTTTCGTTGACCAGCTGTTATCTCCTTATCGGGCGCTCCACCGTTATCTATTTTCTTGTTATCTTATCCAAGCGATTAACTGCTGACTTGTGTATGTCACTGAGCCCACATCGACTCACGGCACTGTGCGAATAACCCAAATTAATTTTATTTTTCGTATTTTTAACTATGCATTCTAGTGTTTTATTAGTGAAATCAATTGTAGCGTATATTTCCCTTAATGTGTCAGTGCCTACTATAACATCGTACACTAGATTTTTGACTATAAGAACGGGTATTTCCATTTCCATCCCTTGTGAATTTATTGTGATAAGTGCTTGCTTATTAATAGTTTGTGAATCACCTGTAGCTGTCGTGACAACTGTATTGTTGACAGGTAAGATCGGTGTTTTTTTTAAATTGGTGTCTATGTTCGTCAATAAATTCCTTACTGATTAGAGAAATTTGAACCCCAGTATCGAATAATGTATTACCGGCACATCCATTAATTTTCGCACCAACAACCGTATCATTATCACTTTTATTTCTAATATGTTCCACATCATCATAAACACAATTACTATACTTCAGTTCATCTTTAATATCTTCAGAATATAGGCCTGAAGCAATGTATACACTCTTGCCACTAGTATTGTTCACATACGATTTTTGACACTGTTGTTCGTTATGTTATGTTTTATTAATTGCCGACACATTTCTTTGATTGAACTTTTTGAAATTAGGTTTGTTTTTAAATTGTTGTGGTTGACTTTGTTGTTGTTGTTGAAATTGTTTACGAGCCGGTTCACTATTATTATTACTATTATTTTGATTGTCAACATAATCCCATTTGGTTAACAATAGGAGTAGTTCCTCCAATGATTTAATACCTTGTGTAATTACAGCGACTTGAATACCGCGTCCGAAACGATTAGCTAATTTATTTACCTTCTCTGGGTCTGACATTTCTGGTTCTAGATACTTCGCACGAGATATGAGTTGGATTAAATAATTTTCTTTAGACCCTATTAAACTGGAATACCTACCAAACTCCAGCTGTACGTGTATTTTTCGCTGTATTTTGCTGTTCCAGTATCTCGCCCTAAAATGTTGTACCAGATCTTGATATGTAACTATTTTATCTTGTATTACCGTGAACCACTCAGCTGCAGTACCCTTTAATTTTCTGACTACATAGTTTATTTTATCCATCTCACTCAGGCTGTCACTTATTCGTCCATGTCTCACTAGCAGTTCTTCAGGAAATGAAGCGGATTCTCAGTGTCCCTACCGAAGAATCTTAACTGCGAATTGTTTTCTTCTAAAGTTCTATATATGAACGTGGTTTGGTTCGCTGTTGTTGAGGTACTCTGGAGTCGGGTCGGCTGTTATTCCAGCTCCTGTATTCGCTGATCTTGTTCAGCTACAAGGTCTCTTGCCGTAGATGTGTGTTGAACTACTCTTTCCTCTATCCCAGTGATTTTAGCTTCACAGTCATTAATGCGAGAATTGTTCGCTTCTAAAGCGGTCTCAATATTGCTGCGAATTATTTCTACCTTTTCACCTATACGTTTTTCTGTTGCCTCTAATAGTTGTTTATTTTGTTTAACCTGGTCATGAACGGCTGCATAGATTTTTTTATTCTCATCGCGAAGTGATTTATTTTGTTTTGCAGCTTCTTCTTTATTTGCTTTATTCTCTTCTGAGAGCTTTTACATACTGGCTTTGTTTTCGTCAGACATTTTCTGCATATTAGCTAAGATTGCAGCTAATGTATTCTGTAATTCTTGTGATTCGGCCATACTGATTATTTATTTTTATAAATCTAACAAACATTATAGCCTTTATTTATCGTAACAGCACTATTTTTAATACTTATTATTACGAATAACGGTCAGTTTATATGTTATTTATTATTATAGTCCAGTATCTCAAACAAATGTAAACAAGCTTAATCTAACACAAATACAAATAATAATTCAACCTACATATAAACATTTAATACTACTGCACAATCATCTGATAACAGCGAGCATTAAACTTTTATCTATACTCCCTGATACCAAAGAACAGCACACACAAATAGTTCAATAAATTCAGTCTATGCACACTCAAAATAATATATATTTTTTAAAACTAATGCAAAAAAATCGAGCCCCACGTTGGCCAGCGCCAAATATCCTTATGCAACAGTTCAAATTTAATTATAACTAATAAGGAAATGGTGAGTGTGTAAAATTTACAAACACGTCTATTATGGAGGAGATGAAAAATTATTTATTATATACAAGAATACGTATAGTGTTTTTAGATGTATATTGTATTACAAATTGTCATGAATTTATATTAGAAATAATAGTTTATATTGTTCGATAATATATCGATTTTACTTGGTTGATGCTACGTACTCCGTACGTGCAATCCTCCTCTTGCTATCGGCGCTCGCGTCCTGGTGTCATCTTCTTTAGCGTCACTCCTTCCTGGCGTCCTCCTCGTCCTGGCGTCCTCTTCGTCTTGTCGTCCTCTTCTACAGGGGGTTGATCCAGCGGCGATATCTCGAACAGTCTCGTTGGTGTTTAAGTCTAACTGTTAACATCAATTAGACTCTTCACAAATTGTTAAACTCACAATGATTATTGTTTTTACTCGAACAGTTTATTATTAATTAATATGTTAGATTTTATCAATCTCAGGTTAAATACGGGTATTATTTGAATGCGGTGTATTAGTCTTACACCTTCCAAGAAATCATGAAGTGTCTTTAATTCTCTATGCGGATATCTTAAACTAACAAGAAAAAGCACTACAATATACTATAATTTTATTTAAATAATTAACCCACTCGGTTCTATACGCTGAACTTCGTAAAGAATACCAAGGTTTATTTTAAGTTAGATTTTGCTATGGTCGTACGAGAAAAACTCTCTAACGCCGAGCACAACTTCACGTTGCAGATGCTACAGACGAACTGTGTCGATCTTACCTCGACAGAGAATGAATGTTACTGAATTTAGTGTATTCTGATTGGTTAAACCCAAGTCACATGTTTGATGCTTTCACCAGATATAAGGTTTTCCAGAAAAAGTTTGTATAAATATGAACTAGCTTGCATCGACTTTATCTACAATTTTTATTACCCTATTAATAATAAGTGTTTCAGATTGAGTTTTTCCTACTTAAAAAAACCATATGTCTAAAATCGTTATGAACCACAGAGTATACAGAAATTGAAGCTATTTACATAAATAATTCATTGCCAAAGTTTCACTTCGATCGGTTAATTACCGCGGAAGATATAGCGATCACAAATTATCACACCCGCACACGCGCACAAATTCACTCAAAAAATACATGACAATAAAGAACACTTTTTTATGAAGAATTTGGTATACCTCACATGCTTATCCATTACTAAATACACAACTTATGGCTAAACGACAAAGTATTACATAAAACCAATTTAAAAACGAAAATGCTCGTCATCCATGTGCTCTGATACAAACAACATAGTTTATCATCATGTGGTCCCTAGCAGGATTAACCCCACCACGTGTAAAAAAATATTTTTTTTAAATGGAATATAACAATTTTTTGTTTCCTCCTAACCTAATTTGACATATCCTTCTCCCAATAACCATAATCATCCAGATAATTACATAGTAACTTCAAAATCAAAATAAATGAATAGGTTCTATCAAACAACATTCCTCAGCTGTCACTTTGACAGCACTAATGTAAACAAACAAACGCACGTGGCTAGATATCAACAACGTTCCTGAACACAGATAATCATATCACACTTCTGACGTCGTTTGGCTAAGTCTATGTATACCAAACATTTTCCCAACATGATCACAGTTGTTCTTATTTTACAGATATTTTTATACAATTTCCTACCAGTCATTCCACCTATATCCTAGCATTTTAGGTTTAATTATTTTTAACGTAATATTTTCTTAAGGATGATGCATGGATCTTCCCTATCACCCTGTTTGTATTTGGGTTTGTGACAATGTATGTATTTTTACCCACTTGTTCCGATAAAATATATGGACCGTTGTATAATCTGAAGAATTTGGCTGCAGTATTATCTTGCCTGTGTCCTACATTTAAAGCTCGCAGGAGTACCTTCTCGCCAGTTTTGAACGTTACCAGTTTGTGATCCGCATTAAACTTCTCCGTCCGTTCTTCGGTACACTTTTTAATGCGTCTCCTAGCTTCTATCTTTTTAACCAAAATTGGAATAAGCAAATTCTGCGTTGCGTTGTCCTCCTGACGCACCCATCCCAGACACGCTTTGGCATTTCCCCGGTTTGTAGTTCGTTAGGTGTAAATCCTGTCGTGTCATTGTAATTCCTGTTGATGGACGCCTCGAAAAACTCGAGATAATCCGGCCACCTACTCTGGTTTGTATTACAATAAGTGCGAAACAGACGCCCTAACTCCCTGTTGACCCTTTCGGCGAGGTTGCCTTGCGGTCTCCGGATTGCTGGAAACACTGCCTGCATATTGTGTTTCTCTAATTCGGACTGCCACTTTTTGTCGGTGAATTGCTTACCCTGGTCAGATAGAATTTTCTTCACCGGACCATATTTCGGAATGTATTTATTTAATACAACATTTAATACTGCCATCGTGGTAGGTCGTCCAATTGCATATAAAATTACGTTCTTAGAAAATGCATCTGTGCAAACGACCAGGTTCTTCATACCCCTTGCAGCACGTGGTAGCGGACCTAAAAAGTCGATACACAGTAGATCATTCTTATTCTTTGTAATGATGTTACTCATCTCCACATAGGTGTGTTGATTTGGGTATTTAGCTGTCTGGCATATGTGACATGTTTGCAAAACAAACTTAACTTTCCTTGCCACGTTCAACCATACGAAGTCTTCCCTCATCGCCAAATAACATTTATAAGCTCCAGCATGAGCAAGACTTTCATGACAAGACCAAGTTAAATCTTCTACGAGATCATCAGGAACCATAATCTGCCATTATCTGTCGATTATTTTATTCAGTACATCCCTGTCGATTCTGTATTTCGGGTTGTCTTGCCTTTGTATTTCCTCACTAATTTTTCTTAATTTTGCGTCCTTCTGTTGTTCAAGACTTACCAATTTTAATCTATTTCTTACGTCATCTGGTAATGTATACTTGACTGCTAGAATTTTTAAAATCGATTTATGTTTATTTAAAATATTATTGACTTGTTTTCGTTGACCAGCTGTTATCTCCTTATCGGGCGCTCCACCGTTATCTATTTTCTTGTTATCTTATCCAAGCGATTAACTGCTGACTTGTGTATGTCACTGAGCCCACATCGACTCACGGCACTGTGCGAATAACCCAAATTAATTTTATTTTTCGTATTTTTAACTATGCATTCTAGTGTTTTATTAGTGAAATCAATTGTAGCGTATATTTCCCTTAATGTGTCAGTGCCTACTATAACATCGTACACTAGATTTTTGACTATAAGAACGGGTATTTCCATTTCCATCCCTTGTGAATTTATTGTGATAAGTGCTTGCTTATTAATAGTTTGTGAATCACCTGTAGCTGTCGTGACAACTGTATTGTTGACAGGTAAGATCGGTGTTTTTTTTAAATTGGTGTCTATGTTCGTCAATAAATTCCTTACTGATTAGAGAAATTTGAACCCCAGTATCGAATAATGTATTACCGACACATCCATTAATTTTCGCACCAACAACCGTATCATTATCACTTTTATTTCTAATATGTTCCACATCATCATAAACACAATTACTATACTTCAGTTCATCTTTAATATCTTCAGAATATAGGCCTGAAGCAATGTATACACTCTTGCCACTAGTATTGTTCACATACGATTTTTGACACTGTTGTTCGTTATGTTATGTTTTATTAATTGCCGACACATTTCTTTGATTGAACTTTTTGAAATTAGGTTTGTTTTTAAATTGTTGTGGTTGACTTTGTTGTTGTTGTTGAAATTGTTTACGAGCCGGTTCACTATTATTATTACTATTATTTTGATTGTCAACATAATCCCATTTGGTTAACAATAGGAGTAGTTCCTCCAATGATTTAATACCTTGTGTAATTACAGCGACTTGAATACCGCGTCCGAAACGATTAGCTAATTTATTTACCTTCTCTGGGTCTGACATTTCTGGTTCTAGATACTTCGCACGAGATATGAGTTGGATTAAATAATTTTCTTTAGACCCTATTAAACTGGAATACCTACCAAACTCCAGCTGTACGTGTATTTTTCGCTGTATTTTGCTGTTCCAGTATCTCGCCCTAAAATGTTGTACCAGATCTTGATATGTAACTATTTTATCTTGTATTACCGTGAACCACTCAGCTGCAGTACCCTTTAATTTTCTGACTACATAGTTTATTTTATCCATCTCACTCAGGCTGTCACTTATTCGTCCATGTCTCACTAGCAGTTCTTCAGGAAATGAAGCGGATTCTCAGTGTCCCTACCGAAGAATCTTAACTGCGAATTGTTTTCTTCTAAAGTTCTATATATGAACGTGGTTTGGTTCGCTGTTGTTGAGGTACTCTGGAGTCGGGTCGGCTGTTATTCCAGCTCCTGTATTCGCTGATCTTGTTCAGCTACAAGGTCTCTTGCCGTAGATGTGTGTTGAACTACTCTTTCCTCTATCCCAGTGATTTTAGCTTCACAGTCATTAATGCGAGAATTGTTCGCTTCTAAAGCGGTCTCAATATTGCTGCGAATTATTTCTACCTTTTCACCTATACGTTTTTCTGTTGCCTCTAATAGTTGTTTATTTTGTTTAACCTGGTCATGAACGGCTGCATAGATTTTTTTATTCTCATCGCGAAGTGATTTATTTTGTTTTGCAGCTTCTTCTTTATTTGCTTTATTCTCTTCTGAGAGCTTTTACATACTGGCTTTGTTTTCGTCAGACATTTTCTGCATATTAGCTAAGATTGCAGCTAATGTATTCTGTAATTCTTGTGATTCGGCCATACTGATTATTTATTTTTATAAATCTAACAAACATTATAGCCTTTATTTATCGTAACAGCACTATTTTTAATACTTATTATTACGAATAACGGTCAGTTTATATGTTATTTATTATTATAGTCCAGTATCTCAAACAAATGTAAACAAGCTTAATCTAACACAAATACAAATAATAATTCAACCTACATATAAACATTTAATACTACTGCACAATCATCTGATAACAGCGAGCATTAAACTTTTATCTATACTCCCTGATACCAAAGAACAGCACACACAAATAGTTCAATAAATTCAGTCTATGCACACTCAAAATAATATATATTTTTTAAAACTAATGCAAAAAAATCGAGCCCCACGTTGGCCAGCGCCAAATATCCTTATGCAACAGTTCAAATTTAATTATAACTAATAAGGAAATGGTGAGTGTGTAAAATTTACAAACACGTCTATTATGGAGGAGATGAAAAATTATTTATTATATACAAGAATACGTATAGTGTTTTTAGATGTATATTGTATTACAAATTGTCATGAATTTATATTAGAAATAATAGTTTATATTGTTCGATAATATATCGATTTTACTTGGTTGATGCTACGTACTCCGTACGTGCAATCCTCCTCTTGCTATCGGCGCTCGCGTCCTGGTGTCATCTTCTTTAGCGTCACTCCTTCCTGGCGTCCTCCTCGTCCTGGCGTCCTCTTCGTCTTGTCGTCCTCTTCTACAGGGGGTTGATCCAGCGGCGATATCTCGAACAGTCTCGTTGGTGTTTAAGTCTAACTGTTAACATCAATTAGACTCTTCACAAATTGTTAAACTCACAATGATTATTGTTTTTACTCGAACAGTTTATTATTAATTAATATGTTAGATTTTATCAATCTCAGGTTAAATACGGGTATTATTTGAATGCGGTGTATTAGTCTTACACCTTCCAAGAAATCATGAAGTGTCTTTAATTCTCTATGCGGATATCTTAAACTAACAAGAAAAAGCACTACAATATACTATAATTTTATTTAAATAATTAACCCACTCGGTTCTATACGCTGAACTTCGTAAAGAATACCAAGGTTTATTTTAAGTTAGATTTTGCTATGGTCGTACGAGAAAAACTCTCTAACGCCGAGCACAACTTCACGTTGCAGATGCTACAGACGAACTGTGTCGATCTTACCTCGACAGAGAATGAATGTTACTGAATTTAGTGTATTCTGATTGGTTAAACCCAAGTCACATGTTTGATGCTTTCACCAGATATAAGGTTTTCCAGAAAAAGTTTGTATAAATATGAACTAGCTTGCATCGACTTTATCTACAATTTTTATTACCCTATTAATAATAAGTGTTTCAGATTGAGTTTTTCCTACTTAAAAAAACCATATGTCTAAAATCGTTATGAACCACAGAGTATACAGAAATTGAAGCTATTTACATAAATAATTCATTGCCAAAGTTTCACTTCGATCGGTTAATTACCGCGGAAGATATAGCGATCACAAGTTATCACACCCGCACACGCGCACAAATTCACTCAAAAAATACATGACAATAAAGAACACTTTTTTATGAAGAATTTGGTATACCTCACATGCTTATCCATTACTAAATACACAACTTATGGCTAAACGACAAAGTATTACATAAAACCAATTTAAAAACGAAAATGCTCGTCATCCATGTGCTCTGATACAAACAACATAGTTTATCATCATGTGGTCCCTAGCAGGATTAACCCCACCACGTGTAAAAAAATATTTTTTTTAAATGGAATATAACAATTTTTTGTTTCCTCCTAACCTAATTTGACATATCCTTCTCCCAATAACCATAATCATCCAGATAATTACATAGTAACTTCAAAATCAAAATAAATGAATAGGTTCTATCAAACAACATTCCTCAGCTGTCACTTTGACAGCACTAATGTAAACAAACAAACGCACGTGGCTAGATATCAACAACGTTCCTGAACACAGATAATCATATCACACTTCTGACGTCGTTTGGCTAAGTCTATGTATACCAAACATTTTCCCAACATGATCACAGTTGTTCTTACTTTACAGATATTTTTATACAATTTCCTACCAGTCATTCCACCTATATCCTAGCATTTTAGGTTTAATTATTTTTAACGTAATATTTTCTTAAGGATGATGCATGGATCTTCCCTATCACCCTGTTTGTATTTGGGTTTGTGACAATGTATGTATTTTTACCCACTTGTTCCGATAAAATATATGGACCGTTGTATAATCTGAAGAATTTGACTGCAGTATTATCTTCCCTGTGTCCTACATTTAAAGCTCGCAGGAGTACCTTCTCGCCAGTTTTGAACGTTACCAGTTTGTGATCCGCATTAAACTTCTCCGTCCGTTCTTCGGTACACTTTTTAATGCGTCTCCTAGCTTCTATCTTTTTAACCAAAATTGGAATAAGCAAATTCTGCGTTGCGTTGTCCTCCTGACGCACCCATCCCAGACACGCTTTGGCATTTCCCCGGTTTGTAGTTCGTTAGGTGTAAATCCTGTCGTGTCATTGTAATTCCTGTTGATGGACGCCTCGAAAAACTCGAGATAATCCGGCCACCTACTCTGGTTTGTATTACAATAAGTGCGAAACAGACGCCCTAACTCCCTGTTGACCCTTTCGGCGAGGTTGCCTTGCGGTCTCCGGATTGCTGGAAACACTGCCTGCATATTGTGTTTCTCTAATTCGGACTGCCACTTTTTGTCGGTGAATTGCTTACCCTGGTCAGATAGAATTTTCTTCACCGGACCATATTTCGGAATGTATTTATTTAATACAACATTTAATACTGCCATCGTGGTAGGTCGTCCAATTGCATATAAAATTACGTTCTTAGAAAATGCATCTGTGCAAACGACCAGGTTCTTCATACCCCTTGCAGCACGTGGTAGCGGACCTAAAAAGTCGATACACAGTAGATCATTCTTATCCTTTGTAATGATGTTACTCATCTCCACATAGGTGTGTTGATTTGGGTATTTAGCTGTCTGGCATATGTGACATGTTTGCAAAACAAACTTAACTTTCCTTGCCACGTTCAACCATACGAAGTCTTCCCTCATCGCCAAATAACATTTATAAGCTCCAGCATGAGCAAGACTTTCATGACAAGACCAAGTTAAATCTTCTACGAGATCATCAGGAACCATAATCTGCCATTATCTGTCGATTATTTTATTCAGTACATCCCTGTCGATTCTGTATTTCGGGTTGTCTTGCCTTTGTATTTCCTCACTAATTTTTCTTAATTTTGGGTCCTTCTGTTGTTCAAGACTTACCAATTTTAATCTATTTCTTACGTCATCTGGTAATGTATACTTGACTGCTAGAATTTTTAAAATCGATTTATGTTTATTTAAAATATTATTGACTTGTTTTCGTTGACCAGCTGTTATCTCCTTATCGGGCGCTCCACCGTTATCTATTTTCTTGTTATCTTATCCAAGCGATTAACTGCTGACTTGTGTATGTCACTGAGCCCACATCGACTTACGGCACTGTGCGAATAACCCAAATTAATTTTATTTTTCGTATTTTTAACTATGCATTCTAGTGTTTTATTAGTGAAATCAATTGTAGCGTATATTTCCCTTAATGTGTCAGTGCCTACTATAACATCGTACACTAGATTTTTGACTATAAGAACGGGTATTTCCATTTCCATCCCTTGTGAATTTATTGTGATAAGTGCTTGCTTATTAATAGTTTGTGAATCACCTGTAGCTGTCGTGACAACTGTATTGTTGACAGGTAAGATCGGTGTTTTTTTTAAATTGGTGTCTATGTTCGTCAATAAATTCCTTACTGATTAGAGAAATTTGAACCCCAGTATCGAATAATGTATTACCGACACATCCATTAATTTTCGCACCAACAACCGTATCATTATCACTTTTATTTCTAATATGTTCCACATCATCATAAACACAATTACTATACTTCAGTTCATCTTTAATATCTTCAGAATATAGGCCTGAAGCAATGTATACACTCTTGCCACTAGTATTGTTCACATACGATTTTTGACACTGTTGTTCGTTATGTTATGTTTTATTAATTGCCGACACATTTCTTTGATTGAACTTTTTGAAATTAGGTTTGTTTTTAAATTGTTGTGGTTGACTTTGTTGTTGTTGAAATTGTTTACGAGCCGGTTCACTATTATTATTACTATTATTTTGATTGTCAACATAATCCCATTTGGTTAACAATAGGAGTAGTTCCTCCAATGATTTAATACCTTGTGTAATTACAGCGACTTGAATACCGCGTCCGAAACGATTAGCTAATTTATTTACCTTCTCTGGGTCTGACATTTCTGGTTCTAGATACTTCGCACGAGATATGAGTTGGATTAAATAATTTTCTTTAGACCCTATTAAACTGGAATACCTACCAAACTCCAGCTGTACGTGTATTTTTCGCTGTATTTTGCTGTTCCAGTATCTCGCCCTAAAATATTGTACCAGATCTTGATATGTAACTATTTTATCTTGTATTACCGTGAACCACTCAGCTGCAGTACCCTTTAATTTTCTGACTACATAGTTTATTTTATCCATCTCACTCAGGCTGTCACTTATTCGTCCATGTCTCACTAGCAGTTCTTCAGGAAATGAAGCGGATTCTCAGTGTCCCTACCGAAGAATCTTAACTGCGAATTGTTTTCTTCTAAAGTTCTATATATGAACGTGGTTTGGTTCGCTGTTGTTGAGGTACTCTGGAGTCGGGTCGGCTGTTATTCCAGCTCCTGTATTCGCTGATCTTGTTCAGCTACAAGGTCTCTTGCCGTAGATGTGTGTTGAACTACTCTTTCCTCTATCCCAGTGATTTTAGCTTCACAGTCATTAATGCGAGAATTGTTCGCTTCTAAAGCGGTCTCAATATTGCTGCGAATTATTTCTACCTTTTCACCTATACGTTTTTCTGTTGCCTCTAATAGTTGTTTATTTTGTTTAACCTGGTCATGAACGGCTGTATAGATTTTTTTATTCTCATCGCGAAGTGATTTATTTTGTTTTGCAGCTTCTTCTTTATTTGCTTTATTCTCTTCTGAGAGCTTTTACATACTGGCTTTGTTTTCGTCAGACATTTTCTGCATATTAGCTAAGATTGCAGCTAATGTATTCTGTAATTCTTGTGATTCGGCCATACTGATTATTTATTTTTATAAATCTAACAAACATTATAGCCTTTATTTATCGTAACAGCACTATTTTTAATACTTATTATTACGAATAACGGTCAGTTTATATGTTATTTATTATTATAGTCCAGTATCTCAAACAAATGTAAACAAGCTTAATCTAACACAAATACAAATAATAATTCAACCTACATATAAACATTTAATACTACTGCACAATCATCTGATAACAGCGAGCATTAAACTTTTATCTATACTCCCTGATACCAAAGAACAGCACACACAAATAGTTCAATAAATTCAGTCTATGCACACTCAAAATAATATATATTTTTTAAAACTAATGCAAAAAAATCGAGCCCCACGTTGGCCAGCGCCAAATATCTTTATGCAACAGTTCAAATTTAATTATAACTAATAAGGAAATGGTGAGTGTGTAAAATTTACAAACACGTCTATTATGGAGGAGATGAAAAATTATTTATTATATACAAGAATACGTATAGTGTTTTTAGATGTATATTGTATTACAAATTGTCATGAATTTATATTAGAAATAATAGTTTATATTGTTCGATAATATATCGATTTTACTTGGTTGATGCTACGTACTCCGTACGTGCAATCCTCCTCTTGCTATCGGCGCTCGCGTCCTGGTGTCATCTTCTTTAGCGTCACTCCTTCCTGGCGTCCTCCTCGTCCTGGCGTCCTCTTCGTCTTGTCGTCCTCTTCTACAGGGGGTTGATCCAGCGGCGATATCTCGAACAGTCTCGTTGGTGTTTAAGTCTAACTGTTAACATCAATTAGACTCTTCACAAATTGTTAAACTCACAATGATTATTGTTTTTACTCGAACAGTTTATTATTAATTAATATGTTAGATTTTATCAATCTCAGGTTAAATACGGGTATTATTTGAATGCGGTGTATTAGTCTTACACCTTCCAAGAAATCATGAAGTGTCTTTAATTCTCTATGCGGATATCTTAAACTAACAAGAAAAAGCACTACAATATACTATAATTTTATTTAATAATTAACCCACTCGGTTCTATACGCTGAACTTCGTAAAGAATACCAAGGTTTATTTTAAGTTAGATTTTGCTATGGTCGTACGAGAAAAACTCTCTAACGCCGAGCACAACTTCACGTTGCAGATGCTACAGACGAACTGTGTCGATCTTACCTCGACAGAGAATGAATGTTACTGAATTTAGTGTATTCTGATTGGTTAAACCCAAGTCACATGTTTGATGCTTTCACCAGATATAAGGTTTTCCAGAAAAAGTTTGTATAAATATGCACTAGCTTGCATCGACTTTATCTACAATTTTTATTACCCTATTAATAATAAGTGTTTCAGATTGAGTTTTTCCTACTTAAAAAAACCATATGTCTAAAATCGTTATGAACCACAGAGTATACAGAAATTGAAGCTATTTACATAAATAATTCATTGCCAAAGTTTCACTTCGATCGGTTAATTACCGCGGAAGATATAGCGATCACAAGTTATCACACCCGCACACGCGCACAAATTCACTCAAAAAATACATGACAATAAAGAACACTTTTTTATGAAGAATTTGGTATACCTCACATGCTTATCCATTCCTAAATACACAACTTATGGCTAAACGACAAAGTATTACATAAAACCAATTTAAAAACGAAAATGCTCGTCATCCATGTGCTCTGATACAAACAACATAGTTTATCATCATGTGGTCCCTAGCAGGATTAACCCCACCACGTGTAAAAAAATATTTTTTTTAAATGGAATATAACAATTTTTTGTTTCCTCCTAACCTAATTTGACATATCCTTCTCCCAATAACCATAATCATCCAGATAATTACATAGTAACTTCAAAATCAAAATAAATGAATAGGTTCTATCAAACAACATTCCTCAGCTGTCACTTTGACAGCACTAATGTAAACAAACAAACGCACGTGGCTAGATATCAACAACGTTCCTGAACACAGATAATCATATCACACTTCTGACGTCGTTTGGCTAAGTCTATGTATACCACAGTTCATCCAAACATTTTCCCAACATGATCACAGTTGTTCTTACTTTACAGATATTTTTATACAATTTCCTACCAGTCATTCCACCTATATCCTAGCATTTTAGGTTTAATTATTTTTAACGTAATATTTTCTTAAGGATGATGCATGGATCTTCCCTATCACCCTGTTTGTATTTGGGTTTGTGACAATGTATGTATTTTTACCCACTTGTTCCGATAAAATATATGGACCGTTGTATAATCTGAAGAATTTGACTGCAGTATTATCTTCCCTGTGTCCTACATTTAAAGCTCGCAGGAGTACCTTCTCGCCAGTTTTGAACGTTACCAGTTTGTGATCCGCATTAAACTTCTCCGTCCGTTCTTCGGTACACTTTTTAATGCGTCTCCTAGCTTCTATCTTTTTAACCAAAATTGGAATAAGCAAATTCTGCGTTGCGTTGTCCTCCTGACGCACCCATCCCAGACACGCTTTGGCATTTCCCCGGTTTGTAGTTCGTTAGGTGTAAATCCTGTCGTGTCATTGTAATTCCTGTTGATGGACGCCTCGAAAAACTCGAGATAATCCGGCCACCTACTCTGGTTTGTATTACAATAAGTGCGAAACAGACGCCCTAACTCCCTGTTGACCCTTTCGGCGAGGTTGCCTTGCGGTCTCCGGATTGCTGGAAACACTGCCTGCATATTGTGTTTCTCTAATTCGGACTGCCACTTTTTGTCGGTGAATTGCTTACCCTGGTCAGATAGAATTTTCTTCACCGGACCATATTTCGGAATGTATTTATTTAATACAACATTTAATACTGCCATCGTGGTAGGTCGTCCAATTGCATATAAAATTACGTTCTTAGAAAATGCATCTGTGCAAACGACCAGGTTCTTCATACCCCTTGCAGCACGTGGTAGCGGACCTAAAAAGTCGATACACAGTAGATCATTCTTATTCTTTGTAATGATGTTACTCATCTCCACATAGGTGTGTTGATTTGGGTATTTAGCTGTCTGGCATATGTGACATGTTTGCAAAACAAACTTAACTTTCCTTGCCACGTTCAACCATACGAAGTCTTCCCTCATCGCCAAATAACATTTATAAGCTCCAGCATGAGCAAGACTTTCATGACAAGACCAAGTTAAATCTTCTACGAGATCATCAGGAACCATAATCTGCCATTATCTGTCGATTATTTTATTCAGTACATCCCTGTCGATTCTGTATTTCGGGTTGTCTTGCCTTTGTATTTCCTCACTAATTTTTCTTAATTTTGCGTCCTTCTGTTGTTCAAGACTTACCAATTTTAATCTATTTCTTACGTCATCTGGTAATGTATACTTGACTGCTAGAATTTTTAAAATCGATTTATGTTCATTTAAAATATTATTGACTTGTTTTCGTTGACCAGCTGTTATCTCCTTATCGGGCGCTCCACCGTTATCTATTTTCTTGTTATCTTATCCAAGCGATTAACTGCTGACTTGTGTATGTCACTGAGCCCACATCGACTTACGGCACTGTGCGAATAACCCAAATTAATTTTATTTTTCGTATTTTTAACTATGCATTCTAGTGTTTTATTAGTGAAATCAATTGTAGCGTATATTTCCCTTAATGTGTCAGTGCCTACTATAACATCGTACACTAGATTTTTGACTATAAGAACGGGTATTTCCATTTCCATCCCTTGTGAATTTATTGTGATAAGTGCTTGCTTATTAATAGTTTGTGAATCACCTGTAGCTGTCGTGACAACTGTATTGTTGACAGGTAAGATCGGTGTTTTTTTTAAATTGGTGTCTATGTTCGTCAATAAATTCCTTACTGATTAGAGAAATTTGAACCCCAGTATCGAATAATGTATTACCGACACATCCATTAATTTTCGCACCAACAACCGTATCATTATCACTTTTATTTCTAATATGTTCCACATCATCATAAACACAATTACTATACTTCAGTTCATCTTTAATATCTTCAGAATATAGGCCTGAAGCAATGTATACACTCTTGCCACTAGTATTGTTCACATACGATTTTTGACACTGTTGTTCGTTATGTTATGTTTTATTAATTGCCGACACATTTCTTTGATTGAACTTTTTGAAATTAGGTTTGTTTTTAAATTGTTGTGGTTGACTTTGTTGTTGTTGTTGAAATTGTTTACGAGCCGGTTCACTATTATTATTACTATTATTTTGATTGTCAACATAATCCCATTTGGTTAACAATAGGAGTAGTTCCTCCAATGATTTAATACCTTGTGTAATTACAGCGACTTGAATACCGCGTCCGAAACGATTAGCTAATTTATTTACCTTCTCTGGGTCTGACATTTCTGGTTCTAGATACTTCGCACGAGATATGAGTTGGATTAAATAATTTTCTTTAGACCCTATTAAACTGGAATACCTACCAAACTCCAGCTGTACGTGTATTTTTCGCTGTATTTTGCTGTTCCAGTATCTCGCCCTAAAATGTTGTACCAGATCTTGATATGTAACTATTTTATCTTGTATTACCGTGAACCACTCAGCTGCAGTACCCTTTAATTTTCTGACTACATAGTTTATTTTATCCATCTCACTCAGGCTGTCACTTATTCGTCCATGTCTCACTAGCAGTTCTTCAGGAAATGAAGCGGATTCTCAGTGTCCCTACCGAAGAATCTTAACTGCGAATTGTTTTCTTCTAAAGTTCTATATATGAACGTGGTTTGGTTCGCTGTTGTTGAGGTACTCTGGAGTCGGGTCGGCTGTTATTCCAGCTCCTGTATTCGCTGATCTTGTTCAGCTACAAGGTCTCTTGCCGTAGATGTGTGTTGAACTACTCTTTCCTCTATCCCAGTGATTTTAGCTTCACAGTCATTAATGCGAGAATTGTTCGCTTCTAAAGCGGTCTCAATATTGCTGCGAATTATTTCTACCTTTTCACCTATACGTTTTTCTGTTGCCTCTAATAGTTGTTTATTTTGTTTAACCTGGTCATGAACGGCTGTATAGATTTTTTTATTCTCATCGCGAAGTGATTTATTTTGTTTTGCAGCTTCTTCTTTATTTGCTTTATTCTCTTCTGAGAGCTTTTACATACTGGCTTTGTTTTCGTCAGACATTTTCTGCATATTAGCTAAGATTGCAGCTAATGTATTCTGTAATTCTTGTGATTCGGCCATACTGATTATTTATTTTTATAAATCTAACAAACATTATAGCCTTTATTTATCGTAACAGCACTATTTTTAATACTTATTATTACGAATAACGGTCAGTTTATATGTTATTTATTATTATAGTCCAGTATCTCAAACAAATGTAAACAAGCTTAATCTAACACAAATACAAATAATAATTCAACCTACATATAAACATTTAATACTACTGCACAATCATCTGATAACAGCGAGCATTAAACTTTTATCTATACTCCCTGATACCAAAGAACAGCACACACAAATAGTTCAATAAATTCAGTCTATGCACACTCAAAATAATATATATTTTTTAAAACTAATGCAAAAAAATCGAGCCCCACGTTGGCCAGCGCCAAATATCCTTATGCAACAGTTCAAATTTAATTATAACTAATAAGGAAATGGTGAGTGTGTAAAATTTACAAACACGTCTATTATGGAGGAGATGAAAAATTATTTATTATATACAAGAATACGTATAGTGTTTTTAGATGTATATTGTATTACAAATTGTCATGAATTTATATTAGAAATAATAGTTTATATTGTTCGATAATATATCGATTTTACTTGGTTGATGCTACGTACTCCGTACGTGCAATCCTCCTCTTGCTATCGGCGCTCGCGTCCTGGTGTCATCTTCTTTAGCGTCACTCCTTCCTGGCGTCCTCCTCGTCCTGGCGTCCTCTTCGTCTTGTCGTCCTCTTCTACAGGGGGTTGATCCAGCGGCGATATCTCGAACAGTCTCGTTGGTGTTTAAGTCTAACTGTTAACATCAATTAGACTCTTCACAAATTGTTAAACTCACAATGATTATTGTTTTTACTCGAACAGTTTATTATTAATTAATATGTTAGATTTTATCAATCTCAGGTTAAATACGGGTATTATTTGAATGCGGTGTATTAGTCTTACACCTTCCAAGAAATCATGAAGTGTCTTTAATTCTCTATGCGGATATCTTAAACTAACAAGAAAAAGCACTACAATATACTATAATTTTATTTAAATAATTAACCCACTCGGTTCTATACGCTGAACTTCGTAAAGAATACCAAGGTTTATTTTAAGTTAGATTTTGCTATGGTCGTACGAGAAAAACTCTCTAACGCCGAGCACAACTTCACGTTGCAGATGCTACAGACGAACTGTGTCGATCTTACCTCGACAGAGAATGAATGTTACTGAATTTAGTGTATTCTGATTGGTTAAACCCAAGTCACATGTTTGATGCTTTCACCAGATATAAGGTTTTCCAGAAAAAGTTTGTATAAATATGCACTAGCTTGCATCGACTTTATCTACAATTTTTATTACCCTATTAATAATAAGTGTTTCAGATTGAGTTTTTCCTACTTAAAAAAACCATATGTCTAAAATCGTTATGAACCACAGAGTATACAGAAATTGAAGCTATTTACATAAATAATTCATTGCCAAAGTTTCACTTCGATCGGTTAATTACCGCGGAAGATATAGCGATCACAATTTATCACACCCGCAGACGCGCACAAATTCACTCAAAAAATACATGACAATAAAGAACACTTTTTTATGAAGAATTTGGTATACCTCACATGCTTATCCATTCCTAAATACACAACTTATGGCTAAACGACAAAGTATTACATAAAACCAATTTAAAAACGAAAATGCTCGTCATCCATGTGCTCTGATACAAACAACATAGTTTATCATCATGTGGTCCCTAGCAGGATTAACCCCACCACGTGTAAAAAAATATTTTTTTTAAATGGAATATAACAATTTTTTGTTTCCTCCTAACCTAATTTGACATATCCTTCTCCCAATAACCATAATCATCCAGATAATTACATAGTAACTTCAAAATCAAAATAAATGAATAGGTTCTATCAAACAACATTCCTCAGCTGTCACTTTGACAGCACTAATGTAAACAAACAAACGCACGTGGCTAGATATCAACAACGTTCCTGAACACAGATAATCATATCACACTTCTGACGTCGTTTGGCTAAGTCTATGTATACCACAGTTCATCCAAACATTTTCCCAACATGATCACAGTTGTTCTTACTTTACAGATATTTTTATACAATTTCCTACCAGTCATTCCACCTATATCCTAGCATTTTAGGTTTAATTATTTTTAACGTAATATTTTCTTAAGGATGATGCATGGATCTTCCCTATCACCCTGTTTGTATTTGGGTTTGTGACAATGTATGTATTTTTACCCACTTGTTCCGATAAAATATATGGACCGTTGTATAATCTGAAGAATTTGACTGCAGTATTATCTTCCCTGTGTCCTACATTTAAAGCTCGCAGGAGTACCTTCTCGCCAGTTTTGAACGTTACCAGTTTGTGATCCGCATTAAACTTCTCCGTCCGTTCTTCGGTTCACTTTTTAATGCGTCTCCTAGCTTCTATCTTTTTAACCAAAATTGGAATAAGCAAATTCTGCGTTGCGTTGTCCTCCTGACGCACCCATCCCAGACACGCTTTGGCATATCCCCGGTTTGTAGTTCGTTAGGTGTAAATCCTGTCGTGTCATTGTAATTCCTGTTGCTGGACGCCTCGAAAAACTCGAGATAATCCGGCCACCTACTCTGGTTTGTATTACAATAAGTGCGAAACAGACGCCCTAACTCCCTGTTGACCCTTTCGGCGAGGTTGCCTTGCGGTCTCCGGATTGCTGGAAACACTGCCTGCATATTGTGTTTCTCTAATTCGGACTGCCACTTTTTGTCGGTGAATTGCTTACCCTGGTCAGATAGAATTTTCTTCACCGGACCATATTTCGGAATGTATTTATTTAATACAACATTTAATACTGCCATCGTGGTAGGTCGTCCAATTGCATATAAAATTACGTTCTTAGAAAATGCATCTGTGCAAACGACCAGGTTCTTCATACCCCTTGCAGCACGTGGTAGCGGACCTAAAAAGTCGATACACAGTAGATCATTCTTATTCTTTGTAATGATGTTACTCATCTCCACATAGGTGTGTTGATTTGGGTATTTAGCTGTCTGGCATATGTGACATGTTTGCAAAACAAACTTAACTTTCCTCGCCACGTTCAACCATACGAAGTCTTCCCTCATCGCCAAATAACATTTAGAAGCTCCAGCATGAGCAAGACTTTCATGACAAGACCAAGTTAAATCTTCTACGAGATCATCAGGAACCATAATCTGCCATTATCTGTCGATTATTTTATTCAGTACATCCCTGTCGATTCTGTATTTCGGGTTGTCTTGCCTTTGTATTTCCTCACTAATTTTTCTTAATTTTGCGTCCTTCTGTTGTTCAAGACTTACCAATTTTAATCTATTTCTTACGTCATCTGGTAATGTATACTTGACTGCTAGAATTTTTAAAATCGATTTATGTTTATTTAAAATATTATTGACTTGTTTTCGTTGACCAGCTGTTATCTCCTTATCGGGCGCTCCACCGTTATCTATTTTCTTGTTATCTTATCCAAGCGATTAACTGCTGACTTGTGTATGTTGTGACGATTTAAATTGTGACATTTACAGAATAAAAAAAAATTTAATTAATTAAGGTTGCGTACAATTGACCATTTAAGTCTCACAATAATAATAATAAAAACATGTAGGTACTAAGTGTGAATTGAAGAAGTAATTAATAAGGGCAAAGTATCCATAAAGAAAAGGCATATTGTAAATAATTATTATGTTCGTATGTAACCCTTTGCTTGCTATCAAGCGCCTACCTGTTGATACCGGACTCGACATGTTTTCCGAGTCTACTGTAATTAAAAATAATAGAGTAAACTAATGTTAATAATTAAAGTATCGGTAGACACAGGTAGTAACTAAAACAATTAATTTAAATGATGTATTTTTATCTAGCGATAGTCTGTATAAATAAAAAGGTTTATTTAAAGAGGAAACAGGAACTATATATGCTCGCGGAATAAACACCCCACTCTCTCTTGTCATGTACAAGGGTAGCGGACGAAAAATCGCTCTCTTGCGATGACGACTCCCAGCAGTGCAGACGCACGAGCAAAATGCTCTGTTCAAAAGTTATGCAATTTGTTGTTAGTGTGGATTAATTAATTATTATTTTGTATTTTACTAACTGTTACAAAAAGTGTAACATGTAACGTTAACAAAAAGAAAATTCCAAAAACTTTGTAACAAGAAGAAAGATGTAATTACAAACGACGAGTGTTAATAAAGAAAAAACGATGACTGCAATCTTCACCGATGGGCGAATCTTTTCAACATCTGACCTGTGGTCATGGACCATCTAAATGAGAACTCTAGTATACCCTACCGATGATGCAGTTCGAGACATCTGAGAATCAACGAGTATCGGCGTAGAAGACTCTACCTATCCTGCAGACGTATTAAGCCATGAACAACAGAGACCAGACCAAGACGAGGACGACGTTTTAGGACTCCCAAGACGGAACCACATGGAGGCAATTACTACATCCAAAAATAGAGGTGACTCGATAGCACGTCTATCGAGGAATAATGATAATATTTTTGTAACACAATACTCTATTTAAGAGACTTTCAGAGACGATTGATTTTATAAGAATATAAAAACTTAAATTTGAGAATTTAATTGTAACTATTCAATATCATTCAATTGTAACAGTTTAGATATTAACGTAACGTAGTGTTATTAATACCATTCTTCTAATGGAATATATATAGAGCAAAAAGGTAAAAGTCTTGCAAGATAAAATTTTGAATTAAATATAATTAAAAGATTAGAGACTAAATACCAATGGTTACCCGGATCCGGGGGTATAGCTAGATAAATTTGTTGTGATCCCATATTCTAAATAAAGCATTTCACTTGATTTGAATAATTTAATTAATAATGTCATAGGATCTGTTCTTTGGAGTAAATGTTATATTTCAAATGTTAATAAAGCAAATCTTCTTGTTACACACATATGCTGAGTATATAAATCGACAGTTTCACCTTCCCTGATTCCTTGTATGTCGTACTGTGTGTTGTTCTGATTTAAATTTCAGCTCGTCTCGAATAAGGCAGCCTGAAATAATTGGCAGAACCAATTATTTTGGGTTCCCTCCGTTATAACTCAAAAGAAGAGGTTATAAGATGCGCGACTCTGCTAATTTGTTTAAATTTTGCTACAAATAAAAAAAATTTGTGAGTTGTGTTGCTAAACAGTAATTGTGTCCCTATTCATAAGCTGTTGATTTATTTACTCGTGTATTTTAATACGTGTCAGAAATTTAAATAAGATAAAAATAATAATTAATATTATAGTAATATAGTATAGATAATTTTATTAGTAAATATGATATGTGTAAAGTAAGATTAACATATAATCACATGTAAACAAAACATGTAGGAGCTTGTCAAAAGTTCATTCAACAACACGTCTGTTTGTAAACAATACCAGACCGGTTGAATTCTTGTGTGTTCCTGTTAGAGTGTATTTTGTCATTGTGAGCCTCCCCCATCGCGGAATGAAACAATTACTTCACCCTCTTTGATAGCTCTATTGTTATAAGAAGCGTGTCCTTTCCTGTGTGTCGTCTTGTGCCTAGTAAACATGTATCTCCCCTTTGTTGAAAATTAAATCGAATTAAACAAGTGTACTAATTAATTTAATGGAATGAAGTTTCCCTAAGTAAATAAACTTTTTCTAAATAAAAAGAAACCGTCTCTTAAATCAGACCAAAGTACTAATAATAAATAATAAGTCATTTAAAATAAAAAGTTTAATATCTTAAATTATTATAACACGTTAGTAGAATTATAATTATAAAAGTGTATTAGTGAAATAAGTAAAAAGAAATGAATAATATGTATGAATAATAATAAATAAGTTGTGTCCTGCTTGAAAATAAGTCCCTAGCCGCCAGCTATTGTTAAATGGAACAATAGAGAAATATCCACCCTCGAGTTGACTTCTGCCCTTTGTACTCATAAACGATGCCATTGTTTGAAGAAAACTAGTTCGACCCGCATTCCAGCGTAACAGCTGATCGTTGAAAGTAAAGTGTTTGTCCCCTCTTGTTTAGTGCGTTACAATTGATTGTTTAGAAGTGAATAAAGATTCCCCTTCGTGACATTCCGCTTATCTCAGTAAAGTAAGCAACTAGAATTAAAAATAACCTAGGGTTGAGTATGGGATCAACTTTAGATTATCTTAAGTATAAATAAGCGAAATAGATATAAGGAACGTAACTCAGTCACAATGGCGCCGCACTGAAAAATTCTTTACAAGAGTTAAAGAAAGTGCAGAAAACTAACTACTAGAGTTAGAGAATACATGATGTAATCAGTCGGGCCATGATGTTGTGAGGTTACGTAAATTAGTAGTAGAAATAAAATTAAGTTAGATTTTAAGAAACAAGATAAAGGGAAGGTCACAGAAGAAAAGAAAATGAGTACCAAGAGCTGATCGTTTAAATAGAATTTAATGCCAAAGGTTTAATAATAATCTCTGTTAATAAATGTTTACAATGTATTAAAGTGTGTAGGAAATAATTCGAGGTAAGTTGTTTTTAAAACCCCAAAGTATTAATAAGTGATTAATAATTGCTTAAATAGTAATAATTGTTAAATAAATCTTAAGTTAAACAAATTTGTGTAAAGTGTAAATAAGTAGTAGTAAATCGTATCGCAGTAAATAAGAGAAAAGTGAATAATAATAATAAAGGTTACGTTGCGTAGTGTAAACACCCCAGTTGTGGCAAGGTAGAGAAAAGGAAGCGTGTTCAGTATTGTATTAAGCAGCCACCCTCTCAATTGTATTAAAGGTTGCTCTCCCTAAACAATGAATGCCACCGCGAGTGGATTACAATGCATTGTGTAAAGTGTCTCCCCTTCCGCATATTTTGTCTAGTAGTTGTTAAAGAGCTAAATGAAAAGTATCTTCGTGAAATTCCGCTTCTCTCAAAACAGTGATCTAAAGTGGAGTATGGGATCCTCTTTAGATTACATTAGAAATAAGTTTATGATATATAATCCAGAAGTGATTATACATGTTAAGTAACGAGTCACAACGGCGCCGACTGAAAAGGATAATGATGAGCCAAGAGAGCCAAGAGATCATTTTTTTGAATGCTGAAAGCTAACGTGTAGAGTTAGAGTAGGCTGCTGTCAGTCGGGCCACGATATTGTGAGTTGCTGAAATTAGGGAAATTAGTATTATGAGTAAGTAATGTATTTGGTGAGAAAAAGGGAATTTCACGGAGGAGGAACATTTAAATGAGAATTAAGATCATTTAAAGAGAATTTAAAACAAATAAACCGTGCAATAATAATAAAAGATAATAATAATAAGAAATTTCACACGGAACTCCCCAAGCATACTCTCGGTACATAGCTGACCAAAATTTTAGGAGTCTGTGTTGGTAAGGAGGCGGAGTATGTGACGATTTAAATTGTGACATTTACAGAATAAAAAAAAATTTAATTAATTAAGGTTGCGTACAATTGACCATTTAAGTCTCACAATAATAATAATAAAAACATGTAGGTACTAAGTGTGAATGGAAGAAGTAATTAATAAGGGCAAAGTATCCATAAAGAAAAGGCATATTGTAAATAATTATTATGTTCGTATTTAACCCTTTGCTTGCTATCAAGCGCCTACCTGTTGATACCGGACTCGACATGTTTTCCGAGTCTACTGTAATTAAAAATAATAGAGTAAACTAATGTTAATAATTAAAGTATCGGTAGACACAGGTAGTTACTAAAACAATTAATTTAAATGATGTATTTTTATCTAGCGATAGTCTGTATAAATAAAAAGGTTTATTTAAAGAGAAAACAGGAACTATATATGCTCGCGGAATAAACACCCCAGTCTCTCTTGTCATGTACAAGGATAGCGGACGAAAAATCGCTCTCTTGCGATGACGACTCCCAGCAGTGCAGACGCACGAGCAAAATGCTCTGTTCAAAAGTTATGCAATTTGTTGTTAGTGTGGATTAATTAATTATTATTTTGTATTTTACTAACTGTTACAAAAAGTGTAACATGTAACGTTAACAAAAAGAAAATTCCAAAAACTTTGTAACAAGAAGAAAGATGTAATTACAAACGACGAGTGTTAATAAAGAAAAAACGATGACTGCAATCTTCACCGATGGGCGAATCTTTTCAACATCTGACCTGTGGTCATGGACCATCTAAATGAGAACTCTAGTATACCCTACCGATGATGCAGTTCGAGACATCTGAGAATCAACGAGTATCGGCGTAGAAGACTCTACCTATCCTGCAGACGTATTAAGCCATGAACAACAGAGACCAGACCAAGACGAGGACGACGTTTTAGGACTCCCAAGACGGAACCACATGGAGGCGATTACTACATCCAAAAATAGAGGTGACTCGATAGCACGTCTATCGAGGAATAATGATAATATTTTTGTAACACAATACTCTATTTAAGAGACTTTTAGAGACGATTGATTTTATAAGAATATAAAAACTTAAATTTGAGAATTTAATTGTAACTATTCAATATCATTCAATTGTAACAGTTTAGATATTAACGTAACGTAGTGTTATTAATACCATTCTTCTAATGGAATATATATAGAGCAAAAAGGTAAAAGTCTTGCAAGATAAAATTTTGAATTAAATATAATTAAAAGATTAGAGACTAAATACCAATGGTTACCCGGATCCGGGGGTATAGCTAGATAAATTTGTTGTGATCCCATATTCTAAATAAAGCATTTCACTTGATTTGAATAATTTAATTAATAATGTCATGGGATCTGTTCTTTGGAGTAAATGTTATATTTCAAATGTTAATAAAGCAAATCTTCTTGTTACACACATATACTGAGTATATAAATCGACAGTTTCACCTTCCCTGATTCCTTGTATGTCGTACTGTGTGTTGTTCTGATTTAAATTTCAGCTCGTCTCGAATAAGGCAGCCTGAAATAATTGGCAGAACCAATTATTTTGGGTTCCCTCCGTTATAACTCAAAAGAAGAGGTTATAGTGTCAATGAGCCCACATCGACTTACGGCACTGTGCGAATAACCCAAATTAATTTTATGTTTCGTATTTTTAACTATGCATTCTAGTGTTTTATTAGTGAAATCAATTGTAGCGTATATTTTCCTTAATGTGTCAGTGCCTACTATAACATCGTACACTAGATTTTTGACTATAAGAACGGGTATTTCCATTTCCATCCCTTGTGAATTTATTGTGATAAGTGCTTGCTTATTAATAGTTTATGAATCACCTGTAGCTGTCGTGACAACTGTATTGTTGACAGGTAAGATCGGTGTTTTTTTTAAATTGGTGTCTATGTTCGTCAATAAATTCCTTACTGATTAGAGAAATTTGAACCCCAGTATCGAATAATATATTACCGACACATCCATTAATTTTCGCACCAACAACCGTATCATTATCACTTTTATTTCTAACATGTTCCACATCATCATAAACACAATTACTATACTTCAGTTCATCTTTAATATCTTCAGAATATAGGCCTGAAGCAATGTATACACTCTTGCCACTAGTATTGTTCACATACGATTTTTGACACTGTTGTTCGTTATGTTATGTTTTATTAATTGCCGACACATTTCTTTGATTGAACTTTTTGAAATTAGGTTTGTTTTTAAATTGTTGTGGTTGACTTTGTTGTTGTTGTTGAAATTGTTTACGAGCCGGTTCACTATTATTATTACTATTATTTTGATTGTCAACATAATCCCATTTGGTTAACAATAGGAGTAGTTCCTCCAATGATTTAATACCTTGTGTAATTACAGCGACTTGAATACCGCGTCCGAAACGATTAGCTAATTTATTTACCTTCTCTGGGTCTGACATTTCTGGTTCTAGATACTTCGCACGAGATATGAGTTGGATTAAATAATTTTCTTTAGACCCTATTAAACTGGAATACCTACCAAACTCCAGCTGTACGTGTATTTTTCGCTGTATTTTGCTGTTCCAGTATCTCGCCCTAAAATGTTGTACCAGATCTTGATATGTAACTATTTTATCTTGTATTACCGTGAACCACTCAGCTGCAGTACCCTTTAATTTTCTGACCACATAGTTTATTTTATCCATCTCACTCAGGCTGTCACTTATTCGTCCATGTCTCACTAGCAGTTCTTCAGGAAATGAAGCGGATTCTCAGTGTCCCTACCGAAGAATCTTAACTGCGAATTGTTTTCTTCTAAAGTTCTATATATGAACGTGGTTTGGTTCGCTGTTGTTGAGGTACTCTGGAGTCGGGTCGGCTGTTATTCCAGCTCCTGTATTCGCTGATCTTGTTCAGCTACAAGGTCTCTTGCCGTAGATGTGTGTTGAACTACTCTTTCCTCTATCCCAGTGATTTTAGCTTCACAGTCATTAATGCGAGAATTGTTCGCTTCTAAAGCGGTCTCAATATTGCTGCGAATTATTTCTACCTTTTCACCTATACGTTTTTCTGTTGCCTCTAATAGTTGTTTATTTTGTTTAACCTGGTCATGAACGGCTGTATAGATTTTTTTATTCTCATCGCGAAGTGATTTATTTTGTTTTGCAGCTTCTTCTTTATTTGCTTTATTCTCTTCTGAGAGCTTTTACATACTGGCTTTGTTTTCGTCAGACATTTTCTGCATATTAGCTAAGATTGCAGCTAATGTATTCTGTAATTCTTGTGATTCGGCCATACTGATTATTTATTTTTATAAATCTAACAAACATTATAGCCTTTATTTATCGTAACAGCACTATTTTTAATACTTATTATTACGAATAACGGTCAGTTTATATGTTATTTATTATTATAGTCCAGTATCTCAAACAAATGTAAACAAGCTTAATCTAACACAAATACAAATAATAATTCAACCTACATATAAACATTTAATACTACTGCACAATCATCTGATAACAGCGAGCATTAAACTTTTATCTATACTCCCTGATACCAAAGAACAGCACACACAAATAGTTCAATAAATTCAGTCTATGCACACTCAAAATAATATATATTTTTTAAAACTAATGCAAAAAAATCGAGCCCCACGTTGGCCAGCGCCAAATATCCTTATGCAACAGTTCAAATTTAATTATAACTAATAAGGAAATGGTGAGTGTGTAAAATTTACAAACACGTCTATTATGGAGGAGATGAAAAATTATTTATTATATACAAGAATACGTATAGTGTTTTTAGATGTATATTGTATTACAAATTGTCATGAATTTATATTAGAAATAATAGTTTATATTGTTCGATAATATATCGATTTTACTTGGTTGATGCTACGTACTCCGTACGTGCAATCCTCCTCTTGCTATCGGCGCTCGCGTCCTGGTGTCATCTTCTTTAGCGTCACTCCTTCCTGGCGTCCTCCTCGTCCTGGCGTCCTCTTCGTCTTGTCGTCCTCTTCTACAGGGGGTTGATCCAGCGGCGATATCTCGAACAGTCTCGTTGGTGTTTAAGTCTAACTGTTAACATCAATTAGACTCTTCACAAATTGTTAAACTCACAATGATTATTGTTTTTACTCGAACAGTTTATTATTAATTAATATGTTAGATTTTATCAATCTCAGGTTAAATACGGGTATTATTTGAATGCGGTGTATTAGTCTTACACCTTCCAAGAAATCATGAAGTGTCTTTAATTCTCTATGCGGATATCTTAAACTAACAAGAAAAAGCACTACAATATACTATAATTTTATTTAAATAATTAACCCACTCGGTTCTATACGCTGAACTTCGTAAAGAATACCAAGGTTTATTTTAAGTTAGATTTTGCTATGGTCGTACGAGAAAAACTCTCTAACGCCGAGCACAACTTCACGTTGCAGATGCTACAGACGAACTGTGTCGATCTTACCTCGACAGAGAATGAATGTTACTGAATTTAGTGTATTCTGATTGGTTAAACCCAAGTCACATGTTTGATGCTTTCACCAGATATAAGGTTTTCCAGAAAAAGTTTGTATAAATATGCACTAGCTTGCATCGACTTTATCTACAATTTTTATTACCCTATTAATAATAAGTGTTTCAGATTGAGTTTTTCCTACTTAAAAAAACCATATGTCTAAAATCGTTATGAACCACAGAGTATACAGAAATTGAAGCTATTTACATAAATAATTCATTGCCAAAGTTTCACTTCGATCGGTTAATTACCGCGGAAGATATAGCGATCACAAGTTATCACACCCGCACACGCGCACAAATTCACTCAAAAAATACATGACAATAAAGAACACTTTTTTATGAAGAATTTGGTATACCTCACATGCTTATCCATTACTAAATACACAACTTATGGCTAAACGACAAAGTATTACATAAAACCAATTTAAAAACGAAAATGCTCGTCATCCATGTGCTCTGATACAAACAACATAGTTTATCATCATGTGGTCCCTAGCAGGATTAACCCCACCACGTGTAAAAAAATATTTTTTTTAAATGGAATATAACAATTTTTTGTTTCCTCCTAACCTAATTTGACATATCCTTCTCCCAATAACCATAATCATCCAGATAATTACATAGTAACTTCAAAATCAAAATAAATGAATAGGTTCTATCAAACAACATTCCTCAGCTGTCACTTTGACAGCACTAATGTAAACAAACAAACGCACGTGGCTAGATATCAACAACGTTCCTGAACACAGATAATCATATCACACTTCTGACGTCGTTTGGCTAAGTCTATGTATACCACAGTTCATCCAAACATTTTCCCAACATGATCACAGTTGTTCTTACTTTACAGATATTTTTATACAATTTCCTACCAGTCATTCCACCTATATCCTAGCATTTTAGGTTTAATTATTTTTAACGTAATATTTTCTTAAGGATGATGCATGGATCTTCCCTATCACCCTGTTTGTATTTGGGTTTGTGACAATGTATGTATTTTTACCCACTTGTTCCGATAAAATATATGGACCGTTGTATAATCTGAAGAATTTGGCTGCAGTATTATCTTTCCTGTGTCCTACATTTAAAGCTCGCAGGAGTACCTTCTCGCCTGTTTTGAACGTTACCAGTTTGTGATCCGCATTAAACTTCTCCGTCCGTTCTTCGGTACACTTTTTAATGCGTCTCCTAGCTTCTATCTTTTTAACCAAAATTGGAATAAGCAAATTCTGCGTTGCGTTGTCCTCCTGACGCACCCATCCCAGACAAGCTTTGGCATTTCCCCGGTTTGTAGTTCGTTAGGTGTAAATCCTGTCGTGTCATTGTAATTCCTGTTGATGGACGCCTCGAAAAACTCGAGATAATCCGGCCACCTACTCTGGTTTGTATTACAATAAGTGCGAAACAGACGCCCTAACTCCCTGTTGACCCTTTCGGCGAGGTTGCCTTGCGGTCTCCGGATTGCTGGAAACACTGCCTGCATATTGTGTTTCTCTAATTCGGACTGTCACTTTTTGTCGGTGAATTGCTTACCCTGGTCAGATAGAATTTTCTTCACCGGACCATATTTCGGAATGTATTTATTTAATACAACATTTAATACTGCCATCGTGGTAGGTCGTCCAATTGCATATAAAATTACGTTCTTAGAAAATGCATCTGTGCAAACGACCAGGTTCTTCATACCCCTTGCAGCACGTGGTAGCGGACCTAAAAAGTCGATACACAGTAGATCATTCTTATTCTTTGTAATGATGTTACTCATCTCCACATAGGTGTGTTGATTTGGGTATTTAGCTGTCTGGCATATGTGACATGTTTGCAAAACAAACTTAACTTTCCTTGCCACGTTCAACCATACGAAGTCTTCCCTCATCGCCAAATAACATTTATAAGCTCCAGCATGAGCAAGACTTTCATGACAAGACCAAGTTAAATCTTCTACGAGATCATCAGGAACCATAATCTGCCATTATCTGTCGATTATTTTATTCAGTACATCCCTGTCGATTCTGTATTTCGGGTTGTCTTGCCTTTGTATTTCCTCACTAATTTTTCTTAATTTTGCGTCCTTCTGTTGTTCAAGACTTACCAATTTTAATCTATTTCTTACGTCATCTGGTAATGTATACTTGACTGCTAGAATTTTTAAAATCGAGTTATGTTTATTTAAAATATTATTGACTTGTTTTCGTTGACCAGCTGTTATCTCCTTATCGGGCGCTCCACCGTTATCTATTTTCTTGTTATCTTATCCAAGCGATTAACTGCTGACTTGTGTATGTCACTGAGCCCACATCGACTTACGGCACTGTGCGAATAACCCAAGTTAATTTTATTTTTCGTATTTTTAACTATGCATTCTAGTGTTTTATTAGTGAAATCAATTGTAGCGTATATTTCCCTTAATGTGTCAGTGCCTACTATAACATCGTACACTAGATTTTTGACTATAAGAACGGGTATTTCCATTTCCATCCCTTGTGAATTTATTGTGATAAGTGCTTGCTTATTAATAGTTTGTGAATCACCTGTAGCTGTCGTGACAACTGTATTGTTGACAGGTAAGATCGGTGTTTTTTTTAAATTGGTGTCTATGTTCGTCAATAAATTCCTTACTGATTAGAGAAATATGAACCCCAGTATCGAATAATATATTACCGACACATCCATTAATTTTCGCACCAACAACAATATCATTATCACTTTTATTTCTAATATGTTCCACATCATCATAAACACAATTACTATACTTCAGTTCATCTTTAATATCTTCAGAATATAGGCCTGAAGCAATGTATACACTCTTGCCACTAGTATTGTTCACATACGATTTTTGACACTGTTGTTCGTTATGTTATGTTTTATTAATTGCCGACACATTTCTTTGATTGAACTTTTTGAAATTAGGTTTGTTTTTAAATTGTTGTGGTTGACTTTGTTGTTGTTGTTGAAATTGTTTACGAGCCGGTTCACTATTATTATTACTATTATTTTGATTGTCAACATAATCCCATTTGGTTAACAATAGGAGTAGTTCCTCCAATGATTTAATACCTTGTGTAATTACAGCGACTTGAATACCGCGTCCGAAACGATTAGCTAATTTATTTACCTTCTCTGGGTCTGACATTTCTGGTTCTAGATACTTCGCACGAGATATGAGTTGGATTAAATAATTTTCTTTAGACCCTATTAAACTGGAATACCTACCAAACTCCAGCTGTACGTGTATTTTTCGCTGTATTTTGCTGTTCCAGTATCTCGCCCTAAAATGTTGTACCAGATCTTGATATGTAACTATTTTATCTTGTATTACCGTGAACCACTCAGCTGCAGTACCCTTTAATTTTCTGACTACATAGTTTATTTTATCCATCTCACTCAGGCTGTCACTTATTCGTCCATGTCTCACTAGCAGTTCTTCAGGAAATGAAGCGGATTCTCAGTGTCCCTACCGAAGAATCTTAACTGCGAATTGTTTTCTTCTAAAGTTCTATATATGAACGTGGTTTGGTTCGCTGTTGTTGAGGTACTCTGGAGTCGGGTCGGCTGTTATTCCAGCTCCTGTATTCGCTGATCTTGTTCAGCTACAAGGTCTCTTGCCGTAGATGTGTGTTGAACTACTCTTTCCTCTATCCCAGTGATTTTAGCTTCACAGTCATTAAT
This sequence comes from Magicicada septendecula, assembly GCA_034769895.1. NCBI lineage: Eukaryota > Metazoa > Arthropoda > Insecta > Hemiptera > Cicadidae > Magicicada > Magicicada septendecula. The sequence continues at coordinate 288,127,270 of CM068371.1, forward strand.
GCGAGAATTGTTCGCTTCTAAAGCGGTCTCAATATTGCTGCGAATTATTTCTACCTTTTCACCTATACGTTTTTCTGTTGCCTCTAATAGTTGTTTATTTTGTTTAACCTGGTCATGAACGGCTGTATAGATTTTTTTATTCTCATCGCGAAGTGATTTATTTTGTTTTGCAGCTTCTTCTTTATTTGCTTTATTCTCTTCTGAGAGCTTTTACATACTGGCTTTGTTTTCGTCAGACATTTTCTGCATATTAGCTAAGATTGCAGCTAATGTATTCTGTAATTCTTGTGATTCGGCCATACTGATTATTTATTTTTATAAATCTAACAAACATTATAGCCTTTATTTATCGTAACAGCACTATTTTTAATACTTATTATTACGAATAACGGTCAGTTTATATGTTATTTATTATTATAGTCCAGTATCTCAAACAAATGTAAACAAGCTTAATCTAACACAAATACAAATAATAATTCAACCTACATATAAACATTTAATACTACTGCACAATCATCTGATAACAGCGAGCATTAAACTTTTATCTATACTCCCTGATACCAAAGAACAGCACACACAAATAGTTCAATAAATTCAGTCTATGCACACTCAAAATAATATATATTTTTTAAAACTAATGCAAAAAAATCGAGCCCCACGTTGGCCAGCGCCAAATATCCTTATGCAACAGTTCAAATTTAATTATAACTAATAAGGAAATGGTGAGTGTGTAAAATTTACAAACACGTCTATTATGGAGGAGATGAAAAATTATTTATTATATACAAGAATACGTATAGTGTTTTTAGATGTATATTGTATTACAAATTGTCATGAATTTATATTAGAAATAATAGTTTATATTGTTCGATAATATATCGATTTTACTTGGTTGATGCTACGTACTCCGTACGTGCAATCCTCCTCTTGCTATCGGCGCTCGCGTCCTGGTGTCATCTTCTTTAGCGTCACTCCTTCCTGGCGTCCTCCTCGTCCTGGCGTCCTCTTCGTCTTGTCGTCCTCTTCTACAGGGGGTTGATCCAGCGGCGATATCTCGAACAGTCTCGTTGGTGTTTAAGTCTAACTGTTAACATCAATTAGACTCTTCACAAATTGTTAAACTCACAATGATTATTGTTTTTACTCGAACAGTTTATTATTAATTAATATGTTAGATTTTATCAATCTCAGGTTAAATACGGGTATTATTTGAATGCGGTGTATTAGTCTTACACCTTCCAAGAAATCATGAAGTGTCTTTAATTCTCTATGCGGATATCTTAAACTAACAAGAAAAAGCACTACAATATACTATAATTTTATTTAAATAATTAACCCACTCGGTTCTATACGCTGAACTTCGTAAAGAATACCAAGGTTTATTTTAAGTTAGATTTTGCTATGGTCGTACGAGAAAAACTCTCTAACGCCGAGCACAACTTCACGTTGCAGATGCTACAGACGAACTGTGTCGATCTTACCTCGACAGAGAATGAATGTTACTGAATTTAGTGTATTCTGATTGGTTAAACCCAAGTCACATGTTTGATGCTTTCACCAGATATAAGGTTTTCCAGAAAAAGTTTGTATAAATATGCACTAGCTTGCATCGACTTTATCTACAATTTTTATTACCCTATTAATAATAAGTGTTTCAGATTGAGTTTTTCCTACTTAAAAAAACCATATGTCTAAAATCGTTATGAACCACAGAGTATACAGAAATTGAAGCTATTTACATAAATAATTCATTGCCAAAGTTTCACTTCGATCGGTTAATTACCGCGGAAGATATAGCGATCACAAGTTATCACACCCGCACACGCGCACAAATTCACTCAAAAAATACATGACAATAAAGAACACTTTTTTATGAAGAATTTGGTATACCTCACATGCTTATCCATTCCTAAATACACAACTTATGGCTAAACGACAAAGTATTACATAAAACCAATTTAAAAACGAAAATGCTCGTCATCCATGTGCTCTGATACAAACAACATAGTTTATCATCATGTGGTCCCTAGCAGGATTAACCCCACCACGTGTAAAAAAATATTTTTTTAAAATGGAATATAACAATTTTTTGTTTCCTCCTAACCTAATTTGACATATCCTTCTCCCAATAACCATAATCATCCAGATAATTACATAGTAACTTCAAAATCAAAATAAATGAATATGTTCTATCAAACAACATTCCTCAGCTGTCACTTTGACAGCACTAATGTAAACAAACAAACGCACGTGGCTAGATATCAACAACGTTCCTGAACACAGATAATCATATCACACTTCTGACGTCGTTTGGCTAAGTCTATGTATACCACAGTTCATCCAAACATTTTCCCAACATGATCACAGTTGTTCTTACTTTACAGATATTTTTATACAATTTCCTACCAGTCATTCCACCTATATCCTAGCATTTTAGGTTTAATTATTTTTAACGTAATATTTTCTTAAGGATGATGCATGGATCTTCCCTATCACCCTGTTTGTATTTGGGTTTGTGACAATGTATGTATTTTTACCCACTTGTTCCGATAAAATATATGGACCGTTGTATAATCTGAAGAATTTGGCTGCAGTATTATCTTTCCTGTGTCCTACATTTAAAGCTCGCAGGAGTACCTTCTCGCCTGTTTTGAACGTTACCAGTTTGTGATCCGCATTAAACTTCTCCGTCCGTTCTTCGGTACACTTTTTAATGCGTCTCCTAGCTTCTATCTTTTTAACCAAAATTGGAATAAGCAAATTCTGCGTTGCGTTGTCCTCCTGACGCACCCATCCCAGACACGCTTTGGCATTTCCCCGGTTTGTAGTTCGTTAGGTGTAAATCCTGTCGTGTCATTGTAATTCCTGTTGATGGACGCCTCGAAAAACTCGAGATAATCCGGCCACCTACTCTGGTTTGTATTACAATAAGTGCGAAACAGACGCCCTAACTCCCTGTTGACCCTTTCGGCGAGGTTGCCTTGCGGTCTCCGGATTGCTGGAAACACTGCCTGCATATTGTGTTTCTCTAATTCGGACTGTCACTTTTTGTCGGTGAATTGCTTACCCTGGTCAGATAGAATTTTCTTCACCGGACCATATTTCGGAATGTATTTATTTAATACAACATTTAATACTGCCATCGTGGTAGGTCGTCCAATTGCATATAAAATTACGTTCTTAGAAAATGCATCTGTGCAAACGACCAGGTTCTTCATACCCCTTGCAGCACGTGGTAGCGGACCTAAAAAGTCGATACACAGTAGATCATTCTTATTCTTTGTAATGATGTTACTCATCTCCACATAGGTGTGTTGATTTGGGTATTTAGCTGTCTGGCATATGTGACATGTTTGCAAAACAAACTTAACTTTCCTTGCCACGTTCAACCATACGAAGTCTTCCCTCATCGCCAAATAACATTTATAAGCTCCAGCATGAGCAAGACTTTCATGACAAGACCAAGTTAAATCTTCTACGAGATCATCAGGAACCATAATCTGCCATTATCTGTCGATTATTTTATTCAGTACATCCCTGTCGATTCTGTATTTCGGGTTGTCTTGCCTTTGTATTTCCTCACTAATTTTTCTTAATTTTGCGTCCTTCTGTTGTTCAAGACTTACCAATTTTAATCTATTTCTTACGTCATCTGGTAATGTATACTTGACTGCTAGAATTTTTAAAATCGAGTTATGTTTATTTAAAATATTATTGACTTGTTTTCGTTGACCAGCTGTTATCTCCTTATCGGGCGCTCCACCGTTATCTATTTTCTTGTTATCTTATCCAAGCGATTAACTGCTGACTTGTGTATGTCACTGAGCCCACATCGACTTACGGCACTGTGCGAATAACCCAAGTTAATTTTATTTTTCGTATTTTTAACTATGCATTCTAGTGTTTTATTAGTGAAATCAATTGTAGCGTATATTTCCCTTAATGTGTCAGTGCCTACTATAACATCGTACACTAGATTTTTGACTATAAGAACGGGTATTTCCATTTCCATCCCTTGTGAATTTATTGTGATAAGTGCTTGCTTATTAATAGTTTGTGAATCACCTGTAGCTGTCGTGACAACTGTATTGTTGACAGGTAAGATCGGTGTTTTTTTTAAATTGGTGTCTATGTTCGTCAATAAATTCCTTACTGATTAGAGAAATTTGAACCCCAGTATCGAATAATATATTACCGACACATCCATTAATTTTCGCACCAACAACAATATCATTATCACTTTTATTTCTAATATGTTCCACATCATCATAAACACAATTACTATACTTCAGTTCATCTTTAATATCTTCAGAATATAGGCCTGAAGCAATGTATACACTCTTGCCACTAGTATTGTTCACATACGATTTTTGACACTGTTGTTCGTTATGTTATGTTTTATTAATTGCCGACACATTTCTTTGATTGAACTTTTTGAAATTAGGTTTGTTTTTAAATTGTTGTGGTTGACTTTGTTGTTGTTGTTGAAATTGTTTACGAGCCGGTTCACTATTATTATTACTATTATTTTGATTGTCAACATAATCCCATTTGGTTAACAATAGGAGTAGTTCCTCCAATGATTTAATACCTTGTGTAATTACAGCGACTTGAATACCGCGTCCGAAACGATTAGCTAATTTATTTACCTTCTCTGGGTCTGACATTTCTGGTTCTAGATACTTCGCACGAGATATGAGTTGGATTAAATAATTTTCTTTAGACCCTATTAAACTGGAATACCTACCAAACTCCAGCTGTACGTGTATTTTTCGCTGTATTTTGCTGTTCCAGTATCTCGCCCTAAAATGTTGTACCAGATCTTGATATGTAACTATTTTATCTTGTATTACCGTGAACCACTCAGCTGCAGTACCCTTTAATTTTCTGACTACATAGTTTATTTTATCCATCTCACTCAGGCTGTCACTTATTCGTCCATGTCTCACTAGCAGTTCTTCAGGAAATGAAGCGGATTCTCAGTGTCCCTACCGAAGAATCTTAACTGCGAATTGTTTTCTTCTAAAGTTCTATATATGAACGTGGTTTGGTTCGCTGTTGTTGAGGTACTCTGGAGTCGGGTCGGCTGTTATTCCAGCTCCTGTATTCGCTGATCTTGTTCAGCTACAAGGTCTCTTGCCGTAGATGTGTGTTGAACTACTCTTTCCTCTATCCCAGTGATTTTAGCTTCACAGTCATTAATGCGAGAATTGTTCGCTTCTAAAGCGGTCTCAATATTGCTGCGAATTATTTCTACCTTTTCACCTATACGTTTTTCTGTTGCCTCTAATAGTTGTTTATTTTGTTTAACCTGGTCATGAACGGCTGTATAGATTTTTTTATTCTCATCGCGAAGTGATTTATTTTGTTTTGCAGCTTCTTCTTTATTTGCTTTATTCTCTTCTGAGAGCTTTTACATACTGGCTTTGTTTTCGTCAGACATTTTCTGCATATTAGCTAAGATTGCAGCTAATGTATTCTGTAATTCTTGTGATTCGGCCATACTGATTATTTATTTTTATAAATCTAACACACATTATAGCCTTTATTTATCGTAACAGCACTATTTTTAATACTTATTATTACGAATAACGGTCAGTTTATATGTTATTTATTATTATAGTCCAGTATCTCAAACAAATGTAAACAAGCTTAATCTAACACAAATACAAATAATAATTCAACCTACATATAAACATTTAATACTACTGCACAATCATCTGATAACAGCGAGCATTAAACTTTTATCTATACTCCCTGATACCAAAGAACAGCACACACAAATAGTTCAATAAATTCAGTCTATGCACACTCAAAATAATATATATTTTTTAAAACTAATGCAAAAAAATCGAGCCCCACGTTGGCCAGCGCCAAATATCCTTATGCAACAGTTCAAATTTAATTATAACTAATAAGGAAATGGTGAGTGTGTAAAATTTACAAACACGTCTATTATGGAGGAGATGAAAAATTATTTATTATATACAAGAATACGTATAGTGTTTTTAGATGTATATTGTATTACAAATTGTCATGAATTTATATTAGAAATAATAGTTTATATTGTTCGATAATATATCGATTTTACTTGGTTGATGCTACGCACTCCGTACGTGCAATCCTCCTCTTGCTATCGGCGCTCGCGTCCTGGTGTCATCTTCTTTAGCGTCACTCCTTCCTGGCGTCCTCCTCGTCCTGGCGTCCTCTTCGTCTTGTCGTCCTCTTCTACAGGGGGTTGATCCAGCGGCGATATCTCGAACAGTCTCGTTGGTGTTTAAGTCTAACTGTTAACATCAATTAGACTCTTCACAAATTGTTAAACTCACAATGATTATTGTTTTTACTCGAACAGTTTATTATTAATTAATATGTTAGATTTTATCAATCTCAGGTTAAATACGGGTATTATTTGAATGCGGTGTATTAGTCTTACACCTTCCAAGAAATCATGAAGTGTCTTTAATTCTCTATGCGGATATCTTAAACTAACAAGAAAAAGCACTACAATATACTATAATTTTATTTAAATAATTAACCCACTCGGTTCTATACGCTGAACTTCGTAAAGAATACCAAGGTTTATTTTAAGTTAGATTTTGCTATGGTCGTACGAGAAAAACTCTCTAACGCCGAGCACAACTTCACGTTGCAGATGCTACAGACGAACTGTGTCGATCTTACCTCGACAGAGAATGAATGTTACTGAATTTAGTGTATTCTGATTGGTTAAACCCAAGTCACATGTTTGATGCTTTCACCAGATATAAGGTTTTCCAGAAAAAGTTTGTATAAATATGAACTAGCTTGCATCGACTTTATCTACAATTTTTATTACCCTATTAATAATAAGTGTTTCAGATTGAGTTTTTCCTACTTAAAAAAACCATATGTCTAAAATCGTTATGAACCACAGAGTATACAGAAATTGAAGCTATTTACATAAATAATTCATTGCCAAAGTTTCACTTCGATCGGTTAATTACCGCGGAAGATATAGCGATCACAAGTTATCACACCCGCACACGCGCACAAATTCACTCAAAAAATACATGACAATAAAGAACACTTTTTTATGAAGAATTTGGTATACCTCACATGCTTATCCATTACTAAATACACAACTAATGGCTAAACGACAAAGTATTACATAAAACCAATTTAAAAACGAAAATGCTCGTCATCCATGTGCTCTGATACAAACAACATAGTTTATCATCATGTGGTCCCTAGCAGGATTAACCCCACCACGTGTAAAAAAATATTTTTTTTAAATGGAATATAACAATTTTTTGTTTCCTCCTAACCTAATTTGACATATCCTTCTCCCAATAACCATAATCATCCAGATAATTACATAGTAACTTCAAAATCAAAATAAATGAATAGGTTCTATCAAACAACATTCCTCAGCTGTCACTTTGACAGCACTAATGTAAACAAACAAACGCACGTGGCTAGATATCAACAACGTTCCTGAACACAGATAATCATATCACACTTCTGACGTCGTTTGGCTAAGTCTATGTATACCACAGTTCATCCAAACATTTTCCCAACATGATCACAGTTGTTCTTACTTTACAGATATTTTTATACAATTTCCTACCAGTCATTCCACCTATATCCTAGCATTTTAGGTTTAATTATTTTTAACGTAATATTTTCTTAAGGATGATGCACGGATCTTCCCTATCACCCTGTTTGTATTTGGGTTTGTGACAATGTATGTATTTTTACCCACTTGTTCCGATAAATTATATGGACCGTTGTATAATCTGAAGAATTTGGCTGCAGTATTATCTTCCCTGTGTCCTACATTTAAAGCTCGCAGGAGTACCTTCTCGCCAGTTTTGAATGTTACCAGTTTGTGATCCGCATTAAACTTCTCCGTCCGTTCTTCGGTACACTTTTTAATGCGTCTCCTAGCTTCTATCTTTTTAACCAAAATTGGAATAAGCAAATTCTGCGTTGCGTTGTCCTCCTGACGCACCCATCCCAGACACGCTTTGGCATTTCCCCGGTTTGTAGTCCGTTAGGTGTAAATCCTGTCGTGTCATTGTAATTCCTGTTGATGGAGGCCTCGAAAAACTCGAGATAATCCGGCCACCTACTCTGGTTTGTATTACAATAAGTGCGAAACAGACGCCCTAACTCCCTGTTGACCCTTTCGGCGAGGTTGCCTTGCGGTCTCCGGATTGCTGGAAACACTGCCTGCATATTGTGTTTCTCTAATTCGGACTGCCACTTTTTGTCGGTGAATTGCTTACCCTGGTCAGATAGAATTTTCTTCACCGGACCATATTTCGGAATGTATTTATTTAATACAACATTTAATACTGCCATCGTGGTAGGTCGTCCAATTGCATATAAAATTACGTTCTTAGAAAATGCATCTGTGCAAACGACCAGGTTCTTCATACCCCTTGCAGCACGTGGTAGCGGACCTAAAAAGTCGATACACAGTAGATCATTCTTATTCTTTGTAATGATGTTACTCATCTCCACATAGGTGTGTTGATTTGGGTATTTAGCTGTCTGGCATATGTGACATGTTTGCAAAACAAACTTAACTTTCCTTGCCACGTTCAACCATACGAAGTCTTCCCTCATCGCCAAATAACATTTATAAGCTCCAGCATGAGCAAGACTTTCATGACAAGACCAAGTTAAATCTTCTACGAGATCATCAGGAACCATAATCTGCCATTATCTGTCGATTATTTTATTCAGTACATCCCTGTCGATTCTGTATTTCGGGTTGTCTTGCCTTTGTATTTCCTCACTAATGTTTCTTAATTTTGCGTCCTTCTGTTGTTCAAGACTTACCAATTTTAATCTATTTCTTACGTCATCTGGTAATGTATACTTGACTGCTAGAATTTTTAAAATCGATTTATGTTTATTTAAAATATTATTGACTTGTTTTCGTTGACCAGCTGTTATCTCCTTATCGGGCGCTCCACCGTTATCTATTTTCTTGTTATCTTATCCAAGCGATTAACTGCTGACTTGTGTATGTCACTGAGCCCACATCGACTTACGGCACTGTGCGAATAACCCAAATTAATTTTATTTTTCGTATTTTTAACTATGCATTCTAGTGTTTTATTAGTGAAATCAATTGTAGCGTATATTTCCCTTAATGTGTCAGTGCCTACTATAACATCGTACACTAGATTTTTGACTATAAGAACGGGTATTTCCATTTCCATCCCTTGTGAATTTATTGTGATAAGTGCTTGCTTATTAATAGTTTGTGAATCACCTGTAGCTGTCGTGACAACTGTATTGTAGACAGGTAAGATCGGTGTTTTTTTTAAATTGGTGTCTATGTTCGTCAATAAATTCCTTACTGATTAGAGAAATTTGAACCCCAGTATCGAATAATATATTACCGACACATCCATTAATTTTCGCACCAACAACCGTATCATTATCACTTTTATTTCTAATATGTTCCACATCATCATAAACACAATTACTATACTTCAGTTCATCTTTAATATCTTCAGAATATAGGCCTGAAGCAATGTACACACTCTTGCCACTAGTATTGTTCACATACGATTTTTGACACTGTTGTTCGTTATGTTATGTTTTATTAATTGCCGACACATTTCTTTGATTGAACTTTTTGAAATTAGGTTTGTTTTTAAATTGTTGTGGTTGACTTTGTTTTTGTTGTTGAAATTGTTTACGAGCCGGTTCACTATTATTATTACTATTATTTTGATTGTCAACATAATCCCATTTGGTTAACAATAGGAGTAGTTCCTCCAATGATTTACTACCTTGTGTAATTACAGCGACTTGAATACCGCGTCCGAAACGATTAGCTAATTTATTTACCTTCTCTGGGTCTGACATTTCTGGTTCTAGATACTTCGCACGAGATATGAGTTGGATTAAATAATTTTCTTTAGACCCTATTAAACTGGAATACCTACCAAACTCCAGCTGTACGTGTATTTTTCGCTGTATTTTGCTGTTCCAGTATCTCGCCCTAAAATGTTGTACCAGATCTTGATATGTAACTATTTTATCTTGTATTACCGTGAACCACTCAGCTGCAGTACCCTTTAATTTTCTGACTACATAGTTTATTTTATCCATCTCACTCAGGCTGTCACTTATTCGTCCATGTCTCACTAGCAGTTCTTCAGGAAATGAAGCGGATTCTCAGTGTCCCTACCGAAGAATCTTAACTGCGAATTGTTTTCTTCTAAAGTTCTATATATGAACGTGGTTTGGTTCGCTGTTGTTGAGGTACTCTGGAGTCGGGTCGGCTGTTATTCCAGCTCCTGTATTCGCTGATCTTGTTCAGCTACAAGGTCTCTTGCCGTAGATGTGTGTTGAACTACTCTTTCCTCTATCCCAGTGATTTTAGCTTCACAGTCATTAATGCGAGAATTGTTCGCTTCTAAAGCGGTCTCAATATTGCTGCGAATTATTTCTACCTTTTCACCTATACGTTTTTCTGTTGCCTCTAATAGTTTTTTATTTTGTTTAACCTGGTCATGAACGGCTGTATAGATTTTTTTATTCTCATCGCGAAGTGATTTATTTTGTTTTGCAGCTTCTTCTTTATTTGCTTTATTCTCTTCTGAGAGCTTTTACATATTGGCTTTGTTTTCGTCAGACATTTTCTGCATATTAGCTAAGATTGCAGCTAATGTATTCTGTAATTCTTGTGATTCGGCCATACTGATTATTTATTTTTATAAATCTAACAAACATTATAGCCTTTATTTATCGTAACAGCACTATTTTTAATACTTATTATTACGAATAACGGTCAGTTTATATGTTATTTATTATTATAGTCCAGTATCTCAAACAAATGTAAACAAGCTTAATCTAACACAAATACAAATAATAATTCAACCTACATATAAACATTTAATACTACTGCACAATCATCTGATAACAGCGAGCATTAAACTTTTATCTATACTCCCTGATACCAAAGAACAGCACACACAAATAGTTCAATAAATTCAGTCTATGCACACTTAAAATAATATATATTTTTTAAAACTAATGCAAAAAAATCGAGCCCCACGTTGGCCAGCGCCAAATATCCTTATGCAACAGTTCAAATTTAATTATAACTAATAAGGAAATGGTGAGTGTGTAAAATTTACAAACACGTCTATTATGGAGGAGATGAAAAATTATTTATTATATACAAGAATACGTATAGTGTTTTTAGATGTATATTGTATTACAAATTGTCATGAATTTATATTAGAAATAATAGTTTATATTGTTCGATAATATATCGATTTTACTTGGTTGATGCTACGTACTCCGTACGTGCAATCCTCCTCTTGCTATTGGCGCTCCCGTCCTGGTGTCATCTTCTTTAGCGTCACTCCTTCCTGGCGTCCTCCTCGTCCTGGCGTCCTCTTCGTCTTGTCGTCCTCTTCTACAGGGGGTTGATCCAGCGGCGATATCTCGAACAGTCTCGTTGGTGTTTAAGTCTAACTGTTAACATCAATTAGACTCTTCACAAATTGTTAAACTCACAATGATTATTGTTTTTACTCGAACAGTTTATTATTAATTAATATGTTAGATTTTATCAATCTCAGGTTAAATACGGGTATTATTTGAATGCGGTGTATTAGTCTTACACCTTCCAAGAAATCATGAAGTGTCTTTAATTCTCTATGCGGATATCTTAAACTAACAAGAAAAAGCACTACAATATACTATAATTTTATTTAAATAATTAACCCACTCGGTTCTATACGCTGAACTTCGTAAAGAATACCAAGGTTTATTTTAAGTTAGATTTTGCTATGGTCGTACGAGAAAAACTCTCTAACGCCGAGCACAACTTCACGTTGCAGATGCTACAGACGAACTGTGTCGATCTTACCTCGACAGAGAATGAATGTTACTGAATTTAGTGTATTCTGATTGGTTAAACCCAAGTCACATGTTTGATGCTTTCACCAGATATAAGGTTTTCCAGAAAAAGTTTGTATAAATATGCACTAGCTTGCATCGACTTTATCTACAATTTTTATTACCCTATTAATAATAAGTGTTTCAGATTGAGTTTTTCCTACTTAAAAAAACCATATGTCTAAAATCGTTATGAACCACAGAGTATACAGAAATTGAAGCTATTTACATAAATAATTCATTGCCAAAGTTTCACTTCGATCGGTTAATTACCGCGGAAGATATAGCGATCACAAGTTATCACACCCGCACACGCGCACAAATTCACTCAAAAAATACATGACAATAAAGAACACTTTTTTATGAAGAATTTGGTATACCTCACATGCTTATCCATTCCTAAATACACAACTTATGGCTAAACGACAAAGTATTACATAAAACCAATTTAAAAACGAAAATGCTCGTCATCCATGTGCTCTGATACAAACAACATAGTTTATCATCATGTGGTCCCTAGCAGGATTAACCCCACCACGTGTAAAAAAATATTTTTTTAAAATGGAATATAACAATTTTTTGTTTCCTCCTAACCTAATTTGACATATCCTTCTCCCAATAACCATAATCATCCAGATAATTACATAGTAACTTCAAAATCAAAATAAATGAATAGGTTCTATCAAACAACATTCCTCAGCTGTCACTTTGACAGCACTAATGTAAACAAACAAACGCACGTGGCTAGATATCAACAACGTTCCTGAACACAGATAATCATATCACACTTCTGACGTCGTTTGGCTAAGTCTATGTATACCACAGTTCATCCAAACATTTTCCCAACATGATCACAGTTGTTCTTACTTTACAGATATTTTTATACAATTTCCTACCAGTCATTCCACCTATATCCTAGCATTTTAGGTTTAATTATTTTTAACGTAATATTTTCTTAAGGATGATGCATGGATCTTCCCTATCACCCTGTTTGTATTTGGGTTTGTGACAATGTATGTATTTTTACCCACTTGTTCCGATAAAATATATGGACCGTTGTATAATCTGAAGAATTTGGCTGCAGTATTATCTTGCCTGTGTCCTACATTTAAAGCTCGCAGGAGTACCTTCTCGCCAGTTTTGAACGTTACCAGTTTGTGATCCGCATTAAACTTCTCCGTCCGTTCTTCGGTACACTTTTTAATGCGTCTCCTAGCTTCTATCTTTTTAACCAAAATTGGAATAAGCAAATTCTGCGTTGCGTTGTCCTCCTGACGCACCCATCCCAGACACGCTTTGGCATTTCCCCGGTTTGTAGTTCGTTAGGTGTAAATCCTGTCGTGTCATTGTAATTCCTGTTGATGGACGCCTCGAAAAACTCGAGATAATCCGGCCACCTACTCTGGTTTGTATTACAATAAGTGCGAAACAGACGCCCTAACTCCCTGTTGACCCTTTCGGCGAGGTTGCCTTGCGGTCTCCGGATTGCTGGAAACACTGCCTGCATATTGTGTTTCTCTAATTCGGACTGTCACTTTTTGTCGGTGAATTGCTTACCCTGGTCAGATAGAATTTTCTTCACCGGACCATATTTCGGAATGTATTTATTTAATACAACATTTAATACTGCCATCGTGGTAGGTCGTCCAATTGCATATAAAATTACGTTCTTAGAAAATGCATCTGTGCAAACGACCAGGTTCTTCATACCCCTTGCAGCACGTGGTAGCGGACCTAAAAAGTCGATACACAGTAGATCATTCTTATTCTTTGTAATGATGTTACTCATCTCCACATAGGTGTGTTGATTTGGGTATTTAGCTGTCTGGCATATGTGACATGTTTGCAAAACAAACTTAACTTTCCTTGCCACGTTCAACCATACGAAGTCTTCCCTCATCGCCAAATAACATTTATAAGCTCCAGCATGAGCAAGACTTTCATGACAAGACCAAGTTAAATCTTCTACGAGATCATCAGGAACAATAATCTTCCATTATCTGTCGATTATTTTATTCAGTACATCTCTGTCGATTCTGTATTTCGGGTTGTCTTGCCTTTGTATTTCCTCACTAATTTTTCTTAATTTTGCGCCCTTCTGTTGTTCAAGACTTACGAATTTTAATCTATTTCTTACGTCATCTGGTAATGTATACTTGACTGCTAGAATTTTTAAAATCGATTTATGTTTATTTAAAATATTATTGACTTGTTTTCGTTGACCAGCTGTTATCTCCTTATCGGGCGCTCCACCGTTATCTATTTTCTTGTTATCTTATCCAAGCGATTAACTGATGACTTGTGTATGTTGTGACGATTTAAATTGTGACATTTACAGAATAAAAAAAAAATTTAATTAATTAAGGTTGCGTACAATTGACCATTTATATCTCACAATAATAATAATAAAAACATGTAGGTACTAAGTGTGAATGGAAGAAGTAATTAATAAGGGCAAAGTATCCATAAAGAAAAGCATATTGTAAATAATTATTATGTTCGTATTTAACCCTTTGCTTGCTATCAAGCGCTTACCTGTTGATACCGGACTCGACATTTTTTCCGAGTCTACTGTAATTAAAAATAATAGAGTAAACTAATGTTAATAATTAAAGTATCGGTAGACACAGGTAGTAACTAAAACAATTAATTTAAATGATGTATTTTCATCTAGCGATAGTCTGTATAAATAAAAAGGTTTATTTAAAGAGGAAACAGGAACTATATATGCTCGCGGAATAAACACCCCACTCTCTCTTGTCATGTACAAGGGTAGCGGACGAAAAATCGCTCTCTTGCGATGACGACTCCCAGCAGTGCAGACGCACGAGCAAAATGCTCTGTTCAAAAGTTATGCAATTTGTTGTTAGTGTGGATTAATTAATTATTATTTTGTATTTTGCTAACTGTTACAAAAAGTGTAACATGTAACGTTAACAAAAAGAAAATTCCAAAAACTTTGTAACAAGAAGAAAGATGTAATTACAAACGACGAGTGTTAATAAAGAAAAAACGATGACTGCAATCTTCACCGATGGGCGAATCTTTTCAACATCTGACCTGTGGTCATGGACCATCTAAATGAGAACTCTAGTATACCCTACCGATGATGCAGTTCGAGACATCTGAGAATCAACGAGTATCGGCGTAGAAGACTCTACCTATCCTGCAGACGTATTAAGCCATGAACAACAGAGACCAGACCAAGACGAGGACGACGTTTTAGGACTCCCAAGACGGAACCACATGGAGGCAATTACTACATCCAAAAATAGAGGTGACTCGATAGCACGTCTATCGAGGAATAATGATAATATTTTTGTAACACAATACTCTATTTAAGAGACTTTCAGAGACGATTGATTTTATAAGAATATAAAAACTTAAATTTGAGAATTTAATTGTAACTATTCAATATCATTCAATTGTAACAGTTTAGATATTAACGTAACGTAGTGTTATTAATACCATTCTTCTAATGGAATATATATAGAGCAAAAAGGTAAAAGTCTTGCAAGATAAAATTTTGAATTAAATATAATTAAAAGATTAGAGACTAAATACCAATGGTTACCCGGATCCGGGGGTATAGCTAGATAAATTTGTTGTGATCCCATATTCTAAATAAAGCATTTCACTTGATTTGAATAATTTAATTAATAATGTCATGGGATCTGTTCTTTGGAGTAAATGTTATATTTCAAATGTTAATAAAGCAAATCTTCTTGTTACACACATATACTGAGTATATAAATCGACAGTTTCACCTTCCCTGATTCCTTGTATGTCGTACTGTGTGTTGTTCTGATTTAAATTTCAGCTCGTCTCGAATAAGGCAGCCTGAAATAATTGGCAGAACCAATTATTTTGGGTTCCCTCCGTTATAACTCAAAAGAAGAGGTTATAAGATGCACGACTCTGCTAATTTGTTTAAATTTTGCTACAAATAAAAAAAATTTGTGAGTTGTGTTGCTAAACAGTAATTGTGTCCCTATTCATAAGCTGTTGATTTATTTACTCGTGTATTTTAATATGTGTCAGAAATTTAAATAAGATAAAAATAATAATTAATATTATAGTAATATAGTATAGATAATTTTATTAGTAAATATGATATGTGTAAAGTAAGATTAACATATAATCACATGTAAACAAAACATGTAGGAGCTTGTCAAAAGTTCATTCAACAACACGTCTGTTCGTAAACAATACCAGACCGGTTGAATTCTTGTGTGTTCCTGTTAGAGTGTATTTTGTCATTGTGAGCCTCCCCCATCGCGGAATGAAACAATTACTTCACCCTCTTTGATAGCTCTATTGTTATAAGAAGCGTGTCCTTTCCTGTGTGTCGTCTTGTGCCTAGTAAACATGTATCTCCCCTTTGTTGAAAATTAAATCGAATTAAACAAGTGTACTAATTAATTTAATGGAATGAAGTTTCCCTAAGTAAATAAACTTTTTCTAAATAAAAAGAAACCGTCTCTTAAATCAGACCAAAGTACTAATAATAAATAATAAGTCATTTAAAATAAAAAGTTTAATATCTTAAATTATTATAACACGTTAGTAGAATTATAATTATAAAAGTGTATTAGTGAAATAAGTAAAAAGAAATGAATAATATGTATGAATAATAATAAATAAGTTGTGTCCTGCTTGAAAATAAGTCCCTAGCCGCCAGCTATTGTTAAATGGAACAATAGAGAAATATCCACCCTCGAGTTGACTTCTGCCCTTTGTACTCATAAACGATGCCATTGTTTGAAGAAAACTAGTTCGACCCGCATTCCAGCGTAACAGCTGATCGTTGAAAGTAAAGTGTTTGTCCCCTCTTGTTTAGTGCGTTACAATTGATTGTTTAGAAGTGAATAAAGATTCCCCTTCGTGACATTCCGCTTATCTCAGTAAAGTAAGCAACTAGAATTAAAAATAACCTAGGGTTGAGTATGGGATCAACTTTAGATTATCTTAAGTATAAATAAGCGAAATAGATATAAGGAACGTAACTCAGTCACAATGGCGCCGCACTGAAAAATTCTTTACAAGAGTTAAAGAAAGTGCAGAAAACTAACTACTAGAGTTAGAGAATACAAGATGTAATCAGTCGGGCCATGATGTTGTGAGGTTACGTAAATTAGTAGTAGAAATAAAATTAAGTTAGATTTTAAGAAACAAGATAAAGGGAAGGTCACAGAAGAAAAGAAAATGAGTACCAAGAGCTGATCGTTTAAATAGAATTTAATGCCAAAGGTTTAATAATAATCTCTGTTAATAAATGTTTACAATGTATTAAAGTGTGTAGGAAATAATTCGAGGTAAGTTGTTTTTAAAACCCCAAAGTATTAATAAGTGATTAATAATTGCTTAAATAGTAATAATTGTTAAATAAATCTTAAGTTAAACAAATTTGTGTAAAGTGTAAATAAGTAGTAGTAAATCGTATCGCAGTAAATAAGAGAAAAGTGAATAATAATAATAAAGGTTACGTTGCGTAGTGTAAACACCCCAGTTGTGGCAAGGTAGAGAAAAGGAAGCGTGTTCAGTATTGTATTAAGCAGCCACCCTCTCAATTGTATTAAAGGTTGCTCTCCCTAAACAATGAATGCCACCGCGAGTGGATTACAATGCATTGTGTAAAGTGTCTCCCCTTCCGCATATTTTGTCTAGTAGTTGTTAAAGAGCTAAATGAAAAGTATCTTCGTGAAATTCCGCTTCTCTCAAAACAGTGATCTAAAGTGGAGTATGGGATCCTCTTTAGATTACATTAGAAATAAGTTTATGATATATAATCCAGAAGTGATTATACATGTTAAGTAACGAGTCACAACGGCGCCGACTGAAAAGGATAATGATGAGCCAAGAGAGCCAAGAGATCATTTTTTTGAATGCTGAAAGCTAACGTGTAGAGTTAGAGTAGGCTGCTGTCAGTCGGGCCACGATATTGTGAGTTGCTGAAATTAGGGAAATTAGTATTATGAGTAAGTACTGTATTTGGTGAGAAAAAGGGAATTTCACGGAGGAGGAACATTTAAATGAGAATTAAGATCATTTAAAGAGAATTTAAAACAAATAAACCGTGCAATAATAATAAAAGATAATAATAATAAGAAATTTCACACGGAACTCCCCAAGCATACTCTCGGTACATAGCTGACCAAAATTTTAGGAGTTTGTGTTGGTAAGGAGGCGGAGTATGTGACGATTTAAATTGTGACATTTACAGAATAAAAAAAAATTTAATTAATTAAGGTTGCGTACAATTGACCATTTAAATCTCACAATAATAATAATAAAAACATGTAGGTACTAAGTGTGAATGGAAGAAGTAATTAATAAGGGCAAAGTATCCATAAAGAAAAGGCATATTGTAAATAATTATTATGTTCGTATTTAACCCTTTGCTTGCTATCAAGCGCCTACCTGTTGATACCGGACTCGACATGTTTTCCGAGTCTACTGTAATTAAAAATAATAGAGTAAACTAATGTTAATAATTAAAGTATCGGTAGACACAGGTAGTTACTAAAACAATTAATTTAAATGATGTATTTTTATCTAGCGATAGTCTGTATAAATAAAAAGGTTTATTTAAAGAGAAAACAGGAACTATATATGCTCGCGGAATAAACACCCCAGTCTCTCTTGTCATGTACAAGGATAGCGGACGAAAAATCGCTCTCTTGCGATGACGACTCCCAGCAGTGCAGACGCACGAGCAAAATGCTCTGTTCAAAAGTTATGCAATTTGTTGTTAGTGTGGATTAATTAATTATTATTTTGTATTTTACTAACTGTTACAAAAAGTGTAACATGTAACGTTAACAAAAAGAAAATTCCAAAAACTTTGTAACAAGAAGAAAGATGTAACTACAAACGACGAGTGTTAATAAAGAAAAAACGATGACTGCAATCTTCACCGATGGGCGAATCTTTTCAACATCTGACCTGTGGTCATGGACCATCTAAATGAGAACTCTAGTATACCCTACCGATGATGCAGTTCGAGACATCTGAGAATCAACGAGTATCGGCGTAGAAGACTCTACCTATCCTGCAGACGTATTAAGCCATGAACAACAGAGACCAGACCAAGACGAGGACGACGTTTTAGGACTCCCAAGACGGAACCACATGGAGACGATTACTACATCCAAAAATAGAGGTGACTCGATAGCACGTCTATCGAGGAATAATGATAATATTTTTGTAACACAATACTCTATTTAAGAGACTTTTAGAGACGATTGATTTTATAAGAATATAAAAACTTAAATTTGAGAATTTAATTGTAACTATTCAATATCATTCAATTGTAACAGTTTAGATATTAACGTAACGTAGTGTTATTAATACCATTCTTCTAATGGAATATATATAGAGCAAAAAGGTAAAAGTCTTGCAAGATAAAATTTTGAATTAAATATAATTAAAAGATTAGAGACTAAATACCAATGGTTACCCGGATCCGGGGGTATAGCTAGATAAACTTGTTGTGATCCCATATTCTAAATAAAGCATTTCACTTGATTTGAATAATTTAATTAATAATGTCATGGGATCTGTTCTTTGGAGTAAATGTTATATTTCAAATGTTAATAAAGCAAATCTTCTTGTTACACACATATACTGAGTATATAAATCGACAGTTTCACCTTCCCTGATTCCTTGTATGTCGTACTGTGTGTTGTTCTGATTTAAATTTCAGCTCGTCTCGAATAAGGCAGCCTGAAATAATTGGCAGAACCAATTATTTTGGGTTCCCTCCGTTATAACTCAAAAGAAGAGGTTATAGTGTCACTGAGCCCACATCGACTTACGGCACTGTGCGAATAACCCAAATTAATTTTATGTTTCGTATTTTTAACTATGCATTCTAGTGTTTTATTAGTGAAATCAATTGTAGCGTATATTTTCCTTAATGTGTCAGTGCCTACTATAACATCGTACACTAGATTTTTGACTATAAGAATGGGTATTTCCATTTCCATCCCTTGTGAATTTATTGTGATAAGTGCTTGCTTATTAATAGTTTGTGAATCACCTGTAGCTGTCGTGACAACTGTATTGTTGACAGGTAAGATCGGTGTTTTTTTTTAATTGGTGTTTATGTTCGTCAATAAATTCCTTACTGATTAGAGAAATTTGAACCCCAGTATCGAATAATATATTACCGACACATCCATTAATTTTCGCACCAACAACCGTATCATTATCACTTTTATTTCTAACATGTTCCACATCATCATAAACACAATTACTATACTTCAGTTCATCTTTAATATCTTCAGAATATAGGCCTGAAGCAATGTATACACTCTTGCCACTAGTATTGTTCACATACGATTTTTGACACTGTTGTTCGTTATGTTATGTTTTATTAATTGCCGATACATTTCTTTGATTGAACTTTTTGAAATTAGGTTTGTTTTTAAATTGTTGTGGTTGACTTTGTTGTTGTTGTTGATATTGTTTACGAGCCGGTTCACTATTAATATTACCATTATTTTGATTGTCAACATAATCCCATTTGGTTAACAATAGGAGTAGTTCCTCCAATGATTTACTACCTTGTGTAATTACAGCGGTTTGAATACCGCGTCCGAAACGATTAGCTAATTTATTTACAATCTCTGGGTCTGACATTTCTGGTTCTAGATACTTCACACGAGATATGAGTTGGATTAAATAATTTTCTTTAGACCCTATTAAACTGGAATACCTACCAAACTCCAGCTGTACGTGTATTTTTCGCTGTATTTTGCTGTTCCAGTATCTCGCCCTAAAATGTTGTACCAGATCTTGATATGTAACTATTTTATCTTGTATTACCGTGAACCACTCAGCTGCAGTACCCTTTAATTTTCTGACTACATAGTTTATTTTATCCATCTCACTCAGGCTGTCACTTATTCGTCCATGTCTCACTAGCAGTTCTTCAGGAAATGAAGCGGATTCTCAGTGTCCCTACCGAAGAATCTTAACTGCGAATTGTTTTCTTCTAAAGTTCTATATATGAACGTGGTTTGGTTCGCTGTTTTTGAGGTACTCTGGAGTCGGGTCGGCTGTTATTCCAGCTCCTGTATTCGCTGATCTTGTTCAGCTACAAGGTCTCTTGCCGTAGATGTGTGTTGAACTACTCTTTCCTCTATCCCAGTGATTTTAGCTTCACAGTCATTAATGCGAGAATTGTTCGCTTCTAAAGCGGTCTCAATATTGCTGCGAATTATTTCTACCTTTTCACCTATACGTTTTTCTGTTGCCTCTAATAGTTGTTTATTTTGTTTAACCTGGTCATGAACGGCTGTATAGATTTTTTTATTCTCATCGCGAAGTGATTTATTTTGTTTTGCAGCTTCTTCTTTATTTGCTTTATTCTCTTCTGAGAGCTTTTACATATTGGCTTTGTTTTCGTCAGACATTTTCTGCATATTAGCTAAGATTGCAGCTAATGTATTCTGTAATTCTTGTGATTCGGCTATACTAATTATTTATTTTTATAAATCTAACAAACATTATAGCATTTATTTATCGTAACAGCACTATTTTTAATACATATTATTACGAATAACGGTCAGTTTATATGTTATTTATTATTATAGTCCAGTATCTCAAACAAATGTAAACAAGCTTAATCTAACACAAATACAAATAATAATTCAACCTACATATAAACATTTAATACTACTGCACAATCATCTGATAACAGCGAGCATTAAACTTTTATCTATACTCCCTGATACCAAAGAACAGCACACACAAATAGTTCAATAAATTCAGTCTATGCACACTCAAAATAATATAAATTTTTTAAAACTAATGCAAAAAAATCGAGCCCCACGTTGGCCAGCGCCAAATATCCTTATGCAACAGTTCAAATTTAATTATAACTAATAAGGAAATGGTGAGTGTGTAAAATTTACAAACACGTCTATTATGGAGGAGATGAAAAATTATTTATTATATACAAGAATACGTATAGTGTTTTTAGATGTATATTGTATTACAAATTGTCATGAATTTATATTAGAAATAATAGTTTATATTGTTCGATAATATATCGATTTTACTTGGTTGATGCTACGCACTCCGTACGTGCAATCCTCCTCTTGCTATCGGCGCTCGCGTCCTGGTGTCATCTTCTTTAGCGTCACTCCTTCCTGGCGTCCTCCTCGTCCTGGCGTCCTCTTCGTCTTGTCGTCCTCTTCTACAGGGGGTTGATCCAGCGGCGATATCTCGAACAGTCTCGTTGGTGTTTAAGTCTAACTGTTAACATCAATTAGACTCTTCACAAATTGTTAAACTCACAATGATTATTTTTTTTACTCGTACAGTTTATTATTAATTAATATGTTAGATTTTATCAATCTCAGGTTAAATACGGGTATTATTTGAATGCGGTGTATTAGCCTTACACCTTCCAAGAGATCATGAAGTGTCTTTAATTCTCTATGCGGATATCTTAAACTAACAAGAAAAAGCACTACAATATACTATAATTTTATTTAAATAATTAACCCACTCGGTTCTACACGCTGAACTTCGTAAAGAATACCAAGGTTTATTTTAAGTTAGATTTTGCTATGGTCGTACGAGAAAAACTCTCTAACGCCGAGCACAACTTCACGTTGCAGATGCTACAGACGAACTGTGTCGATCTTACCTCGACAGAGAATGAATGTTACTGAATTTAGTGTATTCTGATTGGTTAAACCCAAGTCACATGTTTGATGCTTTCACCAGATATAAGGTTTTCCAGAAAAAGTTTGTATAAATATGCACTAGCTTGCATCGACTTTATCTACAATTTTTATTACCCTATTAATAATAAGTGTTTCAGATTGAGTTTTTCCTACTTAAAAAAACCATATGTCTAAAATCGTTATGAACCACAGAGTATACAGAAATTGAAGCTATTTACATAAATAATTCATTGCCAAAGTTTCACTTCGATCGGTTAATTACCGCGGAAGATATAGCGATCACAAGTTATCACACCCGCACACGCGCACAAATTCACTCAAAAAATACATGACAATAAAGAACACTTTTTTATGAAGAATTTGGTATACCTTACATGCTTATCCATTCCTAAATACACAACTTATGGCTAAACGACAAAGTATTACATAAAACCAATTTAAACACGAAAATGCTTGTCATCCATGTGCTCTGATACAAACAACATAGTTTATCATCATGTTTTCCCTTGCAGGATTAACCCCACTACGTGTAAACAATATTTTTTTAAAATGGAATATAACAATTTTTTGTTTCCTCCTAACCTAATTTGACATATCCTTCTCCCAATAACCATAATCATCCAGATAATTACATAGTAACTTCAAAATCAAAATAAATGAATAGGTTCTATCAAACAACATTCCTCAGCTGTCACTTTGACAGCACTAATGTAAACAAACAAACGCACGTGGCTAGATATCAACAACGTTCCTGAACACAGATAATCATATCACACTTCTGACGTCGTTTGGCTAAGTCTATGTATACCACAGTTCATCCAAACATTTTCCCAACATGATCACAGTTGTTCTTACTTTACAGATATTTTTATACAATTTCCTACCAGTCATTCCACTTATATCCTAGCATTTTAGGTTTAATTATTTTTAACGTAATATTTTCTTAAGGATGATGCATGGATCTTCCCTATCACCCTATTTGTATTTGGGTTTGTGACAATGTATGTATTTTTACCCACTTGTTCCGATAAAATATATGGACCGTTGTATAATCTGAAGAATTTGGCTGCAGTATTATCTTGCCTGTGTCCTACATTTAAAGCTCGCAGGAGTACCTTCTCGCCAGTTTTGAACGTTACCAGTTTGTGATCCGCATTAAACTTCTCCGTCCGTTCTTCGGTACACTTTTTAATGCGTCTCCTAGCTTCTATCTTTTTAACCAAAATTGGAATAAGCAAATTCTGCGTTGCGTTGTCCTCCTGACGCACCCATCCCAGACACGCTTTGGCATTTCCCCGGTTTGTAGTTCGTTAGGTGTAAATCCTGTCGTGTCATTGTAATTCCTGTTGATGGACGCCTCGAAAAACTCGAGATAATCCGTCCACCTACTCTGGTTTGTATTACAATAAGTGCGAAACAGACGCCCTAACTCCCTGTTGACCCTTTCGGCGAGGTTGCCTTGCGGTCTCCGGATTGCTGGAAACACTGCCTGCATATTGTGTTTCTCTAATTCGGACTGTCACTTTTTGTCGGTGAATTGCTTACCCTGGTCAGATAGAATTTTCTTCACCGGACCCTATTTCGGAATGTATTTATTTAATACAACATTTAATACTGCCATCGTGGTAGGTCGTCCAATTGCATATAAAATTACGTTCTTAGAAAATGCATCTGTGCAAACGACCAGGTTCTTCATACCCCTTGCAGCACGTGGTAGCGGACCTAAAAAGTCGATACACAGTAGATCATTCTTATTCTTTGTAATGATGTTACTCATCTCCACATAGGTGTGTTGATTTGGGTATTTAGCTGTCTGGCATATGTGACATGTTTGCAAAACAAACTTAACTTTCCTTGCCACGTTCAACCATACGAAGTCTTCCCTCATCGCCAAATAACATTTATAAGCTCCAGCATGAGCAAGACTCTCATGACAAGACCAAGTTAAATCTTCTACGAGATCATCAGGAACCATAATCTTCCATTATCTGTCGATTATTTTATTCAGTACATCCCTGTCGATTCTGTATTTCGGGTTGTCTTGCCTTTGTATTTCCTCACTAATTTTTCTTAATTTTGCGCCCTTCTGTTGTTCAAGACTTACCAATTTTAATCTATTTCTTACGTCATCTGGTAATGTATACTTGACTGCTAGAATTTTTAAAATCGATTTATGTTTATTTAAAATATTATTGACTTGTTTTCGTTGACCAGCTGTTATCTCCTTATCGGGCGCTCCACCGTTATCTATTTTCTTGTTATCTTATCCAAGCGATTAACTGCTGACTTGTGTATGTCACTGAGCCCACATCGACTTACGGCACTGTGCGAATAACCCAAATTAATTTTATGTTTCGTATTTTTAACTATGCATTCTAGTGTTTTATTAGTGAAATCAATTGTAGCGTATATTTCCCTTAATGTGTCAGTGCCTACTATAACATCATACACTAGATTTTTGACTATAAGAACGGGTATTTCCATTTCCATCCCTTGTGAATTTATTGTGATAAGTGCTTGCTTATTAATAGTTTGTGAATCACCTGTAGCTGTCGTGACAACTGTATTGTTGACAGGTAAGATCGGTGTTTTTTTAAATTGGTGTCTATGTTCGTCAATAAATTCCTTACTGATTAGAGAAATTTGAACCCCAGTATCGAATAATATATTACCGACACATCCATTAATTTTCGCACCAACAACCGTATCATTATCACTTTTATTTCTAACATGTTCCACATCATCATAAACACAATTACTATACTTCAGTTCATCTTTAATATCTTCAGAATATAGGCCTGAAGCAATGTATACACTCTTGCCACTAGTATTGTTCACATACGATTTTTGACACTGTTGTTCGTTATGTTATGTTTTATTAATTGCCGATACATTTCTTTGATTGAACTTTTTGAAATTAGGTTTGTTTTTAAATTGTTGTGGTTGACTTTGTTGTTGTTGTTGAAATTGTTTACGAGCCGGTTCACTATTATTATTACTATTATTTTGATTGTCAACATAATCCCATTTGGTTAACAATAGGAGTAGTTCCTCCAATGATTTAATACCTTGTGTAATTACAGCGATTTGAATACCGCGTCCGAAACGATTAGCTAATTTATTTACCATCTCTGGGTCTGACATTTCTGGTTCTAGATACTTCGCACGAGATATGAGTTGGATTAAATAATTTTCTTTAGACCCTATTAAACTGGAATACCTACCAAACTCCAGCTGTACGTGTATTTTTCGCTGTATTTTGCTGTTCCAGTATCTCGCCCTAAAATGTTGTACCAGATCTTGATATGTAACTATTTTATCTTGTATTACCGTGAACCACTCAGCTGCAGTACCCTTTAATTTTCTGACTACATAGTTTATTTTATCCATCTCCCTCAGGCTGTCACTTATTCGTCCATGTCTCACTAGCAGTTCTTCAGGAAATGAAGCGGATTCTCAGTGTCCCTACCGAAGAATCTTAACTGCGAATTGTTTTCTTCTAAAGTTCTATATATGAACGTGGTTTGGTTTGGTGTTGTTGAGGTACTCTGGAGTCGGGTCGGCTTTTATTCCAGCTCCTGTATTCGCTGATCTTGTTCAGCTACAAGGTCTCTTGCCGTAGATGTGCGTTGAACTACTCTTTCCTCTATCCCAGTGATTTTAGCTTCACAGTCATTAATGCGAGAATTGTTCGCTTCTAAAGCGGTCTCAATATTGCTGGGAATTATTTCTACCTTTTCACCTATACGTTTTTCTGTTGCCTCTAATAGTTGTTTATTTTGTTTAACCTGGTCATGAACGGCTGTATAGGTTTTTTTATTCTCATCGTGAAGTGATTTATTTTGTTTTGCAGCTTCTTCTTTATTTGCTTTATTCTCTTCTGAGAGCTTTTACATATTGGCTTTGTTTTCGTCAGACATTTTCTGCATATTAGCTAAGATTGCAGCTAATGTATTCTGTAATTCTTGTGATTCGGCCATACTGATTATTTATTTTTATAAATCTAACAAACATTATAGCCTTTATTTATCGTAACAGCACTATTTTTAATACTTATTATTACGAATAACGGTCAGTTTATATGTTATTTATTATTATAGTCCAGTATCTCAAACAAATGTAAACAAGCTTAATCTAACACAAATACAAATAATAATTCAACCTACATATAAACATTTAATACTACTGCACAATCATCTGATAACAGCGAGCATTAAACTTTTATCTATACTCCCTGATACCAAAGAACAGCACACACAAATAGTTCAATAAATTCAGTCTATGCACACTCAAAATAATATATATTTTTTAAAACTAATGCAAAAAAATCGAGCCCCACGTTGGCCAGCGCCAAATATCCTTATGCAACAGTTCAAATTTAATTATAACTAATAAGGAAATGGTGAGTGTGTAAAATTTACAAACACGTCTATTATGGAGGAGATGAAAAATTATTTATTATATACAAGAATACGTATAGTGTTTTTAGATGTATATTGTATTACAAATTGTCATGAATTTATATTAGAAATAATAGTTTATATTGTTCGATAATATATCGATTTTACTTGGTTGATGCTACGTACTCCGTACGTGCAATCCTCCTCTTGCTATCGGCGCTCGCGTCCTGGTGTCATCTTCTTTAGCGTCACTCCTTCCTGGCGTCCTCCTCGTCCTGGCGTCCTCTTCGTCTTGTCGTCCTCTTCTACAGGGGGTTGATCCAGCGGCGATATCTCGAACAGTCTCGTTGGTGTTTAAGTCTAACTGTTAACATCAATTAGACTCTTCACAAATTGTTAAACTCACAATGATTATTGTTTTTACTCGAACAGTATATTATTAATTAATATGTTAGATTTTATCAATCTCAGGTTAAATACGGGTATTATTTGAATGCGGTGTATTAGTCTTACACCTTCCAAGAAATCATGAAGTGTCTTTAATTCTCTATGCGGATATCTTAAACTAACAAGAAAAAGCACTACAATATACTATAATTTTATTTAAATAATTAACCCACTCGGTTCTATACGCTGAACTTCGTAAAGAATACCAAGGTTTATTTTAAGTTAGATTTTGCTATGGTCGTACGAGAAAAACTCTCTAACGCCGAGCACAACTTCACGTTGCAGATGCTACAGACGAACTGTGTCGATCTTACCTCGACAGAGAATGAATGTTACTGAATTTAGTGTATTCTGATTGGTTAAACCCAAGTCACATGTTTGATGCTTTCACCAGATATAAGGTTTTCCAGAAAAAGTTTGTATAAATATGCACTAGCTTGCATCGACTTTATCTACAATTTTTATTACCCTATTAATAATAAGTGTTTCAGATTGAGTTTTTCCTACTTAAAAAAACCATATGTCTAAAATCGTTATGAACCACAGAGTATACAGAAATTGAAGCTATTTACATAAATAATTCATTGCCAAAGTTTCACTTCGATCGGTTAATTACCGCGGAAGATATAGCGATCACAAGTTATCACACCCGCACACGCGCACACGCGCACAAATTCACTCAAAAAATACATGACAATAAAGAACACTTTTTTATGAAGAATTTGGTATACCTTACATGCTTATCCATTCCTAAATACACAACTTATGGCTAAACGACAAAGTATTACATAAAACCAATTTAAACATGAAAATGCTCGTCATCCATGTGCTCTGATACAAACAACATAGCTTATCATCCTTTGTTCCGTTGCAAGATATATATATATATATATAATATATATATATTACTATAATACTTATAACTAATTTACCTCAAGATATATTTTTTCCTTTAGGAACATGTTTCGGGAGATCCTGTTCTCCCATCTTCAGCCTTCGCCATCTTGCTTCTGGTGCAGTATTTGTGTGTTGGCTTCTGGATGTCATTAAGGTCGTTTGTTGGTCTTTGGTCCTTCAATGTTGCATTATTGTGTGTGGTTGTAGTATATGTTTTTGTATTTTGTGTATTTTCGATGTTCAGTGCTTTGAATATTGTGTCATGTTTTGTATTGATTTGTATTTGTTCTGGTATTAATTTGTTTTGTGTTTTATGTTTGTAAATCTGTAAATTTTCCCAAATGTTTATTATGGTGCCTTTGTGTGGTATATGTTTTATTAGTGTTACATTGGTTATGTCTGGGAATTCATGTCCTGTGTTTATTGCATGTGTGGCTAAATTGGATTTATATATATTTGGTTTTTTTTATGCATTTAGGTGTTCAAAATAACGTTTTTTCAGCTGTTTTTTTGTTTGTCCTATATAACATTTATTGCAATCTTGGCATTCAATTTTGTATATACCGTTGGTTGTTGTATTATCTTTGTTGTGTGAGCTATTTAGATTTTGTAATTTATTTTTATTAGTTTTGTATGCTATTTTTATAACTGTGTTTTTAAATAGTTTTGTTAGTTTTGTCATTTTATTATTTATATATGTGAATGTGGTCCATTTTTTGTTGTTGTTATTATTTATGTGTTGTTCAGTTTGATTAATTCTTAATTGTTCAGTATTCTTAAAAACTGAACAATTAAGAATTAATCAATATTGCATAATAATATTGCAAGATAATAAAATATTGCAAGAAAATTTAAAAATTGTACGTGAAGACAGTAAAAGTTAAAATGAAAAAATATTCGCCGCCATACACGAGCAAGCAAAACAAAGTAAAGCTATTCTCGAAGCTGCTGAGAGCAAAATAACAGAATAGGTTGAATCTATCCGCGTGGAGTTTGAGACCGCAATAGAATTAAATAACACACGTATAACGGAATGTGAGACGCGTGTGCTAGCAGTAGAAGAACATGTGCAAGCGCAGACGACCGCCGTAAATGATTCCATAAACACCTGTGAAAACAAATTAGAAATTTTAGAACAAAAGGTAAAGCAAATACAACAGACTAATCCACTCGAAATACAGATCACTTATATATATAAAGCACATGACGACATTAATACATACATGAAATTTTATGGCCTCGAACATGAGAATCCCATACAGTTCCTTACGCAATGCCAGCGTAATATGGAACATATCGCCGACAACCTTAGCGATGTTGACAAAATAAACCGAGTGGTGCGTCAGTTAAAGGGTACAGCGGCTGAATGGTTTTCGATCGTCGAAGATAAAATTGTGGTATATGAAGATGTGGTTAACCACTTTAAAGCAAGGTATTGGAACGACGAAATCCAGCGGAAAGTACGCGTACAGCTGGAGTTTGGTAAGTATACTTCCGGTAAGGGAAGTAAGGAGAAATACTTAATCCAGCTTGTAGCTAAGGCGAAACACCTGGAGCCGGTAGTATCAGAAGCTGAGATTGTCAGCAAACTAGCACATCATTTCAACAGGGGAATACACGTGGCTGTAATTACACAAGGAATCAAAACATTAGAAGACTTGCTGTTGTTAATATCAAAATGGGAGAATGTAGACGGGAATCCTGAAACATACAATACACACACAAAGGTAAACATCAATAATACACCAAAACAAAATGAATATAGAAATAAGCAATGGATACAGCCGGATAGCGAACAAAATTCACCCAAATTATGTAGTCATAAGGTCGCGACTGTAACCAAAGATAACACAGATAATGAAAACGGTACAAAAACGCGTAAGGTTGCACGGTGTGAGACCGTGCAAAACAAATAAAAATAACAATAATAATAAACAGAGTACCAGTCAGAATCATAAATTCAATGAAAACATAAAAAATAATAACATGAGTAGAACCTACTGTGTATCTTGTGTATACCCAAATGATGCACGCAATGAACTTATAAGTGACAGTAATGACGATGTAGGCATATGCCTAGGGATAGTGATAAGTTAGATAGTAGGTGTAATATAGTGTAATATAGTAAAAGCTAGGATAAATAACTGTAAGGGAAATGTTTTGATAGACAGTGATGCTCAAATCTCATTGATCAGTGAAAAATTTATAAATAAGAACATAGTAGAGTTTAAGAAAGTACCGATATTACCGATTAATAATACAACTATTAAGACAGCCACAAACGAAGTTCAAAAAGTAAATAAGCAAGCGTACATAACCATTTCATCGCAAGATATGGAGCTTGAAACACCAGTATTAGTTGTTAAGGATTTAATTTACGATGTCATCATAGGAACAGACACCTTAAAAAAATAAATGCCATCATTGATTTTGGTAAAAATGAATTATCGTGTACAGTTAATAATCATCAATATAGTCTTAGGAAATAATGACGTTGATAAGCAATCTGAAGCGGGATACATTCGCACAACCAAGCCTGTGGCGAAGGTGGTTGTAAACAATAACAAAGATAACATGAATAATACAGAGCAATTAACTGCGAGTCAACGGAACAAATTAAACCAGCTGATAAAGAGACATACGGAGACGTTTCAAAACACCCACACTACTACACATGTATATACGCACGACATCCAAGTTACGGACGAAAATAAATTCGTACGTAAGACATATCCTATTCCTCTGCACTATCAGAAATTGGTGGATGAGGAAATCGATAAGATGTTGGACGAGAACATCATCGAACGATCCAACAGCAATTTCCTTAACCCAATGGTGATCGTAAAGAAAAAAAATAACCAGATTAGGATATGTCTTGATATGCGTAATCTAAACAGTATCACAAAAAATGTTTTGACTGCGCGCCAAATGCAGAAAACCTGTTTACCAAGTGCCAGGGTGTCCAATATATGTCTCGGTTGGATTTAAAAAGTGGTTTTTGGCAAATCCCCTTAGCTCAGGAAAGCAGAAAGTTCACGGCAATTTTATACAAAAATAAATGCTACCAGTTCAAGGTAGTGCCCTTTGGTCTGGTAAGCAGCCTTGCTGCAATGGTGAAATGCCTGGAATTAGCGTTGGGTCCTGAGGTGGAAGACTTTGTAAGTGTTTTCGTCGACGACATATTAGTTATATCTAAATCGTTTGATGAGCATTTGAAGCATCTGGATATTGTTTTCAGTAAACTCCGTCAGGCCAACTTGGTACTTAACTGTAAGAAATGCGAATTCGGTAAGTCTGAAATAAAATATTTAGGACATATTATATCGGCGCAGGGTGTAAGTACGGACCCTGAAAAGATAGAATCCATCACGGGATTTCCTACACCTAAAAAAACGAAGGACATTAGAGCATTCCTAGGACTTACTGGGTATTACCGTTGGTTCGCACCTGCGTATGCGAAGACAATAGAACCAATGTTGGAACTACTTCGGAAAAACACCAAATGGCGATGGGAAGCAAGACATGAAGAGGCATTTAATGCGGTGAAGGCCTTATTTAGAGAGAATCTACACGTGTTTCACCCGGAGAAGGAAGGAACAAATGTTCTTAACTGTGATGCTTCGGATTATCCCGTGGGTGGAATTTTATATCAGAAAAATAAGAATGGTGATCTTAAAGTCATCGCCCATGTAAATCGGTCATTAAAAGGCGCTGAGCGAAACTATTTTACGGGCGAAAAAGAAATTTTAGCTATAGTATACTGTGTTAGTAAGTTTAGGTATTATTTAGTAGCTAAGCATTTTGAAATTTTATAGGATAACCAAGCTTTGTCATTTTTATTAAAGTGTAAACTTGCAAATGCCCGAATGTCACGATGGATAATGGCTATGCAGGAATATGATTTTAGCATTAATTACTGCAAGGCTAGCGACAACAAGTTGGCGGATACTTTGAGTCGTTATCCACCTGTTCATCAGGAAACTCATTCAGCAGATAAGAATGAAAAACAAATCTTGGCGATAAAGTACGCTTTACCGAATGAAATTAAAAATTATTTAAGAAACGTAAATGTTGAACAACAACGTGACGACAAAATTAGGAAAATAATGAACGAGATACAGATTACAGAAAGTCCAAAGTTCCAGATTGTTAACAATATTTTGTACAAGCTGATTGACGGACAATGGAAAATTGTGGTTCCCGACCATCTCATAGAGGAACTAACATGGGCATGCCATGAAAGCCTTGCTCATGCTGGTGCTTACAAATGCTACCTGACACTGCGGGAAGATTTTATATGGACGAACATGGCCAGAAAAGTTAAATCAGTACTTCGTACCTGCCACACCTGCCAGACAGCCAAACATCCTAACCAACACACATACGTGGAGATGGGAAACATCGTTATGCATGGAAAAAATGAATTACTACGCATTGATTTCCTTGGACCATTACCACGTGCGGCGAGGGGGATGAGAAATCTGGTGGTGTGTACGGATGCCTTCAGTAAGAATGTTAGTCTTTATGCTGTTGGTAGACCCACAACAGATGCGGTACTGAGGATAATTTTGGAAAAGTACATCCCAAAATATGGTCATGTAAAAAAGATCCTGTCTGATCAGGGTACGCAATTCCAGAATAAAAAATGGAAAGCCGAATTAGAGAAGAGGGGCATTCAAGCAGTTCTAACAGCCATTCGTAGACCCCAAGGGAATCTCGCTGCGAGGGTGAATAGAGAACTTGATCGTTTATTCAGGACTTATTGTAACAATAACCAAAGCAAGTGGCCAGAGTATCTGGAGTTTTTCGAGAAAGCCATAAATGGGTGTTACAATACCACGACTGGATATACGCCATCAGAACTGCAGTCAGATGTCCAACCAAAACGTGCCTGAAGTGATTATATAAAAAGGGTAGCCACTCAAAATTTGCCGACGCCAAGCGAAGTTAAGCGTTTGGATGCAAAGGAGAGGAACACCTTTGGAAGTTCGCCGAACAGCGGTCAGAAAAATTTAATGCTGATCATAAGCTGCAATCGTTCAGATTAGGCGAGCTAATTTTACTAAAAGTTTTAAATGTAAGTAGCAGTATTGATAATACCACGGCTAAGTTCAATAGACTTTACAATGGTCCATTTATGTTAACTGAATAGGTGGGAAAGCAAACCTACATTGTTACAAATCAAAATACTAACAAGACTATTGGCAAATTCCATGCGTCGTCATTACGCAAGTACTATGTCAAAAATTAACGTTCACGTATATCTGGGTATATTAAAGTACGAGAGTCATAACGTAATTGTTAAAGTAAGTAGATTGTGTATATTCATGTTTGTTTGGACCATGTGGGTAAATATGTTGAGAAATGTGCGACTGGACAGTGGGTATTATAACGTCATGAACTGTTCATACTAGCTTATCTCTCTAACCCTTGATCACAGATTATCAACCTCGTGCTTGTGTTTATTTATATTGGAACTGACAGATGTCAGAATTTATTGGAAGGAAATGTTTTAGTTTGGCAAGGAGTATTTATTTGTTTATTTTGAGTTGATTATATGTTTAAAAAGGAAAGGAATTGGTACTATATGTAGTTAAAAAAAAAAAATTTGTGTTTGTGTAAACAAAAATTTTTTTTTATGCGAGGAGGGGATATTCCTGCAATAGAACATTGCAGTAAGGGAAGTGTAGCCAGGACTACATGCTGTTATAACAGGTTATGACGTTATAGACATGTTAATATTTGATTTTTGTCCGAATATGTAAATTAGATATAAGTATTAATATAAGAATGGGGCAAAAGACTATTATGTATTAAAACGCCCATAAATGTATTTGTAATTATGTCATGTGCAAGTTAAAGGTGCGAGTGCGCGAGTGCGCGTGTCAGTTGTATTTTTATGAATAGCTAAAGTATAAATTAGCTTACCGAACTGAGATTTGGACAGCGGACGTATCTCAAATAGCGCTGTATTTTCTGGGTGTAAGATGTTTGCTACGTAGTATGTAAATTGGAATTTTATTAGTAAAAAGCCGTTTCTATAAAGTCCTTATCTTTTAGAAGGCAGAAAAGTCTTAGATAAAATCTATACCTGCTGCTGCAAAAATCTGCAAATCGTTGCAAGTAATCATCTACCAGTTGTAGCCATCAATCGCGTGATAAGCTGTTCCGACCAATCAGCGGCCCCAATTTTCCACTAAGATTGGATGATTGGATCTCCGCCGACGAATATCAAGTCAGTTCTATCCTGCAGCTCGAATTTTTCAGATGTGCTCTCTGTGCGAGTTACCCGTGCAGAAACGTGTTTTTGAACGAGTGATCAGGGTCAAATTTGCGATGAGTTCCCCGTTGCTGAAACCTTGACGAGGTACGAACTCATTAGTAAAAAAAATAAGCTATTCAATTTTGTTAACCAGTGCTAGTATCGCGTGAATCAAGATTTCAGCTTAGGGAAGGTGTATCCACTTAGGGTACTCCTATGTGATCGCGAGGACACCTCAAGACGCGGGAAGGTGCATGCTTAACGCACCAAAATAAGTGAGATTTAATTACAACCCAAATTGTGCCCTGAGATTAGATTAAACTGATTACCGGTGTGACGGCGTGCGCGCGTACAGGAGGAGCCCCAGCGACGCAGTAGTTTGCAGAAAGGAGGAGCAGAGTGCGGCGATTCACAAGACTGGCAGTAAGACAAATCAACCCACGAAAACAACATCCAAGTAACCAATTGACATTTCTTTTAAAAAATCAGATCAATCTGATTTAGTGACGATTTTGAAATAAAATAAATATTTTGTGTACTACAAAGCATATACAAATTTTGTCTTAAAATATACAACCTTGCTCCACATAACTGTTTATGTGTTCCATTATTACTATGCCTAACATTTGTTTTGTCGCAATATATATATTCAATCACTTTCTGCTACAGTCCGTTTCTTGATGTATATAATACATTTAATATTTATAAATAAATTTGCCTCAAGATATACCTTTTTTTTCCTTATTAGGAACATGTTTCGGGTACCATCTTGTACCCATCCTCAGCCTTCCGGTTTTTATGTCTGGTGAAGTACATATGTGTTGGTTGACTATTATTATTGTGGCTTCCTGTTGGCTTCTGGTACTTCAAATTGGTTTTATTGTGTGTGATTGTGGTGTATGTGTTAGTTTTTTGTGTATTTTCGATGTTGAGTGGTTTGAGTATTGTATCATGTTTTGTATTGATTTGTATTTGTTCAGGGATTAGTTTGTTTTGTTTTAATGTTTGTATATTTGTAAATTTTCTCAAATGTTCATTATGGTGCCTTTTTGTGGTATATGTTTTATTAGTGTCACATTGTTTATGTCTGGGAATTCATGTCCTGTGTTTATTGCATGTGTGGCTAAATTGGATTTATATATTTCTGGTTTTTTGTATGCATTGAGGTGTTCAAAATAACGTTTTTTCAGCTGTTTTTTTGTTTGTCCTATGTAACATTTATTGCAATCTTGGCATACAATTTTGTATATACCGTTAGTTGTATTATCTTTGTTGTGTGGGCTATTTAGTTTTTTTAAATTGTTTTTATTAGTTTTGCATGCTATTTTATATCTGTGTTTTTAAATAGTTTTGTTAGTTTTGACACTTTATTATTTATGTATGTGAATGTGGCCCATTTTTTGTTGTTGTTATTATTTATGTGTTGTTCATTTTGATTAATTCTTAATTGTTCAGTTTTTATTTTTTATTTGATTTTATTTTCTATTTTGTTTACAGTATTTTTATTGTATCCATTTTCATAACCAATTTGGTATATTATATTATTTCTTTCTTTGTCAGTTTCTTGTTTGTTTAGGGGAATTTTGTACATTCTGTTAAATAGCGAATAGAATGATGCCATTTTATGTTGTGGTGGGTGGTCAGAATGGTTAGGTATAATGATGTTAGAAGAAGTTGTTTTTCTATATATTGCATATTGTATGTAGTTGTTGTATCTTGTGATGGTTATGTCTAAATAGTTGATTTTGTTATGTTTTTCTTTTTCTTCTGTGAATTGTATTTTAGGATGTATGTTATTGATTTGTTTCAGTATGTTCTCTGCATTTGTGTTTTTGTTATTTGATACATATAGCCCATCATCTACATATCTTATACGTATGCCATTTGGATCATATGATTTTATAATATTTTTTATTTTGGTGTCTATGTGTTGTAGGAAAAAAAATATAAATGAAAATAAATTTTTCACATCATATGATATCACAAACATGTACACCAACATCCCAGTAGAAGAAACAATAGACAAAATAATAAACAAACTTAAAGAACAAAATGAAAACAAACAATATATAACCGAAATAAAAAATAGCCTCCAACTAATACTAAAACAAAATTACTTTGAATTTAATAGCAAAATTTATCAACAGCAAGAAGTTTTAGCAATGGGATCACCATTATCAAGCATAATAGCAGAAATATTCCTACAATACATAGACACCAAAGTACGATATTGGAGAAAGTTTCAAGTGGTACTTGGCCGTACGCGTCTTGTTAAAAAAACTAGTAACCGATCACGAACTGGAGCAGACGAGAGTGTTTCGTTCGCGTACGCAACTCGTTTTACTCGTGGACGCGGACGCGGTAGACGTGAACGAACAGTACAGGGAGTGCTTTGAAAAAGTGCGGGATTCGGTATCGAAGTTTACTCGCGAAGGTAGCGGATAAGTCGAAAACGGGATCGTAGCCGTTTAAGTGAATTTGTTAAAATATCCCCCGTCTGGCCGGATCCAGTTACATCCGCACACCGACAAAATTATTAAGGAAGAAAGCGTTAGTGAACGTGCAGAATGTATACGACGATAAATGCTTCATCTGGTCGGTTCTAGCCGGGTTACATCCGATCGCTTCTAACTCGCACCGCGTGCCTCACTACAGACAGTACGAAAACGAGCTGAATATAGAGGGGATTGACTATCCGGTGCCGGTGAATCAATTTAAAAAATTTGAATAACAAAACGTAAATATTTCATTGAACGTGTTTGGTTATGAAAGCGAAAGTAACGATTTCGGATACAGAAAAGACGAAGTGTACCCTATATGGATAACCGAGCAGAAAGGGAGAACGCGCGTGAATCTTCTATTAATAGTCAACGACGAAGGGGTAAAACATTATTGTCTTATTAGAAACATGTCTAGTTTGCTGTATACACTAACTAAAAGTAAGTCGGCTTCGTTCTACTGCAATTACTGCTTACAAAGATTTCGGGATAATACGGATCCTGAAATGGCGCGAAAACGACTCGAGCTTCACGAGCTACTCTGCACACCGCACGGAGCGCAAAACGTCGAACTGCCGACCGGAAAATACAGTCATATGTATTTTTAAGTTTACACGAAACGTCACAGAGTAACGTACACGGTCTACGAGGACTTTGAAACTTCTCTCCACCCCGTGTCCGGTTGTACGCGCAAAGAGGATAGATCGCACTCGCAGGGCATTGCGTCTCACGTGCCGTGCAGTTTCTGTAACATGATCGTCGATTGGACCGGTAAAGCCGTGAAAGAACCCGTCTTGTACCTCGGCAAAGACGTAGTGGAGACGTTTCTCCGAACTCTGCGCGAAGACGTGAGTCAACTCGAACGCGACTTCAACAGACCCCTCCGCATGACAGAAGACAACGAACGCGAGTTTCAGAACGCCAACGCATGTCTTCTGTGCAAGAAGAGTATCGAACGTGATGGGGGGGGGACAAAGTGCGAAACCACGATCACGTGACGGGCGAGTACCTAGGAGCCGCGCACAACACGTGTAAATTAAACTACAAGGTGCCGCAGCACGTTAACGTGTTCTTTCACAACCTGCGCGGTTACGATTGCCACCATCTGATCCAGGCTTTCGGGAAATTCAAACACGAAGAAATCAATTGTATAGCTACGACCAGCGAGCGGTAAGTGCCCGTGTCCCTCGGTCCCCTCCGATTTCTCGAATCTGCGCAGTTTATGAACACGTGTTTAGAGAAGCTGGTGAAAAACATGCGGAAAGAAAATTTTAAAATATTATGACAATACATGCGACCGGACGGAAACGAAGAAGAAGAAGAACGTGTTGAAATACTGGTCAGGAAGGGGGGGTCTACTCTTACGAGTACGTCACGGATGAAAGTAAGTTCGAGGACGCTTCTCTGCCCGCGCCGGAACAATTTACAACCGCTTAGCCGAGACTCCCGTGTCGGACGAAGATTACACGCACGTGCAAAACGTTTGGACAGCTTTCAGTATACGAACGTTTGGCGATTATCATGACCTCTATTTTAAAACCGACGTGTTGCTGTTGGCCGACGTGTTCGAAAACTTTCGCGAGACCAGCCTACAGTATTACGAGATAGACCCCTGTAATGTATATTCCGCGCCGGGACTCGCGTGGAACGTGATGATGAAGATGACGGGAATTCGACTCGAACTCCTTCAAGACATAGACATGCACCTGTTCGCAGAGAGTGGGGTAAGAGAAGGTACAGCGATGGTATCCAACAGATAAGCCAAGGCCAACAACCCTTACGTACCGGACTACGATCGCGAACGGGAAAACAATTACCTCCTCTACCTGGATTGTACAAACCTGTAAGGCACCGCGATGAGACAGCCGTTGCCTCACTCCGGATTCCGTTCGCTGAAATGCGAAGAAATCGACGCGTTAGATTTGAGTACGGTAGGCGCGGAAGACGAAATCGGCTACATTCTCGACCGACGTCGATCTAGGTTATCCCCGCCGTTTACACGACTTACATTCGGACTACCCGCTGGCACCGGAACGCAGAAAAGTCGGCGAGCACTAGTTGTCCGTGTACAGCAAACGATTCAATTATTTGAAGAACTTCCATTTGCCCGCCACTGGCGCTGTTGAAAAACTGATCACCAGCCTTGAGGATAAGAAAATCTACATCGTACACTAGAGAACGTTGCAGCTGTATCTTAAACTCGGCATGGAATTGAAAGCCGTCAATCGCGTGTTAGCGTTCCGTCAGAGGGCGTGGATGAAGCCGTTCATAGACTTCAATACGGAGAAACGGGAAGCCGCGGCGAACGATTTTGAAAAAGACTTCTTCAAACAACTAATGATCAACGTGGTTTACGGCAAATCGTTAGAAAACGTCCGGAAACATATTGATTTTTGTTTAGTATTTAACGAACGCGAAATGATAAAGCTGAGTGCGAGCCCTAGATTCTTCGTACACGCAAACATGTGTAACTAAGAATTGGTAGGCGTGATGATGAAAAAGAGGACCGTGTATCTCAACCGCCCGCTGTACGTGGGATTCCCCGTGTTGGACATTAGTAAATACGTGATGTACAGTTTTCACTACGATTTCAAAATCGCGAAGTAAGGATCGCGTGTTCCATTGTGTATGATGGATACGGACTCTTTGTTGTACGATATACGCACCGATAACGTGTACGACGACATTAAAGGAAACCTTCATTTTTCGATACGTCGGAATATGCCACGACACATCCCTGTTATAGTGCGGTAAATAAAAAACGCTTGGGAACGTTCAAGGAAGAGACGCACACGAAACCCATCGTCGAATTCGTCGGGTTGCGCGCGAAATCGTATTTGCTGCTGGTGTTGTAGGACGACGGCGAAAAAAGGAGAAGCGCGTAGCGAAAAGGGTGCCGCGGGTGGCTGTGCAAAACCGTTTGACTCACGTGGATTACAAACGCTGTTTGCTGTCACCGACGTCGACTAACCGACAAACTTACACATCCGCGCAGATCATAACTAGCGAAGACTATTGACTCTACATGCGGGAGATAGTGAGACTGTCTTTGTCGCCGTAAGACGACAAGAGATACATCTTGGACGACGGGCAGAGATCGCTAGCCTACGGTCATTGCAGAATTCGCGAGATGCAAGAGGATTGCGCGGTGCACCGGGCTGGCGTGATACGGACCGCTAACCGTCAAAGCGTGATTCGGTACGCGTGTAGAGTTTAGAGGCAGAGGAGGAGGAGGAATAAGTGGATATATATAGATAGGAAGCGATTAACGCGAGCGCGCGAGCGATTCAGTACTCGATCGAGTTTAGATGGCGGTATTACAACGGATCAGGTGTAGTGCGCGACGGGGTGAAAAAAGCACTTTAGCGCATGTACCAACATTCCTGCGCATGTGTAAGAATCAGAACGCGTTAATCTTATTCGTTCTGTCGAGATGGTATAATTGTCCGAGACAGGGGAAGATTCAACACAGTGACACGATGGAAGGCGAAGGTAACACACCTCGATGCAAGACGAGAGTAAAGTTTAGCGATAAACTAGCGTTCTATCCTGTACCGTATTACTGTGAATCACGTTTCGGCGAACTCGTAAAAAGACAGAAGTATGCAACGAACGATGAAGAAGAAGAAAAACAGCAACAACAACAACAACAACAAAAACGTGGAAACGGTTCGCAAGACGATCGCGATGGAGCTGCACAGACCGGTGAGAAGGTGAGAAGGAATCTCGCGAGACGTGCGGTGAAGCTGAAGGGACTGTACGACCTCTACCAAGCCGATTTGGTGGAGATGAAGTATCTTATGACTGTAATAAACGCGTTCAGCAAGTTTGCGTACGCCGTCCCGTTGAAAATTAAAGACGGGAGAGAAGTAGCGGAACCGATACTCAAAACTAACAGAATGAAATATCTGCAAACGGACAACGGTAACGAATACTACAACAGCGCTGTACAGTCTTTGTTGGAAAAGTACAAGGTAAAGCTTTACTCGACGTTCAGTGAGAAAAAAGCGTCGATCGTGGAACGTTTCAACAGAACGTTGAAGACGCGCATGTATCGCGCATTCAGCGAACAAGGACATTACCGTTGGTTGGACATGTTGCCCGGACTGCTGAAAGCGGAGAACGGCAGCGTGCAGAGAACGATCGGTATAGAACCCAAACGGGTGAACGAAAGCAACGCGCGGGTAGTGTTTGAACGTATCAAGAAGAACACACGACCACGCGTTACGCGCGAGAAGAAACCGAAATTCAAAGTGGGCGACCGTGTTCGTGTGAATAAACACGACGTCAAATAAAAATGACGTTCGCGAAAGGGTACACGCCCAATTACCGACCGGCGCGTGCGAAATTGGCGATATCGAAACGTACTTGAGGAAAGCGTTACACGACAGAAGATTCGTTCTAAGTCCTAATAATAACACGTAGAAATGTAAACTTTATTGTTCTTACGAGATAGATTTCGGCAGTACACAATAGGGGATCGGTGCTTTGATGGGTTTTATCAAGAAAACTAAGTTAGAAGCGTATACATTACACACGTCGGACGCGCCCGCAAACATTAACAAAGTGAACGTTTAGGAGATAAGATGTAACGCCGTGCAAGTTTCGTATAAGGACAGACGAAACGAGCACAGTCTGCATTCGTTCTACCCGACGGTCGGTCAAGCCGTGATTCAAGATAGTCGAAACGCCCAGCAACGTCATATAGCTTCCGGTGAACGTACAAAGTTTACGTAACATCACCGTATCCGTACACGATCAAGACGGTGGTATCGTGAATTTTCGCGAGGACGTTATCACCTGTAACGTTAAAACGGATGTAACGATGGTTTTGTACTTCGAGGATACTGTTTCTTTGGCACCGCCTTCATCATCCTCGCGCGCAAGGCTTGCGGAAATAAAAGAAGAACGTACGTTCGGGAAACCCGTCAGTAGACGTTCGACGTTGAAGCGGTTAACACCGGTGAACTGACGCTATCTGATTTCACTAGGTTTCAAAGTCAAGACAAACAAGTAACATGGCGGTTAGCGGTATCTTAGCGGTCGATCGAGGTCCACTCTTCGACGACACCATCACGCATTACGAGTATCACAGTCACGCGCCGTACGCGTCGTCGCAATACGGTAACAACGATGAAATACGTATACCCATGCTGCAACAGGACGTCTCTCCCGATGGAAAGTTTCTGTATGTCGAAGGCAAGTTCAGCAAGAATACCGGAGTGAGTGATACTGACGAAGTGAACGTGAAACTGGTGAACAACGCGATCGCGTTTCTCTTCGAAGAACTCCGTTACGAATTGGCCGGCGTGGAAGTCAATCGGACCAAGAACGTCGGCATCACGTCCACGTTGAAAACCATGCTATCCGTCGGTAAACCGGACGTTGATGCGATGAAAAACGCCGGATGGGTGGCACCGACGAGTAACGAGAAAACACCGAATGGGAGCAACGGTGAATTCAACTTTTGCGTACCGCTGAGGATGCTGATGGGATTCGCTGAAGACTTTACACGGATCATTTTAAACATGAAACAAGAACTGATACTATTACGCACGTCTACCGATTTAAACGCTATGGTGACGACGAGCAGCGCCACTACGGCTACAGACGCTAACGGCGATCTCGAACTGACTAAAATCTCGTGGACGGTTTCGTACGTGTACGTGAACAACGATACGCGGTTGGTTGGAGCTGTTAGACCTAAAGGGGAAGGACCCACCACTGTCCATACCGTTTCGCAGTTGGGAACTCTACGAGTACCCTGCATTACCGGCGACCAGCAGGCAGACGTGGACGATCAAGAAGTCGTCACAACTGGAGAAGCCGCGTTTCGTAATCCTGACCTTCCAGACTGGCAGAAAGAACGATCTGAAAAAACACGCTGACAAATTCCATCACTGCAAGGTGACCAATGCGAGACTATTTCTGAACGACAAGTACTACCCATACGATAACCTGAACTTGGATATCGCTAACGGACGCTACGCACTGCTGTATGACATGTATTCTCGTTTTCAAAAATCGTACTACCATAGGACTCAATCCAATTTACTTCTATCATCAGACGAGTACAGAGATAAAGCACAGCTATTCGTCTTCGATTGTAGCAGACAGGACGAGTCGCTCAATTCTTCAACGGTTGACGTTCGAGTAGAACGTCGAGTCCTCCGAAAATTTTCCTGCCAAAGCCTTCTGCATGATACTTCACGATTCGCTCAACGTATACACTCCGCTGTCCAACACTGTGCACAGACGCACTTAATTTCGCTCCCACTATTACCACCACCGGGGTAGTTGTTTCCCCCCACCACCAACAGGAATTCGAGGGTTATGTACATATATTACCAAGTGTTGAAACCCCCCTTTTATTTTTCTAAGTTTTTGTAATTTTTTTTTTTGAATTTTTGTTTATTTAATTTTATTATTTTTTTTTTTTTTGTAAAAG
Source organism: Magicicada septendecula (assembly GCA_034769895.1). NCBI lineage: Eukaryota > Metazoa > Arthropoda > Insecta > Hemiptera > Cicadidae > Magicicada > Magicicada septendecula. Next base: position 288,170,838 of record CM068371.1, read on the forward strand.
GGGAGAGACATCATATTTAGAACTAGGTGAAAAAAAAACCTAGAGGAAGCAAAAGTGTGCAAGGCCCAAATACAATTACAGGCATGTCCCCCCAGGTGAATGACAGGACTTGCAAATGAAAAACTCTTTTAACCAACAAGCGTGTGCTTTATTCAACCTGCAAGATGTTACATAAATGACAAGTTCTTGATTGTGTGAGCACACCATTAAAGGCAGAATTATATATATATGTATATCAATTAATTCATGATGTCACAAAGTAAGTGAATTTGATTAACCTAATTGCAAAATTTCTGCCTGATTATGTATGAGTCAAAGTTAGTAATAATCTCATTCATAAAAGCAATACTGATCCATAAGTGTTGTATAGTATCAAATAGGCTAGCCTGTTGTCTCAGTAAGCACATTTATGGTTTGTCTCCTTTTTAAATCCGTTACATATTCCCCCAGCAAAATATAGTAAAATTACACACACAAACACATATACGACATGAATAACAAAACATCCCTCATTTCAACACTAACCTCCTCATAAACCCATTCCAACTACAGTAAATGAATGCACCCTAATATGTATAGATATGTACAAATATAAATGACAGCGTAAACTGAATATCTCAGCTCCTAAGCATAGATTTGCCTTGGTAGTTCACACCAGAGAATGTAAGTGACCGCCCCGAAACTCAACCAGCTAAACGACCCTGACTTTAATCATTAAGCGCTAAGTATGTGTGTGAAAGAAAATAGTTTCTCATCTAAAGCATCAGACAGCCCCCGTTACGTTATTAAAACTCAGCCATGACCAGATGACATGATAGCACAAGATAATTAACTGCCTAATGGTCTTAATTAGATGAAAAGTTAGATCTTACAGCAAACTGCGGATGTGTGTGTATGTGTGTAATTTCTTACACATTATACAGTTATAAGATACTTCATTAGGTGTACTGCGGTAATGTTCACACATGCAATAACATAATTAAACATGACAGTTTGTGCTAGAGTATAACTTCACGAGTGAGCTTCTGGCGGCTTCTGTGCATTCACCATGTTGTAGAGAGAGAGAGAGAGAAATAGATAATCAGAATTTTCCCACCTGGATTGTCCGGTGTACTTAGTCCGTATAGGCGCGGATCAGTGATGTCACAGTCGTGTCACAAGTCCCGGGTGCAGCTTAGCGTTGGAAGAGTCCTAAGTTGTCCTCGACTGACGGCATCGTGGCTATAAGATCGTCTCTGCCATTAGGGTGGACAGATGTACGTCCACCCGACACCCATCTCGCCCTTGTTCGAGCACCTGGACATACAATAGGTGTCATAAAGAAAATACGCCACATAGGCCGTCCACATTAACTTCCAACACTAACTTTACACATCAACAGCACACACACATCGCCACTAATTCATATTAAACAGTATTAAGCTGCTCAGCTGTGACTTATTTCACTTATGTACCAACTAACTTTTAAGTATTTCGTTGAAATATGACAATTAATTATTACGCATTTCATAACTGTTAATAACACCAAACACAGCTGAGTGCGAGATGCTTTAGTATTTTCTTTATTGAAGTCAATTTAGCCCACAACATTTACACTCATATCAATTTAATTTGGTAATCGCGTTAACGCACACATCGAAAACTGCTCTACACACACACACACACACAAGTATAAATTTATAATAGAGGTATAATATTATAATTATTATTTATAATAGAATTTATAAAGTAAAATATATTTGGGGTTAGAATATTTTCAGAACCCGCTGACTTGTACATACCTGGAGCTACACTTTATCTAGCCAACCATAGTGATAGCCGAGGAAGTCCAGAACAAACGGTATCCGCCAGTCGAGAGCAGATGACTAGGTTGGAGGATAGAACAGAAATGAGGCCGATTCAATGTGTCGGCCTAGCCAAGTAAACTCAGGATGCAGGAATGTACAGAAACATTGGCGCTGCCAGCTGTATTGCGTAGCTGCACAACATTTGTGTGCCAACAACAATCTACCGTAGCCGTGTGGCCGTGCGTGACGTCAGCGGCGCTCGTTTTTAAAATTCTTATAATACGCTGCCGAACCCAGTACGGCACACCCTCACCCCAAAAGGACAACATGGTTGACCCAAAACAAACAAGTCCTCAAGCACGACTGCTGCGGGAAAACCAGGAAATCTCAGATTCTAAAACGCTCTTGGTGAGTTCAGTAATACAGGAAAACGAAAAAACAGAAGGAAGAGGTGTGAGTCAGTGAATGTGTGTCTGAAAGAGAAGGTGTAAGTGTGAGTCCTGCATGCTCGCCTGGCCCTGGTCCGCATGCAGATAGAAGAGACAGGAAAGAACAGGAGAAAGAGAAGAATCGCCGGCCGGCTCTGAGTACTGACCACCAAGGCCTCCCAAATCTAATAACTGAGATCCAGGAACCCAAATAGTGTTCCCCCCCTTTTTATAGGACAAACTGTCATCCCTAACTCATGCCCTATGGCAAAACTTTAGCTTTGAAATGTGAGTGGTTACTCTTTCAACATCCCCTCCGGGATCACCCAATTTCACTGTGACGGGCGACACAAACCGAAGAATGCGGTATGGTCCCGACCAACGATAACATAGTTTAGCGGCCCTCCTATCTATGGCTGAGCTGATCGGATGGCTCTGACAGTAGACCAAGTCGCCAATCTTAAGTGGGTTCGGAGTTCGCCCCTGATTGTAGCGACTACGGACGCGTTCGTGCGCACGAAGCAAATTCCTCCGGACCTCCCGCCATCTGTCCACAGTCGTGACCTTCGGATCGTTAGGTAGAAGATCCTCAATGTGCCACAAATTGTCCAACGGTAAACTTGGCGAGAAACCAAACATGACTTCAAAGGGTACGGTCTTGTGACTCTCGTGTAGGGCCGTGTTAAATGCCAATTGCAACCACTTCAAATTAAGGTCCCAACAATCCTGTTGTTCAGCATGGTAGGCGATGAGAGCTGAACGGAGATTCCGGTTAAATCTCTCCGCGTGGGACGGTTGAGGGTAGTACGGGGAAGTGGTCACATGCTTGATGCCGTTAGCGAAACACATTCGCCGGAAATCTTTCGAAATGAACTGTGGTCCATTGTCAGAGACAATGGTGGACGGAAAACCGAAATGCTGAAAGACATGGGACTGTAGCATAAGGATGGTTGAGCGAGTGTTTGCCTGTCGTAAGGGCAGTAGCCAGACAAACTTGGAAAAAGCATCCACACAAACAAGTAGGTAAGCGTTACCCGACTTGCTACGAGGGAAAGGTCCCACGTAGTCTATGAATAACTTCTCCATTGGTTTGCTCGCCACATCAGATGACAATAGACCCAATTTAGTGTTTTGAGCAGGCTTACTCAAGCCACAGAGATGACATGCCTTCACACGAGCCGCGATGTCCCTGTCCATGCCCTTCCAGATGAAATGCCTCCTACTACTGGAAATGGTCTTCGAAATTCCCTTATGGCCACCTATTGGGGAATCATGATAGTAACTGAAGACCATTGGCACGAGTTTGCTAGGCAGCACAACCTTCGGGGCACGTCCTTTTTGTTCTCGGCAGCACAGGACGCCCTTGGACAGAAAATATGGAACCTGCACGTTACCCTCTTTTAGGTGTTGGATGATAGGACCCAACTCTTCATCATTTAACTGATGGGGCAACACATCAGTAAAAGCCAAAGGAAAATCCAGCAGAACGGAACAGGGTTGCTCAGAGTTGGCTTCGCTGGGTTGTGAGAACATACGTGACAAGGCGTCTGCAACAACATTTTGTGTTCCCCGGATGTGTTGCACTTTGAATTTAAAGGATGAGATCTTGACCACCCAACGCCCTATTTTACCCAGCTGCCGGGGATGAGCAAGAAGCCAGGAGAGAGCCTGATTATCGGTCTCCAACAGGAACTCAGCGTGTTCCAAGAAACGCCTGAACTTATCTAGATCGTACACGACAGCAAGACACTCTAGTTCATACACTGAAGACTTCCTTTCTTGTTGGGTCAAGGTTCGGGATATAAATGCCACCGGCTGCCTAGCACCATCGACTTCCTGGGACAGAACCGCCACGAGCGCAACAGAACTCGCGTCCGTTTGCAAAATAAATTTTTTTGGAAAATCAGGCATCCTCAACACAGGGGGGGAGACGATCGCCTCCTTGAGGGTATCAAAGGCCCGCTGTTGCCTCTCTCCCCACACAAATTTGGTACCCTTCTTTCTGAGTTCGTTTAAAGGTACAGCAATCTCCGCGGCATTAGGGATACGATAAAAATTGACCATGCCAACGAATCTGCAACACCTTTCGCATCCCTAGGGGGAGGAAAATCTCGGATGCCTTGTGTCCTCTCCGGGTCGACCGTCACACCCCCATATGAGACGAGATGCCCCAAAAACGAAATACTCTTTTGTGCAAATTTGACTTTGTCTGGATTGATAGTGAGGCCAGCACTCCTCAATCGGCACATCACCTCTCTCAGGTGACCCAGATGCTCCTCGAACGTTTTGCTATAGACTAAGAGGTCATCAAGATAATTGAAAATGAATTTAAATTTCACATCATGGAATACAGTGTCGAGTAGTCGCGTGAGGGTTTGAGCCCCCACGGCCAGACCCATGGGTACTCTAGTATATTGATAAAGATTCCATGGCACACAGAATGCCGTATAAGGGCGGCTTTCCTTAGACAGGGGAATCTGATGATAAGCGGCATTGAGGTCAAAAATGGTGAAGTACCTGGCCCCACTAAACCAATCGAAAGCGGAATGTAAATCGGGAAGAGGAACTGAATCCACCTCAATATTAGCATTTAGTTTGCGATAGTCTATGACCATACGCTGTTTACCCCCAGGCTTGGGAACCAGAAATGCTGGACTTGCATAACTAGAGTTGGAAGGTTCAATGACCCCTTGTTTAAGCAACTCTTGAACCTTCTCTCTAAGAACATCCATCTTTGGAGGAGCAAATTTGTATGGGTGTGAACGTACTACAGCGGAGTCCGTCAAACGGATCTTCTACTCCAAAAGATGTGTGAGCCCCAAGTTGGCAGTTAATACAGTGGGGAACTGCTCACACAAATGATCCAAAGCATGCTTCTGGGACGGAGTGAGATGGTCTCTTTCTGAATCGGGACACACAACCTCTTGGATACCTCCCTTGGCTCCCTGGTACCCAAGGAAAGGAATTACAACCTCTCGATTGAATTTAAAATAACAGTGGTGCCCTTGTATGTCTAAAACGAGACCACTCTTGGAGATGAAATCGGCACCCACAATGCAGTCGACTCCCAGAGCCGGAGAAACCAAAAATCGCCACACCCATGAAAAACACTCGATTTTAATACTTAGGGAAACCACCCGGGAGATGGGCAGAATTTCCCGCGATGCAGTCCAGCATACCACGGAAGACCGATCCGACCCTAATAGTAAGCCCTGTTGTTCAAGGTCCTCGCATACTCTAGATGAAATTATGGATCGGGCTGATCCAGAGTCAACCAATGCTCTGAGCTGACCCTTTTTCAACTCGATCGACAGGAAGGGGCATACTGAACTGTAGTTGGGGACAGTTCGCAGGACCTTGGAGCCAGATGATCCGGGATTTACTACCCGCCTGGGGTTAAGTGAAACCGGAACCGAACGGCCTAACGGGGAAGACCACTCCCTACTTATCTTCCCCGAGAGCTTACGTTTTTTGGAAAGTTACCATTTCGGGAAGTCCCTTGACGCCGTCTAGCATCGTGACAATAGCGCGCAACGTGACCGGATCTATGACACCTAGAACAGAATAATTCTCGTACCTCACAGCTCTGAACCGGCGCAGGCCGAGGACCCCAAGACCCGGGCTGCCCGACTCGTCGCTCTAAATCAGGGCGATCTGAACGCCTCCTAGCCTCGTGGGCTCTAATATCGTCATTACCCCGTATAGTGGTTGACTCGGCGCACAGCCGGTCCAAATCAATAAAACTTTGGGGACGGACAGCGAATGTCAAACGTGACCGTTCCTCCGGCGTCACGCCCTCCAAAATAGTGTGAATAACTTCAGACTCAGACAACCCCAGCCTCAGGATCCGGGCCGCGTCCTTAACACTGGAAATGAAATGAGCAAGGGACTCTCCGCTTGCTTGAACTCTATAAAAATGTTTATGTCTTAACCGGTCGTGTAACCTTCCCGGTACGAAAGCGTCCAGGACTTCCCGATGGAAATGGTCAATGCCACCGCCATCCCTAAGGGTACTTGTCACGCGCTCAGCCATAGATCCTCGACAGTACGGGTAAATGAGCTCAAGCAAAGTCCGCTCCGACAGCCCAGGGAAATCGGCCAACTGAAAAAATATGCGCAAGAATCTCAAAAGCGCCTCGGGATCCAGACCATCGACAACTGGGAGACGCTGAATGACATCCGACAGTGGGTTAGGGAGCTTGTGATAGCTCGCTGTAGCCATATCCGAAAAGGCAGGAACATGGGCAGGGGGTTCCACCCTGGCTGCCGTCTCAACAGAAGATGAAGAAGAACCGGAATTCGCATCCACGTGGCGACGCTGGCCGAGAGAAAACTCCCGCAATGCCATCGCCACTTGCTCCCTAAGAGTGACAACATTTTTCTCTAATTCCGAGGTGGTAGCCTGTGATTCAGCATTCTGTAAACGGCATAGAACATGTTGTAAACGTTGGCGTACCCTCTGTCTAGCCGTAGAGGTGGGTGCCGCCGACTGCAGGCCTTCGGCAAAATTGCGCAGTTCTGAAAATTTTTCCGAGCACAGCTCCACCTCGGCTGTGACATCCGTAAGTAATACTCTCCCACTCGGTGCCTCACCGGAGGCAAGAGCCTCGCGGAGTTGCTTCCTTAATGAAACAACAGTCTCGTGCGGCTTCCGTCCCCGGAACCGTACCTCCCACTCGAGCTCATCTTTGACAAACAAGTCCACATTCACAGAAATGGACATGACCGCGCAATCCACACACACACACCACGTAAAAGCAATAATTAAAGAGAACGACAGGAAAAACTTGATCATACAAGCGGCTCCAGAATGCTCTAGCGATACGACGAGATGGGTGTCATAAAAGCAGAGGAACAGCCATACAAAATGCCCAGAAGAGAACACGACACAAAACAACCAAACTAACTCACTACATACCATCCACCAAGTACACATAAAATTCGATATAATCGAAAATATAAACTATCACATCCATGCCCTTGGTCGGACCATAACCGCATTCAAAATACATGGTACTGCAACGCAACGCCCTCAATAAACAATTACCATATAACGGGGTGCTAGAAAACACGTAGTCTAATCCAGGAGACAAATCACAATCAAAATCGACAAGTACTGACGGCCCTCATCACGTCCAGAATCTGGTTGAGCTCCAGGGTATGTGCAAGTGAAATCAACCAGCACACATTCATAAAAAAAATCAATCACATTCCTATAACCCCTTTTTCAAAATTCATCTCACACTCAACATCACAAAATAATCACTTAAACACTAACACATATTAAATTATTTTAAACTTCATCAACCCCTTATTCATTTTATAAAATGTGCTATTTTTTTTTGGTTATTCTTTCTATTAATTCGTTATACTACCATTAAGTTTTCTTGCAACACTTGGATTCTAATTAAAAATAATTTGAAATAATTTGCAAGTCCTAACACCAGCTGACATGTCTGTAGCCACACCAAGTTTCATTTAAGGAAATAACTGTAAGTCCCCAGATTCTAAAATTTCTCAAGTTCCAAAGAAAAGAAAAATAAGGCAGAAATACTACCTACCTAGAATCATAACCACGCTCTGATCTAACATTTGAAACCCCCCTTTTATTTTTCTAAGTTTTTGTAATTTTTTTTTTTGAATTTTTGTTTATTTAATTTTATTATTTTTTTTTTTTTGTAAAAGGGGAGAGACATCATATTTAGAACTAGGTGAAAAAAAAACCTAGAGGAAGCAAAAGTGTGCAAGGCCCAAATACAATTACAGGCATGTCCCCCCAGGTGAATGACAGGACTTGCAAATGAAAAACTCTTTTAACCAACAAGCGTGTGCTTTATTCAACCTGCAAGATGTTACATAAATGACAAGTTCTTGATTGTGTGAGCACACCATTAAAGGCAGAATTATATATATATGTATATCAATTAATTCATGATGTCACAAAGTAAGTGAATTTGATTAACCTAATTGCAAAATTTCTGCCTGATTATGTATGAGTCAAAGTTAGTAATAATCTCATTCATAAAAGCAATACTGATCCATAAGTGTTGTATAGTATCAAATAGGCTAGCCTGTTGTCTCAGTAAGCACATTTATGGTTTTTCTCCTTTTTAAATCCGTTACATATTCCCCCAGCAAAATATAGTAAAATTACACACACAAACACATATACGACATGAATAACAAAACATCCCTCATTTCAACACTAACCTCCTCATAAACCCATTCCAACTACAGTAAATGAATGCACCCTAATATGTATAGATATGTACAAATATAAATGACAGCGTAAACTGAATATCTCAGCTCCTAAGCATAGATTTGCCTTGGTAGTTCACACCAGAGAATGTAAGTGACCGCCCCGAAACTCAACCAGCTAAACGACCCTGACTTTAATCATTAAGCGCTAAGTATGTGTGTGAAAGAAAATAGTTTCTCATCTAAAGCATCAGACAGCCCCCGTTACGTTATTAAAACTCAGCCATGACCAGATGACATGATAGCACAAGATAATTAACTCCCTAATGGTCTTAATTAGATGAAAAGTTAGATCTTACAGCAAACTGCGGATGTGTGTGTATGTGTGTAATTTCTTACACATTATACAGTTATAAGATACTTCATTAGGTGTACTGCGGTAATGTTCACACATGCAATAACATAATTGAACATGACAGTTTGTGCTAGAGTATAACTTCACGAGTGAGCTTCTGGCGGCTTCTGTGCATTCACCATGTTGTAGAGAGAGAGAGAGAAATAGATAATCAGAATTTTCCCACCTGGATTGTCCGGTGTACTTAGTCCGTATAGGCGCGGATCAGTGATGTCACAGTCGTGTCACAAGTCCCGGGTGCAGCTTAGCGTTGGAAGAGTCCTAAGTTGTCCTCGACTGACGGCATCGTGGCTATAAGATCGTCTCTGCCATTAGGGTGGACAGATGTACGTCCACCCGACACCCATCTCGCCCTTGTTGGAGCACCTGGACATACAATAGGTGTCATAAAGAAAATACGCCACATAGGCCGTCCACATTAACTTCCAACACTAACTTTACACATCAACATGTGAATTGATGTACACACATCGCCACTAATTCATATTAAACAGTATTAAGCTGCTCAGCTGTGACTTATTTCACTTATGTACCAACTACCTTTTAAGTATTTCGTTGAAATATGACAATTAATTATTACGCATTTCATAACTGTTAATAACACCAAACACAGCTGAGTGCGAGATGCTTTAGTATTTTCTTTATTGAAGTCAATTTAGCCCACAACATTTACACTCATATCAATTTAATTTGGTAATCGCGTTAACGCACACATCGAAAACTGCTCTACACACACACACAAGTATAAATTTATAATAGAGGCTGAAACGTAAAATATATTTGGGGTTAGAATATTTTCAAAACCCGCTGACTTGTACATACCTGGAGCTACACTTTATCTAGCCAACCATAGTGATAGCCGAGGAAGTCCAGAACAAACGGTATCCGCCAGTCGAGAGCAGATGACTAGGTTGGAGGACAGAACAGAAATGAGGCCGATTCAATGTGTCGGCCTAGCCAAGTAAACTCAGGATGCAGGAATGTACAGAAACATTGGCGCTGCCAGCTGTATTGCGTAGCTGCACAACATTTGTGTGCCAACAACAATCTACCGTAGCCGTGTGGCCGTGCGTGACGTCAGCGGCGCTCGTTTTTAAAATTCTTATAATACGCTGCCGAACCCAGTACGGCACAGTGTTGCATCATCATGTGTCAGTTGAGAGACTGCAGTTGACTGGGAACTTTGTTGTTACTGTGAACGTTGTGACTGCGTTTTATTACTTAACAACATGGCTTCGGCAAACATTGAATTCGACCAGCAGCAGCAGCAGCTATCGCAACCGATACACCGCGACGTGTAATTAGGTCTAACGTACCCGTTGTCGCACAGACGATACGTAACAGCCGGTGTGTTCGAAGAACGCGGACACGATGTGTGAGTTTCGTTTACAAACGGTGCTCGTCTGCAACGCGTGCTATTCGATTTCACCAATTGGAACTTGTTGATTTTCTTACAGGAACGAATTACCGACGGTCTTCGATATCCCAGTTCGTCTGACGTTAAGTTAGTTTTGTTTCAGGACAAGGACAAAGGAGGCGAAGACGACAGAATTAAAAGTGTTTACATGAAACACGGATGTGTACATTTGAAAGACAAAGAGAACAATTCGATCGTAATGAACGTAAGCGAGGGTCGTGTTTTGTTCGGTTAATACCGATAGTTAAAAAGTACGTAGCTCTTTTGTTTTACGAACAAGAGAATATTAAACTGTACATTGATCTCGTAGTATCGAGTGCGGGAGGACAGTACGTGTGCCCACCGGACGTGTTTTGCGATATCGTGATGTATGACCGTTTGTACGATGAACTTGTTATGTACGGGAAAGCGAAACTGGTGATACCGGATAATACCGTAGTCGAGCTGATACGAAACCTTGAACAGGATGAAGAATGTTGAAGAAAAAAAACAAAAATGGCGGATTGAATATAAAACATCTACGCGTTAACGTAGTAAAAGTGACGAAAGTATTCTCTGAACATTCGTAGGAAAAGGTTGTGCTTTATGTATCCAGATTTTTCATCACTTTTTAAAACTGTTTCTATTTCAACTTGGTGAGTTTATTTTTACACAGCGAGTTGCCTACAAGTGAATACTAGTGCAGTGTAGTGCGCGGCCGTTTTTGTGTTCGTGTGCTGTGCGGCTTCTGGTGTTTACGTGTGTCAGTGCCTGTTAGTTTGAATCAGTGCTGGTGAGATCACCCTCTTCTAACCACGTTTGGCGTCCATTTCAGGTTTCCGAAATGGCGTCAACTACTCCCGATATTCCTTTGCCGGAACCGTTAACTCTCTCTTGGGTGCTTGGAGTTCCGCTCCTCACTCTACCCCTCTCCCCCGCGATAAGCTCAGTGATAGTGGCAGTGACAGTGATATTTCCGACGTTCCAATGGGAAAAGAAGAGCAGATCGGGAGTTGAAGAGTTTTCGCTTGTGAGCGGCAACGAAAGCTGGCTGCCGCCAGTCAGTCTCCCACCTCACCAACCCATGTCGCTGATCATGGTAACTGCGGCATGCAGTCTGCAAATCTTGCTGCTTCTTCCAGTAAGCCTGACCCTACTACCCTCAAGTTTCCTCCTATTATCATCCCTGATAATAGGAATTATGCCCAAATTCTTACTGCTCTCCGTTCTGCCCTTCCTTCGACGTCCGTGAAAGCGAAATACTCAGGCAAATCGTTGAAGCTGACTTCCGCGCTGTTCAGCACTTTCTGTCAGCGCGAACATTTCGTTCCACACCTTTGCTTTCCCTGTGGAGCGTGAGGCGAAAATTGTTATTCAGGGGATACCCTGCTACACCTCCTCCGAAACTATCGTGCAGGAGCTGACTACTCTTGGCTATTCGCTAACAGCTGTGTCGGTTTTGCACGCTGGTAAGGGGGACAACAAGCACCCAGTTAATTCTTTCCTTGTCAAGTTGTTGAAGACCGGAAATTTTGAAGAGGTCTATGGCCTCCAAACCCTCCTTCACTTCCGGGTGACTGTCCGATCATTTGACCCGCGCCCAGGCCCTGCTCAGTGTTTCAACTCTCAGGGCTTCGGGAACTCTTCCCTTTTCTATCACGCGCCCCCACGTTGCGTGCGGTGTGAGGACATTCCCCGTGGCTGTGATAAGCCTCGTGTGCCGGGTTTTACCCCATACTGTTGGAACTGCAAGGGCGCGCATCCGGCTAGTTACCGGGGTTGAATCAAATACATCGAGGCTGAAAGACAGCAGCGATATGCGCGCCGTGGCGCGCAGCGTCGTGCAGCTGGCCCTACCTCTAATCGGCAAGAGGCCTTCCCCCCTCTCTTCGGTACATCACTCTCTTCGGGAGTCCCGCCTGCAGGCGTCGCTCCGGCGGCGCCTGTGACAGCTCCACTACCGGCGCCTGCCGGAGCGCCCGGCCCTTACTATGCAGCTATAGCTGCCAAGCTATCATTGTCAACTATTTCTGCCCGCAAGGGTACCACAAAGCGCACTCGTCGCCGGGCTCCCGGCCGACGTAATCAGCAGGCTCGACCTACCCAACCTCAGCGGGACTCTCCCGCCCCTGTCATCGCCCAAACTCCGAGTGAGCAGATCACAGTCCAGTTCGCTAGTCCTGCGCCATCTGTAGTCCTGGCCGAAGTTTCTCAGGAACGTCCGCGCGGATCGCGGGGACTTTCTCGGGCTCATGCGGACCCCCTGACGTCTTGGGCCACTACACTAGTAGAATGCATCAGGTCTGCTTCTGATAAATCAACTGTGGTAATGTTAGTTTTCCAATCCCTTTCTGCTCTCTTCCCTCTCCTCCCCCTTAACGGCTAGATCCCTGCGGATCGTCGCTTGGAACGGCGATGGTGTTTCCTCTCGTCGACCAGAGCTGGCGGCTTTCGTCGTGGAGTACGACGCCGATCTCGTGCTTCTCTCCGAAACCTTCCTACCATCGATTCTCGCTACCTGCCTACACTTGTTATCGTCAGGATCGTCCCCTACAGCCGCGCCATCCCCCGTCTGGGTACAGGGCGATTCTGGTCCACAGGCGGATATTCCATAGGCCACTACCCCCTCACTACTCGACTTCATAGAAGATTGTGCGGTGGCGAAGGACGCCGGTGAGTCGGTGTTGTGCATTGTTTCCGCGTATCTCCGGCCTCGCCTGCGCCCGCCACCCCCGCCTGAGGAGTGGAACGCCCTCCTCGATCATCTAATCTCGACGATTGCAGCCCTTGACTTCAACGCCAAACATCCTTCATGGAATAGTAGGGTTACCAACGCCTACGGCAATTCTCTCCGCCGGTTCGTCCTAGACGACCCGGAATCGCACGTCATCGGCCCTGATGATCCTACCCACTACTCCTATGCGGGTCATTGACCGGACGTTCTTGATGTAGTTGTAGTCAGGAACGTGGCCCATAACATCCAGGTCTCGTCTGTGTCAGACTTCTTGTCTGATCACAATTGGCTGTTAATAACTGTTCGAGATGTGTCAGCTTCACCCCGACCTCCCGCTGGTCCTAGGAGGGTCATCTGGCGCTCCTATCGTGACGAGCTCTCTCGAAGGTTACCATCTGTCCCAGCGAACCCGATCGCCACTCGTGACGATCTGGATCTCCCTGCCATTCATCTTCAGGATTTGGTCCAGTCTATCATGGATCGACACACATACAACGATGAGGTGAACAATCGCAAATGGACCCTTCCTCCGGAAGCTATCCACGCCATCTGGCTTCGGTGCAAGCTCCGCCGCAGATGGCAACGCACCCGAGATCCCGCCGTCAAACGGGGTTTTCAGGCCCAGTCTCTTTACGTCCAGCAGCTTCTGCGGGACGTAAACTCTAATCAGTGGGACTCATATTTTGAGTGCCTTGAAGTTGACCACGCCTCCGTCTGGAGAGCAACGAGTCGCCTTACCCGCGAGAAGCGTACTCGCAACCCGTTCGATACCCCGAACGGCATAGTTTCTTCATCGGAAGGCAATGCTAAGGTCTTCGCCGACTGCATTGAGACTCAATTCACCGTTCATAGAGGCGTCTCGAACCCTACCCACTCGGTAGTGGTTCGGAACTTCCTATCTGGTTATTTTTTCCGCCCTCCACTTGATCCTCCCGCTCTCTTCGACAGGGACGAACTAGTTTCGTCTATCTGTCGTCTGAACCGTCGTCTGAACCGTCGTCGCGCCCCTGGTCCTGATTCGATCGGGGCCGCAGCTTTGCAGTATCTCCCGGCCTCAGGCGTTGAAATGGTTTTGGATCTGTTCAACTCTTGTCTCCGGCTGCACTACTTCCCCTGCCTGTGGAAAAATTCCTACATCTGCATGATTCCCAAGCCCGGAAAGCCTAGAATGTTTGCAGACAGCTATCGTCCCATATCGTTGCTGCCAGTCATCTCAAAGGTGTTTGAGTGTCTCCTACTAGCCCGCTGTTGGATAATTTTATTCGGAGCGAACAGTTCGGGTTCCGTAGAGAGCACTCGTCAACTTTACATCTCGTCCGAGTTGTCACAGCATTGTCCGACGCTGCCAACAAGAAAGAGTCTACGGGCGCTGTCTTGTTGGACGTGAGCAAGGCCTTCGACAGAGTCTGGCACGAACGCCTTCTCTATAAACTCGCTTACTCCCCCGTACCAACCTCCATTGTGCATTTCTTGCAGTCCTACCTCAGCGATCGCACCTTCATTTTTAGCGTCGAAGGGTCCTGTTCATCAGTTCTACCCGTCGTCGCTGGCGTTCCGCAGGAATCTGTCCTCGGCCCCATTCTGTACCTAGTGTACACAAACGACCTGCCTGTTATTCCTGTAGTCACGTTATCTTTATTCGCTGACGATGCAATGTATCGCTGCAGCTCCCTGTCCCCGCGTTTTGCGAGTACAAAGCTTGAGCGTCAGTTGAATCTGCTTCCGGACTGGTTACGGAAGTGGCGGGTGATGATCAGCACGGAGAAATCCGAGGCGATCTGCTTCACCCGTAAGTCCACTTCCCGGTGCCTGTCCCTCTCCCTAGAAGGGAGGGCTATCGTTTGGCAGAAGTCGGTGAAGTATTTAGGCGTTCGGCTTGACCGGCCCCTTAGTTTCAACACCCACGTGACTGATACCCTCAATATAGCTCGAGGCGTCCGAGCCAAAATATTCCCCATGCTCTCGTGCCGCAACCGCCTGGCTTTGCGCACTAAAGTAACCATTTATCTCTTGTGTCTCCGGTCAGTGTTGACCTATGTTGCTCCCGCATGGCGGTCGCTTTCGTCGACCACTAACAAGTGTAGGCTGGAAGCCTTTCAGTCCCGTACCCTCCGATCCTTGTCGGGGTCTCCATGGTTTGTGAGGAATAAAGTTATATGTGGAGAACTTCGAGTTCCTACCATCGCCGATTTTGTCCGGTCGCTTGCCGAAACTCTCTTTGCTTCTGCAGTGACCTCGTCCTTCCCTTACTTACTTACCATTAGCACGTGAGCACCACCTCCCCCTATACGAGTCGAACGCCCTCGGGTGATTTTAGTCGACCCCCCTTAATTCTGTTTGCTGCAATTTACGTTCCCCAACAACTTGGCTTCCTTGTTACCTTACTTTTAAGTCTTCTGCCTCCCCAAGTTTGTTGACACACTGCTTGCCGCTGTTACCGTTTGCCACCGACACGGAAGTTCCCTGCCTCGCGGGGAACGACCGGCGCCACAAGGCGCCTGCCTACCGGGCCGGGCGCGTGTGGCATCCGCCGTTCGCCCCGTCACCGGTGGCAGTGTTACCTTGACCCGGTACCTATATAAAATAAAGATGTTTGAAAAATTTCCGCCGCCTTCTCATTTAACTGGTTGGCGTGTCCCTCCTGATTTTTAGGCCACCTGTCTTGTGAAAGTCCAGCATTGTTTTCATCTGACAGTCATCGGTCACGTCCCGGAAGCTGTAATCCACCTATGGGTGCAAAGACGCCCCACTACATAATGCAATGCAATGGAACGTAGTAACACTACTCGTCATGTGGCCGCAAGGAGAAGACGAGGACGTTCGAACCGCTGTCGTCTAGTTTCAAGCGTTCCGCGGTATGCAGAACGAGTACGTTGTCAAGGAGTTTGCCGCGGTAGACCTGTCTACACGATGTTTTACGGTCGCGTTTTCCGCGCCTCCTTACAAACTATTGCGTCTCACCGCGAAGGCGATAAGAACCAACGAATGTTTGGAACGGCGCTATCACCGGTTGAGATGGGACGACGGTTACATTCCGTACACGGACGTGTCGCGTACGATCGCGCAAATCTGTTCGAATTTCACCGCGATCTACACTAAAGTGTATGAGAAAGCCGCTTTTTTCGCGCCTACCACCGCAACGTTATCGACCTCAACGAAATGAACGCGCCGATGGCGGGCGACCGGTTAACGAGCTCGTTACAGTGCCCTATCGTGCAACATCGAAACAACGACGACGACAGCGGCGAAACGTTCACCAGGTGCGCGCTGCGTAGAGCGTTCTTCTACAGCGAGTGGTTGGTAAACGCGAGAAAACAATGTGCTTTAAACAATATATTTTAATATGTGTTTGTTTGTGGGACTTTACACTACACAACGCTATGTCGCTTCTTATAAGTATGTGTACAGTAGTTAAGTATATACGTTTGTGTATCGGGCAGGGTATCGAGGTGGGTTGTCTGAGTTTGTTCACGTTATGTGAGAGAGATATGATCGAGTGTAACCGGTTACGTCACTGTCGCGGTAGAGATACTCATAAACGTAGTCGAGTTGTCTGAGACGAGTCACTGGCACGGTGGAAACACCTGTAAACTCGCCTCGATTTAACAGAATCTTTGTGTGTTTGTGTGTGTGCGTGTGTGTGTGTGTGTGTGTGCGTGCGTGCGTGCGTGTGTGATACGTGAAAAAGTCACTTCTCGATATTAAAACCGTATACCGAACTATTAGTTTAAGTGAAAAAAATTTTTTGTTTAAATAGCCTAAGTCAGCATTGTGTAGCGTACGTTTGATGTTTTACCTAACACTGTACACGTTAACCGTTCTGAGCGCTTAGCGTGTTAGGTGTTAGGTAACGCTGGAGTAGGTCTGTTTCATTCGATCCTGAAACGGGGAAACCACGTAAAAAAATTACAATAATTTATGTCAGTGTATTTCCCAATACTCGACCGGCTACAGGAAAAGTATTGTTACAACTGTTGCATCATATCACTGTGAAATAGTATGGCGCAATTCAATCGATAGAATTGTTCTATCATATCACCGTGAAACAGTAAAGTGCAATACGTGTTGACAGGATGTTGTGCACTAGTTACACGCAATAATAGAACGGGGGGGGGATTGTCCGCCTATATAAACGGGGCTCGTTAGCTATACCGTTCAGTCTTGTGTCAACAGTCGCAAGCAAGGCTTCGTCCCGAGCTCGAGCCCAAACCACGTCCGAGACCGATATGTCCGAGACCGGGACCGAGATGACCGAGACCGAGACCGAGACCAAAATGACCGAGACGGAGACCCGACAAATGTTAGAGGGGCTCCTGAAACAGGAAGGTCAGCTGATCGTGAAATGACGTCACGAAGAGCTGATCGTGACGTCACACTTCCTGTTTCAGGGGCCCCCCAACATACTACTTGTATAAAAATTTGTATTTCCATGGCGTTCCAAAATTGTAAGGAGATAATACTTAGTTTATTAAATATAGAGCAAAAAAAGAATTATTATTTTTATAATTTGAGGAATACGGGTCACTATTACCTTAAATGCGGATATACACTTACGGCTACATATGACACAAAATATGTTACACCGTATACCACACACGTTAAACACACGATATTTACGACATATTGGTTGGATAAGGCGGATGAAGTGCGTTTTATATTCAAACATATCAATCTCAAACAATGTTGGGGTACAATTAGGCGGTTCAGAGTCATCACAGTTACCACTTGGATTTTATATTGTTATACGCTGCACATATTTGCTTGCATTCTGAGGGAAAAGGGTGCTCGCCTCTAAATGGCGTCACGTGTTCTACACCGCACTATAATACAAAGAGACTTGAAGCAAAATCACTCACCTTGTAAACGTTTCAATACTGATAAAATTATAAGCCATTTGAACCATATTTACAGAATTATATAGAAGATACGAAGACGTAGACGCTAATTAACTACGGTTTTTCAAATCATTACAATAATAAACCGACGTTCAATTCGAATTTCAAGTCCAATATTTGAACGCTATATTAGACTTAACGTAAGTTTTATTTATACTTTGTCGCAACGAAAAATGCGTCCGATGACTGCTTTTTGTGATATTACAGACCACACAAACAATTGTAGAGGATGCTAATGAAATATTTTTATATTTAATTAAAAATATAAAACCTTCCGTAAACCCATTCTCTATGTTAACATATCCGGATATATATGAAATATCGTTATGGAGAACCATACATTACTTCCATGTTCTAAGATCTACATTTCAATTCATTTTTGAAATGAAATATTTCCATAGTAACTACTTCTTTCTTCAGCCTTAACCACAGTACTGTGGTCACTAACGTATACCACCTCATGTTAGCGCACTCGATTTTCAATAATGATGGCCGCCGATGGCACTGCCGAAACGTCTGGTTTTGCAGAAAACATTGGACCACGGCCGAATAGCCCGGGAAGAGATTTTAACAACAAACTACTTCTTTGTAGCCAATAACTTAGTACACATGTAAAAAATTATCTCCTCCCCCTTCAACTATCACTTTCATTTATAGAAAACTACTCCCTCCCCCAACAACTACCCTTTTTATTCATGAATATTTCATCTAGCTTTCTACAGAGGATTATTATGACCTTCTTTTCAGGATACCTTTTTTATCAAATTTAATTACTTTACTCTTGTTAAAACATAAAATGTTGCAGGTAAACTACCCCTTCGCGTTAATCGATCGTCACCAAAATCAACGGGCCTTGAGTCATCTATAATTCAGGGATATATGCAAAATATATTTTGATTCTATTTGAATTTGCGGCAGTTATCGTTCGCCATAGAAAACAAGAAGCAGAGCTAGATATGGCAACAAAACATCAAATAAGTGGATGCTTGAGTTCTGAAGAAATGACGTATCAGCTAAAATGGTACCCCCATGTCAGGTGGGTAAAGACTATCCTCAACCTTCATGAAGAAGGGCTGTACTTTTAGATAAAATATTTGTAGGTCGAACGAAGAGCTAACCAAAGGGAGCTGTGACATGATTCCAGTAATGAAATTGGACTCTCGCTGCGAGTTATCGGCAGAAGATGAACGATGTCTATAGTGTTACCAAAGTCTTTACTGTCAATACTATAATAGTCATTTTTCTTTTTTAAATCGAGTTTCTCTTTCTTTCCATTCGTCTTCTGATTTCCTGAACGACGATTCTGTTCACCCGTACAATTATAAATTTCTCAGCAAAACATTTCTTTCTTAATACGTTTATGTCTTCTGTTTAACACCCACCATTCTGATCCATGCCATAATGCTATATTCCACACAGGCTAGTAAATAACTAGCCATCAGGGAGGTCAAAATATTTTCCTGGAGGGGCAAACAATTTTCCAGAGGAGAAAAATATTTATATATTTTTGATACATACACACATGCACATATTAGCTTGTAATCCTTATATCACAATAGAAATAAGTACACAGATTGTATTAATTTATTAAAACATTAAATTATTATTGTTTCAAAATATGCATAAAATTAATAGCTTGTAAAAGTTAATGTTTGATCTCCATTAAATAGTGCTCAAGTTTCCAAAGTTTTAATATTATGATGTCCGTAATCAAAAGATCAGAACAGGTTTTAGTGTGCATGAGTGTACACCGTGAACAAAAATTTTCAACATTCCCTATAAAGCGTTGCTCAAAGTGTAAAGCTGCGAGTCTACAGTGTACGTTTCACAGAACAAACACGCGGAAAAGAAGGAGCACTCTGAAGGGTCTCATGGACCCTGAGCATCTTGCAAAAGGTTCATTCTCTAAAGACGAAAAGTCTGTCTATGAACCGTTCCTTTGTTAACAAGTGCAGTTACACTGGTCAGCGATCCACAGGAAGCAAATTGCTGTCCACGCTGGACACCTTTTCGGCTTGCAAGCGTTGTGTTGGTGTGGGTTTCGGCACTTTCCATTTAAAAAGCGTGCAAACATAAGACAATAAACATGAGTGAGGCCAGAAATAACGTGAATTTTGTGTGTGTGTGTGCCGCCTGCCTTTTTATTGCGGTATTCACAATATTAAAACTTTGGAAACGTAAACATTACATAATTGAGATATGCTTGCCTGCCAGGAACTATATATTTACCCTCATACATGATTTAAATTAAAATGAAAAAATTATAATTTTATTGCCTGGCAACAAAATGATTTTATTTTTAACAATTACCATTGTTTGAAAAAGTTAAAATGTATTTTCAAGTACAGTAGTTTACTCTTGTTAAAACGTAAAATGTTGCTGGTAAACTACCCCTTCCCCATAACCGATCTTCACCAAAATCAATAAGCCTTGAGTCCTCTACAACTCACGCAGGTATGCAAAAAATTATTTGATTCTGTTTCAATTTGCGGCAGTTATCGTTTGCCATAGAAAAATTCTACACAAAGACACACAGACTCACGGACACACAGACACAGACACGACTTTTCTTCATGTTTTGTCACTAACGTATACCAGCTCACGTTAGCGTACTCGATTTTTACTGATGATGACAATCGATAGCACTGCCGAAACGTCTGGTTTTGTAGAAAACGTTGGACCACGCCGAACAGCCCGGGAAGGAATTTTAACAAAAAACTACTTCTTTGTTGCCGATAACGTAGTACACATCACATATAAATAAAATAAAAATTATCCCCTCCCTCTTCAACTATTATTTTCATTTATAGAAAATTACCCTCAACCCCTTCAACTAGCCTCTTCATTTATAGATATTTCATCTACGTTTCTACAGTGGATTATTATGATCTTCTTTTCAGGATAATTTATTTATCAAAATTAAGCACTTTATTCTGGTTAAAACATAAAACGTTGCAGGTAAACTACTCTTTCCCCGTAACCGATCTTCACCAAAATCAATAGTCCTTGAGTCCTCTACAAAAAATTATTTGATTCTGTTTGAATTTACGGCAGTCATCGTTCGTCATAGAAAAAATTACCCTTGTTAAAACATAAAACGTTACTGGTAAACTACTCCTTCCCCTTACCCGATCTTGACCAAAATCAGAAAGTCTTGAGTCCTCTACAATTGAAGGACGCATACAAAAAATTATTTGATTCTGTTCGAATTTACGGCTGTTATCGTTTACCATAGAAAAAATTTACACACAGAAACTTTTCGATAAATGACTTTCCTTCATGTTTTGAGGGTAGTACAATCGGAATCAGCCCTTATCTCGAAAACGATTTTTTTTCGCCATCACCATACTTCTATTTCCTTATGGAACATGGAAGTAAAAACTCAACTAATGTTACGTTTGATTCAAGCAATAAAATAATTTGAGAACCTGACCTCATTAGGCGATTTCAGCTCTACTTACGTGGTTCATAAGTCTCGTTGAAATGGAATGCATGTTTTGGACAATGTCGTTTTTTACTATTGACGTTTTTCCATTCTATTGATCTTCTGTTCATCTTTATTCTTTATGACCCAAGATTCAGAACAATACACTAGTCTAGGTATTGCCATTGCACTTAATATTTCACATTAAGGGAATTAACTAATACTACTACTTTTAAAAAATCAATCTAGCATTTGTAGATATTGTTTTACAATAAATTCATACAGAACTTACAAAAGTAACGTGTTTATGTGAAGGTGAGAAACAACTGATAGACAAGGAGCAACGACTTTTAAAATAATCTTCGTTTGAACTAGTAGTAGTAGTAGTAGTAGTAGTAGTAGTAGTAGTAGTAGTAGTAGTAGTAGTAGTAGTAGTAGTAGTAGTAGTAGTAGTAGTAGTAGTAGTAGTAGTATTCATCGCCGTTTTGGTTTTAAAGAGTATGATTATTATGTCGTAGATATAGACTAATGATAATAAATATAATATATTATTCCTAAGAAACGTTCAAAGACAGCACAGTTTAATATTTTGATTTTAGGAATATTTATATAACTCTGTTTCCGATAGCCGTTAGCGAAGTCTGTGATAGCTTTGACCTAGTATTTCAGTAATGTTCTTAAAATTGTCGTTCCATCAATTCTGTAATAAATAACATACAATTTATCTCTGAGTAATTGCAAAATTGTATTACTTCCACTTGAAATCCTCAACAAATCACGTCTGTCGTCTTATCGATAAATTCCCTTTACTTACTGATTTTGTTAAATCATGATTTCTTGTGGCAGGTTTTGTAAAGAAACGTAATATTTAAAATCCCATTAACTAAATTGTTGTAAGTTAATAGTCGTAACTAAATGTGTAAAAAATTACATTTAACTGTGTAATAAAAATTTCAATTAATAAAGTGAAATGAAAAAGTAATATAAATATATTTAATCAGAAAATCGTTTTTCTGAAATAACATATTCCATCTAAAAATACATCACATACAATTTATTAGTAGTTAATAAATTACAGATCTTTAACATTACTTCAGTAATAACCACGTTAACTTTAATCACTTCATTTGGCTGCAAAATTGTTATTTTGTAAATAATATATAAGAGTGTGCACTACACAAGTATTTTGTTTCAAGGCAAACCAACATAATTTTCAACGCATGATACACGCTAACATTGATCAATTGATAAACAATTAGAATCGATTAATGTCGTACTAATCATGGTGTCTGATAATCCTACTACAAAATAAGTTGATACTCCCAACTCGTTTTGAGAATCAGGTGATAACAGTAAGAATAGTATATCTATGCTTGATGGATATGCTCTATGGAATACAAATATGTGACACTACATCAATCGCAGTGTTCTAAAGATACTTTTGATGTTCCAGACAAAGTTTATTACATTGATTTATCCTGTATCTGAAGCCATTAGGTTTTTCTACTCAATCTATTCGGTGCAAATTCATGAATGTATTTATGCCGAAGCTTATGGTAAATTAGTTGTATTTTAAGTATTATTAGCCACTGCTTGTTTAACATTATTTAGAAACGTTTCTTACTGTGTAGACCTACTACAATTTTTGTTTAATATAATTGTGCCCGCATTATCGTTGCGATTATTTGTTTACATAATTATGTGATTACAGTTTTGTAACTAAATAGGCCTACCAGTAAAATTGTTCAAAACTTAAAAAGGGACTTTCAGTTACTTCTGCAACGCATGAAAAGTAGTAATTTTGTTGCGCTACAACTAACAATAATAAGATTTAGGTACCCGGCGCTCGTTGTTATACAAATATGACAATAGATTATGTGCCATCATATTACACAGACATTCAAATGTAATCAACGTTCCATGTTGCTATTCATGTCATTTAGAAAAACGTACTTGGACAATTAGTTTAGTTACCGCACCTGCATTCGATTAACAGTAACCGTAGTTAGATCCTTTGTGGCATTAATAACATGTGGTAAAGTAACTAATCCGTCACGTGATGTCAAATTTAGCTGCTGTTCTACTGGAAAAACACAAACGCATTACCTTAAAATAGAATTTAACCGTTTCTCGATAGGTATACTTACGCATTTACCTAAATGTAATAGGAGTGCGCGCGCGTGCGAAAGTAATTTTTATAGATTTGCTATTATTTGCCATTCAACATAACGCAATGGACTTGCGGAAAGCAATTTCTCAGAGCAGGTATGACTGGCAGACTCGTAAATGTTATTCGCTAGGGCAAAGGCGTTTCATTCACAAGTCACGTTTCTCATTTTACATTAAACGAGAAAAGTAATTAATGAATGTAGACTATGACACTTCATGTGTTACGTACTTCATTATTTACGTGTACACTGTGATACGCAGTCAGACAGTGTTTAATATTAAAAAAGATGTGTCCATTGCTTGCAAATATTATGAAGAGCTATTTATTGTTGTTTGCTTTACATAAGATTCTATAAAAACACTTAACTAGATTTCTTGAATCCAAAGCCTTTCAAACAGTACGTCAAGTTTCTCACTAGACTCTCACAAAACATAACCCACTTATCAACTGGAGACCTAACGTACTGACACACTGATGATAACAAAATTCTATACTTAGGTTAGATTTCTTTATTTTCAACTGAATTTCTTCCAATTTTGTGGACAGTAAAAGCATCTGAGACCTGTCGTCAGGCGTACACGTCCCATACCTACTATTAGTAACACTCTAATTAAATACCTACTAGTTCATTATATAAAAAAATACCAACTGAGACCAGTTTGTACAAATGTTTTCGGAAAACTATCAAAACTGTAAGCCTAGAGACATTAGAGGAAGCAGTTGACGATGCATATAATTTCATTACTGCAGTAAAAGATGCAGCACGGGGAGCAACTACAAACATAGTAAATAAAATTAGAAGTAAAATTAGCATCTCCAATGAAACAGTGATTATGGTAAGAAGAAAAAGAAGAGCTAGTGCTGGGTGGCATAGATTTCGCGACTAAAACCCAAAAACTTTTACAACAGAAAATAATTTAATAACAAGGTAATCAATAATGACAGGAAACAACTCAATATTTAGTGAACTACTTATCAGTATCATATCATACAATCATGAAAGTGATTAAAAAGATGAAGGGCCAAAAGATGAATGTCTAGGCTAATTTAGACTTGGAGATAGCACACTTACTTTCACATTTTTCTACATTAATTTTCATTCAAGTGGTGTGAGATATAAAGATTATTGAACGCAACACTACAAACGTGCTTACTATGAAAAATGTAATAGTCAGAGAGACACGAGGTTAAATGTATATTCTACAGAAAAAAAACCCGGGATATGAACTATAAATGGCAAAGTTTTGGAATTACCCAAGGCAGCAATTTAATTTTAAAAATATATTCTAATGGAATCATGAAAATAAAATACTAGCTAATCCTATAAAAATAGCACAAAACTTATTGAATTACAAAAATCATTGTTCCAAACAAATAAATTATTATTTATTTTATAATCGAACAAACTTTATCATTAAACTACATCATACTGTCCAATCATCTAGTTTTTACACCTTCCTAGACTCTTAGAATGGGTTTTTATTAATAAGATTCGAAGAAAGTAACATGTTATATCAGTAGTTTGAGTTTAGAAGACATCAGACCTTTGAAATGTGGGGTCAGTAATTAACAGTCAAATGTTTACAATAATTAATAAAACATTTTACTCAAAGCAATACCATCCAGCGATAGAATTCTGTCTGTTTCTAGGACACAAGAGCCTGTTTAGCACCAGGGTCTCCTTTATAGTCTCAAACTTCTTATGACAAGTGATTATTACTTCACTTTTAAATTCCATGCTATAGAAAGATCCTTACAAATTAAGTAGAGGAACAAATATTCCTCCAGGTACCCAAACAATTCGCAAACAACTCTGGAAACGTATATCAAGTCATTTCCAAACAACAGTAAGCTCTTAGATCTACAGGTAGCTTTGTTACAGTTACAAGCTCACATTGACATCTACAGAATTTATTAAGTAAACGGAGAATGAAAGTAAATGAAACAAAAACTTCTTTTGTAAAAATACTGGGATACCAAGGCTCAAAACGTAGATAAAATATTTGTAAAAAATTGTAAAAATCTATGCCAGATAAGAGGTTGAATATAATGTTAACTACAAAACTGATTATAACGTTTAGTTTTGGAATTTTTAAAAGACACCAATTCTTAGGAAAAAGAAACAGAAGACCTGACAAACAAACTTGAGCTGTAACACCAAAATATCTGCAATGTATTACACCTGTTATGCGATGTTTTAAGTAGTGGACTGTATACACAAAAAAACCAATATAATGAAAACTGATTTAAAACTTGTTTATTTTCTGTTACAATTGCATTTTAAATTAGCACACACATATATCAGTTCACTTGCAGTTCTATACACACACTGACTCTGCCCTTTAAACCCTCACAAGAAAGCCAGTCACTCACCCCACTATTTGACCTCTCTCTCTCTCACACACACACACGCGCGCGCGCGCGCGCGCACGTACACACGCACACACACTCTAAAATGCCTCCCACTTTGAAGGATTTTACTTCTATCACATTCTAATTAATACAAAAATACAATAAGTACACATGAAATTCAATGAAAGTCAGTGTCAATGAAAGTCATTAAGTACAATGAAAGTCAGTGTTTTCACTGGTCTCCTTTGGAAATAAACAAAGTCTTGCAACTGGTCGTTTGAAGATTACCGATGATGTCTTAACACTTGCCACTGGCACCAATCCGTCACTACCTGGATGAAGTTCCACAATGCGTGCCAGTTCCCACTTCAATGGAGGAAGGTTATCTTCTCGTACTAGGACGTGGTCACCAATGTTGAGATTTTTACGTGAGCTGTCCCATTTGTTTCGATGTTGAAGACTGTTAAGATACTCGCTTGACCAACGGCTCCAAAAATGCTGCAATCTTTGTTGAACAAGCTACCACCTTGAGAGAAGATTGACTGAAACTGGCTGCAAGTCTGGTTCCACAGGAGCTGTAATAACATCTCCGATTAAAAAGTGACCAAGTGTAAGTGAAGAAAGGTCATTAGGATCAGAAGATAATGGGGGTGATTGGTCGGGAATTTAGACAGGCTTTAATTTGGGTTAGAAATGTGTATATCTTTTCGTATGTAAATATTCCATGCCCTGTGACTCTTGTTAAATGAAATTTTATAGATTTCACTGCTACCTCCCATAACCCCACAAAGTGTGGAGCACGGGGAGGAATGAATTTCCACGATATGCCATCTTGTGCTAAAAATGTAGTAAGTTCTTCTTGATGATGTGCAGACAAAAATAACGTTCTCAGTTTATTCAGTTCATTGTGGGCACCGACAAACGTTGTTGCATTGTCTGAATATAGATTTGCAGGTTTTCCTCGTTTTGCCATAAACCTTTGCAGAGCTGCTATAAAAGTTTCTGTTGTTAAATTATCCACAAGTTCTATATGAACAGCCTTAGTGGCTAAGCACACAAAAACTGAGATATAAGCCTTGCAGGTACTATGTTTTCTGAGACGACTTGTTCGCAGTAGGATGGGTCCACAGTAATCCACTCCACAATTATAGAAAGGTCTGGTTGGTTGAACACGTGCTGCTGGTAAACTGCCAATTAATTGTTCTGATGGTCTGGGATTAGTTCTAAAACCTACCACACACTGACGTACAATTTTCCTTGCCAACTTACGACCGTTTAATGGCCAAAACGTTTTCCTTACACACGCTAGTAAGATCTGCGGACCTGCGTGGAGCTGTCTCTTATGCTCATCTTCCAATATTAAATAGGTCAATTGATGTTTGTGATGGAGTAAGATTGGATGTGTTTGATTATAATATATGTTCGCAAGACGTAAACGCCCCCTACACGGATGAGACCCTGTTCATCCAAAAATGCATGTAGTGACTTTAATGTACTCTTGTTCTTTACTTCACCATATTGCATCAAATTTGTTATGTCTTTCTGAAAACATTCATTTTGGGCAAGTTTCACTATTCTGGTTATTGAAGAAGCTAATTCTTGAATGGTCAGTGTTCCACTGGTTCTCTGATCTCTGGATTTCATAAAGTTGTTCACAAATCTTAAACAGTATGCTATCACTCTCTGCAGTTTACTGAATGATGACAATCTATTCCACACTCCCTCGTTATTTGCTACCATCACTATAACTTTTCCTTGCGTTTCTCTAATTGTGTTGTGTATGGCATACATACTGGCCACTTGCTTGGTTCTTCACATAACCATGGTGGACCATTCCACCACAAAGTACTGTTGTGCAGCTGCTTTGGTGATAAACCACGTGAAATATGATCTGCTGGATTATCATGTGATTTCACATGTTTCCATACATATTTGCTAGTTGACTCATGAATTTCTGCCACCCGATTTGCTACAAATGTTTTCCATTGTACTGATGGAGAATTGATCCAGAGTGACTGTTGAATCCGACCATAAGACACACATGTTGAAGTGACATTTTAATGAAATGACAACTTTATTGAGAAGTCTAGAGAGCAATACTGCTGAACACAATTCGAGTCGTGGTAAGCTCACCTTCTTCACTGGTGCCACTCCTTGATTTAGAACACAACAGTTGTGTACGTAGTTGGTTATCCGCATGTGTGCATCGAATGTAGATACACGCTCCGTATGCTGATTCTGAAGCATCACAAAACCCATGTATTTGAATATCTGAATATCCACCTAAAAATACCTTTCGAGGAATGCTTAACAGTTCCAAGAACTTTAACTCTTCACAAAATTGAACCGAAGACCTTTGTATTGATTCTGGAAGTACCTCATCCCACTCAATCTTTTGCTCCCATATCCTGTCATAAATTTTACACATTCTTTCTTCTTGCAGGGGTCACCTTGCAATCGTTTTTTAAGCATATGAAAACGTCGGAGTGCTGTTGCCTTAGAATCATCAAGCTTATCACATTGCTCATTTATTGGAAGCTTCACTACAAACTGACTTGTTGAATCTCTGGTGTACGTTTCTTGAAAATGTTTTGACGTGAATACGTCTTTAAATTTGCTTCCATAGTGGGAGGCAATTCAGAAAACTGATGATAACAAAATCGGGGGATACAGTTTGGTGTTGCAGCTACATATCTATCATCTACATCCAAAATTTAATTACACCACTCGATAGCTAAAGGATCAAAGAATTCGTTACGTTGAGTGAGGACTGTGACGCATCGAGCGCGGCGGAGGGGGAAGCGCCGCCATTTTGAGGTCGTTTCGCTGCGTCACATAATGTCCGTTTAGAATACATTTTGACTCGGAGAAGCTAGGACGTTCGTTTGAGTTTCATCGTCAGCTCTCGTCAAGATCTATCGATTGCGTAAATAAAACATTAGTGTGAAATAGTTATAGTGAATATATGTGGTGTTAAATTAAAAAATTAAAATAAATAATGCAATGTCGGCCTATACTCGTCAAAAAGCCAAATCAAAATATAGAGATCGTATACGGTTGGAAAGGGCTTCTCAAGAGCAATCCAGTGATACCCGTAAAACACCATATGACAGAGTGAAGCGGTGCCGGGAACGTAAAAGAATGAAGGCGTCCGAGCGGATCAACGACGGCGTCAGTACATCTGCAGCTGGGGCGCCCGAACCTATGCAAGTGGATGATGTAATCGCTTCTATATCAACGCCGGACTGTATAGACATCGATTGTGTGCGATCGCCGATTATGAAGACAATTGGGCAGCAGCTAGTGCACGTTTCACTACTACGTTTGTCAACAATCCATTCGGACATAAGTGTGATGTGTGTGACCGTCTATGGTTTCTGCGCTCATTGAAGCCACCAAAGGAAAAACACTTACCGCTGCTTAGTAATACTTTCCCAGAAGAGGCAGTGGCTGACTTTAAACTGTGCGGTACGTGTAGGAAATCACTGGACTCGGACAAAGTCCCCACGTTGTCACGTTCGAACGGATTTGTGTATCTACCTAAGCAACATGGGTTGCCCGCATTAGATCCGATCAGTGCACGTCTAGTATCACCGCGTCTGCCATTCATGCAGATACGTCGGTTGCGTTACGACGGCAGCTACGGCATCATAGGACAAGTCATTAATGTACCCGTCGATGTGGACACAATGGTGCAACAGCTACCGCGTCAATTGGACGATGATCAGGCGTTCAATGTCAACATCAAGAAGAACATGATACATAAATCTACGTATCTGAGCGGCGTGGTCAAAAAGTCAGTGGTAAAAGCTTGGTTACTATTCTTACTTGGTCAACCATTGTATAAGCATTACAAGATCACAGTAAACTGGGATTCGTTTAATGCTAACATAGTAACCAGTTGTGTGGCAGCCAACGCCGGTGACGATCCGATCGAGTATCTACAGTGCGACAGCGGTGCACCGGAGTCGGAGGTTCTACTTGCAAAGCAGCACACTATGCTGTGGAATGAGGAAAATTGTCTTGGCATTGCTCCGGGCCAGCATTCAACACCGCTGAACATTATTTACGACGTGTATGCCGAAAAACTATCGTTCCCTGCGATATACTACGGTACCGGCAGGCAGTTCAACTTGGATGTGCGCGTTACCCCGTTCATGATCGCAACAAGCGAGATACGAAGAAGCGATCGCCGCGGTGTCACACCCGAGCACATTTTGTACATGGCCATGAAAATTATGCGGCTGCTTGTCGTCGAAGGAATATACAGTATGTTTCGATGCATACGACAGACTGGTAATATCACTCGCAAAATGCTGGAAGGTCGTACGTTCCTCGATGAGTGTGTAGATAAGAACCTTGCATTTCTCAAATCTTTACCAAATTCAGTGCAGTATTGGATGAATCGCAAAAAAGATCTTTTCGCGATGATACGCCAGCTGGGCAAGCCGTCGATGTTCCTTACACTGAGTTCCAACGAAATACATTGGCCGAATCTTCTCAAGATACTGCAAGAGTTGAGTGATGCATTTACCGATGTAAGCGTAACCGATCCACTAGTAGATTTGACTCGATCCATGCGCAGTCACTTGGTCAACGAAGATCCCGTTACGTGTTGCATCTATTTCAATAAATTGGTAGACTGTATGATGGCGTTGCTGCAAGCCAAGGGTAAGATGAATCCCTTTGGCAAGTATCGTGTTGTGGACTTCTTTCAACGAGTTGAATTTCAACACCGTGGCAGTCCGCATGCGCACATCCTTTTGTGGCTCGATTGTGATTATCGCGAGCCCGTGTCCGAAAGTATGCCTAATACCATTCAACTGGTCACCGATCTGTGTTCTGTTAGTCGTGATGACTTGCCGGGTGATCAGTACAACAATCAAGTTCACCGACATACATTTACTTGTACCAAACGAGGTGAAACAATATGCCGCTTCAATATACCCTACTGGCCGATGAGCGAGACACGAGTGCTACTGCCGATGTCAAAAGACGACGGTCGTCGCAGCGGTTTCCAACTAAAGGCAGCTAAACTGCGCAAGCTACTAGAGGAAAAACATTATGACACACTTGGCGAGTTCTATATCGACAACAATATAACGAAGGCACAGTACTTGGATATAATCCGATCTACGTTACGTCGGCCAACGTTGATGTTTAAACGTGACTTCACAGAGATTTATACCAACACTTTCAATCCATGGATCGCACAAACACTGGGCTCTAATAGCGACTTGCAGTTCATACTTGAAGAGTACAGCTGTGCGGCTTACGTAGTTGAGTACGTTAATAAGTCAAATCGAGGCATTAGCCATCTACATCGTGAGCTAATGAAGTTACACGATGAACACCCGGAGAAAGAATATCTACAGTTGTTGAAACAACTCAGCTTGAAGTTACTCAACACGGTTGAGATGTCATCGCAAGAGGCTGCCTGGTACTTGCT
This sequence comes from Magicicada septendecula, assembly GCA_034769895.1. NCBI lineage: Eukaryota > Metazoa > Arthropoda > Insecta > Hemiptera > Cicadidae > Magicicada > Magicicada septendecula. The sequence goes on from CM068371.1 coordinate 288,202,086, forward strand.
TCGCCAAAAATGAGTATAGCCAGCGTTGACGTTGTTTACATTCCTACTGTTTGGCCACACGAGAGACAGAAGGCTCACAAGCGTAAGGCCGTGATGGACAGATAACGGTTAGACGAGAACAGCATCGACATCTGGACAAAAACAATGATTCAGCATTACGAAGATAGGCCCGCGGAGTTAGAGTCGATATGCTTGGCTGACTTTGTCGCTTGGTATACGGCTGTCGGTAACAAAAAGAGAAAACGTCAAGGCGACGACGATAACGAAGAGTGCAGTGAAGACGACGAGGATGACACAGAGGACGTTAATGCACATTCAGTCGCATATCGTAAAAGACACCGTTGTAGGGTTATACGCTACAGATCGTTACCGTTCCGCTGTGAGGCAGTCGACATAATTGACAGTAACGCATTTATGGAGACTTACGATGCCAGAGAGGCCGAGATCATGGAGAAGCGCAAACAATACGAATCGAGCATTGATATCGAACGTGTGGTCGAGGAACTTCGGCAGATGTGCCAACAGTTTGACGATGAAGATCCATTGGGTGCCCGCAATCAGCGCGAGGAGTTTGTGAAAAGTATAGTACAGTAAGGCGGCGTAGAGAATGCAGATGATTTCGATGCTGCGACTATGGTGACATCCGTGTCTGCAGTTCGCCGGCGATCTAATGCAATGGCCAAAGCTGACTTCTGTCGCATGATGCGTAGCACTAACTCCGGTCAACGAGAGATACTTCTGGAGGCGATACATCGCTTACACACACTCAACTCGGAACCGATCCAGGTTTTCTTCACCGGCCCTGCCGGTAGCGGTAAGACCTATGTGCTGAAACTCGCAATGGAAATATACAATCGCTTCACAGTGCAACACAACTACTTGACCAACGCGTTCGTAGCGTGTGCCTCCACCGGCAAAGCCGCCGTCAATATCCAAGGCGTAACCGTGCATTCTGCTTTCAAAATTACACAATCGCGTCGGACTGGCACAATGTCACGAGAGATTATGAAAAATTACAGAAATATGTTTGTCGGTGTAAAATGCGTGATAATCGACGAGGTTAGCATGATCGGATCAGATGTGTTACACAAGATCAAATTACGTCTGCAGGAGATCACCGGCGCGCATGATCAACCGTTTGGCGGCATGAATGTTTTCTTCCGCGGTGACTTTCGCCAACTGCCACCAGTTAACGCTACACCCGTTTATCGAGCTCCACGCAACATGATCGGTGATGCCGCGCTCTGGCAATCGTTAAACTACTATACACTACAGCAAGTAATGCGGCAAAGCGACGCTACGTTCTCTGATATACTTACTAAAGTCGGCAACGGAGAGCGACTCGATGTTGATGAAATTAAACTCATTGAGTCGCGATTCAGAAACCAACAGTGGTGCGATACGAACTTGATCGGCGTTGTGCGTTTGTATCATCAAAATCACAGCGTGGACTCATACAACAGCAGTGCTATTGTGACAGAGACATACAGCGTCGCCGACGACACTTTGATCGGCTACAAGAATCACACCGAAGCTGCTACAGCCCGGCAAAAGCTTCACAAAATGAGCGTCGTCGAGTTGGGTGGACTGCCTTATAAGATCCCGCTTGCAGTGGGTTACCCTTACATGATTACGACTAACATTGACGTTGAGGATGGCATAGTGGACGGCGCGATTGGTGTGTTAAAGAATATAGAGCTGCTCAGTGAAGACGAGCACTTTGCGGAGTTAGAGGCACAGAACGAACCGTCAACATCTGTGGTCACACACAAACAGCGACTCAGACTATGGATTGAATTCCCGCTCGAGATGATGGGCCAGCGATGTCGACGCAAAGCTAAGCCACATGTAATCTGCAAGCGTGAGGTTCTCGACTTCAAGTGGACACCGATAACAACGCGCAGTGCCAACATACCGCTCGGTCCGACGATCAAATGCCACCGAATACAGTTTCCCATCGTGCCGGCGTGTGCGATCACGATACACAAATCTCAAGGAGGCACTTTCGATCGAGTCGTGTATCAATATGACAAATCGCAGCAATACCAACTAGTTTATGTGGCTTTGAGTCGCGTCACATCGTTAGATGGCCTTTATATTATCAATGCCCGAAACGATTTCAAGTTTTATCATGGATTTGGTCAGGCGTCTCCAACAGTTAGAGACATACGAGATGAGTACCAGCGACTGGTCCAACATCCGCTGCCGACACTAGTCGCACAAGTAAAAAAGTTTTGTGATTATGTTCCTGATCAACGTTGTCTTATACTTATCACCGCCATTAATGCACAAAGCTTGGTCGCGCACTCAGAAGACATCTCTACCGATTCCATCATCAACCGATCTGATTACTTGGCAATTAGCGAGACGTGGATAGAAGATTTCTAGCCAATGCAGGTGCCTGGCTTTGATCTGAGATCATATCGTAACACCGCTAAGCGCAGACAAATTGCAACTACATCATCGGCGGCGGTATCATCATCATCAAGTCGCATAGCCGGTGGAGTCGCCATATATCGCAACATCAATAGCTTCACTGATGTAACAGAGTTAACATTGACATTTCCGAGATGAATTTGCAGATCAAAGACCCAAAGGTTGGTGATGTCTGTCTAGTAAACGAAACTGTCAATGGCATCTTCAAATTCATACTCGGGTGTGTGTACATCCATCCGGGCACAGCGTTAGCAGAAATTAAGCTCTGTATGTTACGATCGCTGTTAAAGTATTCTGAAAACATCGTTAAGATTATACCCGAATAAGAGCCAGATCTCACTACACCAATCATGATGGTCGGAGACTTTAATGTTAATGTCTCGCAAGACCGCTCGTTGCCCGACTTCATGCTCAGCGAGTTTAATTTGTCTTATATCGAAACTTCTCCAACAACACTAGGTAATACCTGTATTGATTTAACGTTTACCAGAAATCTCGATGTATCCTGTATGCCATTTGTTTCGTACTTTTCGTATCACAGACCTATCATTAATAAAGTTATAACACAGTAATTATTTGTTTATTTGATTTCTTTCCTGAACCCGACGAAAGGAAAATGGTGCCATCACAAATAAAACATGGAAATCCGAAGGACTTCTTAGTGTTCAAAAATAATTATGACATACACTGAGAAAGAAAAATACTATTGTTCAGAGAAAAATTTCTTGACTCAAGAACTTTTAAGAATAAATTTTTTAAAAAACTAATTTTTTCACAAAAGAAAATCAATATTTATTTTCATAGCAATAACTAAACAAAAGAATGATTTTATTTGAATTAAGAAAATATTATTGAAATAAATTTAAAAACACTTGAGTAAATTTAAAAAAAGTTTGAGACAAGAATATACATTCTCGATAATTATCGAGAATATATATTCTTATGTCAAGAAAATTTACTTGATATAAGTATTTTTTTCTCTCAGTGTATACATATAATACGCTCAAAGAAAATATTACCCGTTACGTACACGTATTCACGTAAAACACACGGCCGTGTCCACGACACAGCCACACCCCGTAACTTTTCAATTTCAGACTGTGTCCTCTTTACTGGTTCCAAACACTCTTCAATCTGCCAAAAACCGCTGAAGCTGTTTATCTAGATTTTCTTCTAGACTAACATTGCACGTGATTTGCGAACTGTGACTTGTCTGGAATTTCCCTGATACTACCCAACCAAGGAGAGTATTCTGAATAACTAGTGTTTCTTCTGGAGTCATTATCTTTCCATAGCACAATATGTTAAAAAAGAGACCTACACCTATAAGTAGATCAATGTCACCTGGTTCATGGAAGTTTGGATCATCCATGGTAAGATTATCTGGGATGTTTAACTTGGACAAATCGATAGGTTCTGATGGTACTGATGAGTAATTTTCCTGATCACAGTAGGAACTGAGTGCGCGACGAAAGGTATCGCGCTTTTAACCACTTTTCCGATAAGACCACGCCCCTTTTTAATTTTTGACACAACGGTTACGTAACTCGTACAAGTGGTCAGAGCTGTTGGGTTGAGCGTCGTGAGACGACCCAATGGTTTCCTAGTACCGAGCCTCCGGTAGGGGCTCCTGCCTAGTGGTCCTGTCCAGACGGAATATTGTTAATTAATTTTTAATGGTCGCTACAACGACATGCTCGTACTAGGTCGACTAGTACAGTATTTGTCGAGGCCGTTTCCAAGATTCACCTGGACGTATTCGGTACCTGCCAAGGCCAGCTATGAGTGGGTTTGTCTGGGTCCTCGCAGCTCGGACGTAAAATTTACGTGCAAGTCGCCTTGCGGTGTCATCCAAGGAGCGGACACCGAGTCCTCTTCTCAGGAGACGAGAAGAAAACCGATAGGGGACTTTGGCCGCTAGCCGAAGCCCTCTATCGAGAACGCTTTGCAACCTTCTTTTATGAACGGTTGCGAGGTAACCCCAGACGGGAAGAGCGTAGGTAATGATCGGCAACAGATACGCGTTGACAATCAACTTACCCAGCTTGCGGGTCATAGCCTTGTTGGCAAGTATCGGAAACAGTTGACCGAGACGAGCGGACGCTTTCTTTCGCATCGTCTCAGCGTGGGTACGCCAGGTGAGCCGACGATCAAGGTGGACACCGAGGTACTTAACTTCCCTCGACCAGGGCAGGTACGTTCTACCGAGTCTCACTCGGCCTCGTGGTTCTTTCCGGCGCTTTGTGAATAGCACCGCGGAGCTCTTGGTTTCGTTGACGGCAACTTTCCAGCTTTCCGTCCACGTCGAATACGCATCGAGTGCGCGCTGAAGTCGTGGGATAGCAAAGTCTGCGTTCCGATCGGCGGTATAGACCGCCGTGTCGTCGGCAAACAAAGCCATCTGGACTCCAGGCTCTCTGGGTGCGTCGTTGACATACACGGAGAACAGGAGAGGCCCTAGCACGCTACCTTGAGGTACCCCGGCTGTGATACGTCTCTCGGAAGAGACGTGGTCGTCTATTCGCACGCAGAAAGTCCTCTCCGTCAGAAAGCTAGCAATCAAGCGAAGGTAGCAATCTGGGAGCTGGATTTCCCGGAGCTTGAACAAGAGCCCGTCGTGCCAGACACTATCAAAGGCCTTTTCCACATCTAGGAAACAGGCGACAGTCTGCTCTTTCCGACACCCGGCGTCCGTGATGTATTCCACCAGTCTCATCAGTTGATGAGTGGTGGAATGCCCCACACGAAAGCCGAACTGTTCGGGGACCAGTACATCGAAGTTTCGTAGATGATCTAGTACTCTCCGTTGTACGAGACGTTCGAGGACCTTTGACGTGGCTGACAGTAGACTAATGGGCCGGAGGTTGCCGGGACGGGAAGCGTCCTTTCCCTGCTTCGGGATCACTATGACCGTTGCCTTACGCCATTTCTGGGGAAAATAGGCCAGTCTAAGACACGCGTTGAACAGCGCGACCAAGAAAAGTACTCCTCGCTCCGGGAGTCGAGTAAGAGCGGCGTTCGAGACGCCGTCCGGGCCAGGAGCTTTTCTCGGCACGAGTTCAACGAGCCGATCTGTGACCTCTTCCCTAGTAATGGGTTCGGGCTCCGAAGTGGTCGGAAGAGATAGAAAGTCTTCCACTTCGTTCTCGACTTCTTCGTCGAAGTCCCAGTCCATGGGCGGGTTAGGTGCGAACTGTCGCTCAAAACACGCGCCCAAGTACTCGGCCTTCGCCTCCGGGCGAGCCAGGATTTGACCGAAAGGTCCAGCAATGGCCGGGATGCGAGGCCGGCGCCTCTTCCCTACCAACGCCGAAGGTATCCGGTAAGGGCTACTTTCGTCCGATCCGTCCCCTGCCTGGGCCACGGCGAGTTCCCAACAGCGTCTCCGGTAGGCCTGCATTTCACGACGTAAAATGCCGGTCGCCCGGTTGTACGCTGCCTTGTCGGCCGGATCACGGGTCCGCTGCCAGCGTCTCCGGAGGCGATTTCTCTCGCAAGCGAGAGCACTCGTCTCCTCTGGGATCCGCTGCCAGTGGGGCGTGACACCAGGCTTCATCCTGGAAGACGCGTCGATCGCAGATACGACAGCCTCGTCAAACGCGGCAACTGCCTCGTCGACTTGGCGGACGGTTTCGAGTGGTCCCGCGTCTGGCAATCGGCGACTTAACGCCGGGCCATAGCGGTCCCATTCTACCACCTTCCTGACATCTCTGCGTACGACGTGCTGGGTAGCGACGTGTATCAGGATGGGGAGATGATCGGACGATAGTTCCGTTAGCACGGACACATGGACCGGACAGTCAATTCCTTGAATCACCGCTATGTCCAAGACATCGGGAGCCGCGTTGCGTTGTGAGGGGTAGAACGTAGGTTGGGTAGGCCCAATCACTTGAATCCTGCGAGAATCGGCAAACCTGCGCAAACGTTTCCCGTTTGGGGCAGTCAAGCGACTGTTCCAATCGCGATGTTTGCAGTTCAGGTCGCCGGCCATGATGACCCTCCTGTGTGCATCGAACGCGACCGCTAGATCGGGGTGAAGGAGCTTTTTTTGCGGCGCTTTATACGCCGCGACCATCTGTACGCCGCCCAGAGTGTTTAACAACTCCACAGCGGTGCCTTCGAGGTGAGTCATTGCAGGCAAGACGACTCGGTGATGCTCGAGAGTGAGCCTCACCGCGACGGCAGTACCGCCACCAGCAGTGCCCGGCCTGTCGTTTCGATAGCACACATAGTTGGCCAGTCGGAACCGACTCGCAGGAGTCAAGTGGGTCTCATTGAGAAGGACTACGTCGGGTTTGAGTCGGGCCAGTAATTCTTGGAGTTCCTGGATCTTGTTGGACAACCCGTTGGCGTTCCAGGAAAGAATTGAGAGATCTCGTTTGAGGACCCGACTCATAGAATACCTACACAAGTGGCGGCTTCCACCAAGAGCATGAATCTCTCGGTTGTATCGGCAGTCTCCAAGCGGGAGCGGATGGACCTGAAGGTCTGGGCCACTTTGCGGAGGTCGAATTCCGCAAGGAAGTCTTTGACGACCTGATAGTCGTCAGGAACGGTTTTTGAGGCAGAGTGCCCGGAGACTGTTTGCGCGTAAGAGCGCCGAGGCTTGTCAATCGGGGGATTGGTGGAAGCCAGGGGTTTCTTAGGGCCAGGTGTAGCGCCTCTAGCGGAGGTGCTAGGAAGAGGGACAGATGCGATAACGTCGGTCTTCACGCGCTGCGCAGGCTGTCTGGACTGTGCGGCTGGGTTGGCAGGAGCCCGGGATCTAGCGCCACGGGGCTTACGTTGCCGCTTCTTTTTGCCTGCATTAGGGAACCGCGGGGGCGGGAGGTCAGGCGAGGCTGCTTCTAAAGCAGGGGCAGGATTCTCCTGTGCTGGGGAGGGTTGAGAATTCTCAGGCTCCACAACCGAGATGTTTGGCAGTGGCTGGTCTGTCTCACTTTGTTTAGATGCCGCGAGGTTACGGCGCTTTTTCGCCTGAGGCGGGACAGGGGCCTGGGAAGGAGCCTGAGATGGAGATGCCTGAACTACAGGTGTCTGCTTCGGGCCTTTGCTGCGTTTACGTTGCCTGTTGGCAACTGCGGCGAAAGACACGGCAGCCGTAGCAGGAGGCGCAGGGCCTGGCTGCTCGGTTGCAGGTCTGGAACCAGCTTCCGGATGCCTCGGTGGTGGCAGGCGCCCTTTCGGCTTTCGCCGCTCGAGCTCCCGCTGAAACACCGGACATGCCCGGTAGTTGGCGGGGTGACTTCCGCCGCAGTTGATGCACCTTTTAAAAGCTGGAGCATCGCAATGTTTACTGGCGTGAGGCAAAGAACACCTCACGCACGCCGGAGCGTTAGAGCAAGTCTCTGAATGGTGCCCGAAGCGTTGGCACTTGTAGCATTGAGGCAGAGCCCCGGGAGCGCGGCTTCTTTCCACTTTTACGCGGAAACCAAAAAGCCGCGTAAGAGAGAGTAGGCTTGCGCCTGCCTCGCTGTTCTCGACCATGATGCGAACCAGGGGAATTGGACGCCTTGGTCCGGCGGGAGCAAATACCCGATGTACCGCGCGAACCGGATAACCCAGCTCGCGCAGCTCATCGAGGATTTCCTCGAGAGGAGAGTCCACGTCTAAGCCTCTGAGCACGAGGGACAGAGGCTTCACGTGTTTCGGGGTAAAGGTGTGGTGTTGCAGGTTGGCTGATTCGACGAACGCCATGACGCTGCGGTACTCGTCCATTCCGCGGACAGCGATCTTGACAGTGTCGCCCCCAAGGAGCTTCAGGTCAACGCTGGCCGGGGAAAGTCCGGGAGCCACTATGAGTCGCCGGTAAAAACCGGTGACGTTGTTCACGCCGTGAACGAACACGGGCGGGATGCGACGAATGACCGGCGGTGCTTGGGCAGCGCCGGGCACAGTCGGCCCCGAGCCGGATTCGCCATCGGCGGGGACAACTTCCATGGCGGACGCCGAGGAAGAGGTTGAGGAGGACCGGTTCCGCCTCGGTTTCTTAACCGGGCGCCCCCGTGGCCCAACCGCCACGAAAGCGTCGGTCTCGTCACCGGGCAGCGGAACCGTCCGGGGATCGACAGCTTGGTCCGCATCCATAGCCGGAGAACACGGCGAATCGCTCGTGTGGGGTATGGAAGAGGCGAGCGACTGCGTGCTCGTTGACGCGCCCGGAGCGGGCATTTCCGCCAACGAGCGGGAGGTTTGCCGACCAGAGGCAGCCAGGCTGCCTCCGGCGGTAACCAGGGACCTAGGGTCCGGCCCGAGCCGGATCGCAAGCGGGACTGAAACGCTCAGGCTGTCTATGAGCTGGGCAAATGACCGGCTTCGTTAGATACCTCCCCTTACCAAGAGAGGTGTCCACCGGCCTCTTTACCTAGGCGATATCCAAGCTCGCTTACCACTGGTGGGGGCTCGCAAGGATCGTCCTAGGCAGCGCTACCTAAGAGCCTGAGCGTCAGCGGGCTAGATGCGCTGCGCAACCAACAGCTCTGGCAGGCTGGAATTGCTTCCTTTCCCACGGCGGTTGGTGGTCCTGAAAAGGGTCACTTGGCTGGTGGCCCTTAGAAGGTCCGACGAACGAACTCAGCTGTAGTGCTGGCTACTCAGTTCACCAGCCAGCTGAGTTGCAGTCTTCTTTCTTCAAGGCAAGGTGTTGTCCAACAAGCAGGGCAGCAGATAAAGAACGTCTGTCCTCGGCAGTCCGAAGGCAGCAGGGCAGCAGCTGATAACAGCGACAATCTTCCGGAGTCGTCCAGAGAGAGCTGGTTCAAGAGAGCAGGTCCTTCCAGTACGAGCAGCTGAAGTGAAGTGACAGTTGATCACAGATCGTGTCACGCGTAACTCGTACATTCGTAGATGACTACTATTTATCGACCTTGTAAACGGATCTCCAATCTTTGTCCTTGCCTCGGCCTTATCTAATTCTTCTGTTAATTCGCTCGTCTCCTCGTTGTTAGCGTGTAACAACTTTGCCTCTTCGGCACCGAAAGAACTACGCGCTGTGTGCGCGTTCAATTTATAGATGTACGTTAACAGTTTCTCCCAACGTCTTTGGAATACGTTTGCGAGTTTGTACATTTCGCTCTTCGTGTACAGCTTTACGTCCTCCAATTGACGTAAGTTCACGGCATCCATGACCCGAACGCCATCGCCTACGTTTAAAATATTCTTCCCTTGCGCATTGAACCAAGTTCCGTTTAAAAAAGCGATCGTGTGCTCGTTGAAAAATTCCAAGTTCACCGCGTCCTTGTTGTTCTCGGGCGGTGCTAACTGCGTTAACCGTACTTTCGCGACCGCTAGTTTAGAATTTGTATTCTTCTGTATAACCTTTAGGTCTACGTACCCTTTGGTCGCAGCGTCTCTCGCGCGAAACGGTTCCGTGAGTGATTGTAGGCGGTAGTCCCGTGGGTCGACAACGGCGGCCTCGTTCTTCTTCTTCTTCTTCTTATTCGGCACCGTTGTGAAACGCAAGCACGTGTAGTTTACGTACTGCTTGTTGACGGCGTCCTTGAGATCGACGAGATCTCCGACGTTGCCGAGCTTACGACCTCTAACGTCTATCGTTGCAACGGTAATGGCGTCATTGTCGTCGCCATCGCCGCCGCTGGAATTCACAAACGGACAGCGGTCTTGCACGAAATATAGAGGAACGGCATCGCGAAGTTCGGTCGGTTCGCCCAAGTTGCGTATTTTTTTCCCTTCCACGTCGAAGTGTCCGTCCTCGGTCAAACCGATACCGATGTCCTCTCGCAGACTGCGTCGCGTTTCCCGTTGCACCGTGACGGTGTTCCGGTGTCTATCAAACTTGTCAACGCTCATCCTGTCGAAATACGAATTAATCGTGTCGACTCTGTACACGTGTTTATATACATACATAAATGTCCATTATACGTATCGGTTTAATAACTCGATTATTGTTGAACAGACGATTGACGACTGTCTGCGTAGCGTTTTGGACTTATTTATACAATGATGTCGGCTTCACGCAGTTCTTCCACAATAGAGACGATTTTGTTCATGTGACCGCTCTTTCCAGGGCGTTGGGATTCTATCAACAATCGCAGTCTGTCCACCAGTTCATTCGGGTCGTCCCAATGCACATAATCGATTTTATTATTTCCTCTTCTCCTTACTTCCATGTATATACCGTCTCCGTTTTGGATGTAGTTGTTGTTCACGTGTCCGCGTCCTGTACGTTACGTTCGAATCAACGGACCTATTATCGTCGTATACTTTGGTCCTCTGCTCGTGTTTCTTCGCGTTGTCGGTAAATAGTGTCGGTTGAGTGCGTTAGTCGCTTCCAGTATAGTCTTGTAAATAGCAAGTTTGTCTTGTTGTAAACATCGTTATCCGGGCGTTTCATAAACACCACTTCGAAAAGTCCTGGCGTGCCTTTGTATTGTACACCATTGATAACAAAATTATCGTTACCATCGATTTCCACCAGTGAATCGCCTATCATCCATTTACCGCCTTCATGTCTTACAGCGTACGTATAATACATCTTTGACCACGATCAGCCGATACGATCATACTCATGTATTTGTACGCCAGTGAATTAGGTTCGTATTGTCTCTGAAAATAATTACGTGCTTCACGTCTTCCTTCGGGTGTGTTCGACAGTCTTTCAACCGTTAAACTAGGGTCGTCGTCGTCATCGTCATCAACGTCCGTCGTCGTCTCTGCAACTAGGGATGTGTCTAGGAAACGCGGTGAACCGTCATGTTTAAAGTCTACTAGCTGTTTATCCATCTCTTTCTCCTCCTCCTCCTATTGTTTCTTCTTTTTCTTACTATCCATTATCATCACCATCGGCTTTTCTTTCGTTTTAAGTTTTTCAACCAACGCTTGCGAAATGGTTTTCAACGGTTCCAATATCGGTCTATAACTACTTGATAGCTTTTCCTCCTCTTCTTGGATCCCGTATTTTAACGCACGGTATTTCTTCCGTATGTTATTGCTGATCGTTTCGGTATCGCGAATGACTTGTTTCTCGTTTTCGTCCATCTTCACGAACGGGTGTAAATCGACTAACAAATTGACTTCGGAACACGTGTATTTAAGAACAATCTTAGTCGTGGATATATAAGACCGTTTATGGAAACGGTCAACGCCCGTTTACACAAACAGTCTACATGCGTTTGTTTATTCGTTCGGTACTACTACTATGAAACGATCGAAACGGATTGTGTACCGACCGTTAACGATGGACGAGTCTTTGTTCACGACGAGAAAACCGTGGCGGTCTTTCCACGCTTCAGCGCACAAGTTCTTAAAAATTTCGTACTTCATGTCCATGTTGACGTGATCGTTGTACGCGTGCTTCAAGTTGAGATCGTTTTGTCTGAACAAGACTATGAGGTTGGCGTTGTCGCGAATCAGCAGCTTGGGTATTTGCCTGTATTTCTGGCACAAGTAGGAAGTGTCTAAACCGCTGTGTCGTCCCATAGCGAAGTACTTGCGTATGTTGTGTTGTTTTTCGCAAGACACGTCGTCGAACACCATAACAGAAGCGGTGTCGACCTTGTTGGGAGGCGTCACCTCTTCGTTTTTACTGTACAAGTGATACCCCACTTCGTCGTCGGAAAGCTGGGTCATCTGAGTTTCCAACATCCGGTATTTGGGTTGAAACAGTGATTTTGAAAACACGTACAGGTTTGCGAAACGTAACCCGTTCACGTCGAACAACAGGTTGAACATCACGTTCGTCTTGCCACACGCGAACTGTCCGCAGATGATAGAACGTATAGAATCGGGCAGAAGAGGTCCGTGCCTACTCCTCCTCGCTCTTCCGCCTCCACCACCACTATTCGTGTAACCTTCCGACAAGTCCATATTTTTTATTTTCAATTTTTGGGCTTGTTGTACTATTTTCATTTTCTTCTTATTCTTTCAACCACAGGCTATTGAGCAGTAGTATTGTCTCGTAACACTCGCCGGACACGGCACTGCACACGCAAGTGTCCGGTCCCACCTGACAATCGGGAGCCGACCACGCGCATTTTTGTAGTGATCTAACCCGCCGATCATGCTACTTGGTACTCTTACACTGAGTTCGGAACTTGTCACACGCCGTAACTTGTCGTAGCCAGTCGCCAATTTTCGTGTAGAGAGACGATTTTACGCATGCGTTCGACGTCTTCGTTCGTCGTATTCAAGATGTACTTTTGTACGCTGGATGTGAGACGACGTCTTTCACAGTGTTCACCGCCGACATGACAATGTTGTATATCGTACAACAAAGAGTCCGTATCCGTCATACACAATGGAACACGCGATCCTTATTTCGCGATTTTGAAATCGTAGAGAAAACTGTACATCACTTATTTACTAATGTCCAACACGGTGAATCCCACGTACAGCGGGTGGTTGAGGTACACGGTCCTCTTTTTCATCATCACGCCTACCAATTCTTAGTTATACACGTTTGCGTGTACGAATCTAGGGCTCGCACTCAGCTTTATCATTTCGCGTTCTTTGGATACTAAACAAAAATCTATACGTTTCCGGACGTTTTCTAACGATTTGCCGTAAACCGCGTTGATCATTAGTTGTTTGAAGAAGTCTTTTTCAAAATCGTTCGCCGCGGCTTCCCGTTTCTCCGTATTGAAGTATATGAACGGCTTCATCCACGCGCTCTGACGGAACGCTAACACGCGATTGACGGCTTTCAATTCAATGCCAAGTTTAAGGTAAAGCTGCAACGTTCTGTAGTGTAAAATGTAGTTTTTCTTATCCTCGAGGCTGGTGATCAGTTTTTCAACAGCGCCGGTGGCGGGCAAATGAAAGTTCTTCAAATATTGAATCGTTTGCTGTATGCGGACAACTCGTGCTCGCCGACTTTTCTGTGTTCCGGCGCCAGCGGGTAGTCCGAATGTAAGTCGTGTAAACGGCGGAGATAATCTAGATCGAGGTCGAGAATGTAGTTGATTTCGTCTTCCGCGCCTACCGTACTCAAATCTAACACGTCGATTTCTTCGCGTTCCAGCCATCGGACTACGGAGTGAGGTAACGGCTGTCTCATCGCGGTGCCGTACAGGTTTGTACAATCCAGGTAGTGGAGGTAATTGTTTTCCCGTTCGCCATCGTAGTCCGGTACGTAAGGGTTGTTAGCTTTCGAGTATCTTTTGGGCACCATCGCGGTACCCTCTCTTTCCCACTCTCTGCGAACAGGTGCATGTCTATGTCCTGAAGGGGTTCCCGTCATCTTCATCATCGGTTTCCACGCGAGTCCCGGCGCGGAGTAAACCTTACAGGGATCTATCTCTTAATACTGCATACTCGTGTTGCGAAAGTTTTCGAACACGTCGGCCAACAGCAACACGTCGGTTTTCAAATAGAGGTCATGATAGTCGCCAAACGTTTGCATCCCGAAAGCCGTCCAAACGTTTTGCTCGTGCGCGTCTCGGCTAAGCGTTGTAAAATTGTTCCGGCGCGGGCAGAGAAGCGTCCTCGAACTTACTTTCGTCCGTGACGTACTCGTACGGGTAGACCCCCTTCCTGACCAACATTTCAATACGTTCTTCTTCTTCTTTTTATTCGTATCCGTCCGGTCGCATGCACTGTCGTAATATTTTTAAATTTTCTTTCCGCAAGTTTTTCACCAGCTTCTCCAAAGGCGTGTCCATAAACTGCGCGGAATTGTGAAACCGGAGGGGACCAAGGGACACGGACACGTACCGCTCGCTGGTCGTAGCTATACACTCGATTTCACCGTGTTTGAATTTCCCGAACGCTTAGATCAGATGGTGGCAATCGTAACCGTGCCGGTTTTGAAAGAACACGGAAACGTGCTGCGGCACGTTGTAGTTTAAATTACACGCGTTGTGCGCGGATCGCAGGTACTCGCCCGTCACGTGATCGTGGTTTCGCACTTTGTCCCCCACGTCGCGCTCGATACTCTTCTTGTACAGATGACACACGTTGGCCTTCTGAAACTCGCGTTCGTTGTATTCTGTCATGCGGAGGGGTCTGTTGAAGTTGCGTTTGAGTCGACTCACGTATTCGAGCAGATTTCGGAGAAACGTCTTCACTACGTTTTTGCCGCAGTACAAGACGGGTTCTTTCACGGCTTTATCGGTCTAGTCGACGATCACGTAACAGAAACTGCACGATACGTGATGCGCGATGTCCTGCGAGTGCGATCTGTCCTCTTCGCGTTCACAACCGGACACGGGGCGAAGAAAAGATTCAAAGTCCGCGTACACCGTGTACGGTTCTCTGTGACATTTCGTATAGTCTTTAAAATACATGTGAGTGTGAGTGCATTTTCCGGTAGGCAGTTCGACTTTTTGCGCTCTGTGCGGTGTTCAGAGTACCTCATAATCCTCGAGTCGTTTTCGCGCTATTTCAGGATTCGTATTATCGCGAAAACGTTGCAAGCAGTAATTGCAGTAGAACCCAGAAAACGTATTTTTAGTTAAACTATTCAACAAACGAGACATGTTTCTAATAAGACAATAGTGTTTGACCCCTTCGTCGCTCACAAGTAATAGAAGATTCACGTGCGTTCTACCTTTGTGCTCAGTTATCCGTATAAGGTACACTTCGTATTTTCTGTATTCGAACTTGTTACTTTCGCTTTCGTAACCGAACACGTTCTTCGAAATGTTTCGCGTTTTGTTTTTCAAATTTTTTAATTTGATTCACCGGCACCGGATAGTCGAATCCCTCCAACTCGTTTTCGTACTCTCTGTAGTGAGACACGCGGTGCGGGTTAGAAGCGATCGAATGTAAACCGGCTAGAACGGACCAGAGGAAGCATTTATCATCGTCTTGATTCTGCACGTTCACTAACGATTTCCTACTTAACAATTTCGTTGGTGTTGGTATGTAACTGGATCGGGCCAGAGGACGATATTTTAACAAATTCACTTCGGCAGCTATGAACCCGTTTTTGACCCATCCGCTGCCTTCGCGAGTAAACTTCGATACCGATTCCAGCACTTTTTCAACACACTCCCTGTACTGTTCGTTTACGTCTTCCGCGTCCGCTGCGGGTAAAACGAATTGCGTACGCGAACGAAACACTCCCGTCTGCTCCAGTTCGTGATCGGTTACTAATTTTTTGAACAAGGCGCGTACGGCCAAGTACCACTTGAAACTTTCACCCATATCGTCCGATTAACCTCGAACGTCTTCCGGTATGACCTCCGCCATTCTCTCCAGCAACACGGATACCGTGTCCACTCCGTCTTCAATGTAATTTTATTTTATTGTCTTTACACTCCCGTTAAGTGCGATTGTACGAGTTGCATATACTGCCATAGTTCTGTACTCTGAAATATACGACCTTAATTAGGATAAACACTCTTTTTTAGGTTAAGCAAGCATAGTTTTCATCAATGTCTACAAACAACAAAAATCAACAAAGTATCGTAACAGTGTTCAGCTGCGTGTCCACTTGGTAACTGAAGCGTTGGCAGTAGCTCTAAGGAGTATATAGCGGTTGTGTTGCTGCGCGCGCAGATGTTACTGTGTGTGTCACCGTTGTATACATATATATATATATATATATATATATATATATATTGTAACATAACAAAATTATCACGCTAAACATTTGACTTAATGCAACATAAATAAAGGAAAAAGTTCCATAGTGAGTGAGAAGAATAAATTGTTTTAAGGATTACACTAGAAACTGTATATTAAGTCGATAAAATGTTAATAAAAATGAAAGATAACAAAGAAAACCATTGATTAAAATAACTTACTATGTAAAAACCAGTTAAACCAGCAGTATACCCAGTAGATTGGGGAAGCAGTAAAAAGGGAAGGACCATAAAAAAGGAAATAAAAGGATGAAACCATATTAATAAGGGAATAATAATAAGGTCAAGATGCAAAGAAAACCACAAGACCAGAAACTACTAATGTGATATTGAAAAAGGGACAAAATATATCAAGATTCCCACAAAGAGACCAGAACCAGGAAGAGATATGCCAAAAGAAAATGATAGTCATGTAATAATTACCATGAAACAAAATTAAAACTGATATATGTAGACCCAGAACAAGTTACAAGATACAATCCCAAAAAACCAAATTGTATACTAGTTGTAAGAATAATATCTCAAAAAACTATTAAAACAGACTACTATTAGTGTAGCCAAAATAAAGGACACCTTATAATAAAGTGTGATATAAAAAAATCTATCGAAACAAACTACCAGTAGTGTAGCCAAGATAAAGAACACCTTATAATAAAGTGTGATATAAAAAATATATTAAAACAGACTACCATTAGTGTAGGAAATACTAGATAAAAACTAAAGAACAGTCTAATGACTGAGTGTAATTTAGATAATAAAAGTTTTTTAGTGTTTAGGCATAATAACAATATGGTAGGTATAAGATGTTTTTTATTTTATTGTATGAACAAATTAAGTATAGGAAACACAAAAGACAGTTAATCACTGCAAGTGTCAGTAGTTATAAGATGTTTTTATTTTACTGTATGAACAATTTAGGTATAGGTAACACAAGAGACAGTTAATCACTGCAAGTGTCAGTAGTTCTAAGGTATTTTTATGTTAATATTTTAGCAAAATAGTTATAGTAAATAAAAAGAGACAGTGAATAACTGAAATTGTTACTAGGAATAAGATATTTTAATAGAATAAGGTTGTGACAAAATGAAACATAAAAACAAAGGACAGCCAAAGACTGATAATAATATGTTCTCATTATAATTCTAAGTATAGAGAAAATTAGGCGTAAGATGTTTATGTTATGGTTCAATGATGTTATTATTATAAAGAAAGTTTAGTAGATACAAGATATTCTATTGTATTTTAAGATCATGTCATTTAATTTTCCATTGTGTAAGGCAGAGAGGCAAGTAGGACATAAAAATGTAATAATTTTATTCAAAACAGTAAACCATGTATAATGTACAAACAGACCAGCTAAGACACCATTTTAGTAAACTCAGACTGGCATATAAACCAAAAAATTATCTATCAAAGAATCAATCTATGTAATAGGAATAGAATTCAATACATACAATACAGAAATTGAAAATATAATTAATACAGATACAGTTAATAGCAAATAGAATGACAAAGGAAAGGAAATTAACTTCTTTTGGAAACAGTTAATAATAGGCCTATGATAGTAATCAAATCAGACTAAACAGTAAATTAATCAATATTGAAATGTGTTAACAACCAAATTATTAACAACAAAGTAATCACGGAGTTATTAAGTATATTCCATGGAAATATTATAAGAAAAAACAAATAAAAACCTTTAAAACACTGAATTTGTACAAAATATGAGGCATACAATCATCATATAAAATTGTAATTTTTGGGCTTAAATGAGCTTGAAACAAACCCAGCTATATATCAAAAGATGTAAAATTAACTAATCAATATTACTGAATAGTTAGATTCATGCAAAATTAAGAAATATTTGAAATACAGTAAAAAATAAGAAAACTTATTATGTATATTTAGATGGTGAACCATGTCTTAGACAGATATTTTTATAGTTAAACAATATAAAGAGGAAAAAGACATAGCACAAATGACCCTAAAACGACGACGTTGCGTCTATTAGTCTATTGTTAATCGTAAAGCCGAATGGTTGGAAATGTGTTAGCAGAGTACTGAAAACAGAATAATTTGTGTAAAAACCAAGTGTGGTTATGCGGCATGTAACGGAGATGATCTAAAAAGTGAAATAACCTTAACTATCAATTTCTAACACTTCACAAATTTCCAAAACACAGTAATAACACCATAAAACTCAACACAAGAAATCATCAGCCATTTTGAACAATTTTGGACCAAATTCACAGAACACCAATACACATATTTGAACACCGGACACAACACAAGAAATCCATCAAGAAATCGACATCGCAGACGACGAGAGGACATTCTACACTATATTCCTGGACCAACACCACTTCGCAGAAAAGGGAATATCATTTTATTTCTGCGGGAGAATCTCAGCCAATTCCAGCAACGTAGCAGTTTAAAATCGAGGAGACGGCGGCCATACTTGTTTTCTCACCAGCACGAGTGCAATGCCTGCTTGAATGGAGTGACGTCATTTCTTCGACTCGGTTCGAAAATTCATTTTATTTAATTGACAATTGCAATAATAATTTTGTTCTATTTCAGCTATTACCATTTAGTTTAAGAATACCTGTTAAGAATGTATCTTGTTCCTTGCCCTCTGACCATTTCGACTCGTTAAAAGAACCACAAATTTAACCTTGTAAAAAATATATTTATTGATTTTTTTCACTACCGACTGTAGCAAATATTAGCCAATGCCTTGGTCATGCGCAGTTTGACTGGCGCATAATTTTGAATGTTAATAAACGCAAATCATTACTCAGTTACCAGAATTGTTTTTATTTCTATAATTAATGTTACTATTATTTTTTTTTAACAAAAAAATAATTTACAGTGAGAGAATAGATATATAAGGAAATTACACACTCAATTAATTAATTAATTATTAATTAATTAAATTAAATAATTCAATCAAACTCAATACAAGAACAAGAAAAAATATTTTCACAATTTATAAAGTTGATTTATTTGTTATTTGTCAATCAATTACACCTAGTTATAACCTATTTATATTAAATCTATTCTTTGTATTTGGTGAATCCAAAGTGGAGCTGTATCATCGGCGAGTTCAATACCGAGATCCAGACAACCTACGCAATTCTGATTATCTATATCTTTATATTTTATTTATTATTATTACATTTAAAATTATATTACAAATTGTTTAGCCTAAACAGTGGGGCTTACAGTAAGGGCAAATCTATAAAATCATAACACATATCAATATCTTTTCTTTTTTTTATTTTTATATTTTATATTTGTAATTATTTATATTACAAATTGGCCAGCCCAACTAGTGGGGCTAAGAGGAGAGCACAATACCCTGTTATCACAAAATCTACACACACATAATTAATACATATCTTTTTTTTTATTTTTATATTTTATATTTGTAATATTATTTATATTACAAATTGGCGTCCAACTTAAGGGGCTTTAAATAGGAGGTAATAGTGTTATAAAATAAGGACGAGTGTCCAATTTCCTATTTTTAGCTTGGCAACGGTCAATAGGTCGGAAGAGGGAGCGAGATGCACAGGAGAGCTACATCAAGGAAAAGGGCTATGGAGGCCGAGCAGGAAGTAGACATGGAGGATAAAGAGGCGACACCAGTGGAAGATGTGGAGTCGATGTTACCGCCAGCAGAACCGAACAAGCCTGCACCACAGAAGGAACAGCCGGAGAAATCCACCGCAAAGGAAGATACAAAATTTGATCAAATGATGGAGATGTTACTCAGAGAATTAAAAACAACGAAGGAGGAATTAAGAGAAAACAGTAAGAAGATAGAGGAGAAGATGGAAGAAAATAGTAAGAAGCTGGAAAACGATAACCTACAATTAAAAGAAGAGTTGGGTAATAAAATCGGAGATACCAACAAGAAAATCGAAGAAAATAGTAAGAAGATGGAGGAGAAGATGGAAGAAAATAGTAAGAAGCTGGAAAATGATAACCAACAATTGAAGGAGGAATTAAGTAATAAAATTGGAGATACCAGTAAGAAGATGGAGGAGAAGGTGGACGAAATAAAAAACGAAAACAAATTATTAATGGAGGAAAATATTAAGAAGATCGAGGAGAAGATGGAGGAAAATATCCAGAAGATGGAGGAGAAAATGGAGGAAATAAAAACTGACAATAAACAATCGAAGGAGGAATTGACCCAGATAGGCCAGAAACTGGAAGAAACCAATAAAAAGATGGAGAATAATAGTCAGCAATTGAGAGAAGAATTGAAGGAGACGAACCAAGAGAACATGAAACGGTTAGACGGAAGAATGGAAATATTGAAGGAAGAATTGAGCCAAAAAATAGCTGAAAACAACGAAACAATCAGCAAGAAGATAGAAGAAGAAATAACGGTAATCGAACAAAAGGTTACCAGAGCTGACGAAAAATGGAGTCAAACCGAACGAGAAGTACAGAGTATCAAGACGGAAATAAACACGAAGGTTAACAAGATTGAAGAAACTACTAGGAAGACATTGGAGGAAAGACTAAAGGAAACACGGGAAGACTGGGAGCGAGTGCAGGACCGATTCACAGAAAAATGTGACGGCATTGAAGCTACTGTGACCAGTATCAACAGTCAGGTGCGACAGAACCAGACAGATATAGACCTATTCCATAGTCGACCGACAAGCATTACCAGTTGTCCCAACAGTGAGAATCGTGAAGGAATTAACTTCAGGTTTTATAAAAATAAACCAATGGAGTTCCTAGCAAGAATCGAAGAATACTTCACCAAACACAGAGGTAATCGCTGGAGGGAGAATAAAGAGGTGCTTGACGAATCGTTCAAGGAGATAGCAGATAATTGGTGGATGGCGATAAGAGACGAGGTGACCGATTATCAACAATTCAGAAGGCTATTCAAAGCCAAATATTGGTCTGAATCAACACAAAATATCGCCAGAGACGGGATCTGTCATGGAAAGTACAACCCGTATGGAAACCAGACTTTAACGGCGTACTTTTTGGGAAAGGTGTGCGTGGCCAAACATCTAGAGCCCCGAATACCGGAAGAATGCCTGGTCAGCAAACTCTCATACCATTATGAGGAGGATGTTATAAGGGCCAGAAGAAACAGTCAAATAAAGACTGTGCAAGCCATGACCGAGCTTTTAGAAATGTATGAGCATGAAGACTATTACCGTCAAAGTCGCAGGAGATATGAAAAGCCGGAACCAAGAAGTAACAACAATAATTTGAATAATAATAATCGGCAGAATGTGGGTAACAATAATAATTATAATTCCGCAAATCGGAATAATGCCGAATACAATTATAACACCCGAAATAACAATAATTTGCCTAGATTTAACAACAATAATAATGATAGTAATATTCCTCGCATTAATAATAATGACAACAACCACAATAATAATAATAATAATAATAATAATAATAATAATAATAATAATAATAATAATAACCGTCCACAAAATAACAACGGTTATTATAATAATAATCGTAACTATGTTCCAAATGGTCAGAGGAACCCCAACCTTTCTAATAACAATTATCATGGTAGTTATAACCGGAATTACCCGAATGGAGGTAATAACAATAATTACAGGACATATCGACCCAACATTAACTACATCAGAGCGGAAGGCAGTGGACAGAGGAGGTACCAGCCGCAACGAAGGAGCCGATACTACGAGTACGAGACCTTCCAAGGAAGTCATGGAAGTAATAGGTACAGAGAGTACGAGCCCAGACGTAGTTCCAGCCTGAACAATCAGCGAAGACTACCTGTAACAGAAGCCCAACAGGACGATCGAGCAGAACCAAACGAAGCAGTCTCAGGACTCCAAGCTGATGCTTCCAACGGCCTAATCCGTAATGAAGCGGAACATTTAAACGAACGGAGGCAGTAATAAACTCCAATAACCCTTTACTGCTCCAATCTGCTGGGTTTAACCAAGAAGGAATGAATTCGAAGAAAAACAGAAAAAATTTTACCATAATGTACAGCAATTATTTGAAAGATATCCGTAAGGACCTACTAGAAGAAAGCGAGATTAATATTAATAATAATGATAATGAAATAATATACATAAGGGCAGAAATTGAGGGTATTTCTGTTCCTATAATGATAGACACTGGAGCCAATGTCTCCATAATAAATCGAAATGAGTTGGACCGGATACAGCAGGAATGCCACAAAAACTTACCGGTACTACCTATTAATAATATTGTACTTGTAGGAGCTACCGGCCGACAGAACAAGACCATAAGAAAGCAAGTATCCCTAAGTGTCAACAGTCAAGGCATTAGTGTGGATATGATATTTCTTGTTGCAGCCGGATTACCTTTCAACATCATGATAGGATGTGACATATTGCGCAGAAACTCAGCAGTTATCGACTGGTGCCGAGGAAAGGTATCACTCTTTGCTGAAGGTTCGACCTGGGTAGCCAATTTAACTAATAACAAAACGTTAGACTCCAGACAACTTCTCGACCACCAAAATAAGGTGAATTACTTGTCCAACTACTCAACAAACAACAAGCCAGTACATCAGGATTCGGAGGATGACCTATGGCAACAAGAGATTCAGGAGATACGTAACTTCCAGTGCCACAATACTAACGGGCAATTAAAGGAGAACCAGCTGAATCAATTGATCGAAATATATGAAAAATATCGAGCTGTATTTTCGGACGAACCTGGAAAGATCCGGAACTACCAATGTTCCATACGATTCAGAGAACCGGTAGAATTTAACCGAAAGTCGTATCCAATAGCACAATCTTTGAAAGAAGCCGTACGCACAGAGATCCAGAATATGATCAGTAGAGATATCATCGAGAGCAGTCAATCGCCATACACTAGCCCGATTGTGGCCATACAGAAGAAAAATGGGAAGGTAAGGCTTTGCCTTGACGCACGTGAGATAAATAAAATGATAAATAACGATCGTACCTCATCTGGCGAAATTGATGAAATTTTGAAGAGGTTCCACGGAACACGATTCATTACCACTTGGGATACCGTATGCGGCTATTGGCAAGTGGAGTTGCACCCAGCAAGCCGGCAATACATGGCGTTCATCTTCGAAGGGCGCAATTATCAGTTTAAGAGTTTGCCCTTCGGGTTGGTGAATACAGTAGCTGTTTTTGTCGCCTGTATAGATCATATACTAGGACCAGAAGCGCTCCAATTCACGACTGTCTATGTTGATGATCTCCTAATAACATCAACCAACTGGGAAGAACACTGTTACCGTGTGGAGTATGTCTTGAAGAAGCTTGCTGAAAATAATGTCACCCTTAAACTAGACAAGTCCAAGCTTATAGCTAAAGAAGTACAATTCCTGGGTTTCCAGCTAAACAGTCAAGGAATAACACCATCAACAGAAAAGGTAGACGCCATACAACGATTCCCTACACCAAAAAACAGAAGGCAACTACAATCATTTTTGGGCCTGTGTAACTATTATAGGAAGTTCCAGAATAATTATTCCGAACTAACAGCCCAGTTTCAGTACCAGTTATCGTCCAAGAATAAATGGCGATGGGGTCAAGAACAAGACGAAACCTTCAAATCAATTAAGGAGAAGTTCTTAGATGCAGTAATGCTCAACCATCCAGATTTTAACCGACCCTTCTTTCTAAACTGTGACGCTAGTAACATTAGCTTGGGATCAACACTGTACCAAGAAGATGAAAGTGGAAACCATCTAGTAGTGAGCTTTGCTAGCAGAACCCTTAACCAGTGTGAAAAGAACTATAATGTGACGGAAAAAGAACTGCTAAGTGTAGTCTTTGCCTGCGGGAAGTTTCGGACGTATATCCTCGGATATCCAGTGACCGTCCGAACCGATCACAAGTCAATATCATTTCTAAGAAGATGCAAATTAAGCCATGGTAGATTGACCAGATGGGTACTCGCCCTGCAGGAATACGATATACAGTGGGAGTATGTTCCTGGAAGTAAAAATGTAGTAGCCGACGTATTGTCGAGAGTGAATCTGGAATAACAAACGTTCGAAGGCGAAAAGGAGAGCATCTTGAAAATCTATAACATTATTAAGGACAGATCCGATTTAGAGAAGATAGTGCAGGACATCAGCAAACACCAGCAGTCCGATCCGAAGTTAAACCATATTAAACTTCGTCTCTCCAACCAAGATGACACAATAAACAAATTTTATTGTATACATAATGGAATTTTATTCATCAAGACATCCCTTGACGAAGAGATATGGAAGATCATGATCCCTACTACAATCGAAAAGGATATCATCCTGGACTATCACCTACGATACGGTCACATGGGAGCCATGAAGGTAATCAAGGCAATAGAAGAGAATTGTCATATAAAAAGTATCAATAGAAAAACGAGAAACTACCTCAAAACCTGTCTGATATGTCAATTGGTGAAAACCAACAATGAGAGAAAAGAGGGTATGATGATACCAATTACTTCACAAGCCAAACTGGAAAAGGTCTTTCTGGACATATGTGGTCCATTTCCCCGCAGTGGCGGACGCCATCGATACAAGTATATTATTATTATAATGGATCATTTTACAAAATTCACAAAACTATACCCTGTGAACAGAGCCACCACTCTGAAGACTCTAGGAATAATAACAAATCATTACATTCCAGAGGTAGGAAGCCCGACATCCATAATCACAGACCATGGAACGCAATTTAAGGGTTGGAGGTGGAGAAACACTCTGAATACATTGGGCATTAAGACATACAAGACATCTGTCTACCACCCCAGCAGCAATCCAGCGGAGAGGGTACTGCGAGAGGTCGGAAGAATATTACGGACTTATTGCTATAACCAACAAAAGAAGTGGCAAGAATATTTATTAGCTACTGAAGAATTTCTTAATTTGTCATATCACCCCGCTATAGGTACCACGCCATACACGGCAATGTATGAAAACCCGCCTCCGAGAGAAATACAAGACATAATAGAGTTCCCCAGGAGTCAAGAATACAAATTCAATCGAATCAGATTCTACAATAAATTGGCCGAAGACCAGGAAAGGCGCAAGAACAAATATCAAAAGGCTGTTAAGAAAATAATAAGCTATGAAGTCGGAGAAAAGGTACTGCTAAAAAACAGGGAATTACCCAGTACTTTGGAAGGCATTACCAAAAAGTTGTTTCTGCTGTATACCGGCCCATACCTGATTATTAAAAACAATAATAACAATACGTATGTACTAAAGGATATCATTTCAAATAAAGTAAAAGGAACTTATAATCAGTTATCCATTAAAAAATATTTGGAGGAGAAATAATAATTTCAAAATTCCAAAAGTCAGTAAGTACAACTTACAACAAATCATTTGAAAGACAATTATGAACGAAAAAAGAATTTTGATGGAATAATAAAATTTCAAAACTCCAAAAATCAGTAAGTACAACTTACAACAAATCATTTGAAAGACAATTATGAACGAAAAAAGAATTTTGATGGAATAATAAAATTTCAAAATTCCAAAAATTAGTAAGAACAACTTGCACAAAACATTTGAAAAATTATTATGAATGAAAAAAAAAAAGAATTTTGAACATAATAAAACTTCAAAATTCAAAAACATTAGTAAGTACAACTTACAACAAAACATTTGAAGGATTATTATGAATGAAAAAAAAAAGAATTTTGAACATAATAAAACTTCAAAATTCAAAAACATTAGTAAGTACAACTTACACAAAACATTTGAAAGATTATTGTGAATAAATAAAAAGAATTTTGAACATAATAAACTTCAAAATTCAAAAACATTAGTAAGTACAACTTACACAAAACATTTGAAAGATTATTATGAGCAAAATAAGAATTTTGATGGAATATAAATTACAAAATTCCAAAAATCCGTAAGTACAACTTACACAAATATTCAAAGACTATCATGAACGAAAATAAAAAGAATTTTGAACATAAAAAACTACAAAATTCAAAAATCAGTAAGTACAACTTACACAAATCATTTGAAAGACAATTATGAATGAAAAAAAGACTTTTGATGGAATAATAAAAAACTTCAAAATTCAAAAATCAGTAAGGACAACTTACACAAAACATTTGAAGGATTATTAGGAACGAAATAAGAATTTTGATGGAATAATAAAAAACTTCAAAATTCAAAAACATTAGTAAGTACAACTTACAACAAAACATTTGAAAGATTATTATGAGCGAAAAAAGAATTTTGAACATAAAAAATTTCAAAATTTCAAAAGTTAGTAAGGACAACTTACACAAAATATTCAAAGACTATTATGAACGAAAAAAGAATTTGGATGGAGATAATAATTTTCCAAATTCAAAAACTTAGTAAGTACCACTTACACCAAACATTCAAAAACTATTATGAATGAGAAAAGAATTTTGATGAATAAAGATTTTCAAAATTCAAAACAATAATAAGTACAACTTACACCAAAATATTTGAAAAACAACTATGAATAAGAAAGAACGTAGTTGAATAAAAATATCTAAAATTAAAAAAACATTAAGCTCATATCATTACTCATACAAATGATGAGAAATAACTCTGGAATATGAAAAAAGATTTTGTAAGAAAGAGATACAAAATTCTGAAGGAGAAAGGAAACCAGAATATCATATGACTTAATCGAAACAACTTAACCAAACTCACAAAGAAAATAATTTAATAAAAATGGAACAATGAAGAAGGACCAACTCAGTAAAGACCAAATAGTGAGACCAGAAACCAAAAAACCCTGATACTAATAATGATAATGTTGTTGCAATAACCACTGTTATAGTGAAAGTGATAAAGAATTAATTCATGTTACACCATGAGCAATAAAAATGACTCAATGGATACCAGATGGTAGAAAGAGTAAATATAAATACTACTTACTATGTAAACATGATGAAATGTATATTATACCACATACCTAAACCACCTAATATGGAATAAGCTTTAAGAGAGAAGAAGAGTCAAGTGTATAAAAGTATTAATTAATATAAAGTATTATGAAGTGAAGAATCTAAAGATGTTTATTTTAGTCAAAAATGACTACTTTTACTGTTTATTTATTTTTATGACTGGATGTAGAAAATGCCATCAGTCTTGTGTGTTGAGCAGAGATGATAATACCTCTGGACTCAATTGAAGTGTTGGACAGCAGGGATTGAAGCCAAAAGTGCCACTCTGAACTGTTCCAATTAATTTGTTAGGGAATGTTAGGGAGTAAACATACTGGTGAGGAAGCACCAAATAAGAAAGAATATAAAATAATAATGTTATACACAAGATTAAAGATCACTTATCAATGAAGAAAGAAACTGATGAAGGAGATACACATCATCTGAGAGGAAGCAACGGTGGAAAAAGAAGGTATATAAAGTGAAAACATGTAATCACGAAGGAAATGTAGTAAATACAAAAGAATTAGTAGTAATTATTTCATCCATACTAAGAGTATGATCTGAACTAATCACTTTTACAGGAGAGCATATGTAACATAACAAAATTATCACGCAAATAATTAATGCTTGATGCCTTTACTTGGTGAAAATCCATTGTAAATTATAGTAAAAAATAAAACCATAAAATAGTTTTTGTGATTTCCACTCGTCAATTTATTAAAAATTATAAAACCATGACAGCTGTTTCGGCAACACAGTGCCTTCATCAGATGGTATAAGCTGACTAATTTTCGTACAAACGATACAGAATATAAAATATAATACAAGTGCTGTTGTATAGAGAGCGATAGTAATCTCGTGTCAATAAGATTTATACACATTACACAAACATATAACATAACATATACCAAGTCTATTTATACAAATTAAGCAGAGGCGAGCTATTTAGATCTAACTGATCATTTAATAATACATTTAAATATTTGTGTTTATTAATTTCAAGGGTTTCTAATAAATCAAGCTTTGGACCTTTATCAGATAAATGTAAAATTTCAAAATTGTCATTATAACTATGGTCTTTTTCTAACAAGTGATTTGCATAATTTGATTTGCCATCATTATATCTAAAACTATAATTGTGACCATACATTCTATTTTCGAAAGATCTACCTGTCTGTCCGATATACACTTTATTACAAGACCCACAGGATAATTTGTAAACACCAGACTTTTGCAGTTTATCTGTTTTACTCTTATTATTTTTAATATATTTTCCCAAAGAAGACTGCGTCTTAAAAGCTATATTTACATTCCTTTGTGTGAAATATTTACCAATATTATCAGAAGCAGAACCTATGTAGGTGAGAGTGTGATATCTTTTAATCTGTGTTGAGGGAGGGTAAACTAGTTTTAAAGCTTGTGAATAAAATTTTTTGTTTAACAAGTGATCTATGAGGCTAGGTTGGTAACCATTGTTGACAGCTATTTGTTTAATAATGTTAAGTTCTGATTGGAAATTTGAGTCTGATAACGGAATACTAACTAGTCTGTGGATAAAACTGTGAAAAGCAGCCAATTTATGTGAGTATGGATGTGTGGAAGTAATGTGTATTGTCATATCTGTATGTGTAGGCTTATGAAAAATACCAAAGTCTAATTTATTATTGCATTTTGTTATTGTAAGGTCTAAAAAATTGATACTATTGTTATCTTCTAATTCTAAGGTAAAGCTAATATTTTTGTGTAAATTGTTAATAAAATTAAGAAAGATCTGTAATTGTCTACGTGTACCTAGAAAAATTGCTAAAATATCGTCCACATATCTATACCAAAAAATAAACAATCTGAAATAAGGGTGTGCTCTAATTTTAGTTTCTATGTAGTCCATAAAGATTTCAGCTGCCAAAGGGCTAAGTGGATTTCCCATTGCAAGCCCTTCTTTGCCAATATAGATCTTTCCATTAAATTCAAAGTAGTTTTGATTAAGGCAAACCTTCAGTAAATTCAAGATATCCTCTCTCATAAAGGGGTTATTACAATTTTCAATTAATAATTTTTCTACAATATCTATTACATCAGTCGGTGGAATACTCGGAAACAAATTCTTCACATCAAATGATAATAAAACAGCTTTGTCTGGGATATGTGAATCTTTAATTCTGTTAATTAAGTCTAGTGAATTTTTAATACTATGTGTTGATTGAAATTTGCATTGTGTTTGTATAATCTTAATTAGTCTTTTAGATAATTTAACAGAAGGAGCAGTTACATATGATACCACTGGTCTAATTGGATGGTTATCCTTATGCAATTTAATTAAAGAGTAAAGCTTTGGTGGCTGAGGATTCATTACCGATAAAAAATCCAAATCTCGATTATCAAAGAAAGAACAATTCTTTATAGCCTGTTTAACATCTATTTGAAATTTAAAAGTCGGGTTAATATCAATGGGTTCAAAAGAGTTCAAACATTCAAGTGTCTTATTTACATATTCGCCTTTGTCGATAGCAATAACAGTATTGCCCTTGTCAGCGCGGGTAAATATTATATTATTAACTACAGATTTTCTCTTAATTGAATTAATAGTTAGTCTATTTTTATTGTTAAATGGTAGAGTCTTAATTTGTTTAGCATAAAGAGAAGTTAATTTATCCGCTACAATGTATTTGTTCAATGGTATAGATTCGGAATTTTCATGAAATTTATTGTACTTATTACAAGCTAACTCACAATCCACACCTAAAATTTCAAACTCCTTTTTATAATTTGACGGTTGTGTATTATATTTGAAACCCTTTTCGATCAGTTTAGTTTCAAAACTATTAAAAGTTACGTTGGTCAAATTCATAATACGTTGATAAAATATATGGTTAGAAAATTTGTTATTATGCCCGCATTGTCTATTATAATAATTACCGCTATTACTAACCTTAAACATTTTCAACTTGTTTAACTTACGTAACTGATTTAAGTATTTATTATGAATAATTCTTTGAACATCATTTCGCACTTTACGGTCTAGCAAGTCAAATTCTATATTATGCAATCTACGTAATAATTCTGTATGTATAAACTTAAGGTAAATATTACAAACGTCTCTTTTATTGTATTGAATCTTCATGTCGTATAACATCCATTTTCTAATGCCAGCTTCAACCCCTTTTATCGCTGATAAACTTTTGTTGTTCGTCTTCAAACTCATGTAATGTGGTGTTAAGTTGTCCATTAAGCACTTTTTGAAGAACCAAATATTCTGCGATGTAATTTTTGTACGGAGTAACACTTTAAAATACCACAAGGCCAACATGCTAGTTGTAGCATCTTTCAAATAATTAATGCTTGATGCCTTTACTTGGTGAAAATCCATTGTAAATTATAGTAAAAAATAAAACCATAAAATAGTTTTTGTGATTTCCACTCGTCAATTTATTAAAAATTATAAAACCATGACAGCTGTTTCGGCAACACAGTGCCTTCATCAGATGGTATAAGCTGACTAATTTTCGTACAAACGATACAGAATATAAAATATAATACAAGTGCTGTTGTATAGAGAGCGATAGTAATCTCGTGTCAATAAGATTTATACACATTACACAAACATATAACATAACATATACCAAGTCTATTTATACAAATTAAGCAGAGGCGAGCTATTTAGATCTAACTGATCATTTAATAATACATTTAAATATTTGTGTTTATTAATTTCAAGGGTTTCTAATAAATCAAGCTTTGGACCTTTATCAGATAAATGTAAAATTTCAAAATTGTCATTATAACTATGGTCTTTTTCTAACAAGTGATTTGCATAATTTGATTTGCCATCATTATATCTAAAACTATAATTGTGACCATACATTCTTTTTTCGAAAGATCTACCTGTCTGTCCGATATACACTTTATTACAAGACCCACAGGATAATTTGTAAACACCAGACTTTTGCAGTTTATCTGTTTTACTCTTATTATTTTTAATATATTTTCCCAAAGAAGACTGCGTCTTAAAAGCTATATTTACATTCCTTTGTGTGAAATATTTACCAATATTATCAGAAGCAGAACCTATGTAGGTGAGAGTGTGATATCTTTTAATCTGTGTTGAGGGAGGGTAAACTAGTTTTAAAGCTTGTGAATAAAATTTTTTGTTTAACAAGTGATCTATGAGGCTAGGTTGGTAACCATTGTTGACAGCTATTTGTTTAATAATGTTAAGTTCTGATTGGAAATTTGAGTCTGATAACGGAATACTAACTAGTCTGTGGATAAAACTGTGAAAAGCAGCCAATTTATGTGAGTATGGATGTGTGGAAGTAATGTGTATTGTCATATCTGTATGTGTAGGCTTATGAAAAATACCAAAGTCTAATTTATTATTGCATTTTGTTATTGTAAGGTCTAAAAAATTGATACTATTGTTATCTTCTAATTCTAAGGTAAAGCTAATATTTTTGTGTAAATTGTTAATAAAATTAAGAAAGATCTGTAATTGTCTACGTGTACCTAGAAAAATTGCTAAAATATCGTCCACATATCTATACCAAAAAATAAACAATCTGAAATAAGGGTGTGCTCTAATTTTAGTTTCTATGTAGTCCATAAAGATTTCAGCTGCCAAAGGGCTAAGTGGATTTCCCATTGCAAGCCCTTCTTTGCCAATATAGATCTTTCCATTAAATTCAAAGTAGTTTTGATTCAGGCAAACCTTCAGTAAATTCAAGATATCCTCTCTCATAAAGGGGTTATTACAATTTTCAATTAATAATTTTTCTACAATATCTATTACATCAGTCGGTGGAATACTCGGAAAATTTCATGAAAATTCCGAATCTATACCATTGAACAAATACATTGTAGCGGATAAATTAACTTCTCTTTATGCTAAACAAATTAAGACTCTACCATTTAACAATAAAAATAGACTAACTATTAATTCAATTAAGAGAAAATCTGTAGTTAATAATATAATATTTACCCGCGCTGACAAGGGCAATACTGTTATTGCTATCGACAAAGGCGAATATGTAAATAAGGCACTTGAATGTTTGAACTCTTTTGAACCCATTGATATTAACCCGACTTTTAAATTTCAAATAGATGTTAAACAGGCTATAAAGAATTGTTCTTTCTTTGATAATCGAGATTTGGATTTTTTATCGGTAATGAATCCTCAGCCACCAAAGCTTTACTCTTTAATTAAATTGCATAAGGATAACCATCCAATTAGACCAGTGGTATCATATGTAACTGCTCCTTCTGTTAAATTATCTAAAAGACTAATTAAGATTATACAAACACAATGCAAATTTCAATCAACACATAGTATTAAAAATTCACTAGACTTAATTAACAGAATTAAAGATTCACATATCCCAGACAAAGCTGTTTTATTATCATTTGATGTGAAGAATTTGTTTCCGAGTATTCCACCGACTGATGTAATAGATATTGTAGAAAAATTATTAATTGAAAATTGTAATAACCCCTTTATGAGAGAGGATATCTTGAATTTACTGAAGGTTTGCCTTAATCAAAACTACTTTGAATTTAATGGAAAGATCTATATTGGCAAAGAAGGGCTTGCAATGGGAAATCCACTTAGCCCTTTGGCAGCTGAAATCTTTATGGACTACATAGAAACTAAAATTAGAGCACACCCTTATTTCAGATTGTTTATTTTTTGGTATAGATATGTGGACGATATTTTAGCAATTTTTCTAGGTACACGTAGACAATTACAGATCTTTCTTAATTTTATTAACAATTTACACAAAAATATTAGCTTTACCTTAGAATTAGAAGATAACAATAGTATCAATTTTTTAGACCTTACAATAACAAAATGCAATAATAAATTAGACTTTGGTATTTTTCATAAGCCTACACATACAGATATGACAATACACATTACTTCCACACATCCATACTCACATAAATTGGCTGCTTTTCACAGTTTTATCCACAGACTAGTTAGTATTCCGTTATCAGACTCAAATTTCCAATCAGAACTTAACATTATTAAACAAATAGCTGTCAACAATGGTTACCAACCTAGCCTCATAGATCACTTGTTAAACAAAAAATTTTATTCACAAGCTTTAAAACTAGTTTACCCTCCCTCAACACAGATTAAAAGATATCACACTCTCACCTACATAGGTTCTGCTTCTGATAATATTGGTAAATATTTCACACAAAGGAATGTAAATATAGCTTTTAAGACGCAGTCTTATTTGGGAAAATATATTAAAAATAATAAGAGTAAAACAGATAAACTGCAAAAGTCTGGTGTTTACAAATTATCCTGTGGGTCTTGTAATAAAGTGTATATCGGACAGACAGGTAGATCTTTCGAAAAAAGAATGTATGGTCACAATTATAGTTTTAGATATAATGATGGCAAATCAAATTATGCAAATCACTTGTTAGAAAAAGACCATAGTTATAATGACAATTTTGAAATTTTACATTTATCTGATAAAGGTCCAAAGCTTGATTTATTAGAAACCCTTGAAATTAATAAACACAAATATTTAAATGTATTATTAAATGATCAGTTAGATCTAAATAGCTCGCCTCTGCTTAATTTGTATAAATAGACTTGGTATATGTTATGTTATATGTTTGTGTAATGTGTATAAATCTTATTGACACGAGATTACTATCGCTCTCTATACAACAGCACTTGTATTATATTTTATATTCTGTATCGTTTGTACGAAAATTAGTCAGCTTATACCATCTGATGAAGGCACTGTGTTGCCGAAACAGCTGTCATGGTTTTATAATTTTTAATAAATTGACGAGTGGAAATCACAAAAACTATTTTATGGTTTTATTTTTTACTATATATAAATTATCACGCTAAACATTTGACTTAATGCAACATAAATAAAGGAAAAAGTTCCATAGTGAGTGAGAAGAATAAATTGTTTTAAGGATTACACTAGAAACTGTATATTAAGTCGATAAAATGTTAATAAAAATGAAAGATAACAAAGAAAACCATTGATTAAAATAACTTACTATGTAAAAACCAGTTAAACCAGCAGTATACCCAGTAGATTGGGGAAGCAGTAAAAAGGGAAGGACCATAAAAAAGGAAATAAAAGGATGAAACCATATTAATAAGGGAATAATAATAAGGTCAAGATGCAAAGAAAACCACAAGACCAGAAACTACTAATGTGATATTGAAAAAGGGACAAAATATATCAAGATTCCCACAAAGAGACCAGAACCAGGAAGAGATATGCCAAAAGAAAATGATAGTCATGTAATAATTACCATGAAACAAAATTAAAACTGATATATGTAGACCCAGAACAAGTTACAAGATACAATCCCAAAAAACCAAATTGTATACTAGTTGTAAGAATAATATCTCAAAAAACTATTAAAACAGACTACTATTAGTGTAGCCAAAATAAAGGACACCTTATAATAAAGTGTGATATAAAAAAATCTATCGAAACAAACTACCAGTAGTGTAGCCAAGATAAAGAACACCTTATAATAAAGTGTGATATAAAAAATATATTAAAACAGACTACCATTAGTGTAGGAAATACTAGATAAAAACTAAAGAACAGTCTAATGACTGAGTGTAATTTAGATAATAAAAGTGTTTTAGTGTTTAGGCATAATAACAATATGGTAGGTATAAGATGTTTTTTATTTTATTGTATGAACAAATTAAGTATAAGAAACACAAAAGACAGTTAATCACTGCAAGTGTCAGTAGTTATAAGATGTTTTTATTTTACTGTATGAACAATTTAGGTATAGGTAACACAAGAGACAGTTAATCACTGCAAGTGTCAGTAGTTCTAAGGTATTTTTATGTTAATATTTTAGCAAAATAGTTATAGTAAATAAAAAGAGACAGTGAATAACTGAAATTGTTACTAGGAATAAGATATTTTAATAGAATAAGGTTGTGACAAAATGAAACATAAAAACAAAGGACAGCCAAAGACTGATAATAATATGTTCTCATTATAATTCTAAGTATAGAGAAAATTAGGCGTAAGATGTTTATGTTATGGTTCAATGATGTTATTATTATAAAGAAAGTTTAGTAGATACAAGATATTCTATTGTATTTTAAGATCATGTCATTTAATTTTCCATTGTGTAAGGCAGAGAGGCAAGTAGGACATAAAAATGTAATAATTTTATTCAAAACAGTAAACCATGTATAATGTACAAACAGACCAGCTAAGACACCATTTTAGTAAACTCAGACTGGCATATAAACCAAAAAATTATCTATCAAAGAATCAATCTATGTAATAGGAATAGAATTCAATACATACAATACAGAAATTGAAAATATAATTAATACAGATACAGTTAATAGCAAATAGAATGACAAAGGAAAGGAAATTAACTTCTTTTGGAAACAGTTAATAATAGGCCTATGATAGTAATCAAATCAGACTAAACAGTAAATTAATCAATATTGAAATGTGTTAACAACCAAATTATTAACAACAAAGTAATCACGGAGTTATTAAGTATATTCCATGGAAATATTATAAGAAAAAACAAATAAAAACCTTTAAAACACTGAATTTGTACAAAATATGAGGCATACAATCATCATATAAAATTGTAATTTTTGGGCTTAAATGAGCTTGAAACAAACCCAGCT
Source organism: Magicicada septendecula (assembly GCA_034769895.1). Classification (NCBI taxonomy): domain Eukaryota; kingdom Metazoa; phylum Arthropoda; class Insecta; order Hemiptera; family Cicadidae; genus Magicicada; species Magicicada septendecula. The sequence continues at coordinate 288,237,639 of CM068371.1, forward strand.
ATATATCAAAAGATGTAAAATTAACTAATCAATATTACTGAATAGTTAGATTCATGCAAAATTAAGAAATATTTGAAATACAGTAAAAAATAAGAAAACTTATTATGTATATTTAGATGGTGAACCATGTCTTAGACAGATATTTTTATAGTTAAACAATATAAAGAGGAAAAAGACATAGCACAAATGACCCTAAAACGACGACGTTGCGTCTATTAGTCTATTGTTAATCGTAAAGCCGAATGGTTGGAAATGTGTTAGCAGAGTACTGAAAACAGAATAATTTGTGTAAAAACCAAGTGTGGTTATGCGGCATGTAACGGAGATGATCTAAAAAGTGAAATAACCTTAACTATCAATTTCTAACACTTCACAAATTTCCAAAACACAGTAATAACACCATAAAACTCAACACAAGAAATCATCAGCCATTTTGAACAATTTTGGACCAAATTCACAGAACACCAATACACATATTTGAACACCGGACACAACACAAGAAATCCATCAAGAAATCGACATCGCAGACGACGAGAGGACACTCTACACTATATTCCTGGACCAACACCACTTCGCAGAAAAGGGAATATCATTTTATTTCTGCGGGAGAATCTCAGCCAATTCCAGCAACGTAGCAGTTTAAAATCGAGGAGACGGTGGCCATACTTGTTTTCTCACCAGCACGAGTGCAATGCCTGCTTGAATGGAGTGACGTCATTTCTTCGACTCGGTTCGAAAATTCATTTTATTTAATTGACAATTGCAATAATAATTTTGTTCTATTTCAGCTATTACCATTTAGTTTAAGAATACCTGTTAAGAATGTATCTTGTTCCTTGCCCTCTGACCATTTCGACTCGTTAAAAGAACCACAAATTTAACCTTGTAAAAAATATATTTATTGATTTTTTTCACTACCGACTGTAGCAAATATTAGCCAATGCCTTGGTCATGCGCAGTTTGACTGGCGCATAATTTTGAATGTTAATAAACGCAAATCATTACTCAGTTACCAGAATTGTTTTTATTTCTATAATTAATGTTACTATTATTTTTTTTTTAACAAAAAAATAATTTACAGTGAGAGAATAGATATATAAGGAAATTACACACTCAATTAATTAATTAATTATTAATTAATTAAATTAAATAATTCAATCAAACTCAATACAAGAACAAGAAAAAATATTTTCACAATTTTTAAAGTTGATTTATTTGTTATTTGTCAATCAATTACACCTAGTTATAACCTATTTATATTAAATCTATTCTTTGTATTTGGTGAATCCAAAGTGGAGCTGTATCATCGGCGAGTTCAATACCGAGATCCAGACAACCTACACAATTCTGATTATCTATATCTTTATATTTTATTTATTATTATTACATTTAAAATTATATTACAAATTGTTTAGCCTAAACAGTGGGGCTTACAGTAAGGGCAAATCTATAAAATCATAACACATATCAATATCTTTTCTTTTTTTTATTTTTATATTTTATATTTGTAATTATTTATATTACAAATTGGCCAGCCCAACTAGTGGGGCTAAGAGGAGAGCACAATACCCTGTTATCACAAAATCTACACACACATAATTAATACATATCTTTTTTTTTATTTTTATATTTTATATTTGTAATATTATTTATATTACAATATATATATATTTACATTTCACCATTTCACAACGTTAGCACATCGTGTTTCACCACGAGTAAAACCATTACAACGTTGGTGGTGTGTTTATCAATGTGCCTTGTAAAACTTGACATTCAGTATAATATTATTATCTTTACAATACCATTAAGTGCAGTGGAACGAATGATTATTCTATAAACATTTTTTAACACATACGAATTTTATGTTCTATACACACGCGCGCTCAGCGGGGAGTCGATTGCATTGTAGCGTGCGCACATGCGTGCAGTGGGGTGCGCCGCGCTAGACAGCAGTCTCTCTCTCTTTCGCTCTCTCTCTAACTCTCCCCCACTGTCTCTCTCCCTCTTGCTCTCTCTCGCTCTCTCTCTCTCGCTTTCTCTCTCTCTCTCTTTCTCTCTCTCTCTCGCTCTCGCTCTCTCTATCTCTCTCGCTCTCTCTATCTCTCTCTCGCTCAATAATTGTAGGATATACGATATTTATTGTATGATAATTATGACGATACGATGACTTTTACAATAATTATCGGGATACGATAAGTTTTACAATAATTATGAAAATACAATACTTTTACTATGATACTTATGGTACTCTTCACTTACACCGATGAATATATACTAACATGCTTCTATACTGTGAACTATGCGAGCTTAATTAGGATAAATCACGTTTTTTTAGGTTAAACAGGCACTAGTTTTCATCAATTTCTACTAACACTTTCTAAGAAACACAATTAATAATTACAAAAAAAGTAACGTAACAGTTTTCAGCTGCGTGTCCACTTGCTAACTGAAGCATTGACAGTAGTTATGAAAATACAATACTTTTACTATGATAATTATGGTACTCTTCATTTACACTGGTGATTATATACTGACATGCTTCTCTACTGTGAATTATGCGAGCTTAATTAGGATAAATTACGCTTTTCTTTTTTAGGTTAAACAAGCACTATTTTTCATCAATGTCTACTAAAAAGACTAACGTAGCAGTGTTCAGTTGCGTGTCCACTTGCTAACTGAAGCGTTGACAGTGACTCTACACACTATGGCACTAGTGTTGTTATGCGAGCAGCTGTTAGTGTGTAAAGGTACTTGATTATGCACGTATGTAATTTATATATTTTTCTATTTCTCACGCTGCGTTGTCTACCTGGCGGGTGAGCGGTGAATTTGTTTCAACAGTCTGTCTGTGATGTATAGCCTTCTTTGCGGTCCATCATAAATCCTTCTGCTTTCGCCTGTTCCGGTTGAGAACACAGAGTACTCTGTTCACGATGTACATTCATGCACGCTCAGCAGGGGGTCAGTTGCAGCATAGTGTTTCACATTTGTTTAGATTATTCCTTCTCGTTCCCACGACGCGATGGCCATATGTTTTTTGGACATCAAAAAGTGTGTGGTTCGCGCGGATAAGAATCGGGCACTCCGTCCACAGAACTTTTGAATACTCCGGAGGATGAACACGTCTTGCGGTGTGTTTTTTTTTGTATGCTTGTGCGTAATGTATTTGTTTTTGGTGACTTGTTGTTGGACACATACATCGTCGGCTGAATTCCTGCCTTGTTGGCTTCCTGCTGGTATTATTCTTCTTGATGCATTTACAGGAACAGCAACCAAGTGCGGTAAGTCTAGAAGCTTTCTTCTTTAACATAAAATTGCCAACACAGCTGAATAGTACTGCTAATAGTTCATCGTTTACAGTTTATAACATTATTACTACAGATATTTTCTAAATAAAACGCATCATAGAATTATTTTATTAATTATTAAATATTGCTTGAAATTTTGGTAAATAGACACCAATTGTTTGACGGATATTTTGTTTAAGAGATGAGAAAGTTATATTTCCAAAACTGCTGATATCACCAAAAATATATAATATGACAGAACTCGTATGTACGTGTTTGGAGCATAAGTATTAAATTATTGGAATGTATAACATTTTAGAAAACATGGATTAAGAAAGTGCTGTTGTGCCGTGGTTATATCGAAAAGTAAACACCACGGCCACTTAAATTTATTTTCCGTGCGTGCGGCGCGATATCGTGGTTTGTTCGATGCCCGTGTTGATATTGAAATCAAGTTTGTCCACTGCTACCGTGAGTGGTGACGTCATTGGGAAGGCGGTGGTTTTCGCTTATTAGCGAAATTTAGTCAGCTGCGTCGGTGTTTCTATAAGTTAACGTCGCGACTTGCGTCGTTCTCTTTTCTCGTTCAACCTCGGGGGCGGCTGGATTGTGATGGCGTAAATTTGTACTTCACTATGCTTAGATAAATTTCATAAAGAGCTTCAGGTTTCTCCGCCTAGTCGAGGGGAAAGAGGTCCAGGTCATGGGCACGCTACATCTACGCCCATCCGCAGAGCCTGCGTAAGAAACCCCCAACGCCGTCACGCCATCCGGCCTCGTCTTTCACACACCACGGAAATGCAGGAACGTCTTTAGTGCCCGCCGAAAGATCAGGTGGGAAAATTCCACTATGTAATAAACATCACACTCGAAGTGGTCAGGAGGTTGTCGGGCAACACACACGCTAAAATCTATACCTCGATATTAAACTCATGTTTAACATTACTGAAAATGTTTAGTGAAAACATGCTGAAGTGTGGACATTACTGACTGGGTTATAAGTTACATATAAGCATTCGTGCTTTGATTTGTATAGAGTCATGGGTTACCTTTCAATTATTTAAATATTTAATTCTATTCCTGTGAGAAGACAAAACAGTTTAAAACTCTTTTTGACAATATTCAGAGCTTAAGAAAATGTAATACTCGCAGAGTGCTTGCATCTGCCTGCCACATTACCGGTGATCCTGCATGTTTCTATTTGTTCTCTGATTTTTCTAAATTTAAAATTTTCTTTATTTGGTTATGTTGCTGGTTCAGTTTAATTATTCAAAATTTATTTTATTCTGTAAATTCCTATACTTATTTAACTTAACACCTTATTTTAATTTAGTTAACTTAACAATTAACTTAATATGCGATACTCAATTATCTTATTTCTACGTCTAATTTACTTTAATTGGATTCATTAACTGTTTAATTTAATTTAGTTACTTTAACTTAATTAACAAACTTAAACCTCGGTTACTGTGATCACGGTTTTTAGTTGATGTGGTTAATCCTAGTGATGGGGAAGAGGTAGATGTAGGTACTTCGGCACACTTGAGTAATGTTTCTTTGAATTTACTTATTAATCATTATTTTTCAATTATCGATTGTTATTGTATTATTTAATATTCATCGATTGTTTGCTCCAGACACTTATACTTATTATGTGTTCATAAATGGTTCCTGCATTACTCATGCAATACAAAACTGTTGTAAAATATTGGAAGTAAAAGTCATAATTATGATACTAATAAATTCAGTGGGTTGGCATGTCATTATTAAGTTTGTAGAAAATACTTTGATATATTTCATGTAATTAATCCACCAAGTGACTGTAAATACTGTGAAATATTTTGTGAATTAAACCATTATATGAGAATTAAGGAAAGAGCTGAAGGGAACTCTATTTATCAAGGAACTTAAAGAAAAAAAAGAAAGATTGTAAAACTATTGTTAAAACAAAACTTAAATGAATCTTGTTACTGTTATGGTTGATCAGCTGTTTTCTTGCAAGACCTGTCACTATGGCTCAGCACATTTTATTCCCAATCTAGGCCACATGCCTAGTCTTAAATATTAAGTTATGCCTCCCCCTAGAAAAAAATTTTTTTGTGATTAGAAAAGGTGGGTGAAAAAATATTCTAGGTACAGGGGGGCGTTTCAATGGTAGCAGAGCGTGGTTCCTTTTGAGCCCTTGAGCTAAAATGTGACAGGACTTGCAAGATAGCTTGGGAAGTTTTCTTTGGTGGAATATTTTTTTGCAGGGTAATTTTCAAGTTCAGTAGAAGTGGGTGTTGTTGTAAATAAGCGTGTTGAAAGAGAAAAGAGATCCAGACAGCATTTTATAATTGTTACATGTTGAGTGTTTAAAATATTGATGTTTTGTGTGATATTTATATGTGTATTAGATTATATGTGATATACCGAATTATTGAATGTAAACTGGAACCATCGTGGAACTATTCAGTATGGGTCACACGCACACGTTCATATTTTTGTATATATATTGGGATACATACTGTTGCATCGTATCACCACCGTGGTGGTGAAGCGTTATGGCGCAATTCTGTTAGTGTTGACAGGATGTTGTGTAGTTGCACGCAATAGTAAAACAGGGTGGGAGGATTGTCCGCGTATATAAACGGGGCTCGTTAGCTATACCGTTCAGTCTTAAACAGACGACTGCGATCTTCCTAGACGTAGAGAAAGCCTTTGACCGCGTGTGGCATGAGGGTGTCCTTTACAAACTAACGGAAGTCCTTCTCCCAGACTGCTACGTTCACTTGATCGGCAGCTTTCTGCGAGACCGTAGCTTCCGAGTGAGAGTAGACCACGCTCTCTCTTCGGAGAGGCGTATTACCGCTGGCGTCCCTCAGGGAAGTGTCCTTGGGCCTGTCCTGTTCTCGTTGTTTGTCAACGACACGCCCCGAGTTCCTGGAGTGAAATTGTCGCTGTTCGCGGACGACACTGCGGCTTTTGCCTCAGAGCCGAACGCGAGTTATGCGGCAGTTAAGCTCCAGCGCCAACTCGACGCGTATGTCGGGTGGACCGATGACTGGAGAGTTGCCGTTAACGCTTCCAAGAGCGCCGCGGTAATATTCTCGCGAAAACGCAAGCGGCCTCGGCCGCTTAAAGTAGGCCCCGTCGAGGTGCCCTGGACCAATAGCGTCAAGTACCTCGGGCTCCACGTGGATTCCCGACTCACCTGGCGAACCCATGCACAGTACATCCGACAACGCGCTTCGGCGCAACTCAGTAGACTCTGGCCCGTGCTTTCTAATCCGGCAATGACCCCCCGGCTAGGTAAGCTCATAGTCAACACGTACGTGTTGCCCGTGATTACCTACGCCTGTCCTGTTTGGGGATACCTGGCTCGTGGTCATAGAATTACGCTCCAGCGCGTACTCGACCGGGGACTGAAGCTCGCGTGCAAAGTCCCCCGGAGGTACTCTTCTCGTCTTTTGAGGAGAGGACTCGGTGTCCGCTCTCTTGATGACACCGTGAGACGCCTGGCGCGACGATTCTATGTTCGTTCCGACAGAGTGACCCACAATTCCCTCATTGCCGGACTTGGTAAATACACCCCGCGACCAGGTGAGTCCTGGAAGCGACCTCGTTTGCTAGTCCCGGTGGTATAATCCACCAATCGCAGGTCGCTTCAGACCCCCCCCCATAATTAGTTAAAAATATATAATGAACTCCAACAGACCCAGTGGCAGGAGTCCTTTCTGAGACTCGGGACACTGCACTACTCGCGGCCCGCGCAAGCATCGCTTCGCCCTCCCGAGCTCGAACCCGAACCACGTCCCAGCCCTACATGTTCGAGACCGAACTGACCGAAACCGGGACCCGAGGAATGTTAGGGGGACTCATGAAACAGGAAGGTCAGCTGATCGTGACATGACGTCATGAACAACTGGTCGTGACGTCACCACTTCCGGTCATCAGCTGATTGTGACGTCACACTTCCTGTTTCAGGAGCCCCCCAACTCACTACTTATACAAAAAGAAAACTGTCCAATGAAAACAAAATTGTGCCAAATAATCTGACTGTAATAATGCTGACTGTTTACAACGTTAAACGTTCCTGAAATCCTAACGCGTATAGAATAATTACAAAGAGATCAAGCTGAGCCAAATAGTCTAAAGAATACTTGAAACGTTTTTTATATTTGATCCGCTTATACCAAAGGGTAATAATGTGTTTGTTGTAATTACGTATTCCATAAATGACACAAAAGGCTCAGTAGACAGAGGAGACACTGTCTGGAAGGTTGAAGTTAGTTGAAGTCCCTGTACTCATGAAAGATTAATATAACAAATTTGAACTGCGTAAACCTTATAGTCTGATCACGCGTAGTGAAGTGTAAGCAAATAAAGTTTTTGTTTACTGTAACTGATGTTGATTAATCGGGATTATTGTAATAACGTTTGACTGAAATATTATGTAGGCCTACTACATTTTATGGACTGTTCATTCGAACTTTGCATATACAGTATGTGGCGTGCATATATTTGCAGTTGTTGGTGCAACTTGTCCAGCTCACATTAATAAGCCATATATTTGCTACTCGTTCTATTGATTGCCAAGAGAATATAAACAAACATTTATGAAACATCAATATTTGCATCAAATTTGAATACAAAAACGGTATTAATGAAATTACTTTTTTAAGTTGCAACTCTGAAATTATGACTGCTATTACCACTACTGTTAGTGTTCTCGCTTTTACATTTCATTAATATTTATTTACAGTTACAGTTACAGTTATTTGAAATATAACATTTGTTGTCCTAGCACCACTGTTAGACGCGTGTAAGTGGTGTGCGTTTTTTGTGCGTATTATGTGCATGTGGGTGCGCGCGCGCGTGAATGGATAAAACCTACATCTATTTGCAATATGATTTCATAGTTCAAGTTGCATTTTTGTATTTTACGTATTAGACTGTAGGCCCGCGAAAATAGTTTATACAATTGTTATTACTTAAAATAAAAGATATAATTGATACAAACTTTAAGAAAAGTGTGATTATAATAGATTATTTAATATAATTACATGTACTATTTGTTTATAAAGGTTTACATATTTATAAGACAAACATAACTTAAAATTAGAAGTCTTAATTTGTTTAAAAACAATGCTTGAAAAATTTTTGAAAACTGAAATTAATCTAATTTTTGTAGACCGTGTTTAACAGTGACATCACTATAAGAAACCTGTGAAAGACAGTGTTATAAAATATTTAGAAATTTTTAAATTAGAATTTGGCGTTAAAAGTAAAAACAAATTACTGTTACTTACTAATGTTTTCTTTTAACAGAAAACTTTGAACTTATTAATACAACATATATGTATTTATTTTTTTACAATAATTATTTACAAGTTTATGTTAAAATATGACGTATTAAATGCGTTTTTTTAAATAAAAATTGAGTTTCTATGGTTTCTTCATATTTTCGGAGTCAAACGTTTGGGATTCTTCATTTACAATGTTATTTCGGAAACTCCTAGCCCCATCAATCGACTTTGTATATGCCAACTGAAGTTGCCTTGTTAGAATAATAAACGAAGAAGCCAACTTCACGTAATGACGATTGTATCCATGTTCAAACGCCTTCTTGGGAAACCTTCGGGTCAACTCTTACGAACTACTAACAGTATTAGAGCCATAATGACAAGGCGTCAATCTTGGTTTGAACGGTATTCACAACTCAACCAAAGCGAATGAATCCTGAAACCACAGTCGTGGAAAACAGGGTTAGACGGTTTAGGTACTTGCATCTATTGATATGAATTGGAATATTATGTTATTTGTTGGTGAAGTTCTAAGATACTTTACTTATTTGTACTTAAAATAAGTATATATAAAAAACGTTGAAAGAGTTTTTATTCTGTTTTTAACTAACATTTTGAAGAGCTTCACTTATGGTTATGACGTCTTAACGTTCTCTTATTTCCGTCCACTTTGGATTACATGGTTTGGAAATGTTTTCAAGAAGCATATTTTGCAGCAATACAATGTACCATGTACTCGATAAGACTACGCAAAGTAAGTTCGGGACTGGCGGAATATTAGTATAATATTTTTAATGCTCACCTAAGAATGATTAGAAAAATGATTATAAACAAGCAAGCCATAATAGTTTTTTTCAGAAAAACCTTAGTTACACATTAAAGAATATTTTTTACCTTTTTGAAGAGCTACTTTACGGTATACGTTCGTTAAAAAAAGAAAGCAAGTTGTTTGTATCGAGTTTAATCATGTAATAATGTGTTTTATATTATACAATCTTCAGTAACACAATTCATACAACAATATTTCTTCATAAACCAATTACATGTCACCTATCATGCGTAAATATTACACCGGCCGGCGCGGTTTGTTCAAGGTCAGACATTGACATAGTTTCTAGCCGATTCCAGAGCGCCTGTAATACGCAGTTTGCTCGACATGTTATCCGGAAAGTGACAGAGTATTTTGGAAACTTCGCGGGGTATAAATATAAATATAAGTCAATTCACTTCAGTTTAGACCTGGAGATGTAAGAGGGCGGAGTGTCAGTTATTTTGGCGGTTTAATGGAAAGTGATTACTGTGTTAATTAGTGCGAAACTGTAATAAGGTGACATTAGTTGTAGTTGTTGGACGAATCTAACTTGGATTATTATATAGGAGTGCCTTTTTTGAATTCTTACAGTTGTTTGTGTCTTATTAAAATTTGTAATTAGTGAATTTATTGATGTGTGTTATTGTGTCTCCACTGTGTCCACGACGATCCAGTGTGACCGTCGTAACGTTATGTTAAACAAAATCAGATTGTTAGGCATTATATTTAGATGACGTGTGTTTAACTGTCTCGTTTCTGATGTTTCCTCTGAAGTTCTAACCATAACATTTACCGTTTTCGAATGCGGAATTGCTTCTAAGGAGCAATACATAAAAGATAACTATTGACGTCTTTGATTACAATGGCTACCTGCTGTCGAAACCACTCCTATTGGTTGCGGATTCTATTGTTCAACCGCTCAACCCACTGCAGCCTTAACTACAGACCAATTTTGCAGCTTTTACAACACTATTTATTATTATTTAAACGGAAACGGAAATGTAACAAATTTTCTTACAATATACTTTGTACTAACACGTCATAATATTGTTAGTTGTTAAGCGTAGCATTTCCATATTCATATAAACATCTTTCAACCCTACCCTTAGTGTCGATAATACAAACTCTCATAATAAAAACTCTTTTGTGTATGGATGCTTTTTGTACTCCTTTCTCGTTAATTTCACTGGTAATTTTATAAGCTTTGAAGTTGTTCTTGTATTTATTCACAAAAATGTATTATTGTGTTATAGCGGAAAACCTGTCTTTTACTACTTGAGCTAAAATTTTTCGTGGCACTAAGGGGTGGGGGATGTTGAACAAACTATGCGACGTTTGTGATAGACCTATGTGCATTTATGTAGAATTTTTATTTATCAGACTTTTTTTTATAAGAAGTGCTATCTTTAGCGGATTTATTATTGTTTGACTACTTAACACCAGCTAATTCCCTGGCCTATAGGAAGATACATTTATTCTATGAAATTAATTTAGTCATTTCTGTGTTGTCATTAGTACAATCTTCTGACAATAACTATTATAGTTCTTAAGTTAAATATTTTGATATTTCAATAAAACCGGACCAATTTATTACTTACAGAATACAAATAACTTCTACAGCATAATGACTGTTACATGCTGTGACAATTGCTACCTAACGTACATATGAAACACACAAAATGACCTTACAGATATTTTTAATACATTTTGCAACACAACAGTGGTAACCTAGTTCTTTCAACTATTTTGTAGAGATGATAGTGAGCTGAAGACTCAATCACTATCATCTGACTGACCTACTCCCCACATAGACGGAAGTGTCCCATTATTCTTTTTGAAACTTGATATTCCCTCCTAGTAAGTCGTACCCACTGACAGACAACACTGCAAAATAGGTTAATCAATAGGGAATTAATTTAGCTGAAGTAAAGTTACTACATGTGATTTATTGTTAATTATTTTATTTGGTTTTCGTTTGGTTTCACAGTAAACAATACTACATGCAGCTTCGAAATTTGTAGTTTTACAAGAGCTTTAATGTCTGATATCTTGGAAATAAATCAAAGAAAAATTCATTCAAAGCAAAATGCATTTGCAGACAAAATGAATTAAGTTTAATAAAAAATGAATAGGTTTACGACTGATTCAAAAGCACTGCTTTAGGAAAGCGAATAGAGGATAAAGTGAAACAAATTAAACAAAATGTATTGGGTCGTGTTAAACCAACAGTATGTTTTTATAAACACACCGATGGCATATAGGCAATAATCAATCTAAATTCTGGGGCGACATCACAAATAAAAATCCAGGTGAATTTATCCGTGATTGTGAACGTGATGTGGACTCGACTGGGGACTATTTAACAGACACAGATAAAATACAATGGATTGTACGTAAACTTATGTGGTCAGCAGCACTTTAGTATTCTGTAGTGCGCGAATACATAAAAACATACAATGAATTCATTATGTTTCGAGAATAGATACTGGAGTGAACACATACAACGTGAAGAAAGAGACAGATTAAACTTTGGTAAATATACATCCGGGAAACTTATACGTGAGCAGTATGCCATTAAAGAAATAGCAAAAGTCAATCATCTTAGGCCGGAATTATCTGAACGGAGTTAGTAGACAAATTAAGTTACCATTTTGATATTTATAGGGCTATACTTACACGTGGAATAAATACATATGAAGCATTATTAAATGTGTTAGCTGTTTTGAAAGATATGAGACCTTCAGCAAAAATACAGTACCCTTCTGACAGTACTAAACAGACATTTAAGCCCGATATACAGTATAACAAATTTAAAATATCTGGTAATTATAGAGATGGAAATACTTACAAGTCTAAGAAAATACAAGCCACGAATGAAATAAAAAATAATAATTAGCACTTACCTGAAGTAAAAACCATGGATGAGTCGTGAGTTAAGAAGTCGCTTACAGTCTCATAGTCTCTGAGAAGTCGGAATTTATCGTCGAGGGTGAATTTAGATCCACAAAGTCAGGCACGGCGTTCGAGGCATTGGCTTCAGCGACCTATGGCTGTCAACGAGGAATGAATCAGGAGAAACTTGGAAGGACAAAACGCCTACGAGGAAACCCTGAGATCGACATACCACATTAGGAGGACAACGGCCGGTGTGGAAATAGAGGATCTTACCGAGAGATCTACCGGACCGATGCAACTTAATCCCGGAAAATTCAGGAAAGTGAAATTATAAAAACTATTTATAATCTACAAAGCAAGTATGACTCGTTTTTAATTGTTAACTATCAAATATTTCAAAATTTATATATTTTCAAACTCATAATTTTTAGACATAACTGTACATGTTTTATATAACAAGAGGAATAATCAATAAAGTATTAATTCAACCAAACAAAGTCTGTTTCTGCAAGTGCAGTCAGCTTCAAACCTGTTACCTTGCAATATATATATTACAATGTTACAAGTATTATAAAAAAACTTACACAAATACAATACCATGTACTCAACGCACCTATGAAGTGTATCACACCGGCCAGGTCGCAGGATTTTCTTTGTATTCTTGTTGCGTCAACTATATATAGTTGGGCAATAATTAAATAATTTTCAAAGAGGAGTGAGATGTTGATGACATGAAATAATTAATTAAAACCGTTTCAAAATAAACATTCTACGATTTATTAATATTAATCGAAAATATGCAAATATTAAAATTTCGAATTATAAAAAAATTTAAAAAAATATTCTCTTTTATAAGTGTACAAAAAATACAATATAACCTTCTATGCTGTTCATGACATATAAAAATAAACAACCACATAATCTTACTAACTACACAGACATGTTAAACAAATTATCTAAACACTTTTTATTTCAGTGTGTCTGACTTTGACTCAAATTTTAAATAATAATAGCAACTCATTTACAAACAAAAATAATATTAAATCTCAAGAATAAAACTATTTGTTGCTATAAACAAAATAAAAAATATAACATTTACATCCAACCTATTATTTATTTCTACTGACACACCCAAATTTTTAACATACAACAAAAGATTAGTATTTTTAAATTTTCTTGTTAAATTAAATTATTTTCTTTAATTACCATTTAAATTTATGTACAGTGATTATATTTAAAACTTTAAGTCTTTACTGTTTATATATAAGTTTTTTTAAGAGTTCTTTTCACAAACAAAAAATATAATTGTATATTCATCACCTGCGTACTGCCGACGTTACCGTTGCGTGCGTGTGTGTGTGTTTGTCCTGAGTCCTGAGAATTTGATGATGATGATTATGGTGGTGATGTGTTCTCTGTCTCTACGGTTTGTTGTTTGTGATGGTCCAGAGTTCCTTCATAAGTCTTGGTGTGTGTGGTAAAGATGTTCGTTCGGTCGGCTGACCAGCAGCGTGACGTTGTGTGGAGATATCTTGAGTCTCCGTGAGATCGCCCCAAAATTGCCGGTGGTATTTATACTGGACGGCGATCTGACAAGTCGAGGACTGTTTTCGACCTGTTAGATATTGTCACTTCGTTCAAAGCGTCCTTTTAATTACAAATCACTTTTTGGTTCATTTTCGCGATTTCGTAAACATACTCTAGCACGAGCGATATCATCGTTTGCGTAATTGTTTTCTGGTCACTCACATATAACATACTTATTAATTACTATTTAATTACACTAGTAATTAACATTAAATTACCTAGCGTCTTTAGTATTGCACATTTCTGCAATACTTTTACATCACTATATTCGTTAAAAATTCCTTAATGTAATGGCGTTTTTATAATTGGAGTAAGTCTTTGTTCAGAGGTTTAAAATGTATTAATTAGTTTATTTTTATCCGGTTAAAACCTGATTATAGACAAACCAACAATTCGTACGCATCACCTCATCGTAGACTTTGCCTGTAACAGCTTGCGTTCACACAAACAAACACACAAGCGCTGTAATCACTCGCGGGGCAGGTGTACGCTTTCTGACAATTCTTAGCCTGCATAATACTGTATTGTTAAAACTGTTCATCATATATTTTCTATGCTAAATATTTACAAACCTACCGCTCTGGGCAAATATGCAAATATATGTATTGTTGCAATATATTTATATATAGGCCTAGTAAAAACCTTGTTCTGTGGTACTGCAGTATTGGCGGAAGTTTCAAATATCACACTTGAATATGAAGCCACACAAGTATTACACAAGTAAAACTCCAATATGAATATTTAATATAGAAACTTTTCAAACATCATACATGCCTACCCACAGACGACCTACTGAAACTTTAATGTAACTTCTTTTATACATATTATGGAAACTCACATAAACGACTACTAATGTCTATGGATAAACATAAACGACTACTACTAAAACTATGGATTATTGTCACGACTACTAATCTAATTTTGACCAAGTAATTATTGTTCTAATTATAGAACTAAGCTTAAATTAAGAAATTGTATGAAGATAAATATGATTATGCATCACGCAATTGTGTTTTTAATCTGATTGAAAAGTTACGTAGCAATCAATATTTATTTATTTTATATAAAATTTGTGTTAGTGCATTTATATTTTTGGCCTATTCAATTTAAGCAAAACATCAGATGTTAATAGATTTTTCCTTGATTCACGGAAAAAAGTGTTGATTTTTTAGAACTATGTGTATGTATGTTGTGTGTGGGGGGGCAGGATATGCAAAAACTGTGTAAATTATGGTATCACACACACATTTACCGTTAAAATTTTGAATTTGAGACACGAATGTTCTGAAAATATGTCCAAAACATATATTTCATAATTTTCAACAACGTTTTCTTATTTATGTAGACTTTCTATAATATATGAATTGTGTGTTCAAAAAAAGACCGAAATAATTGTGTAGCACGTCAACCTGCGCATAGAGCGAGCTGCAAAATTAAATGCTGCTAGCGACAAGTTTTGACGCCAGAATGCCGTTATCTCCGTCCCGTCATGATCACCAGTTTTCCAGCTACACACGCTGTAGCGGCCACGTGCACACACCGTCCGACGGATTTGTAATGAAGTGAGAATGAAGATCTTATCACCACGTGTGAGTTTAACATTTTGCTGTCAACTTCGTAAAATCTTTACAGAGCAATTTCCATTGCATTCCAAAGTTGTCATTACCATTTGCATTAGTACGCAGTTGTTGACCGATTTAACAACGGGTTTCTTTCTGATCATTAGTCAACAAACGCAGAAAGAATTTTTCAGTGATTCGATACATTAAAATTTTTCTACCAAAATTTAATTTTACGATCTCATATGGATGCGCATTCTCTCAGGAAGTCTAGGCAGTTAAAAGATGATTTACAATTACCACATAACGAGCTCTCTTCTCACGTAAGCCTCCTCGTATGCTTGATTCAACAACTAGAATGACTCTTTAAAATTTTAACCTATTTTTGCAGCAAAATGTCATACACACACGTTGGTTATTCTTAATCACTTTGTGACTAATCAGACGACCAAGTCCCCACTCAATATGACATACCTCAAGGACTAATGCTGATAGCGGAACAGAATAAATGGCAGTTTGTTGTCAAAAACTATCGCTAGGTGCGCCTAAAGTCGCAGCGCGTTGTTTGTACAGGTTCATGTGTTATTCAAAAAGTTCTATCTTTTTTTGAACACATCTCGTACAAGTTGTTTTCAAGTTTTAAGGGAGTGGTTTTGTAGGCAAATTTAAAGGATTAGAGTAATTTATTTTATGTGTACCTTTGATCGCATGTTCCCATTAAATATCTGGTGTCTTGAAAATATTGTCATTTAATATTAATTGCCTTATAATAACGTAGGCTATTACTTGATTTGACTGTGTTAACGTTGTGAGATCAGAATAACCTGGGTCTGAGATAACCTTAATATCATAAAAGGAACAACCTTATTGTTAGCACAGTAAATCTAGCAAGCAAATTGTATTTTATTTAAATTAATTTCCTGCAGCCGTATTTTCTTTTCTGTTATCTAGAATGTGTAAACATTCTTTTAGTAATCTTGAAATGAGACGGAATATATTATTAGAAACATTTTTGTTGGTAGCAGCTGTAGCGAAACCATAACAATCTGGTTAGAAGACGTAACTGGCAATCAACCTATGAATTCTGGTTTGTTACATGTAGTGTAAACACCATTTAAATTCTCAGACTGTATGTTTAGTTATTTCCGTACATAAACATAGGCCTAGAGATAGTCTCTTTTTTATTTTGCAGGTACTCTTGACAGGCAGTATAATAACGGCTGACCAATTTAACAATCTGTAGCTTGACAGATAAAAAGACTTTCAGGAACCTGCTATCTCATTCGTAAAGGCCAGTTATCTGTAAGTGATTATTAATGTAACACTTTCATGTTTTCTAACACACTTCAATAGATCGCCCAATGTTGGCTAACAGAATGGCTGATTACCGTAGGGGCAAACAAATACAGTAGACTCTCGACTATCCGGCTCGCGACTATCCGGCCTCCGTACTATCCGGCCTATTTTTGAACCTACGTGCCGTGTGCAAAACACAAGTTTTTGACATGAAAAGCGCGGATTTCCCCCCGCCCTGGCTACCTGATCTTTGTTACTTGCGTCTGCCAGCGAGCCATAACATCGTGCTGTGCCTGTAATCTGGCGTCTTGGTGGGGCGAGAACCGAGCTTAGCTGATTATGGTACGAATTTTAACGAAAACGTCCGAACGTTTTACCGCGCTTATTATTCTCGCAATACAATTCCGTATTTTTACTTCTTTTATATCAGGCGAGGCGATTGATTTTGAAATTCCAGTAGAAATAAGTTTTTGTTTTGATGTATTGATATACCTAGTTTTGTTTTAACATATGTACAGGTGTGTAGCAAACGCGCGCTCGCCTCTCTCCCTCACCCCCTCACTCGCTCTCTCTCGCACGCGCACATACGCACACGCCCACATTCTTTCATACGCGCTCACGCGTACTATAATAAATGTAATTTAGTAAGTGGCTTAGCAGTATAGTATAGTAAAAATTAGTGAATTAAACATTAAATGTAATATACAAATAAAAAACAAAAGCAATTAAAAGTAACAAAACAATTCAATTTAAAGTTATAAGAATAATTTGTTCATAAAAACTTTAAAAGATAGTTAAGTAAAATCAGAGGTAAGGTTTATATATATGTTGTGTGTGTGTGTGTGTGTGTGTGTGTGTGGAGGGGGTACACAATTTAATTTGATAAATGTACTTAGTAATCTAGTCAAAAAATATAGCGAATGAAATATATGAAATGAGTTAGGTTAAGTAAATAAAATTTTATAAGGACTGTTTATTTTACTCATCTGTCATTACAACTGGTATTAATTTTTAAATCTGAGTACTTTACATGTAAAAATGTAAATTTTACTTTTTCCATGTGTCTTTGATAAATGTAGCATAGCACGTCAGGTATAAAAAGTACCCTCTTACATCAACAAATATTAATTATCTTATTTATCTAAGTGTCTGCAAGTGAAATTGGTGCAAATGCAGCTGTTCACAACTAGCAGAACAGTGTACTGTGTGTGCGTGTGCGCGCGCATGCGTGCGCCTGTAGGTAAAAAACGGATCTTGAGTGGTTTACGGCATCCAATACAATTCCGTATTTTTACTTCTTTAATATCAGGCGAAGCGATCCTTACAAAAAACCGTTTTTGAAATACCAGTAGAAATAATTGTTTTGATGTATTGATATAGTTTTGTTTTAGCATATGTACAGGTGTGTAGCAGACGGGCGCTCGCCTCTCTCCCTCTCGCCCACTTTCTCTCTCACTCTCTCTCTCTCACTCTCTCTCTCGCACGCGCACGCGCGCACACGCACACATTCTTTCATACGCGCGCACGCGTACTATAATAAATGTAATTTAGTAAGTCGCTTAGCAGTACAGTATAATAAAAATTAGTGAATTAAACATTAAATGTAATATAAAAATAAGAAACAAAAGCAATTAAAAGTAACAAAACAATTTAAAGTTATAAGAATAATTTGTTCATAAAAACTTTAAAAGTTAGATGTCAGATCAGAGGTAAGGTTTATATACATGCTGTGTGTGTGTGTGCGCGCGCGCGTGCGCTCGCTCGCCCACATGACATTTAAGCAAGAAACTGGATATGTGTAAGTTGCATTTGAGAAAGATTTTGCCAGGCTCCTAGTACTACTTATTATAGTGTACTATTTACTATCATTTATGCATTGTACCGGTACCCTATTATACACATTTCACAATTACTCTTGTCTAACACTGTCACTATTCTAAGATCTTTCAGCAGATGTATTTAGTGACGGTATTTTACAATAATACAAGTTAGTTTTATTTATGTTTTTGGTAAGCGATGACTAGAGTCTTAAATTCTTGTTTCTCAACACATAAACAGTACTCAGATAAATAAAGGGACATACTTTTTTGTTGTATGGTGAACGGAGAGTAGGTCATATCGCTCCAGACACCAGGTAAGCCGCTACTTGACCATTTTCTCTATAACTTTCCTAAACAGCGTGATACAAACATTAGACGATAATTCTCCGGTTTCACCTGGTCTTTACCGGATTTAAGATGGGGAACGACAATTGCTTCTTTTCACGCTCGTTGATAAGCCCTTGTGTCCATATGTTAGTATACATATACGGTATTTAAAAATATTGTTGCGACGGTCTAACTGATCGTCGTATGGTACAGTGGAAAACAAAATACAAGACACCAATAAAGTCGCTAAAAACCACCTTCAGTTATCACAATTAACAGTTTATAATCAACATGTTATTCAACAAGATTATACTCGTACAATAATTCAAGTTAATTTGTCCACACCTTATAATAATAACGTCAACTAGTAGAGGCCCGCAAAATAATAATTTTTCACTAATAAACACTAGAACGCACAGAGTAATCGCCCGAAGTAAACTCGAACCTCACTTGAATAAATCGCCTTTTAAACATACTAAGCGTCGCTGAATACTTATATTTATACCCCTCTAAGATTCCAGAATAATCTATAATGCGCGTCGCCACTAGACTAGAGCGTAATTGCTTGCGGCCTTGAACACAGTCCGCGCGGCCGGCGAAGTCTGGAACAGTTTCGTTAACGTATGTAAAGAATCACGTACGCACACATTTCAGCTGGTTCTGGTGGGACAGCAGAGAAACATGTAGATCGGCCTGTAATGAGGTAACAATGTACAGTACTACTTAACAAATACTACTTGTGAACAATATGAACAATATCAATTTCGTTGTATCCGATAGCATACTGTAAAGGATGTTATCAGGTTCTGCTACAGCAGCTTTTACAGCGGCGTTTAATTCCGTTGTCGTAAACAGGCGACTGTACGACCTGTTTTCACCGTTCCCCAAGTTTAGAGCGTCTTGCTCTGCTTCGTTTTTGCGCCTGAAGAAATCACAAAACACTAACTGCTACATAATGCGCAGCCAGTATTTCTACAATTTTGTTAGTTTTACAACAGTTAAACTCCTAGTTCTTAGTTTTATATAGTTTAATGTTTTATATTAATAGTTTACAATTGTTGACTTCATTTACGTTAGACATTTAAAGGAGAGTAGATTATTATTCGTGACGAACCACGGGGCACTTGCTATGGCATGTACCACCGTTGGCTGAAAAGTCTCAAGTTTACGGATGTTAGAACTGGACACTGTTCCCCAAAACAACCTAAGTTTAAAAATAAAACTATTAACACTTTTCTGAGTAAGATTAATCAATTCTACTGCTCGAAACATTTCATGATCGAATATTTCTGACTAGACACACGGCTATGTTGAAAAATTCTGATAGGTTAAAGTGTGGTAGCGGCCCATGTCTGCTTATTTTGAGAAAACATGCCAGATCCTGCATGACGTGTCTCTCTCACGCTTGCCAATGTCAGTTACACATACAACTTTCCTTTATTTTGTCTGATATGATATACTTCATTTTCCGTTTTTCCGAAGAGTTTATCGCACCACGTGCTCTGGTACTAGGCCTACCTTTTGCGGTTCTAAAAATGTATATTCGACCATACATTCCTTAAATAATAATAATAATAATAATTTAAAATGACCATGAGCTAAAATAAATACATATTATTTTTTGCCATGGCAAATATGATTTAGTTTGTTACGTATTATTTATAATAATGTATCTTTATTCAACTGCGCAGTGTATTTGTAAAATGGTTTCATCTGACATGTTCGCCTATTGTACACTTGAATTCATACCGTATAGAGTACTATTTAAGAAGCACTTCCACTCAGATTTAAAGTCACGATTGTCTCAGGTTTACTTTTAGTTTTAAGTTCCTAATAATATTAAGATTCTGTCTCTCATCGACTCTCATGTAGTGGTGCGCAGCAGGTCACGACGTGGCGTAAAGTGCTTTGTGATGTTTGGTAAAATGTTTTGACGACTTCTCCAGAAGGATTGGTGTTTCTGTAACCTGGCGATGATGATTTATCCTTGAAACGCGTTGTTATTAGAAGATTTAAAGAAGTCACAAGATGGTGAATAACCAAGTGTTTACAAAGACTAAAAATTAAATAAATATCGTAACTTAAAATTTATTAACTAGAAATAGCAAAAATACATGTTAAGTGTATTCTAGAAAATAATGCACTATAATTATTAACAAAGTTTATGACGTAATAGGAAAAAATGTAATTTAATTTAATTTTTATTCTTAGGAATAGTGTAGGTTAAGTAATTAAGAAAACAATTTGTCTCACATAGATAGTTCATTGTTAGCTCCGCTGACCTAATTGTCAGCGGCTGTCAATAATTTGTTCTTCACAAATTGGCACAAGAATTTCTTGAAAACGTTGACGGCTGTATTCATTAATCAATGTACTATTTATAATTAACGTATTTGCTACATGTAATTCACGTTGCAACTTTCAATTAATACAATTGGCATTGTGCTATAAATTTAATTTGTACAGATTCCTTTAAATTTATGCTTTCAACAAAATCCTAGTAATTCTAACTCGTCTTCTTCTTGACTTTGTACTTCACAAGTTAGCCGTACTATCGGTCCACATAAACATATTTCGGCAATTTGTGGAGTAATACACAGAATATTAGGAACTAAAGCAATGAGAGTTAGAAATTGAGGTTGTATGAAGTAATAGTCGTGCCGTTATTGATGTATGGTACCAAGTGTTGGATACCAGCAGAAAGACAGAACACAAATAAAAGAACTTATTTGGGCTTGAGCTGAATTCTAACTACCTCTGATTTAAATTATAGAAAAATAATGTTTCAGAAATATTGATCTATTAGTCTAATAAAGTCTCGTTCCCAGTTCCCAGCCTCGTTCAATAGGTGGTATTACTGGTAGTATCAATGCTTTGCGTTTAAGTTGAACAGCCGTTATAAAATCATATGAAATATTAAGAAATTGTATCAAGATCTTTTCTTCGCATTTGTGTTGTGTATTTTCTAGAATTAAAAGATATAAACAAAGTAATGTGATCACAAATAGTTATTGTGACTGTTTGTTTACCTGTACATAAATATATTCCACGTTGGTAAACGTTTATGGAAAGTCAGTTAGAGTAGCGTGCTGACATTAAATGTGGTGGTTCCAGTCTTGAAGATAATCCACATTCAGAATACCAAAAAAGTTCAGCCTCAGAAGAAAATCTTCAGTAACTACAGGTTAAGATTTGAGCAATCCACTGTGGGAAGATTATGTTATTTGGTGGTTGCCAAAGAGATTTTATCAATTTATTCATCCTAGAAAAGGCAAAAGGTTGATTTGTGTAGACTGGTTGTAAAGACAATGGGAAAAGGGACGGTTTAAGGAGAAAAATCTTCTTTCGTGAGGACAATGTGCTAGCGCCCAAACCTTTGGCTGTAAGGAAAATCTGAAGCCCTTTTAGCTCCCCCCCCCCCCCGGAAACCGTTTCCATCGAATTATGAAGTATTTGCAGCTGTATTTTGCGGACCTTCCAGTAAGTCACTAAAGAGATGGAATAATAGGATTGGAATATCACTGGTATAAATGTACTAATGGAAAATGAAATGATGTTAAAAATGAAATTATTTTAAACGAAAAACTGGCTTTTCTATAGGCGTATCGTGAATTATAGGCAACCTTCTTAAAATAAAAATCTCTAATAATCATGTTCCGCTTTCTATAATTCTATCACTAGTGCTTAAGATTAACTTGAATAATTTCTTAAGTATTTGTGTTGGCCTGTGTCAACTACATTTTTTTACATGGGTTACTGTCTTCGGTTCTTGAATACAGGTCTATTCTACTTCATCCGGTGTAGGCACATCGGCAGAATCGTGTTCCGAAATCTGAGGATTTTCCATCTATTTTGATAAGCTATTCTCCAGGGCTTAATTAGTATACAGGTGTACATCGTGGAGGATAAATATCTGGCTTACTAAGGCCTATGCCGTTCAGTCAATAAAAATGCACTGTCCCCGCTGCTGTTGGTTACCGCAAATACTTGTTGCAATAGAAGGGGCACTGGATTTTCTCTGACTGTGGAATGGCCTCTTACCTTGACGGTACCCTGGTAAACTCCATCAGGCATACCAAATTCTCTCTACATGAGGCACACGTTGTAAATGGATCGGCCAGAAGAAACTCTTTAAAAGATAGATGAAACGTCAAAAGAGAAACTTTATCTTAACGATATTAAAGAAAGTTATTACAGTTACTTAGGCCATATTAGTTTTTGAGCAAATTACTTTCAAGAAATCATTTTAAAACCTCCTTAATGTTGGTAAAGTAGATGTTAATTTCATTACCTTCAACTGTTCTTAATTGTCCATCTATTCATTTATTACTGTAGGTAAAAATACCATTAAAAATAAAAAACTAAAAAAAGGTCTGCTGTAATTGTTACTGTTAAACTATTAAGTACTTTTTTATTCTCACTGAATTACTGTAATCAATCTTCAAAGTTAAGAGATGGGATAAGTAAGAGGATTGAAGTATCGCTGGTATAAAAGTACTTATGCAAAAGGAAATGATGTTAACACATGAAAATATTTTAAATGGAAAGCTAGCTTTCCAGTGGTATCGTGAATTATAGGCATCCTTCGTAAAATAAAAATCTCTAATCATGTTCCGCTTCTATAATTTTATAAGAACCTATATAATTCCGCTATCCCATCTCTTTAGTAGTAATTTTTTAAAGTTTTCTTATGATTTATGCAAACTCGTTTACCTCTGTTTAAACATACATTTTACGTTAACCCATTCAGTATTATGACCCCCAAATGGGGATATTTCATTTTTTAGAGTTAAAGTTGGCAATCCTGAATAAAAATGAACAAATGACCTCATTGTAGTGTTCTCCACATATTTATGTTTGATTTGATGTGCAGAAGTAATATTTATCAACAATTTTGTATTTGTTACATTGAATTGATGTGATCACTGTCAGGTAAGTTGAATAAAAGTGCGTACTTCATAATATAAAATTATTATCATTTGTAATAATGAATTTAAACATTTAATCTCAACAAGTTACTTAGTTTATAGGTTATAAAATACAAATGCATGCTTTCCACATGTGCTACTGGGTTAGGTTAGGAATGTGAAGGTTCAAAACTCAGACACCCATTTGGGGATCATGGCACTTCCCATGTAAAAGCACTTAGTTCCCCTTTTCTATTTTTCAGAAATTGTCAATTTTTTCAGAGATGGCAAACCAACAGTTTTTAACCCTTGATGAAATTGAAGCAATAATAAATGACCCAGCATTCCTTCTTTCTGTTAATTCGGAATCGCACATCGATATTGTACAATTGCCACCCGATACAGTTGATGAAGTATCTGATTTAGAAGACGTTGATGAAAATGATTTAGATGACTGTCTGCCTAAAGATGTACCAGGGGAAGTTGAGATTCATTTCACTGAGACAGATGCCACCCACGATTCTAGTGAAATAAATGCAATGACACCTCAAAAGAAAAAAAGAAAATCTTCAAAAATATCATATTTACAGGAACCATGTTCTTCAATACAGGTTATAAAATCAATGACAATTGCACGTTCAGAGAGAGACACACACAAAAAATAAAAGCCAAAGTAATCTTAAAAACTCTAAAAGACCAAGTATCCCTAAAGCAAAAACTGACTGGCAGAAAAAAGATCCTAATTTCATCGTAACATTGCCCTCAGGAGAGAATATCCTAGAGCACAGAGAAAGAATAAAAGAAGAGCTTGTTAGAAAGACTCCTGTCGAGGTTTGTGAAACATTATTTGATGTAAACATAATGCAACATATCGTAGAGCATGCATTATGCTAGACAGAACAATCGTCATGATTTTGTTTTCACCTCTCATTGCTTGAGAAAGTTTCTTGGATTTTATTATTTACAGGATATCACTCCCTTACTCAAGAAAAAATGAATTGGAGTGAGGATAAAGATCTATCGATTGATTGTGTCAGAAAATGTTTTTCATGAAATATGTATCTTGAAATCAAAGGCAACATTCATTTCAATGACAATTCGAAAGTACCTGAAAGTAGAGCAGTGAAATGCTTCAAGATAGCCCCCTTGTATGAAATTATAAATAGTAACTTCATGAAGTTTGGTGCGTTCTCGCAAAAACTGAGCGTTGAGGAACAAATGGTTCGATACTACGGACATCGTTTTTTAAAACAATTTATCAACGGAAAGCCAATAAGATTTGGTTTTAAACAATGGGCTCTGCGCTGCACTGAAACTGGGTACTGTTTGCATACTGATGTGTATGAGGGAAAGCAAGCAAGAGGGAATCCTGCCACAGCCCACCACACTGGAGGCTTCAGTTGTTTTGAGGAAAGTGTCTTTAGTGGATAACCCACAAAACCATGCTTTTTATTTTGATAACTTTTTTACAACCCATGAATTGATGAAGAGTCGAACAGAGAAGAGAATATGTGCAACAGGCACATCACAGCTAAGAAGAATGAACAACTATCCTGTAAAGGATGACAAAGTGATGGCTAAGCAGGAAAGGTCTACCTATGATTACTCTTTTGATGAAAAAAACAAAATATTTGCGGTGACATGGAAAGACAATAACACAGTAAAAGTCATGTCTAACAATGGAAGACTTCATTCAATGCAAAATGTATCTCGCTGGTCAAAGAACGAAAAGAAAAGTGTAAAAATTGACCAATCATACTGCATTTCAACTTATAACAAAAGTATGGGCGGAGTTGACAAGATGGGCTGGATGATAAATAAGTACCGGATCAAAATCAGAGGCAAAAAGTGGTATTATCCAATTTTTACCTGTTTGGTTGACATAGCATTGGTAAATGCCTACATACTATACACGATGACAAACGAGAAAGTGCCTCTGCTTGATTTCACAAGATCCATTGCTCGAGCTTATTTGGCTAAGTCATCTATATCTGATCCAAAAAATGCAGGATGAACTTCTTTCCCTAAGAAGGCTACAAACCGTGTGCTGGAAGCTGTAAGGCTGGACCCCGTAAGACACTTCCTTGTAAGAACAGATGGAGGTAAACAAAGGAAATGTGGTGTTTGCAAAAGTAACGTTAGAAAACAATGTCTCAAGTGCAACACTGGCCTTCATGTTGACTGTTTTCAGACTTGGCATAAACAAAAATAAGCTTATAACAACTATGTTATTGAGATTTATAATACTTAATTTATTTTTGTTGAACATGATTTATGTTTAAAAAGCTTTATACCGGTATGTAAATAAAATTAAATAAAACTCTTATTGAGACTTCCAAGAGTTGTGATCAATTCTACCCTAGAACAGCCATGATCCCCATTTGGGACTTTTTAAAAAATTTTAATTTTTTCCCCTCAAAATGTATTTTTTTTTACAAAAATATAATTATTATGTTTTATTTATAACATTTTACCACAAAATATAGGAAAAAATTAAAATAAAACATTTGGCACTTAATGAGTTAATGTTAGAAAATAAAGATAATCTGTATTAATCATTAGTGTCCAATTCAGTATTAATTCGTTAATTGTTTTCGTCAAATACAGTAGTAAACAATACTGATATCAAAAATAAATAATTTAACTAAATCGTGGTTAAAATCAAACGAAGGCAGGATTTTTCCATTATACGATATTTGAAATTTTAAAACCACAGTAACTAAAACACAGCAAATCCTAGATTGTGGTTATTATATTTGCACAGACTGTCAAATCCGTTTATGACGCATGGAAATAGTTGAAGTACGTTCCCTAAAAGTAGGGAAATAAATGATACGTTATTAATAGTAGGAACAATATTTCGTAATTTATTAATAACTGATTTCGCTTGCCAAGCCAGGCCGTAATCCATGTTTTGGAAATATATAGCCGCTTTCAAGTTAGCTAAAATTATATCTAGTGTTACACTGTACGCTGGTAATACCTTATTTGAATGCGATAATCATAGTACACTTACTGCAGTTGCATTATAGAGTCGTACAGATACGTTTCATTATATTGTTATTACATTAAAATAGAAATTAAAATGTCACTCCTGAAAATACAGTGTTTAATAAAACAAACAAACAAACAATAAACAGATAATAGAAAAACCGAATAAAAGGACGCTAAGTTAATAATATATCTAATATTTATTTTGTTAAAATAAAAGTAAAACACTTATAAAGAAGGGTAAGAAAACCAGAAATCTTACCAAGACTGTTGGTTGTATACTACTACCACTGCAGCAAGTAAGGTCACCGACAATCATTGTTGAGGTGTTTGACCATTTCGTGACGTTAGTGAACTCTGATCGGCAATCAGCAGATTCTTTAAATTTATTGCGAAGTTGTAGTTTTTTTGTTTCGTGAACAATAAACAAATTGAATGATATACACTGCAACAGTACAACCATTAACGGTACTGTGCATTACAAAAATAAATGAAGTAAATAATAAAAATAAATAAATATGAATTAATAAACATGATTCAGATTGCATAAGCTGGATCGTAGTTAAAAATAGGGAGCGCAGAATTCATGCATGGACATGCATTTCCGACACACCTGTCGCTAGCGTTGTGTACACGCGAATTTTGTTTGTGTGTGTGAAGCCTGTCCGTTCCTGAAATGTAACCAACCCTTTTCAAGTAGAATAGTTGTATGTTTTATTTTAATTATAAGAAAAATATGTACGATAGGGTAAAACAAAAGACACCAAAGTGAATACATTGTTAAAGGTGAATAAAGTGTTAAAAGACCGTACCGATGTGACAAAAGGTGCAATTACTATACGTAAAAAATGAATAGCTCTTTTTGTGATTAACATAAGGAAGTGTAATTTACGTATAGTAAACATATAAAAATTAGTGATCGATTGAGCATCGAATAATGAGAAACAAACTTCGTAATTCGCGAAGATAAGCGAAAATTTTGAATTGAACCAGAGTGGGAGAAGTGACGCTTCGACAGAATCTGACAGGTTAAATATTGTTGAGACATGAGTTTTTGCACGATCTGACTGTAAAACCAGGTCGCGCTAATAATGTTTCTTCTTCTCGATTCAACCGTTGCCACAGGAGGCTATGTCAGTCGACGACGTTAATTCACATCTATAGTAAGAGTCACAGGACAAACTAGATGTCCAACCAGAGCAGCAGAGTATATACGATAAAGTCTATGGACACACCGACAGCATATGATGGGAGGCGAGACGACTATTAAACAATACATGCAAGAGGAACACGACCAGAGGACCAGAAGGACACGGAGAACACGACGAGAGGACCAGAAGGACACTGAGGACACGACCAGAGGACCAAAGGAGGACGTACGGATGATTAACCACGTCAAACGAGGTGATAAAAAAAAACCATTGTAATTATAGACATTTGAAAGACACTAGTTAAAGTTGGAATGAAAGACATTCAACCAGTACTAAAATAAATAAATTGTACATAAATGTAAAAGCAGAATAAAAGTTAGAATAATATTTCTTGTATTAAAGATAGTAATGGAGAGTAACGTAAATGATAAGAGAAATATTTAGTTTTTGAATTAACGTAATTAGTAAAGTCTTGTTGATAAAGGAGAATCCATATGCAGTAGAAAGTTAAAACAAATTAATATAAAAGAAATTTGAAAACAAGTAAACTCATTATTGAAGCAAATTAATCAGCAATTGCAAAAAGATGAGCACACAATGAGTAAGCCGAGAGCAAAATAAATATTTAATTAATTAAAATTAGATAATTAGATCTAGGTATAACTTGTGTATGTAATTTGTTAGCAATAAGTTGTGTACGAAAGATTCGTACAAACGATATAATAATGAGTCAATATTTAATTCGCGAAATGAAAGATTTTGTTTAATAAATAAATAATGGAACATTTTTAAACTTAAATAACGTATCATCTCCTTATTACGATTACACCCATGAATTCAATTCATTATATAAATACAAATTGTGTTGTTATATAATTTTGTCTCCCAAAAGCATGGGGCTACACAATTTAAAATACATTTAAATTGGTAATTTGTATTGTTATAACACATACACGATTTGAAGAGTTGTCCACTGACTGCTCTTCTTATTACTGTCCGCAGGTTTAACGCATACACAAATACTATAATTAAAAGTCTAAGTGTCTAAACAGATAAACGAAAAGACACTACTACTTGCTGGCGGTATGAACAGTAGGAACTTTTAGGTCTCTGTGTACAGAATTGTTGAAGACAAACCATGGAGCGTCGACTATTAATCTTAAAGTTTTGGACTGAAAGTATGAGCTGTTATTCGTACTAGCAGTACCCCAAAGTTAAATTTCGTAAGTCCACACCGGTTTAAGAACTGCTTTATATATCAAACGTTTGTTGACAAGTCTTAACCGCAATTTTTTGTCTATCAGCCCTTGAGGTTATGTTCAGTATTCTTGGAAGTTATGTGTCTCATTCAAGCCAGTCTCGTAACAAAGTGTATTCCAACGTATTTAGTACTTTTAGCATGGGGTATTGGTTGACCACTAATTGTTACTGGAGGACAGTTAGTCTTACGTGTGGTAAAGGCAACGTGTACTGACTTGGAAAAATTGATTTTTATGCGTCATTTATCAAGTCTGCATATCTGAACGCTGTTTAGTGATTGTTGTAGCATAAGGGACTATATTGAGAGGTCGGAATGTTTCGCTAGGATTGCTGTGTCATCGGCATAAGTAGAAGCAGTGGTATCACTTGATGACAGTTAGTCCGAGGTGAACAGGAGGTACAGAAGCGGCCCAGAACACTATCCTGTGGTACACAATCAGCAGAGGGACGCATATTTTCCAAAGGCATTTTAGGCACAGTCAAGCTAGGTGATCTTGCATATCCTTTGTGAAACTTTCACGTCACTATTAGATGCCAACAACGGCCTAGACTTGTCACATAAACACAGCACAAGACTGCTGCTGGCCAGTCAATGTGGATTTTACGGAAGTACTGATATAGTAGTAATAGTGAGAGAAAATAGTAAAAGAAAATGGTAATAGTGAACTGTTTGTTCCTGGATAAATACTTATTATAAATATTCAACTTGGTGTATTTTATTATCGTTTGTATACAGCCTTGGCTGGTCAGTTGCATAAGAAGAAAACTGTTAAAATTATGTCTTATTGTTTTAGGGAAGTAGTAATGAAAGTTGTATCCAGTTTACTAAAGGTCAACAATAAAAGTAGAGCGGCTATACTCGGTTTTCCTCAATTAATGGATTAGTGAATTCATCGAACAAGATGAAATATCATCGTAAGTAATTTTAAGTACCTTGAAGTGGTTAAAAGCGTATTTACAAAAGCATCTTAAAAACTAAATATTTTTCATTAATTTGCGGTTTGGCTCAAGTTTTTTAGTACACACTTGTATTTTTCCTAAAAGGAACTAGCAGGTTGGGCGTTTATGTGATTTAAAATTCTTCAGATTCTTCGCAGGCGACGTATAATTCGTCTCACTAAGAAGAATTTACAGATTTACAGACTTTTCAGATTTACTGTTGTTTAAAGGCAATAGTTATAAAGATAAAAAACACTACCCAATTATAGTAGAATAAATCAAGCAAATAAAGCCAACAGAACTTATGAATTTAAAATCTAATTGTTTCTAAAATATATAAGTGTCTGTTTATACCCAGTACTGTAATTAATGTTGTAAAAAATTACTGTTATGTATGTTAGCCGACAGTATCTTCTTCATAATGAATATGATATTACCAGTTTCTAAAAAAATCAATCATAATCTCCTGTATATACAGAAAGTTACAAACATATTATATTTTGATATTTTTTAGCAAAGTAGTAATGCAAGCTTTTTCAAACTTATGGACATTTTCGTTAATTGTTTCTAGTATCTAATTTTGAGTCACTAACTTATGTATCTTAAATTTTATTTGAATTCACAACGTTTTTGGCGACTAACAGCCCTAATTTTGAAACGGTGACAGGTGTATATCCTTCATCACTATAGTACTTTCCTAAAACAGGAAAGTCGGTTTTGATTACACAAGATTTATAACAGTCTTTAACAGTGTAGACTACAATTAAACATTTAATAGACTACTATGCACCTAATACAGTAGCGCCAAAACAAAGGACACTGAAAGCTAAGGCTTTATTAAACATAAATATTACGAAAAATGTCAACAACCTGTAAGTCGATTTTCAGCATTTCTGACATATAAAACATGTTCAACGGGCTCGCCGTTGCGTTCACGAAGTTTGTCAACCGTATTCGTAAAAAGAGGCTGTTGCATGCTTCTGATAGAGGTTACAATTCTTTCAAGTAGTTCAACAATAGTTGCTGCTCAAAAAAATGATTCTTTCAAAAAATGGCTTCTTTTAGCATTCCTCAAACGTAAGCATCCACAATTGTGGGATCAGGTGAATGAGCAGATATGGAAACTCTGAACCACGGGAAATTACGCGGTCCCCAAAATTCTCATGAAGCGGATCAAGGGATGCTCTCGTTGTGTGGGAAGTAGCCCCATCCTGTTGGAACCACTGGGTATCGAATTGGATGTTTCTCGCACGGCAGAATCTTCTGAGATCTCTCAGGAATAGTGTTAGAATCTGTTCTTTATATTGAACCTGTTTCACAGTTACAGCATTTCTAAGTTCATCTTCAACAAAGTAAGCACCCGGTATACCGTTAGCAGACACTGCATACCAAATGTTACACGTTTACTATGAAGGGGTTTTTCGACGATGACGTCTGCCGCTGAAAACCAAGAGAACGAGTTGCCTGACGATTGATAAATCTATTCAGATGAATTCGTCACATTTAGATTAAAGTAAAATTTCACACTCATTTGAAAGGAATATTGGATCATCGTAAACCACTGCTAACATTAATTAACAATACACAACTTTTATAGGCAAACCCCCCGATTTTCTTAAATTCTTCGGGTAGATATTTGACTAAAATTCATTTTCAGAGACGTTCAGCGGAGACTTCTCTTACACCTGTTGTAAGAGCCTTCCTTGATTCTCATTAACTGTAACGGTAACTGGACGACCTTTGCGTTGTGTTAAAACACTTCATCTGCGTTGAAATTTTCCAACGACTCTTAACAAATCTTGTTAGTTGGTGGTGGCTTCTGAAACTCTTCTCTAAATTTATTGGCAACCACTAACGAACTAGGTCCATTCGACCACTTAGTCCTGTATGAACAAAAATAATGTTCAAAAGAACAACTTTTTCTTGCGTTGTTAGCACAATTTCGAATCTCTTTGATATTTCATTCGGATAAACAAAGTGTTGAGTTTCCAGGATGACCATTGTTATATATATCACTTGATATTTCATAAGCTTCTAAATTTCCTACATGTCAGTGTTTAGTGTCCTTTGTTATGGCGCATACCGTAAATTTTGTCATTAAATTTATTTAGTTATAGAAATTCCGTACTGTAAATTTTACTTAAGTAAAGTCATAGAAATTTTAATTACTTAAAATTTTACCTTAATTTTTAAGTAAAATTTAAAGTGAAAAAGATGTGCAATAAAACGCCAGTTGGGTAGTCTACTTTAACGAAATGAGGGTAGGAAGTTAGTGGGGGATGTCAAGAGTTTTGTGATGAAGTTCCACTACGTGGAGAATACAGTAAATACTAATATAACGTCTGACAGCAGAGCAAAACATTCACCCTCACAAGGAAACTTACAACTTTTTCTACTTTAATTGCTTTTACGAGGGCAATTATTTAGAGGAATTATTTACTAACTGCATTAGTATTCCGCAAGTGTGTTTCAGCGGCAATGAAAGTTAAGGAAGTACCAACCTCGCTTAAATAAACTGCACGCTGACTGTTACGAAACGTAACAGTTTTTTTATAGTATTTAATTTTTTTGTATGCATTTCTGTGTTGATGATTCAGTACAAATCATTTTAAATTCACTGCGCGTTACAAAAAGTAATTACAAGAATTGTAATTTCATAATTTTTACGCATTCACACTTATCCTACAGCTTATACTAACCGGTTATTATACTAAATACTAGTCATTTATCACACTTTAAGCTGACAATTGAATAACTGAGTTAATGGTTCGGAAATTTAAATTACGGTTAGTAGGCCTATAAGCTGTGGGATAAGTGTGGAATGCGTAAAAATTATGAAATTAGAATTCTGGTTTTTACTTTTTGTAACGTGCAGTGAATTTAAAATGATTTGTACTGAATCATCAACACAGAAATGGATATAGAAAATTAAATTCGTTGTTTTGCACATGTAATTAGTGATCAGTTTTGATAATTAACATGTATTAAAACGAATGGAACCTCCTAGAACAGCCGAGAGCGTCCCCCATCCCTAGTAGTGCAGGTGCTGCCTCAGTCAAGGCCGCGCACAAGTACGTTCCAGAGTCCTCTGGAGAACACTTGTAGTACGCAGTATCTAGCACACCACATTGAGAATGGAAAATTTCTAGACGCCTCGACGTGCACTACCTATAAAATCCATAGCAACCGGCTTGTCATTTAGTTGAGCGTGAGCGATTTCCTCAGCGCGGATCGAGTGTTTGTAGAAGTATTGTAGCGAAGTGTGGTTGTGTTATAATTAGTGCGGATTCTTTATAGTTGACATTATTACTGAATGATTTTTGACATTTATTACTGAGGACAAATTTTACTTGAATTGTTGTAAGAGACTATCTTGTTGATTAAAAGTTATTAATTGTGATAACTAAAGCTGGTTATTAGTAACTTCATTGGTGTCTTGTATTTTGTTTACCGCTGTATCATACGACGATCAGTTAGACCGCCGTAACAGTATTATCAATAACAATAAGTTACCTTTAGTGTCCCAGTAATGCTCGGCGATCCAGACATGGAAAAATTCTTGGTAGTGGTACAGGACTGTAATAAAAAAATAACAGCTGATAAATCCGACTTTGGATTATTTTGATATGAATATGCCAAAGTATGAAAATAAACCAACGTAACATTGCAATATGAAGAAGGTGATCGACAAAAAATCTTAAAAAGAACGTTGAGGTTTTCGTTCGGAAAGATCTTGTATCAATAATAGTTTTTTGCTTAAAACGGCTTTGTGAGAAGACTGTCAGCCATGGAAGGGTTGTTTATTTAATATTTACATGTTTATGTAAAGCATACAATTATCAAAGCTTTGGCCAGTTATGCAGGAAGATGAGGTTAGTGCCGCTTATAGTACAGCAGTACGTAACTTTTATGGTGTCAGTGCTGTTCGGGTGCCTCAATACTTTGCCGCAAGAAATGGTTAAAAGCAACGATGTTCCGTAGATCCTACTTTGTTCAAAATTTAAATTAGCGGAGCTTAAGAAAGGAGGAAAGTTGAAGTAAAATAGAAAACTCAATAAACGACGTCTATCTTTACCCGTTATGGTCGCGGATGACCATGTTATAATAGCTTTGGGCAAAGAAGACTCTACTGTCGGGGAAAAAAGTATGTAGACTCGAGTCCTAAATCTCGAGAACGGCTTATCCGATTCTGTTCAAATAAACGTTAATCTAAACCTTGTTTATTTATATTTTATGTGGTATCGTTAAAAAAAATTATGTGTCGTCGAAAAATATCTATGAAGTAAAATGTAGAAAAAGTACCGGTTTTTTCACAGTTTCCAACTAAAAGTGAAGTTCAAACAGTTGTTGTAAAAAACGGTTCATTCGATTATTTTCAAATTTTTACACAGTACAGATAGGACCTTTCTAATTTAATTCTAAATTTTCAGAATTTTATTTTGTTTATTTTATTAGTTGCTGTTAATTTTCAAAACCCTTACAAAAATCGTAATTTGAGGTGGAAAAACTCCGTTCAAAGCGATACTAACATCTTAAAGACATGAAGAGAACGAATGGAATAAAGCCAAATATTTGTATACATTTAGTACACGTAAACAAAATTTTATTTGTACAAAAGTATTTGTTCCTACCGTTGGCAGTAGAACGGCGCTTTAGAGGGAGGCTGCGATGTTGCCACATCTATTTAGCGCCGTCTTCGAACAGCTGACAGACTTTGCAGAAAACAGCCAGATCTAATTTTACCATTTCCCATCAGCTTTTTCTCATGAGGGCTTTGAACCTCCAAAGGCAGCTTTAAAACTGCTTTTTTAAATATTTTTTATTTATTTTATATTTTATATTTTTTTAACTTTAATCTTCCATATTAGACAGGTCTCCATCAAAATCGAATTCAATATCACTTTCAGAATCTGAATCATTTTGTAGGTCTATAATTATTGGTTGCACAACTGGAAGTTCTGCTAGATTGTCTTTTTCCCAGTAATCATTTTAGATTTTTTGCCCATGTTCGATACACTTTTCCCACAGGTCAGGTGTAACAGTCTCTAGAACGTCTTTGCATAGGCCTTTTGTTACATTTATGCTGTTTCCTTTTTCGGCAGCGTTACTCCTGTTAATCTTGGGTACTTTGTTTTTCACAAACGCCCAAATGAGCTCGATTGCGTTAAACTCACAATGAGCAACCGGAAGCCAAATTAGTTTTACATCTGAACGAGTCTCATTTATTATTTGTTGTAATATTTTTTCTGGAACTCCAAAATGAGGTTTAGCATGTTGTATAAACGCAGCCTTGGTCAGTTGTGCGTAGTCTGTAGCGTGTGGTGGTAGATTAATATTTCTCTTTTCAATCCATGCGATTATATCTTTTTTTTAGCCATGACATTGTCGGGTTTCTTGTTTCGGGATCTGTCATATTGTGGTAGGGGGCTTGGTCGATTACTATTGCAGATTTTTGTGGAAGGATACTTAAAGTACGTCGGAACCATTCTTGAAAGTGTTTGGAATTCATTTCGTTGTGATAATCGGAAGTCCCCTTCTTTCCAACGAAACACAACTCGCCTCCTGGTAGAAAGCCGTCCTCACTTCCGATATGTAAAATAATAACTATTTTTCCAGCACCGGTTGGAGTTTTGAATCCTCCTCGCCAGCCATTGACTTCTTGAAGTGCTCCTCGGTAGTGGTCGTAGGAAGTGAAATCTAAATTCAGAGCTTCAACTACTTTTTCCTGCCAGACATAGCTCATTGTATGATTTTCTCCGCACCATGTTTCGTCAGTATAAAAAATTTTATAGCCTTCAGAACGCAAAGACCGTATCTTTCTCAAAAACTCATTTCTTGAAGCAGCTATAGAAACAGACTCCATTAGGACAGGTTTCTTGTTCAATTTTTTAAAACGGAATCCAATACTATTTACAATATTTCTCAGTGTTCTGGTCGTCATAGCGGGAAAATCTGGAATGCTGTCTTCAAGTTTCTTTCTCAATACATCAATAGTCGGAAACATTTTATCTATGACAAAACCATGAATAGACCTACGGATGACACCTACGGTAATTGTATCCCACAAAACAACATCCCTTGCTGTGTAAACAAGGAACAGACAAAGGTCAGCGTGAGTCAGTGAATAGTTTGGCAACGTCGGGCGGCAAGAAAGAGAAAGCTACCCTCTAATGAGAGATTGGCCTGCGAAGTATCCGTTTACTGCGGGAATAAAAATCCTTTACAAATATCACTTAGTTTAAAATTACTAAACCTGCACATGTTAAAAGTAATAAGACAATTTTAATATTTACATATTAACGGTGCTATAGGTGCTTTGAACGGAAATTTTTCACCTCAAATTACGATTTTTGTAAGGGTTTTGAAAATTAACAGCAACTAATAAAATAAACATAATAAAATTCTGAAAATTTAGGATTATATTTACAAAGGTCCTATCTGTACTGTGTAAAAATTTGAAAATAATCGAATGATCCGTTTTTTTACAACTGTTTGAACTTCACTTTTAGTTGGAAACTGTGAAAAACCCGGTACTTTTTCTACATTTTACTTCATAGATATTTTTCGACGACATATAAAATTTTTTAACGATACCACAAAAAATATAAATAAACAAGGTTTAGTTTAACGTTTATTTGAACAGAATCGGATAAGCCGTTCTCGAGATTTAGGACTTTAAACTCGAGTCTACATCCTTTTTTCCCCGACAGTAATTACATAATCCCGAAACTCTAGTAGGAACCTTGGGGCTTAGAGACAAAATTTTCGAAAACCGAACAACTGGTTACAGGACGTAAAGGATTTTATATGACAGTAGATTCACATACTATAAAAAAATTAGTTCTTAAGGTGACAGTAACAAGAGACAGTAACAAAAGAAGTAATGGATATATCAACGGCAAATCAAACGAGGAAAATTGGTGATAGGACTGCTGAATTCTGACCTGCTGAAAAAGTGACATAAAACAAGAAGATAATTTTCTCTACCATTTTAGAAAGTATAGCCACTATAGCTCTAAAACTTGGCAGATAAGTCACAGAAACGTCTGAAGGCATCAAGCAGTAAAAATGAATTCCTGCAGAAGGTCTTGTAGAATCCAGGTGTCAGTGCATTAGAAATTAAACAATCAGGAGGAAAATTCATGTAGACAAATAATTTTAGATATCATAAGTAAGGAGCGCCTCATCAGTATGTCGACCCATGATACGTCCCAAAAGTTGTTGAATGCTTTTCATCTAAGAGGCAAAACAAACCCAGGAGATCATGAAAAAAGGGTATATATGATGAGATGAAGAAAAGAGGTTTCCAGTGAGGATAATGGAACAACAGTCGCCTCTGGTACGTCGGCAGTAGGTATGCAAACACTGGCACATGGACGGATGGATGTGCTAAAGTCGACAGAGTAAAGTGGTTTTTACACTATTCGAATTTTATAAGAAAAAAATATACTGGTTACATTTGAATTTTAATGTAAAAATTGTGAAATATAAATATTGTGATGGCGTAAAAATATCTTCTTTGAGAAAATTTATAAAAGTATATGTTTCTCTGTGAGTATGTATGAATGTGTTTCTGCGTGCGTCAGTTTTCCTAGAGAACAATGAAATAATTTTGTTGATTATAACATATAAAGGGCGCTCAGCACTTTCTAGTTTTATTTTTGCATTTAGTTTTATCATAATTAATATAAACTTGCATACTTGTTCTTAAGTAATTTGTGGGAAAGCCGTTAGCATCTCGTCAAACTGATGGCAACAGTAACTTGAAAAGAGTGAGTTTCATTTGTATGATTTTTCTTATGAGTTACTTAGTGTAAATTATATAATGCTAAATTCTACATTAAATAGAATGCGGTGGGATAAGCAAATTTGCAGCAGAAACTAAAACCAAAATATTTAAAACCATTGTTATAAGTATCATTACTTACGACTCAGAAGTTTGGACTACTAATAAACACATAAGAACAGCAGAGATGGACTTTTGGAGACGTTCGGAAAGAATATCCAGATGTGAAAAAAATTAGAAATGAAGTCATTAAAAACAGAATGAATGTGAAAATTTTGTTTGTTGATTTTATCCAAACCAAAAAATTAATATGGTATGGATACACGAAAAGAATGGTACAGGAAAGATTACCAAGGATAGTTATGGAATGGATCCCACCAGGGAGAAAGAAAAGAGGAACCTATGACCTGGATAAAAAAAAATTTTAGACTATATTGAAGGAACGAGAAATTCAAGATCTTTGGATGGGAAAGTAGCAGTGGAAGATGAGAATTCAATCACTTCTGTAATATTTGGTTTCGGAAAATGTGTAAACTTTGTACATCCGGAATAATAATAATATATAGTGCTAAATTATTGTGACATAATTGTTTATGTATTCTCAAGACATCTTTAAAAATAAAATAAAATCAAGTTTTTATTAGAAAACATGCTTCGTTAATTCTGAACATATTTCGTCAACTCTCCTTTCAGCAAATGTAGTAGCTTGACTGTTGACATCATTAAATGTAATTCTCCATTAACGTACAAGTGCCAAGTGGTTCAGTCCACTAACTTTGTCGTCTACATTCATCTCACTGGTAATGAAAGTTATTACTCCCGTTTGCATGTCTAAGATTTAAGTACAAGTTAATAATCACACAAAACCACATGATTTCAATTTAATTTAAAATAAAATAAATTATTAAATTTAATGAAATTTTATTTCTTTTTGCGAAAGTATTTTTTCCAAGTGATGCTGTTAATAAAAATATTTATCACTTTATTATATATGTTGTGTATCTAAAACTGAATAGGCCCTCGTCATATTGTTTGACTCTTAATAGCCGGTGTCTTTGTTGATAAAACTACGGGCTAACGATCCGTGTTCCAATCATTAAATCCTAGAAGATTTGACTCAGTGCGAGTAAATAATCTTCAGTGAGGGATTTTCTTCTCAGCCGACTCTTCCACCGGCATCTGGTACTTGACGGGAGTTTTATTAATATTACACGAATTAACAGTAGTCAGAAATAGTCAAATTAATCTTCTTCTTAAACACGCAAAACTATGTTTACTACTCAAATTTATTTAGAATAAAGTAAACAAATTTAAAGCTAAAGCTAGTTTAAAAATATAGTATTGGGGATAATATACATTTTTTCTGTAATTCGATAAAGTAGAGGCACTGTAAATATAGGGTAGATTTTAACTGCATTATAAGTGATGTCACTTACAACAATGAAGGCACTCCAGTGACCTGGTTGTGTCCAGACCAGTAACATACAGTCGGCTGCCAAGTGGTTGTGCTCATTTAACGTTTTATCTATTCAGAGTTATCTTTCTCTCTCAGCTGGGAAAAGCTAAAACTACTTCACTGGCCTGTCTATTATACCCGTGGCTCATTAGACTGTATTTTGTCAATTATAAATATACAATTGCAATTTTTCGAAACGTAGCCTTTTAGTATTTTAGATAATAGGCGTATTTGTATTGTGTGTCTAAATATGATAGATTAATTGTATAAAAGTACTTACAAAATTGTAAAACGCATTTATATTTTATAATTTTAATATAATATAATAATATTAATAATAATAATGACATTATTATTACTATTATTATTATAAATACTTAATTAATCAGCAATTAATTCGATTGTAACAGTTGCTTCACAGAATTTATGTATGTGTGAATGATGTATTCGGACCTAAAAACTTTATAACCAAAAACCGTAAGGTTTTTGTAATTTGTTATGTAGTAAATGACTAAGCCTGATTGAAATAAAATGTCTCTAGTAATGAGAATTGTTAGAGAAAGTAGTTTGCTGTAAGATTTTAAATTGAGGATGACAATAATTTATAATAAATTTAAGTAAAATTGGTTTGATTGTCTTACTTTCTTCGAATATAGAAATATTAGATACTCACTATTTTTTGCAAGACCATGACGAAACTGCAGTCCTTACCTTCTCCTTGCTACCTTGTCGCTCGGTGTTGGAGTTAGATTGTGTGTCCTATATATCTGTACGAATTGATACCACATATATATGGAGAAAGGGCGAAACCCATTTCTGAATTTTAGTTTAAATCTGTGGATTGTCAGTTGTGTATTATCTGTTCAATTACTTACTAAAAAATTACAATCATTTGTCAGCAAAATTAATTGTTTGGTGACAAATTAATTTGTTTTTAAAATGCACAGCTATTGACTTTCACTTGTTTGTTTTATTCCCGCTATTATAAAAAAACGTTAGTTGCATTTAGTTTCATTATAATGATAAATATTGAGTCACGTTTTGATTAAACCATACCACTTTTTATTATTTATAGACTAAGAATTATTGGATTACACGCGATAGTTTCTTATAAAAAAATATATATTAAATAGAGCTTATAAAGTCGATAAGCTCTGGGTCTCTTAAAAATTATATAATTTTTTGTTAAATGAATTATATAACATTCTATGTCGGAAGTTAATTCCCTGAACTGTAGAAGTCGCTCACTATTTTCCAACGGAATACATTTATTATTAGACAAATTTCAATATTACATAATTTTTCAGTTACCAAAAGTTACGAAGCTTTGATTACTGTATACCCTACTAATAAAACAAAAATTGTTGAGCAGATAATTATACAATAAACATTTAACATTTCGAAATACCATATTAATTTTCAGTTAATGTATTTTTTTATAGAGATATACGCGTATATATCTAAAGTGTTTTTGCAAACAGCTTACAAACGTTTTGAAGGATGCCTACAATTTGAAAAGTACGTTGATAGATATAAATTTTTTCAACTTATTAAGGATATCAAGTTTGTGTTTTGTTTTAAATTCCTCGTAATCAGATGCTCTATTTTGACTCCTTACATTTGTGGTGCCAGCACATATTTTTGGGGGATCAGTCTCAAAATAACAAAGGTCTTTAGGGTAAAATATTTTGAGACATAGGCCTACCCCAAGTGGAGCGACAGACAGACAAATAGATAAACAGCTGACCACATCAAACTACCAACAAACGATTGTAATGTCTGATTTCAGTTCTAGTTGAAATTAAATTCCTCCGCACACATTAGAATTCAGTTCTCCAACGCAAGTTTTTATTAAATGGGAAACGTTACTCTTTCACTTGAAAGCTAACATTCCTAAATTTATTTATTTAAATATTTGTATAGTTTTTAAATACAATTTGCCCTGCCGTACTCTATTATTTTTGTTGAGCAAATTGGAATTCCTGTCCTTTTGTGTGTCTATGTTCCGTACTGTATGTTTGAATTCCTGCGGCCTTCACACTTAACCGCTATAATGTGAACATCCTCATTTTCATGCCTGTGCTCTGCTTCTCGAACGTAACGACTCAGAGTATCAGCTACATTATTTTCTGTAGACTTACAGTATTTGATAACGAAATCAAATACTCCTGAATTGCCATTTTCCACTGCATCATACTGACGTTATTTAGAATACATTTTACCAGAAATAAAAGCCGTCGATTGCCCGAGTGAAA
The DNA here is from genome assembly GCA_034769895.1 of Magicicada septendecula. NCBI lineage: Eukaryota > Metazoa > Arthropoda > Insecta > Hemiptera > Cicadidae > Magicicada > Magicicada septendecula. The sequence goes on from CM068371.1 coordinate 288,279,254, forward strand.
TTAAAACTTTTGGTCACGTTAGCTGTACAAATACTATCTAAATTTACCTAAGGCATATAAAATAACTAATATATCTAGAAGGTGAAATACTTTTTTCATCCTCTCTTGAGTTTTTCTTAGCTTAGTACAAAGCGCTGTGTTTATACGTTTTATATTTCTGATACAACACTATCCTCACCGCTACGTCAGACTCATTTGTATATAAGACGTATTTTACCTCAATTTTTAGAGGGGAATAAGTGTAAACTATTATTAAACAATCATTTGTTAAACGCTTGCCAAGGTATGATTTTCTGTTTCTTTTTAATCTTAAGCAATAACTGATGTAAGGGAGGTGCATATTGGAATATTGAGAAGAGAAACTATTATATCACCCCGTAAATGCCAGGAACACTAGTCCACGTTTCTTGGTATTGGAAAATCAGTGATACTTTTTGTCTGTTTAATGTCTCTACACACACCTTCCTTTAATGCAATATGGCCTAACCATTTTATATTTGTTATTAACAATTTTAAACGTTTATGTAGTTAATATTAAATTAGCTTTCTGTGGTTTGTTGTAAACTGAGTCTAAATGTTCAAAATGTTCATCGACTTAATTACCAAAAGATTCATAACTAAACCCAACGGAACGACTCTGAATTTGTTTTATAAATTAATGCAGTGTATTTTCCACTGTCCATTGTGTATCTATCTGCCAAAAAATACTTTAGCAGAAACTACTACAGCACTGATGCGGTGGACAATGGCAATTCAGGAGTGTATGATTTTTTTATCAAATATTGTAAGTCTTCAGAAAATAATATAGCTGATACTCTGAGCCATTACGCAACCTGTTCGAGAAGTGTAGCACAACCATGAAACTGAGGATGTCTACATTACAGCGGTTAAGTATGAAGGCCGTAGGAAGTGAAACATACAGTACAGTACATGGATGCACAATAGAACAGGAATGCTAATTTGCTCACGGTAAAGAATAGGGCGCAGCAACAAGAACATCCACGCTATAAGCATGAGGAGAATGTGCTCTACAAGCTGGTGACTGGTGGACGATTGTGTTGTCTCAAAAGACTCAATTGACGACGTGATGTGGCTATGTCGTGAGAGCCTATCTCATGGTGGGGCGAATAAATTCTATTTGGTAGGCGTTCTTAGAAAAAACTATTTGGATCAGAATTGCGAAAAAACGTACTAGCTATTTACCTGCCATTATTGCCATACATCTTAAGTCACCAACCACCACACGTATTGGATATTAATAATATTATTACTAAAAATAAAGATGAAATATTGTATGTCGACTTCCTAGGACTTCCGTAACTTTTGCAAAGACTTAAGCACTTGATGCATAAACAACAGACCAACCAGGGCAAACAGTTTCAAAACAACTTATCTTCAGGTACTGTGATTCAGCATAGAATTAAACTTGTTTTGACTTTGACTAGGCGATCCTAAGAAAATTTAGCTGAAAGAGTGAACTAGGTAGATTGTTTGTGTATATTGTCAAGATCGGCATAGTATCTGGCCACAACATATACAATTTTTTTAATATCTATGAGAATTATATAGACTAAATGGGTACACGCTGACTGGATTCTGGAAAGCAGCAAGTAAAATTTTGATGTAGGTACATAAAAACAAGTGTGGGTACTTTACCTGTCCCTCTTCGTGTGATAAACAATAGTCGCAGATGGCTAACAGAATAAAGTGTTCGGGAAACTCCATCCTACGGCACTTATTATCAACAGCAAATGAGTGAAGTATAATAATAAAATTAATAAGGACAGAAATATAAACAACATTTTTTATACTATTAACAAAGCGACTGGCATGAATCATTAGCTAATTTGATGAAAACAATGATTGTATGACCTTGAATGTAAGGTCACTCACTTATTATGGTAGGGAATTATTTCAACAGATTTGAGTTTGATAGATAAGAAAGTTTGTTTGGTTTACGTTTTGTAATATTTTATTTTTGGTTTTGACGGATAAAATAAATTTAATTAAAAACCTTTTTTAAGTTAAACATTTTGATTAACAATTCGGTTGCATATGTAATGCAACATTTTATTACATGTTTTATTATGATCATTATGTGCTCATAATAAACCATACAATGTTAGTAAGAGAAAGTAAAAAATATGAGAGTTGTATGTAGGAATCTGTACTTAAGGTTGTAAGGAACTTTGTAACTTAAACTTACAATTTCTTGCAAGCCCCAAAGCGCAAAGACAGAGTACATAAAAATGTACGTAAGTATCGTAAAATCGGTATACGATAATCCATTGTGAGGTTTTGAGTTAGATTTTGACAAAAATGTATATCATATTATAACAAACAATTTGCTGTAAATAAATGTAATAGTCGCAGAGCGTGATTGTGTTTTATTAATAATTTTATGTATGACTCATGAACAACTAGAAAAAGAACATAATGTTACAGATAACATCTCTGCAGGTGGAACAATTCATGACTTTTAAACAATTTTTGACAAATTTGGTCAAATGTACATGATATGGTTGCAATTCTATCAACTAAATTAGATTTCTATAGAAAATAAGTATAAAGATAGTAATTTAGAATTTGACCCAAGCTTAAGAAAGGTAGGCATAATATAGGTTTGTCTCGACGTGACACGTGGTCCTCGGTAGAAAGGTCGTCCTACTAAGAAATTAAATTTCATATTTGTATTTTAATTCTTTAACTGTTAATTTTTTTCTATATGTTTGTTCAGTCTTTAGCCATAATAATGACATAAAACGACCATTAACTTAAGTCATCATCGCTATGACAGTTTACAGACTCCTGCGGACTCATGTTCTTGTTTTTACAGAAGTACGGTATCGATTTCTGAAATATTATTGTTAATTCATTCCTCTGTGCCCAAAAATGAATACTTACTTTCTGTAGATACCGATTATCATCCATTTTAGATCTCTATATAATTTACACGTAATATTAACGCTGTGATGACGTGTTTCTTGTGTCGTCATTAAGGGAGGCAGCACACACTTCTGCTGTGAAGTCACTTGCTCATTATTTGGCGTGGCCTCTTGAATCTCCCCGTTGCTTATTAACTTGACCACACTCACCTTGTTATTGTGAGCGGGATCGGAATACTTCGTACTTTGTTTGTTCTAACAATTCAAAAAGTCATCCGAACATTTATTACTAGATAATACTTGGAACAATGTTTTATGAAGATTGAGAAAACAAGTTTGCTAACACGGTATAGGCTATAGCCTCTAACATGGTATAGTAGCCTCTTGTAATTTTTACTAACACTAAAAGCTAAATGTACTCAAATAGAATCTACTCACATCCTGAAACATGAAAGAAAGTGAAGCCATGGGACCATAGTGCTGATGTTTCAAACTACTGAACGAAAGTTATGTACAAGAAATACAACGTGTAAGCAAGGACACTTTTTAAAATTTATTTATTAGCAATCTGAATGTCATAAGCTAGTATGATGGGTATTGTACAAACGTAAGATGTATACAACTAAATGACGTGTTGAGGTGTTCCATTCAGCGATGTCCCCTCGTGGTCCTTAAAGTTCGGATGACAAAAGTCCTCTTGATGTCCTGTTAATTGAGGACTGTAAATTAGCACGAATAGCAGGTTAGGATGGTCATCAATAGTGTGGGACTCGTTTATGGATGATTTCTCGAACGTATGGGATATGAAAATCTCTCTATAGGTTTCAGGACTGTTTTAGAGATAAGCAATTTATTAGCTACATTCAGATAAGATTTTCTGCATATCAGCAAGACGATTTCTTTAAATATTAAATCTATTTTATTCTGTTTTACGTAGTGTTTTTTAATTTAGAGTCTACTTGAAAGCCTAAGCATTTGACTAGTATTTGTTGCATAATTTCGACTTGATTGAGACGGACTGTTGGGCATTTGCTTTTGCTTTCCGTCCGGTGAATGTAGTATGTAATGATTTGAATTTACTGGTCCTGATTTTTCATTTCCGTGGCCATTCTCCAATGAGAATGAAGCGGTCTTGAAGATATTACGGGGCTACTGTACGATTTTTGTTAATTGTAAAGATAGCTGTCTACCAGTTGTTGTTTCTTCGATGGCTGATATATCGGAAGCGTAGACAACGTATAGTAGGAGGTCAACAATACTTCCTTGATGTACTCCTCCTGATTGTATGTAAAAATACTAGAGGTTTCCTTGACATTGGTTTCGAATTCACATTTGTATATAGTTAAGAATTCAGCAGTTTAAGGTAAGTTAAGGGAAGGATTCTCCTGATGTATAATAAAGCGTGTACGGTATTTTAACAAACGACTGGCCGATATGCAGGAATGAGGCTGTGCAGTAGCTACTGTTTGTTTTCTAATGCTTTGCTAATTGTAATTAGATTTACGGTGGCACTGTTGTATTTTAAATGAGCATGTTGAAACCGAAATAATTGCTAGGGATCAGTTAGATCTATAGTGACTCATCTGTATATAGGTTTTTTTTAGAATGTTTGCAATTATTAGCAAGAGACTGATTTGATGATAAAATACAACATACGTAAATAGTTTCTGAATTTGTGTCAGTACTGTTAAGACAGTTTACTCATCGTCGTATGGTACAATGGAAAACAAAATACAACACACCAATAAAGTCACTAATCACCAGCTTTAATAATTAAATTGTGATAATTATTATCACAATTAAACAGTTTGTAATCAACAAGAGAGGCTCTCACAACAAATCAAATAAAAATTGTTGACACGCAATAAAAATATCTACTAATATAAAACGCAATTGTCCCCCACAATTATAAAACACATAACACTTTGCCACAATAATTATTGTTTACTAATAACCATTGAACGCACAGAATAATCGCCCGACAATAACTGAATACTAAGCAGCAGGTATGGGTTATTTATAGTCTGCAGGATTCCATAATATGCGTCCTTAACAAGCTATCGAAATTCTATAGGACACTTCAACGCGACCTTCGCAGAAATACGCACCGTTTGGCTAATTGAGAAACTTCTCGAACAACGCTATCGAATATACGAAATTGTTCCGTATTACGTAACACTGCCTCGCATGTTAAGCGTCACGTACGCATTACAGCTGCGGGGATAGAGTAAAACAACGTACTCCAGTGTACCAGAACGTTCCGTAGCGACATAACTCTTTTTCTGCATTTTCTGCGTAACACTAACACTGCCCGCTCCTTAACCCTGTTGGTTCCGAACTGGCAAACCGTCTCTGAAGTAATACTTGGCCAAGCGATCTAGGTGGACGACTTTGAACTTTTGCTATCTTTCCTGTTGAATCCGATAGACAACATCGTTGATTCTTTTTTTTTCACAGTCTAGGGTCTGAAGTTAGTCGGCCCAGACCCTAGGGTGGGTGGGCCTAGGGTAGGGTGGGTTTTTTCGGCCCAGTTAGTCTGAAGTTTAGGTGAGCGACCACGACGGCGCTTTGGGTTAAAAAACCACACCTGATCTCCTTCATGGAAACCCACACTATTACTGCGAATGACATACCGAGTTTTCATTTGATCACTGGCTATCTTTAGCCGTCCTCTTATCAAGTGATTCACTTCTCGCAGTTGGTTTTCTAATTGCGTGGAATAGTTCTGTGGCTCTTGGGACTGAGTCTCAGGTAATCCGATCATCAAGACCCCAGGTAAACAAATCTTGCGTCCAAACACTAATTTTGCTGGAGTCATGCCGTGTGTGTCGTGTACTCATGACCTATACACCATGAGGAATAGTGATATACGTTGGTCTCAGTCTGTTTGGTTCTCGTCAACAACTTTCGGAAGATGCTGCTGGAGTGTCCTATTGAACTGCTGAACCATTCCGTTCGACTGAGGATGGAGAGGCGTTGTCCTAGTCTTTCGAGTTCCTAGTAGACGGCATAATTCTTTAAACACTCCTGATTCGAAATTTCTCCCTTGATACGTATGGATTTCCAGAGGGGCTCCATAACGGCAACGGAAGTTGTGAACTAACGCCTTTACCACAGTGGTAACCTCCCGATTTGGAATCGCGTAGGCTTCCACCCACTTAGTAAAGTAGTCACCTATGTCCATGATGTACCGGTTTCCATCGTCAGTAACTGGGAATGGTCCAGCAATGTCTATGCCTCCCTCGAAAGGCAGTCCAATGTTATACTCTCTCATGTTTCCCCTACTTCTGGTTTGTGGACCCTTGCTTTGCACATATTTTACATGTCCGAACCCATTCCTCTGCGTCGTGGCGAAGATGATGTCAAAATGAATCGCTTTTGTATTTGGTCAAGGGTTTTGAAAAATATTAATAAATAATACAAATAAAGTCATTGTAATTATTCAGTCATTATTACTTTATAACGCACAATTTTTAATATTCCTTAGTCGTGTTTGGTGCCATTTTCATCGTATTATTTCTCTGATTTCAAATATAACAACATTTTACCAGTATTGGGCGAGGCAAAAAAAAAATTGTTTCATACTGGACGCACAGTGAGGTGACTCACGCGGCAATTAGCTGCTGTCGAGCCGGGCGAAAGTATTACAATGGTGGAGAGGAAGCAGGTAGGTCAAGGGTCCACACGCCAACCACCGTCATACAGAGCATAGTATCTACCTCGGTTCTAACCATGATGATCTTTTCGGAGTTTGGCGGAACAGTTACGGTCACTTGGTTTATGACGTCCATCGATTTTTCTGATGTAGTCATTGTAGAGAGCGTTACCTCTTCTCCGATTCTCAAAACATTGTTTTTGAAGTCGAATATAAATCCGTATGTGTTCATAACGTTCACACCAAGAATTGCTTCATCCACAATTTCTGCAACAAGTACTTGATGATTAAACTCAAGTCGACCGAGTCGTAGGTGTATCTCCACTTTTCCAAACACTTTTACAGGCCGTCCAGTAGCTGTTCGCAAGCTGCAAGAGCACCAGATTGGCTTGAGATCTTTCACCACGTCGGGCCGCACAATGGAAACTGTTGCGCCTCTGTCAACTGTAATCGAGGTTGGCCTTTCTTGAACGAATCCGGAAACCACCAAACTCCCACTGTTTTTCTGAAGTGTAGAAATTGCGTATTGTCTAGGGGCTTCGTTCCTCCAGTTAGTCAGCACACGCCCCGTTGTACCGACTATTGCTCGTCTCCCAGCTGCTGAATTCTAACCCGACAATCTCGTTGTAGATGTCCAGGTTTCCCACATCGATAACACTTTGGTCTTCCATACTTTCTTACTTTACTCTGTGGCGCCGCTCGTTGGGTCTCTGATCCTTGCTTTTCTTCTTCTTCGTATGTGCCCTCACGGTCCAATCAGACGTGATTTGACGGTCTCAAATTGCACAGCATGTACCAGGCATCCGCACTATTCTGGTGTCTTGTCATTCGTAACACTTGCTGTAGTTCATTACGTCGGACACCATCAGTAAATGTCTGCACCGCAAACTCGTTCGAAAATCTTCTGGCGGTTCAGGCCAGAACCAATTAGTCTGTCGATACTTGCTCCAAACTCTTGAAGGCTCTCCCCGAAATGCTGTGGCCTTGCTCTCAACTGAGTGCAGTACACATCTCGCAAATGTTTATCACCGTACCGTAATTCCAGAGCTTTTATCAATTCGGCATAGGTGTTCTGGCTGTCAGGTGGCACTTTCTGTAGTAATTCTGCCGCAGGTCCTTTCAATGCGAGAACGACTGAAACTGTCTTGTCTTCCTTTGTCCAATTATTTGGGCATGCATCAGCTTCAAATTGTCGAAGGTACGTCGTCCAGTGACTACTTCTGTCAAAGTTTGGAGCTTTGACATGAACTGTTCCTACTGCCGGCAATATGACTTTCTCTATTTACTTATTTTCTGTGTCTTTTCTGTCTTTATTATTGGTACAGTCTGCTCAGAAATTTATTTGTTTGTGTCTTCATGACTGCTCGACTTTATTTTTAATTTGTTCTCTTATGTGTGTGATTGAGTCTTCTACTGCAGATATTTTATTTGACATGGATTATTCTATGACAGATATTTTTGTAGACATCGATTCTTTAACCCTCGAGACAGATTTTTCTACTTCAGCTATTTTTAATGTCATTGATTCTTGTACCTCCGATATTTTAGTTTTCTGTTTCGCGCTTCCGTTCTTGTGCCTGTCGTCATTTCGATTCGAGCATCAGTGCTTCTATCGTTCTTCACCCTCTTCTCTTTCCTGCCTGCGCTTTCCATTGTGTCTTTTTTCCGCTTCTTCCCTATCTTGCCTTCGTTCTTCCTTTTGTCGTCTTTCTGCTTCTTCCGCCTCCTGTCGTCATCGTTTCCTCTGCCTGCAACAGCAGCACCTGGAAATTTTCCATCATCTGACTGGGGTCCATTATTTACCGATTAATTACGAATTACACTAGTCTTGTACAAAGTATCCACTGTATCCACTGTTAAAGGTTCTATCCCACTTCTGACACCACCGTTACGACGGTCTACTGATCGTCGTATGGTACAGTGGAAAATAAAATACAGGACACCAATTAAGTCACTAATCACCAGCTTTAATTATCACAATTAAACAGTTTGTAATCAACAAGATAGTTTCTTACAACAAATCAAATAAAAATTGTTCACACGCAACAAAAATGTCTACTAATATAAAACACAATTGTATTACAATTGCCCCCAAAAATTATAAAACACATAACACTTTGCCACAATAATTACTTTTCACTAATAACCACTTGAACGCACAGAGTAATCGCCCGACAATAACTGAATACTAAGCAGCAGGTATGGGCTATTTATAGTCTGCAGGGTTCCATAATATGCGTCCTTAACAAGCCATCGAAAATTCTAGAGGACACTTCAGCTCGACCTTTGCATAAACACGCACCGTTGAGCTAATTGAGAATCTTCTCGAACAACGCTATCGAATATACGAGATTGTTCTGTGTTACGTAACACTGCCCCGCGTGTTAAGCGTCACGTACATTACGTGACGTACGCAGCATTACAACTGCGGGAATAGAGTAGAACAACGTACTCCAGTGTACCAGAACGTTCCGTAATGACGTAACACGTTTTCTGCATTACGTAACAATATATATTAACAATTTAGCCCAATATAGAAGACGTAAAACGGAGCTGAATATGTACATGACCTTAATGATTCATGTTTGTGTGATTTCAATATCTTGGTATTAATACGGTTGTTTCTTGTTACTTTTTGTTTAGTATGTCGATTACGTCGATTATTTATTTTGAAGAAAATAATTTGAGGAGCGCATGTACTTGAATGGGTGTGGAAAATTCTTGTTCCACTTCAGTGCTATGATCGTTGTGTTGTATTATCAGGTGTGAAGACTTCAGAATATATTCGGCAAAAAATTTGGCTTTGTCGCTTTTGGCCTGTGGTCCTGTAGGATTTGAGGCCTATGTACTGGAGGTGCTGACGACTGGGGGTTTCTGACTGTGTTTTATATGCTTTCAGTTGGTGTTGCCCCATCTAGTCAGATTAGCGACATATTAAGCAAGAGTTGTTCGTTATTTTTCGGAGTTTTAAATTTAACTAATCGCAAAGTTTCTTATTAATTGTTCTACTGTCGGGTATATGTTTTCGCTGTCAGGTTGACTTATCTATCTATTTCCTAGTATTACTATCATGATTTTGTTTGGGTTATTGTTAATTACTTTTTGACAGTCAGTGTATAGGGTAGCTCGTTTGACTCGTCCTAGAGTAGATTAACTAGATTGTTAGTTTTTGTTTCTTGTAGTTTTTCAGATAAATTTTTATTTTCCTGTGTTTCTGGAGGTAAGTATCCCAATTTTTTCTGGAGTTGTAGGAACAGTGTTACTGGTTGTAACAGTTGTGCTTATTGTCGCTATTATTAGACTGTGATTTGGTGACGAACTGTAACTTGAGGAAACACCCGTGAACGTGAAAGCAATTTTGTTCCCGTCAAAAAGTTTAACAAACGTTTAAGGACTTTGTTTACGTCGGTGGGCAGTAAGTTGGTTCAACCGTCGGCAAAAGAAGTAGTTTATTTGCCGTATAGTCTCAGCTCCATTGTCTCCCTCCAGTGGTTATGAGGCGGGAACCTTGTAGTTTACGTTTACTGTTTAAAGTGTTCGCTTACTATAAATTTTAGTCCCAGCGGACACTTTAAGGCAGTAAAGTCATCGAGAGTCTACTAGGTCAGTCGGATTTACGAGGAGCTCATTTACTGTATGTCACAGTACGTAAAAGGAACATGGTACGTCAGATACAGAATATAGCCTATGTGTACCATTTCTTTGTTCCAGCTATACAGTTTTTAATATTTCACGAAAAATATAGGTATTAGGCGCTTTTATCTACAACCTTGGCAGTGATAAAGAATTCAGATGTCGTAGTTTCATTAGTAGTAATACGTAATTCATTACTTTAGAGATCAAGACGGGCTTCCTTTGAAAAATTATTAAGAAGATATTTGTGCAGCATAACAATTGTCTAGCAATTTCCGTTTAACGTCTTATTCTGCTCTTGAGCTGGTAAACGATACCATTAACACTAACAATCTGTAAAGGTCTGAATGGATTAAAAGTTAGTTGATATTTTTTAAATCTAACATCACTTATGGAAATTTAACATAACCATTCAATTTGTGAACTTTGTTTAACAACTCATCTGTCATAGTACCCATTTTCTTTCATCATCACTCATCCAGTTGTAATGAAACAAATTTCACAGTAAACGTAATGACATGCGTTCATGAGAGAGAGAGAGAGAGAGAGAGAGAGAGAGAGAGAGAGAGAGAGAGAGAGAGAGAGAGAGAGAGAGAGAGAGAGAGAGAGAGAGAGAGAGAGAGAGAGAGAGCAATCCCTAAAATTTACCGATATCTACCATGCTCTGGAATTTGCAACATAATATATAATATACGGGTAATATTTTAACATTTTTAAAACAACAGGGTTTCAACCACTTACTAGTAACAAAGAGTAATAATTCAACATAGGCCTATTTGTAAACGGTAAGCAAATATAACAACCATCCTTGCTTTAAATAATTAATGCTTGATGCCTTTACTTGGTGAAAATCCATTGTAAATTATAGTAAAAAATAAAACCATAAAATAGTTTTTGTGATTTCCACTCGTCAATTTATTAAAATTATAAAACTATGACAGCTGTTTCGGCAACACAGTGCCTTCATCAGATGGTATAAGCTGACTAATTTTCGTACAAACAATACAGAATATAAAATATAATACAAGTGCTGTTGTATAGAGAGCGATAGTAATCTCGTGTCAATAAGATTTATACACATTACACAAATATATAACATAACATATACCAAGTCTATTTATACAAATTAAGCAGAGGCGAGCTATTTAGATCTAACTGATCATTTAATAATACATTTAAATATTTGTGTTTATTAATTTCAAGGGTTTCTAATAAATCAAGCTTTGGACCTTTATCAGATAAATGTAAAATTTCAAAATTGTCATTATAACTATGGTCTTTTTCTAACAAGTGATTTGCATAATTTGATTTGCCATCATTATATCTAAAACTATAATTGTGACCATACATTCTTTTTTCGAAAGATCTACCTGTCTGTCCGATATACACTTTATTACAAGACCCACAGGATAATTTGTATACACCAGACTTTTGCAGTTTATCTGTTTTACTCTTATTATTTTTAATATATTTTCCCAAAGAAGACTGCGTCTTAAAAGCTATATTTACATTCCTTTGCGTGAAATATTTACCAATATTATCAGAAGCAGAACCTATGTAAGTGAGAGTGTGATATCTTTTAATCTGTGTTGAGGGAGGGTAAACTAGTTTTAAAGCTTGTGAATAAAATTTTTTGTTTAACAAGTGATCTATGAGGCTAGGTTGGTAACCATTGTTGACAGCTATTTGTTTAATAATGTTAAGTTCTGATTGGAAATTTGAGTCTGATAACGGAATACTAACTAGTCTGTGGATAAAACTGTGAAAAGCAGCCAATTTATTGTAAAGTAAATTGGCTGCTTTTCACAGTTTTATCCACAGACTAGTTAGTATTCCGTTATCAGACTCAAATTTCCAATCAGAACTTAACATTATTAAACAAATAGCTGTCAACAATGGTTACCAACCTAGCCTCATAGATCACTTGTTAAACAAAAAATTTTATTCACAAGCTTTAAAACTAGTTTACCCTCCCTCAACACAGATTAAAAGATATCACACTCTCACTTACATAGGTTCTGCTTCTGATAATATTGGTAAATATTTCACGCAAAGGAATGTAAATATAGCTTTTAAGACGCAGTCTTCTTTGGGAAAATATATTAAAAATAATAAGAGTAAAACAGATAAACTGCAAAAGTCTGGTGTATACAAATTATCCTGTGGGCCTTGTAATAAAGTGTATATCGGACAGACAGGTAGATCTTTCGAAAAAAGAATGTATGGTCACAATTATAGTTTTAGATATAATGATGGCAAATCAAATTATGCAAATCACTTGTTAGAAAAAGACCATAGTTATAATGACAATTTTGAAATTTTACATTTATCTGATAAAGGTCCAAAGCTTGATTTATTAGAAACCCTTGAAATTAATAAACACAAATATTTAAATGTATTATTAAATGATCAGTTAGAACTAAATAGCTCGCCTCTGCTTAATTTGTATAAATAGACTTGGTATATGTTATGTTATATATTTGTGTAATGTGTATAAATCTTATTGTCACGAGATTACTATCGCTCTCTATACAACAGCACTTGTATTATATTTTATATTCTGTATTGTTTGTACGAAAATTAGTCAGCTTATACCATCTGATGAAGGCACTGTGTTGCCGAAACAGCTGTCATAGTTTTATAATTTTAATAAATTGACGAGTGGAAATCACAAAAACTATTTTATGGTTTTATTTTTTACTATAATCCTTGCTTTAGATTTTTTCCATCCGAGCAATTATCCCCTTTAAAAGTATTATTTTTGTTTCACAAAAATTGACAAAATAAGTTTTCTTTATCATCGTAAAATTTTTCTGAAGAATAATCTTCAATACAGTCGGCTAAATTCAGTTATCTGAATTTAGTAGTCCGATGCTATTTCTTTGAATCAGATACAGATCTAAGCTGATATTTTAAATATTATACCATTCTTTATTTTAAATATTTCTGGCTATCCAAGGATTGCATTTTATTTTGTGTTGAATTGTTCCTCTGTTGGCTTTACACATAGAAAGTAACGCTTTGAAATCTTGCTTGTTTACACTCCGTTTGAAGTCTTCAAATTCTCAAAATTAACCATCGCTAGACGCTTGCGATCGTGTTTAGGTTTACTTATTTGAAACTTTTGAACACTGCCGATTGTTTTAAAAATTTGTAGTTATGTAGAGTTTAGTGCATACATTTTAAAAATTATTTCTGTTGTATTCGTCAATAGCCCTTGTCTTTTAGAGGAAATGCTAATGTTTCCTCTTTAGAGGAAATGTTTCTTTACTCTTTAGTTCAACTGAGAATTATGCTGCGTGAAATAAAGGAAATGTAAAGTCCAGGACAACAGAGATTAAAGCAGTACGGTAATACTGTGAGCACCACTTTTAAAACAAACTGGTAAAAAGAAATACACGAAAAAGACACTCCCAGAAGCCATAAGGACAGGTGCAATATGAAAGCTAAAAACTTTCTAACGTAATGTTTAAAATTGAAATTATAATAGCAGTAACATAAATGTGTTGTTTAGCTGAATCAACTGTCGATATACTCAGAAGTAACTACTTGCTGCCAAAGGGCGTAGAATTTCATATAAAATGTTATGAGGAAAAGCACAAGAGTATAAATTAACCGAAATCTCGTTCGTCAACGTCTGTGGTATTCATTACTATCAACACTTTTTTCAATTTAGCACACGCCATTTTATTTCTAATGAAACCAAACGTTTCGTCCATACTACGATAAGGCATCCTCAGTAACTGGACTGAGACACAGCACAAAATATTTAACCCGCCCCTATTTATAAAATAAGCCCCGTCTACAATGTTACAAACAACCCCATAATTTACGACAAAGTCTTTCCCATTATAGTTTATTGTAACTTACCATAAATTATAATAAATTAATTCAGTCGTTAGATCAATATAATTAATTAATTAATTAAATCCGTATTAAATTAAAATTATGAATATAATAAAAAAATTAACAAACAAGACACATAAGATCAGAATACGCATTGAATTTCTATACCATATCAGTTTTACTGAATGTCTTTACTCTTTTTTAAGGCGTCTTCTCGTTTGCGGGAAAATTATTTTAAAATAACCGGTTTCACTTTAAAAATTTATTAAAGTTTTTGTTACCAGAAAGAACGCATATAAATTTAGTACGTGATTTTAAGGCTATATGACCATCTTGTGTTAAAGAATTTAACAGTTACAGTTTTCGTATTGTATTATTGCGGGTATACATTGAATTAAAAATATACAAGATTTGCCGAACTCAAGTATTAGCCTTCTGAGTAGACAAGAGACGTGAATATCTGAAATTTAAGAACTAATGATTATTGAAAACAGTAATACTTATGAGATAAATATTTTCAAATAGAGAAAATATTTTGTTTTAATTGAAGTAAACAATTAATCAAAGCAAACGAAAGAAATCCATGTATCTACTTTAAAAATAGCTGGAGGTAGTCAATTACAATAAATTAAAAGGATTCAGAAAATAAAAGCATAGAAAAAGATTCAATACACTGAAATAACGATTGTTCAAGACAAGGCCCCAAAGTTTAACGGAACTTTGATAGGTTTGGCCTAAATGATATAAATATGAAAAGTCTGGGTATCTTGAAGGTGACTGGTGGTAAGTTACACAGCACAGGAAGGGTAGTGGCTGCATAACTCATGGGCAATACAAAAATTCCAGTATCTCAGATAAAAAGAGCTTAGGTAGGCCTATATTTATTTATTTATTTTTCATGATGTTTAAAGAAAAACTATTTTAAACACGCTTTAGTATCCATTGTGACTTTTTGTCTAAATTTTGTCCTTACGCGCTGATATTGAAACCCGTAAGGTGGTACAAAAGGTAAAATATATTTATGCTTACCCGAATTAAATTTGATACAGTTCTCAATTTCAGACACTGACTTTGATACAAACAGGTTTTATAGTAAAAAAATGTTTTTAATAAAAATAGTAGCAATCAAAAAATCGTGTTTGTTAGTACATAAAATGAAAATTATCAATACTGAAAAAAGTTGCATATCGTGCAGTCACCGAGCCTAAATGTTGGTTATTTATGTTACGTTAAACAAAACAAAATTTGACTCTGTTGCTTCTTATGCTTCTTAAGAACGACAGTCAATAATAGAGAAAGCCAGCTCTTTTTATTTAACGACTTTTTTTGCACTTTTATACAAACATGTGTTTTGAGAAACTTTTCAATAAAATTTTGTGCCGTGGAAGAAGACGGAAAACAAATCCCGAAGACCTTTTGAAGTACCTAGCCTTAAACCTTATAATAAATTACCATGATTATCTTTAGATTAATTGTAGACAAGATAACTGAGAAAGTCTGAAACGGAAGACTGAAAGTAGTAACAATTAGTATCTCCAGACACACAAGAAAGGCATGGGGTTTTATTTTGTGCCATGAGCATGTATGTTATGGCATGTCATCTTTATCTGCCTGTTACCTACTCAGATGTACGTTGTGTTGTCATTATTTGTCAGAAAAAAATACTTTGTTACTTACTGCATTACTAGCTGTCACCCGCGGCTTTCCACGGGAATATTTGACTTTTAATAAGTATTTTAATATAATTATTATTGTATATATCCATATGGTGTTCTGTCAGCTTGTATAACAATTATGTACTTATTAGTGAAATTCTCTCCAAAGCTGTTTTCAACAATTGTACTATTTTAACTTGTACTAAATTATGATGTTGGTGCAACAGCCTTTGGAGATTTAAAAGTACCATTTTACAAGGCTTTTGGATATATTAATAAAGTACCTGTTGAATCAAAAACGTTGAATTCTTTATTTTAAGTGTTACTGTGTTAGAAGCATTGTATAACACATTAAACTTTATGTTTTTCTCAACCATAGCTTTTATTTATTTCAGCAGTAATCTATAAACCAAAAACCGTTGTCACCTAACCTCATAAATGAAAACAACACGTATTTTCGCTTTGGATTAAGTAATAGGACAATTTACAATTAGTACAATTCTTCTTTTCCACACCGTGATATATCGATACAATCTCATATTATATAAAACATAGAAAATGTACTGCAGGAATGGATAAATGTACAGTTCCGATGCCGCTAAATAGCTTTTGTTTATTTACTTGTTACTATAGTAATTAATTCTGGTCTCCATGGTGTTTTGACATCTTTAGTAGTAGTATTTAATATATTTCATTACTTATTCATTACATCATCAGAAATACGTATAAACATAAATTTTATAATCGTTCAAGACAATTACAAAATATATAGACGCGTGTGTACACAAAATTACAAAATATATCGGTACAATCGCATGTTAAAAATATTAAACATTGCAGGAACGGATAAATGTACAGTTACGATGCCGCTAAATATCATTTGTTTATTTACTTGTTACTATGGTAATTAATTCTGTTCTCCATGGTGTTGTTGACATCTTTATACGTGTCAACGAAAAGGCATAATTAAAAGGGCCTAAATCGTGCAAACGGGGCAAAATATCAAATTCCAAGTTAGACAGTGTTTTTAGCCTTGTGTAAAAGGTTACCTGTACAAAATTTGGTGGCAATCGATGTAACGGTGCGGATTTGTATTCAGTACACATAAGTTCTTAGACTTTGAGTTATATATATTGTAACAAGACATATGAGCCCAATATTTCAGTAACCCAAAATATTAGCACATGTCAATAATTGAGTCAAGGACACAACAAGTGATTAATCCAAAATGCCAAGAATAAAACTACATAAGCAACTCATCAAGAAGGATAAACTCACAACAATAAGAGTTAATAAAACTAATGGTAACTAACAAGTGAAATAACTTTATAAGAAAAGAAGATGCAACAAACAATGATTGTACCACAGGAACCAACAACCCAATAGTTTTCGGTCAGTAAGGAACCAATGAAGACAAGGAAGAAACATACTACGAGAAAGACACCTAACGACCATGGCATAAATTATAGATTCCAAGAACCAGTCAACTATAGATCAACATCTTTCCCGTATATGCAATAACTAAACAACTTACAGATTGAAGAGATGGGACAAGAACTGACTAACTGAGATGACCAATATACAACTGATAATATTATAAATGTATAGGACAAGATATGTTATAAAAAGAATGAAAGTAACAATACTATTAATTGAAAAGAAGCTGTAAATAAAAGTATAATAACATGTTATGCACAGCACCCATGTAATATAAAGAGTATTAAAATTGTCTCATAATAATAACAAATATTAGTCAAATAATCAAACAATCATGTAAGATAAGATAAGGAAATAATTAAGGAGTTACCAGTTATCATTAATAAAACCATACTTGAGAAAATAAGGTTAAAAAAATGTAAATTTGTATCAACCTAACACACACATTGTTGGTACAAATAATGAAACCACATAACCTAAGATACAGGTACTGTTCACCTAAATTCATATTTATCAGTAGGGAAACCTACCTAAACTGAAATGTTTTGTACCTTAAACCAAGTAGAAATAATAAGCTTTCTACACATACCAATATAAGATACCAAAAATGAATTTTAAATAAGAATTTAAGTAAATAAAGTGAACCAAAACCAACCAAAATGGGATTCACTATATAAAACCTGAACAAAAACACATTGCAATGCCAAATAGAAACAAAAGGCTAATGTCTATACCACAAATAAGGTATAATACCACTATTGCAATAGTATAAGAGTATTATAAGCAAGGACATAATGTATTGTAAGAGTAATTAAGAACACCTGTAATGTGACACCATGTGTAATAACTGTTGTCCAATGATATACGCTTAGGGACAGACTAGTGTATTAAAAACACAAGACCAATTATAAAGACACTACTATGGTTAAACTATTCTAACTAAATGATAGTAGAAAAAGACAAAAGAATACCAAATAAGAGTGAAAATAAGTGTACACTTCATAGTGCAAAATAGAGGTCACTTTAATAACAGAAATGACAAAGAATAACCATATATTCCAACTAACAGAGACTCACAGTAGTTGAAACCACTTATTGTTTACAACAGGGGTCATACAGAAGGTACACAAATACTTTCTATTATTAATAATATGTAAATTCAGGTATAGGGAGATAGGCTAAGGCAATGTTAACTTAAGTAATTTATTTTGTCATTAGATTTAAGTTACCAGTAAGTAAGAAGTGTAAGAGAACTTGGAAGGCATGCCCACAAGTGGGTATGAGTGCCATTAAATAGTTTTAATCTAAAAATAAATATAAATAATAGTGAATAGTGAATTGTGATAATCTCAAACATTAACTCCCTTAATAATGGGCCAAAGCACACCATGAGTAGACTCAAAATAAAGAGCCGAGTGTTACCAATACAATGATACGCTTAGATTTCAAATCTAAGCCATAATAAAAAAGTTATTACAATTATAAGATATTTGGGTCAAATCGAGCAAATATTTATAATCTCGACACCAGACACCCCACGCCAAAAACAACAATTAAAATAATTCGCGGAGGGGGTATGTCCATCAAATTAAAGATCGTCAACCAATCAAATCCAAGAAATTAACAAAATTTTCAACGATCACAAGACGGAACGGCAGAATGAGATGCGTGTTCCCGACACTTTGTAATCAACTTCGGAGGAAGAGAGGCGGCTATTATTCAGCGTAAAGGAACAGCTGTTCATATGATTTGTGCGCGTCACCGTTGTAAACAGAGCAACCTAACCTCAATTTGCGATAACATAAATACTTTAGTATCGAAGGTGTTAAGTGTAACAGTGCGTAACAAGGATTGCTCAGTGTATAATCCAGAGCAATTCCGGGATTTAAATTATAAATATAAAGGGAGTACAGTGATTTTTACAATATTAATTAAGAATTTGAGAAACGATATAATCGAAACATATTCAAATAATGTTCGTAAATAAAGAACCTAGGTTAAGGTATATTCACAATATTATTTAATCAACAGTAATAATGACAATCCTCAGATTATTTTGAATATTCAATTTTAAGAATTTTTCAAACATTCAATCAATTATTATGTATGAATACTTGGTGTGACATAACCACACCTAATGACAGTTGTCATTTATTAAATATAAATCAAACCAACCAGCATTCATCAATGACTGAGAATTGTCAACTGGATGAACAATTAACGAAAGTTAATGGAAAATTTCAATGTTATTTATGTCTTATAATTTAGGAAGAGTCGACTACGATAACTATTTAAATGTTTATGTTTACTATGAATAAGAACTAAGGTTGTCAAGCTACATAATTACTTACAACCATGCAATTACCTTTATGTAGAGTCAAACAATGAATCAGATGTTTCATTCAATAACACTGTTTCAACATATTATTTTCTTGTTCACTTTTTAAATGTTTTATCAAGAAGTATTTTAACGTTAACCAACGTTCTTTAAAACATTTATTGTCGATTGAGTTTAATAATTTTGTTAACCTGAAATGTCCAGAGCAGACATGGTTATTATTTTGAATGTTAATTATTAAGTGATGATTGAATTGTAATGATCCTCATACTGCCTAATAACGGTAGAGTAAGAGTTCTATTCCATAATTTGGTATTCTGTCAGCTAAAAGAACCCACACACACACACACACACACACACACACACACACACACACACACACAAATGTGAATTAAATTATTTTAACCAAAAAGCATTTAGATACATTAATATTGTACATCAGTTTTACCACCCTGAGACAAATTTTATAAAACTATTAACTCATGTTACTTATTTTGAATTGAAATAATAAATGATACTTCAGATCATTTAAAAAGAGCATATTAAATTGAATAAAAATATTATTTCACACAAGAAAACGGAGTCAGTTAGTTTATTTCAACAGACTAAATTTGAAAACAGGTGAACGACTTTCATTGGATAGCTCGACAAGCAGCGGCGAATTTAAATATGGTAAGTCAGTCTACAGATTGGATTGTTACATCGACCCTGCAAGATCGACAAGACTCACCACAAGTAAGTGATTGTTCATGAAAAAATATTTATGCATTCAGTGAGGAACCTATATCACCATTTCATCTAGTCGACGGAAGAACAACCGTATAAAATAAATTAACCGAAGTTGAAAACTACTTCGCTAACTAATCTCCAGTGCATTAATCGGATTTATTTACGTTGGATTCAATGCTAGATTAAATTGAAATAAATAAATCAGTAATAATCAAATACTAAACTAAAAGTTATTGCAATTTCAAAAAAAATAACCGGGCAGTTAGCACCCTAGAACCACAAACACGGTTACACTACAATATATAGATTGTGTTAATTAAACATTTTTTCCAGTATTAAGTTGATTGACCGACACACAGTTTTTGCTTTCATTAAATACCGCAGATTTATAATTTTACTAAGAAATTGAAGGTTAAAATTTCTTGGCACAAATTTAAAGGTAATTGTAAACGTGTGACGAGTTGGATTTTAATCTCTGTAGACAAACGTGGTACACATTAAAAGAACAATCTCTACTTTACAAAACGTCCAAAACCCTGTGGATTACCTTTGTACATTATTGCAAGTTTTATCACGGTGTCATTTAATAATTTCTGTAAGCTGAATAAAATGTAGAATGACAGATGCATCCTGAGAAAAGCTATAACATTTTGGGATTTTACTCCCTACAATCACGAAAACGGCTCAGAACTCATATTTCAGATTGTTCTTATCATGAAGATGGCAATTTCTTTAAAAGATAGCTGTGGTCAATCGTAGACACTTACATTTGAATTTAACTGATGGACGTTTGCCATAAGAAAAATATAAACCAGCTTGAAGACGTCTGCCTTTTATTTGAATATCCGAATAGTCGGATTTATATTTTTTTCTGTGATGGCAAAAGTTCGTCAGTCAAAATCAAATTTACATATAGTAGTTGTCGACGGTAGCTGCTTCCAAACTGGGCTTACGTCTGACACATCGTTAGCATTACTTTTCAGTTACCACACAAAACCACATACGTATATGCCTACAGGACTTTGTTCGTTTGTGTTTAACAGAATAATGTAGTTATGTTACAGAAATGTTTTCCCAAATTCTCTTGCAAGCGTCGAGACTTACGACGAAAATCTGTAATGAACATTAATTTATAATTTTTATAAACCTTTGAAAAATATGATCAGTAGTATGTTACATTAAGTAACATTACATATAGACAAAACTTTTTTTACCCAGTAATTTTAAATTCATAAATATTTTAAACTCATAATCTTCTTCGGATTACTTAGTTCTTACTACTAAATTATATTTATCTGAAATAATATTCATAACTGTGTGTTTGTCTAACAGCACAAAAGCTTATAATATATTTATTGACTTGTCTTAAAGAAAGGTTATTTATATGTGCACGCTATGGAAAGGCTATTTTTAATATACACAATATGTTTCTATTTCTTACTTTATTGACTAACGTTCTCTGATTAGTTTTTTATTGAAACCTACTTATGTGTTTTAATGATTTACACTCACAGTTTACAGTATATCGTCTAGAAGAAAATATTTCACTGTGCGTAGTAAGAGGTCCGTAATAGACATTTTCAGTTACTTTAAAGAGAGGAAAAGACTCAGAATGCGTTAATAAACATAGGAAAAGGGATAAAGCTCACAATTTCTGGTTAATAAATTCTTATACGTGTGTGTGTATTGTAATGGGTAGAATATGCATATGAAAAAGTAAATCAACTCTGACCAAGTTGCAATAAAATTTGTATAAGTAGAGACTGCAGGCTTGGACATTGTATCCTAAGCATTAAAAGACATGCTCAACTTGTCAGTTTTAAGTAAATTGTAGACAGTAAAAAAACAATTAGTGTTGTGAAGTGGTGCGAAATGCGAAAATATGTAACAATGTTACGGGATAATAACAAAAACAAATTAAATTAAATAAGTTTTGTAAAAAAAAAAATGTTCACATGAGCCTTGTACCAGAATACGCATAATAAAAGGACCTATCGAGCCGAAGCATTTGTTTCTAAATTTAAAATGTTGGTATGGAGAACCATACATGACTTCCATGTTCTAAGATTTATATTTAAAATCATATTCGAAATGAAATATTTCCATAGAAACTACTTCTTTCTACTTATTGCTTCAGCCTTATACCACAGTACTGTGGTCACTAACGTATACCACCTCACGTTTTCGCACTCGATTTTCACTGAGATGGAAGACGATGGCACTGCCGAAAGTCTGGTTTTGCAGAAAACATTGGACTATGGCTAAACACCCCGGGAAGGAATTTTAACAAAGAACTACTTCTTTGTTGCCGATAACGTAGTACACATAACAAATTCTCCCCTCCCCCTTCAACTATAATTTTCATTCATAGAAAATTACCCCCACCCCGTTCACCTAACCTCTTCATTTATAGATATGTCATTTACGTTTCTACAGTGGATTATTATGAGCTTCTTATCAAGATACTTTATTTATCAAAATTAAGTACTTTACTCTTGTTAAAACATAAAACGTTGCAGGTAAACTACCCCTTTCTCTAAACCGATCTTCACCAAAATCAATACACCTTCAGTCCTCTACAATGCAGGGATGCATGCAAAAAAATATTTGATACTGTTTGAATTTGCGGCAGTTATCGTTCATCATGAAAACATTTCACTTGTTACAACATAACATTTTTCAGGTATACTACCCCTTTCCCTTTACCAATCTTCACCAAAATCAACAGACCTTGAGCTCCCTACAAGTTAGGAATGTATGAAAAAAATTATTTGATTTTCTTTGAATTTACGGCAGTTATCGTTCGTCATAGAAAAAATTACCCTTGTTAAAACATAAAACGTTGCAGGTAAACTACCCCTTTCTCTAAACCGATCTTTACCAAAATCAACAGACCTTCAGTCCCCTACAATTCAGGGCTGTATACAAAACATTATTTGATTCTGTTTGAATTTGCGGCTGTTATCGTTTGCCATAGAAAAAATATTACCCTTGATAAAAAAACGTTGCTGGTAAACTACCCCTTTCCCTTAACCGATCTTCACCAAAAACAATAGATCTCGAGTACTCTACAATTCAGGGCTGTATGCAAAAAATGATTTGATTCTGTTTAAATTTGCGGCTTTTATCGTTTGCCATATAAAATACCCTTGTTAAAATATAAAATGTTGCCGGTAAACTACCGCTTTCTCTTAACCGATCTTCACCAAAAACAACAGGTCTTGAGCACTCTACAAATCAGGACTGTATGCAAAAAATTATTTGATTCTGTTTGAATTTGCGGCTGTTATCGTTTGCAAAGAAATCTACAGATAGACACACAGACACACACACACACACACACACACACACACAGACACTTTTCGGAAAATGACTTTTTTTCATGTTTGGAGTGTCGTACAATCAGAATCTGCAATAATCTCGAACACGATTTTTTTTGCCATCACCATACTTCCATTTCCTTAAGGAACATGGAAGTAAAAAATAAATATATGCATTTTTTATGAAGAAAGTTTAATGACCCAGTAGAAAAGTAATAAAATTAGACTGGTTTTTTCGACAGGCTATAATTTGCTCTTTGACACTATTGTACACGAATAAAGTTATTTTAACTTAAGCCGCAGAGAAAGGGTGGCAGCCAATGAACGTTCGAGAAATTTGCTGAAACCTCAGTTGATTTCTTACTTCATAGCATTCAATTCAGTCTCTCTCTGAACTTGAAAACGCGCGGTCGTGCTGCTCGAGTCTAGACGCTTGGTTTACGAAAACGTACGAACACAAGTAGGAAAGTTTGCAAGTTGTTTATTAAATAGTGCAATCCGGTAAAATACAAGATTGTCCGCATAGGAATTAAAAAAGACACTTGAAGTTTGCTGGATCATTGTTTACGTTCAATACACATAATAAATTACGATTAAAATTAATTAACTCAATTTATAGAAGTTCTCAACACGAGAACGACCCTGAACGGCGGACAAGAGGAGGAGATCGCAGAGGTATCCTGAACCTGTGTCAAGAGTGAGCAACTACATCTGTCTTCCAACTGGATCATCACTACCGTGATCGTCAGCCATTATAAAGGGAAGTGATTTATAATTTTTTATAAACTTCAAAGAAACTTATAAACTAAAAGATAAAAGAAATCATATAAACACAATTTTATGTATTATATTATAAGAGAAAAAATTATTTTAATTTTGTAAAAAGGTCAACAGAGGGAGTATAATTATAAAGCTGGTGTATCACACAATAACTTCGTGCGGGCACCAAAAGTTTATAAATATGGGTGTCCTACTCACGCCCACTAGCGTTAACCACAATTAAGTGGTCACTGACTACGAAACCTTGGTCAGTGTGTTGCAGCCTTCTGCACTGAAGATGGCCGTCGAAGGCACGGCCGAAACGTTTGCACAAAACAATCATGGACCACGGCCTTACAGCCCGGCAAGCCAAAGTACACATATCATAGTATAATTAGTGCACTTCGTACAATAGATAGACGCAATACAATATTTGTGTAGCGTCCATTTTAACTGATCACTTTTTTGTCTGTTTTCGCGATAAGGGTAAACTTGATCTTTAGGCGAGTGGCTGGTTTTTGTCATTTTCCACTCATCATTTACACATACCGCAATCGTTAATTACTTATGAATTGAGGAAGTAATTAACTTTATTTTGTGTAACGTTTTTATTATTGCACTTTTCTGCAATAATTTTACATTACCATATGCGTTTAAATGTATTTATTCTAATGGCGTTTTTAGAATTGTGATATGCATTTTGTAACTGGTAAAACATATTTATTTATTTTAATTAATTAAGTCAATACCTGATTTACTAATACAAACCAAAAATTTTTACGTTGACAAAGACATCTCCCCTATCGTAGTTTAATGCAGGTCTGTACCGGCTCACACACAGAGACATACATACATACGACTTACACTGTAAACACTCTAACAACTCTGTCGGGCCAGGTGTACACTTTCGATGTTAAGGCTTCAGCATGTTAATCGGGCTATACTTACACGCACTAATTTTAAAACTATTTATCATACCCTCTCTATACTAATTATTTACAAAACACTGGCCTGAGTGAATAAGCAAACATATGGTGTTGTTCCCACAAACTCTAAGAACGTACGTCAAACGTAAACTGCCAAGAATAGACACGTTGTAATATAAAAAATGAACAGAGCAGAAACGTAAATTTATATGTGCGCTTTTGATTTTGATACAATTTTTGAAGGCGCATTTCAAATGATGTGATTTAATTAATAAATATTTATTTAATTTAGTTTTGAATAGAGATAGGAACAAAAAAGTGTTACTAACAAACTATTTGTTACATCAATTTATAATAAATGTTTACAATACTAATCATATACATATTGTGATGGTACATTTCATCACATATGTATAAGATATATTATAACGATAAGATATCAATAAAAAGTACTAGCACAAGCCATGAAGGGGAAAAAACTTATTAAAAATTATGTAGTAAACATTAAAATATCAATTCCAACATCCAAAAAAAGTAATCAGAGAAGATTAAATTAATATTATGTAAGAAACCGTAGTTATAAAAAGAAATTCAAAGAAGAACAAACAAAGAAAAATTTCTAATAACGTGACAAAAACCCAATAGTTATGGTAGGTGAGGGGCATGAACAAATCCAACATAAACCAATCTAACATGAACTACAGATGTAGTGTGAATAAAAAATAAAACGTGCGACAATGTATACCTCAAGAAGAATCAACATTGAATAGAAGAAATGAGAAGAGGCAAAGAACTAGGATTAGAACTTGGAAACAGGAGTTTGGACCAAGAGACATAACAAATAGACCCAATTTAATAAGTAAACTAATCCCATTATTTTGAGTAACAATAAAATTTGTAGGAGTACCCAATAAATATAAAATAAAGTTAAGAGTATAATGCAATAGAGTAAATAATAACAAAATATATAATAATATAAGAAACCAGTGTAAGTCTATGAGTTAAAACAAGTGAAGGTAGTGAGAGTGCTCTCCCAAAATAATTGAATGATGATCAAAAGATCATAATATAAACCAGTGGGGAGGTGAAAGTCAGTGGGGGTTATCATTAAAGTGATAAAGGTCTTATGAACCACATATATGGAATAGTGATTACCTGTATGCGGTCCGCCGTGTGACTTCTCAACCGCCTATATGATACTGCTTTGAGACTGCTCAACGAATTCCAATCAGTAGCAGACAATACTTGAACGGGTGTGCACCCTACATCACGTGCACGTAATATATTTTTTTCTGCAATTTTATTTCTTGACGAACGCAGTTTTGTGTGATATGTGTGTTTTTGGTTTTTAAACGTCTGATGATGAGGCATACGCCTTGAAACGCGTAACGTAACCAAGTTTGACTATTATACCAACTTACTATTATAACGTAACCAACTTACTATTATAGAAAAGTGACTTGGATACCATTACGAAACATGATTGTTAAACATATATGGAAGTAAGAACCAAAATATAGTGACAAAGTGTTTTTTTTTAAAGTGTTTTGATAAACTCCAATGTTCTGTTTCAGGTATTCATTCATAGGGGTTGAAAACCTGATCATGTTAAAATAGTACACAGTTATTGGCGTTATGCTATAATTTAGATAATAGGTATAGTGACATACAAAAGAGATAGGGTAATAAACACCCATATTTAGTTGTGAAATAGTTTGGTTGAAAAAATGTTAATTGTTTAGTGAACAGGATATTCGTAAACTGTTCAAGAATGTTAATCAGGTAATTGGGAAGGATCTAATGGTATAAAAAAGCTATTGTACAGAAATAAACACTGCTAGACATATAGGCCCAAAGAATTGAGCCAGACTCAAGCAACATTGAATTATTTAGATAAACACTACTAAATTAAATAAAACAAAAAACAAAAGCTTGATTTTGATAAAATAGAAAGATGTTAATGGAGGGAGATGTATAAACCATCCATTACTATCATAATATGGATAGGGAACATAATTGTAAAGTGTTTAGTAAGCCACTAAGCTGTCATGGCTTCAGTATTATGTTATAGTCAGAAAAATAGGTATAGGTATTTAAATTAATGATATTGTATGTAAAGTAAGAATACTCAGAATTATGTTTAGTAGTAAGAATAACAATGTTAGAAAATATTAGATCTGTAAGGTATACAATAAAAATGTCAAAAAAGATTAGGTCAATGCCTCAAAACACAAAATTATAAACCTGTCAAAACAGCCGATAAGAGGACAAAATGGGGCGAGATTAGTATCAAAACGATTTAATTTTAATAAACAATAAAATGGTACTAATTAAAGATAAATTTAAGTCAAAATAAATGAAACATAATCTGAGGTGACAGAATTAAAATCGCCAATTTTCAAAAATAGTTTAGTCACGTGACGTGGGGTCAGGGGTTTAGACCAATCACAAAACACCAAAAGCCAGGTCACCAACGAGATTTAAACATATTTAGAGGGACAGTTGATTGTTAGACATTAAACTATAAACTTCAACAGCGTATTGCTGGCAGTAAAAATTAATATTATAATACTATCTTAATGGAATATAATAACTCATGGATATGATTTAATAACATAATGGTTTAATCAGTATAACATAAATTCAAATTATTGGAAAATTCCATTCGATACATATGGTTGTCACAGGGTCGATATTTATCTCAGGATTTATAATTAAATAATTTTAATATATTTCGTGGGAATTCTTGTGGCTGCTACGAAAAGTTCCTTTGCATGTTGATTAATAATAGAGAGTACCTTTACAAACAATATATTACTTATAATCTAAAAATTTACACAAATTATATATTAAGTTACATACAAGTTTTGACGATATTCAATTTGTCCGTCTCAGAAAATAATGTAGATTATCAATGTGTACAATAAATGTTTCCTTGTAATTACTGTTAGCTTATATATTGAATTTGGTTGCACTTTAAAATGTTGACTAGTGATTAGTGTTAGTGTAAATTGTTATATTGTCTAGTGGTTGTTCCTTGTTGAAAAAAAAATATTGTCAAATTATACTTTACACATCTAGACGATATTGCTGAAGGGTTCCTGGTTTATTCTGAATATTTTTCTTGATTGTGTGTATTATTTGTTCATGAAAATTGTAGTGGAAGGATTATTATCTTCGATGATGGTCCTTCAGATCTTCTTTCACAAACGGGTTATCTATTTTTATATACTTTTAATTACCTCTAGACACGCACTATTCAACTGCTTTCCATCACAATTAACAATTAAGTGTTATTTCTTCTTTCTTTTAGTTACCTAACTCATACAAATTTCTTAAATTTTGATTGGTCATTTATGTACAGTTTAAATGTTATAGGATCAACACCCATTACCTACATTATATTTTATAAATTACCTTTAATAGATAATTTTATTATTATACTCTAATTATATATGCAATGTTTATACAATTATTAATTAGATAATTATAAACAATTTGATACTAAACATGCCTCAGTTTATAACTGTAAAACCTTATTAATTTGAATTTCTATGATATGTGGTAGAACAATTTGTTATGATTGATTGTAATTTCTACTTTGACTACCTGAGATAAATATATTTACATAAATTAACTGGTGACATAAAATCTTCTAACATATAACAAAACTCTTAATAATAATAATTGTTTTTGACAGTTTTAGTTTATTTATACTGCTAAACTATTGTCTGTATGATAAACTAAAATTCTGTCTAATAATAACAAAACACTTTCATCAAAAATAATTACACTGTTTAACGGTAGTCTGTGTCGCTATTTCTTATGATCACACTCATTACTTTAAAGGTTTGTGTCCCTTTTTCTTTCCTTGATTGTAGGCCTATATGATTATAATTAATACAATTTTATTATATGGATTAGGTACTCTTTATTGGGTTTGGATTATTATTCAGGGTAAGTTGATTAGTCCTACTAGGTTTATTTATTTAACTTTTTTCTGTTTACTGCCCTATTCTACTGGGTTATTTCTGGGTTTCTGGATAATATTATATAAGTCAAACCAAATAGTTTTCCTTTAATTTGCTTTCAATTATTATTTCTTGGTTCCTCTCTGGATCGGATTCCACTATTATTTACTATTCTTTTGTAACATTTTGTTTCGTTACAAATTGCCTCCCTTCAGAAGTAATTATTTCTGAACACTTCATTAGGTGTGAGGACATAATTACTTATGTTATTTTTCCTTTTCTTCCTCATGATATTTTTTCCAGGATTGTTGATTATAATCTTCTGAATTGCTACTATTGGGCTAGTATATGGTGATTCGCTATGCTCAATTATATCATTTAACAACATTTTATTAATTTCAGCTCTAACCGCCTCCTTCAATGAATATGGTATAGGATAGGATTTTCTGTGGAATTCTGCTGGTTCTTTAAATTGTATTCTACACTGATAGTTTTTTACTTTTCCTGGTTTTTCTGAAAATACATGTTCATACTTCTTATATATTATAATGAGATCTTCTACTTGTTTTACTGTCAAATTATTTGTGCCTTGGTGTCTAAACTCTCTTATCTCCTGTAATTTACTGTTCCACAGGTCTTCATTTGTCATATTATAGATTATTTTTCTGCATTGGGTGTCATTATTTAAAAAATTTAATTCCCTAACTTGGTGATGGGTACGGTTCAGAGGGGCACCATCGCTTCCTATTAACTCTGCCGTCCACATAACACCTTCTGAGTTCAAGGACACCTTCTCCTTGCTCAAATCAATAATGGCTGAGTATTTCCTCAGCATATCGCATCCGATTAATAATTCGAATGGTAGGCCGATTGCGACCAAACATATAATATTAATTGTAACACCTTTGCTTTCTATTTCCAATGACACTTGTTTTCTCACTGTTTTATTTTGACGCCCAGTGACACCTATTAAAATAACATTATTGACAGGTAAGGTAGGTATTATATTTTTACTTTGTTTCTGTATTCTCTCCAGTTCAGCGTCGTTAATAAGTGATACATTTGCACCAGTATCTATCATTATTCGTGTAGGAATTCCTTCAATTTGAGCGGTTATGTATAAAATTTCATTATGCTGGTTGATTCTACTTGTCACCGTTTCCTCCAACAGTTCTTCTCGAAGATTTTTCAAATAATAATTGTAAATAATAGTAAGATTTTGATTATCCGTCCTTAAACTTTGGTTATTGTTATACTTCAAAATTCTTTTATTTTCCATAATTAGTGTTTCATAATTAGTTGGTAGTAATTTGTTATTACTATGTTTTTGAATTTGGTGGTTTTTGTACCCAGTAGTTAGTAGCAGTAAGGGGTCGCGAGGGTTTATTACTGCCTCACTCCGTTTAAATTAAGGCTATCATGATTATTTTCCGGGCATGACTGTTGATTTGCCTGGACTGGTGTGCTGGTTCCTGGTTGTTCAACCTCTCGGTTGTCTAATTGTTCACTTCCCCTTGATTCTCGGAAGTCCTTCTGGCTTCTACTTCTGACTCGGTTATAATGGTGACTCATCCCTCTGGGATTTCCTCTTTGATCATAACTGTTATTAAAACTGTTCCTCCGAGGTTGATGGTATCTCCAGTAATCCCCTTCTTCGGCACTGATGTAATTTATTCGGGGTCGGTACGAACGATTATTATTATAATTACCCTGATTATTATTGTTATTAACTCCTGAGTTACTCCTAAAATTATTATAATTTTGGTTTGTTCGGTAGTTATTATAATTATTATTATTTCTATTACCCGGATGGTAATTTTGATTGGGCGTGTTGTTATTATTATTGTTAATTGGGTTTCGATTGAAGTTTGCTGGTTGGTTATTACTTGGGGTAAAATTTTGGTTGTGATTACGATCGTTGACATAACTATTCCGGTTATTCATGTTATTATATTGATTATGATTCATACCATGGTTATTATTTTTTGAACTGCACTGATCAGTTCGTTGTCTGCTTCTTTTGTAGTAGCCCTCGTGTTCATAATTTTCTAATAAGTCAGCCATTGCATGGACCGTTTTAATCTGGCTTCTCAGGCGTGCTCTGGCAATTCCTGTGTCATAATGGTATGCCATTTTAGTTACTAGGGATTCTTCTGGTATTCTTGGCTCTAGGTGTCTCGCCAAACACACCTTTCCCCAGAAGTAAGTAGTTGGAGATGTACCTCTATTTCCATCATATCTTCCCTGACAAATGTTGTCCCTTATAATATTTTGTATCGCTTCGGACCAGTATTTTTCTTTAAACAGTTTTTTAAATTGAGCGTAGTCCACTATCTCATTCCTGGTTGCGGTCCACCAGTTGTCCGTAATCTCCCTAAAATGCTCATCCAACATCTCTCTAATCGAGCTCCAGATAGTTATTCGATGTTTATTAAAATGTTCCTCAATTCTGGCCAGGAATTCCATGGGGTTTCTCTGATAATTTTTGAAATTAATCCCTTCTCTGGTTTCGTTTGTGGAAACATGAGTAATATTATTTGGTCTGGTTCTAATTAACTCAATTTCTTCTTGATTTTGGCGTACTTGACCAGTTAAATTGTTCATCGTAGTGTTAATATTGTCACACCTTTCTCCGGTTTGTTTCTGTAAATTCACTAAATTTTCTTGTTCCTTTTGTATTCCTTCTATTTGAATACGACTATTTTCTTGGACTTGGTCTATTCTGGTATTTATCACTGCTTCATTTTGTGTAATGGTTTCGTTAGCTTTTCTCAATCTCTCATTAGTGTCAGCTATTTCTTGCTTCCTTTCCTCATCGATTTTGTCCATCTTCTGGTTAATTGTATCATTGACTTGTTCAATTCTACCATTAATTCTTCTTAAATTCTCTTCATTGATTTGTCTGAATTCTTCCTTCATTTGGTTATTATTGTCACTTATAGTTTGCCTTAAGGTTTCGTTAGTACTTTCTTTAATACTGTCGATTTTCTCATTTATCCGTTTTAAATTCTCGTTAGTGTCTTCTCTGTTTTGGTCAAATCTCTCCTCCATCTGTTTTATTAAATTTTCACTCATTTTCTCATTTGTTTGTCTGTTATCTTCCTTGATACTATCAATTTTTTCATTTGTTTGTCTGTGATCTTCCTTGATGTTATCGAATTTTTCCTCCATTTGTTTTAATAAGTTTTGACTCAAAATTTCATTTTGTTTCCTTGAGTTTTCAGTGAATTCTTCCTTCTGCTTCTTAGAGTCTTCTTTAATTAATTCCCATAGTTGTTGTAAATCCAGGCTTCCTCTGGCTTCCTCTTTTACTACCGTTTCCACATCCTCCACCGATGTTACTTCTTTCTCTTCCATCCTGACTTCCTTCTCAGCCTCCTTCGTCCGTTTCAATGATGTAGCCCTCTTACGCATCTTTATTATTTCTTGGAACTTATAGAAGTCGCCAGCTAAAAATTAGGAAATTAATTTGCTTGTTTCAATTTCTTCACTTAATATTCCCTAATTTCAGCCTCACTAGTTGGTGCGCCAATTTATAATACTATCTTAATGGAATATAATAACTCATGGATATGATTTAATAACATAATGGTTTAATCAGTATAACATAAATTCAAATTATTGGAAAATTCCATTCGATACATATGGTTGTCACAGGGTCGATATTTATCTCAGGATTTATAATTAAATAATTTTAATATATTTCGTGGGAATTCTTGTGGCTGCTACGAAAAGTTCCTTTGCATGTTGATTAATAATAGAGAGTACCTTTACAAACAATATATTACTTATAATCTAAAAATTTACACAAATTATATATTAAGTTACATACAAGTTTTGACGATATTCAATTTGTCCGTCTCAGAAAATAATGTAGATTATCAATGTGTACAATAAATGTTTCCTTGTAATCACTGTTAGCTTATATATTGAATTTGGTTGCACTTTAAAATGTTGACTAGTGATTAGTGTTAGTGTAAATTGTTATATTGTCTAGTGGTTGTTCCTTGTTGAAAAAAAAATATTGTCAAATTATACTTTACACATCTAGACGATATTGCTGAAGGGTTCCTGGTTTATTCTGAATATTTTTCTTGATTGTGTGTATTATTTGTTCATGAAAATTGTAGTGGAAGGATTATTATCTTCGATGATGGTCCTTCAGATCTTCTTTCACAAACGGGTTATCTATTTTTATATACTTTTAATTACCTCTAGACACGCACTATTCAACTGCTTTCCATCACAATTAACAATTAAGTGTTATTTCTTCTTTCTTTTAGTTACCTAACTCATAAAAATTTCTTAAATTTTGATTGGTCATTTATGTACAGTTTAAATGTTATAGGATCAACACCCATTACCTACATTATATTTTATAAATTACCTTTAATAGATAATTTTATTATTATACTCTAATTATATATGCAATGTTTATACAATTATTAATTAGATAATTATAAACAATTTGATACTAAACATGCCTCAGTTTATAACTGTAAAACCTTATTAATTTGAATTTCTATGATATGTGGTAGAACAATTTGTTATGATTGATTGTAATTTCTACTTTGACTACCTGTGATAAATATATTTACATAAATTAACTGGTGACATAAAATCTTATAACATATAACAAAACTCTTAATAATAATAATTGTTTTTGACAGTTTTAGTTTATTTATACTGCTAAACTATTGTCTGTATGATAAACTAAAATTCTGTCTAATAATAACAAAACACTTTCATCAAAAATAATTACACTGTTTAACGGTAGTCTGTGTCGCTATTTCTTATGATCACACTCATTACTTTAAAGGTTTGTGTCCCTTTTTCTTTCCTTGATTATAGGCCTATATGATTATAATTAATACAATTTTATTATATGGATTAGGTACTCTTTATTGGGTTTGGATTATTATTCAGGGTAAGTTGATTAGTCCTACTAGGTTTATTTATTTAACTTTTTTCTGTTTACTGCCCTATTCTACTGGGTTATTTCTGGGTTTCTGGATAATATTATATAAGTCAAACCAAATAGTTTTCCTTTAATTTGCTTTCAATTATTATTTCTTGGTTCCTCTCTGGATCGGATTCCACTATTATTTACTATTCTTTTGTAACATTTTGTTTCGTTACAATATTAAATGAGAGAAAACTTACTCCAAGAGAGGCATTTCCAGCAAAACGTAATACCGAAAAGATCGACAACACATGACACGGCGCCAGAATCAAGAAAAACCAACACACTAACGAGAATTTAAGAAAATAGGTACTCGACCCAAGGCGTCCATCCCGATTCTACAACACCAACGGTGAGAAATTTTGGTTAAGCCCAGGAGATCACTACATAACATCACAACACAATTTCCACCAAAAAACGTAGCTGTTCCAGATAAAGGAGGCTATATACAAACTATTACTATAAACTATTATAACTAAAACTTTTATGGTGGCAGTCCACCATGTTGTAATATTAAAAGCACTGTTGCAACTTCTGAAAGCGAACAATTTTGAAAACATTATTATATACATTTTGTTAGTTGATAAGAAGTAGATATATGTTTGTAATGCATTGTATTTTTAAGTGAAAGCATATTTCCTATCTTTCCTAGCAACTCCAAGTACCCATTACCTGAGAAATATAAAATATATATTGTGAATTTTGTTGTTTTAGCAGACTCTTTGTCGCGGCGGATGAACTCATCCAATTGTAAATGCTCGACTAATGGAACGGTAATTTGACCAATGTTTCAAAGAGATAACGAATAAAAGATATAATTTGTCAATCATTTTTTAACTCCTAAAGGCAATGCCTTGTCGCTGTAGCCACGTCACTCTATCCCTTCCGATATTCTTCATTTCTCCATAGGACCCACTATTCACGACACTCATTGTGCTGCGGAAGTATGCAGTTCTTGGTCTTCCTTTGGGCTTCTTCCCCACTACAATCAATCAGTATCAATCAGTCTTCCTTGTCAATCATATCAGTTCTATTTTATTTCAATGAAGTGATTATAAAGACCATTAATTACAGGAGACAGAAGAGAAAATTTGAATTGGGCGCAAGGATATCTAGCACGCATCCAGCGAAGCGAATAAGTATATAGCCAGACACGAAAGTAGATCCAGTGGGCTGTGTATACGATCTATTTGACAATTACAGAACAAATATTCGCGCGCCGATTTCAAACAAACGGTGACACACTACACTCTTGTTACTATAAAATCGTTGTTAATCAACGAATACTGAATAACAACATGTTAAACGATAACAAAATAACTGATATAAATAATAATCACAACATAAGAACATTTATAAAGTGATTGACGATTACCACCAAGTTTTGAAAGGTAATTTTATTCGTTATCCGGGCATAAAATACACGGGTAGGAATCAATACGTTATAATATAAACGTATATTATATTATCTAAAAATTTAGCTAACACTTATATGAAAAAACAAGTTTACTCTTATGAAATAAACATGACGCCACGCAGTACACAGCATTTTTAGACGTTATTGTGGAATTTTCTCATAATGTGTCTGTGCTTGTGAAATATGTTGTCATATGAATTGGACTGTAAATCTACGAGACGGCTTTTGAGGTAATTTAGTCGAAGGTTAGATCAAGTTGAATGTTCCCTACCATTACGTTTAAATATACTGTGTTGATTACGAACGATTACAAATTCTTGGAATTAACGAATTATTGGATTTGGATCGTTCATGTCTGTTTGAATAAAATATAATTAATTAATTATTATACTAAATGTTTATACTAATTATTACACTAATAACTATAAAAAAGTATATACTATATGTAATTATTATTTTGGTGTTTATATAAAAGTTAGAAACAGTAAAATTTGATGAAAATACACCTTTTCCGTATCTAAAAGTCTAATGCGTAAAACTGAAACGTGACCGTAGTTACAGATAATGCTCATAATACCTAGATACAAATAGTTCCAATCGCAGAGAATCATGTCAATCTCTCAAAACTTTCTCCATCGATGTCAGTTGTTTATAATGGTGCTAATTAGCTATTCATTTGCTAACTGGGAGAAACTGCCTTACGCTGAAATTATAATGATTTCATATCGAAAACGTATCTCTTACGAAGCTCTGTGAGACAGCAGATGATAAAACAAAAAATACACATGAAGTTGTGTAAGTACAATAATTTTATGTAATGACGTATAATCCCACATTGTGTAATATAATGACAAACGTAGTATAATGTTAATAGTGATACGCTGAAATTAACTGCATGATCACGCGTTGTGCGAGCTGTAGGATGAAGCAACGCTCTCGCACGTTCTTCATACTGCAACGGTGTTGTTGCTTCAACGTGATTAGCACCGGAACACGTTCCATCGGAATGGAGGACAATTTCCTAAAGTTACCACACAAAACAGCTGCCCTGTATAAGGAATGCAAATAGCGATGTGCTGGAGCGGCCAGGTAATTGTTGTGAATTGCGATTGAGTGTCTGTTATGTGACAGCGGTT
Source organism: Magicicada septendecula (assembly GCA_034769895.1). Taxonomy (NCBI): domain Eukaryota; kingdom Metazoa; phylum Arthropoda; class Insecta; order Hemiptera; family Cicadidae; genus Magicicada; species Magicicada septendecula. The sequence continues at coordinate 288,315,924 of CM068371.1, forward strand.
TAGTCTAAAGTGTTACTGTATATATAATATAACGTTTGTTAATGTATGCGGATATTTTTAATTGCTAACATTTACTAGTAAGCTTCTTGGAAAAAGTGTGTTACCTTTTATTCCCTAAAATAGTGAACGGTTTCATCCACGATTCTCTCACTATTTTAGACAAAACACTATTAATATAAGCCAAATCTCTGTAGATTATTATAAGAAATTATATGAAAAATTACAAAAATTTCTTTTACTAATTTTTTAGTAAAGTGAAAATTGTAAAACAGACAATAATGCAATAAATAGTAAACATTCTTAACCACTGCAACATTTCTTTTGTTGTAGCTAAATTCATAACCATAATACAAAAAGAAAATCCCTGCATAAATACCGTAAACAACAAATGGGATGTGTAGGAACTCTTACTGTTGAATGAGGAAACGAGAGAAGAACGGGGCAGTGTGGTACCGATTTGTATCGCAAAAGAAGGAGTAACTAAAAAGTCATATGCGATTTCACGGAGAGTCAAAAGCTCTTTGAATATAAGGAAACGCCTATGCAATAGGCCATTGGATGCGAGGAATTAGCTAAAAGTAAGCAAAATGTAGGAGCAGACAGAAAAGACGTGAAGTACAGGCTGTAGAAGAGTTTGAAGATAAGAAAACATTACTTATAGGAAGGAAAACAGTTGCTGAAGAGGATGTTATGCTCATGTTAGGAATGAACGTGAAAAAAAAATGGAATCGAAGAAGAGGTGTTAATGAGTAACTAAATAAGTGATCTAAAAGTGGAAAAAGGAGTTGCGGGAGTCAAACTTAAAACCAAGACCGCAAGGCGATTTGTCAGTTTTGAATGAAAATGTTACGGTAATGAGATAGTAAAAATGTCCGATTAGGTGACGCTTTCCACGCGTTCGGTGAGTAGTAAGACGTGATGTCCGAGCAGACGTGATACAAACATTCAAATAATAAACATGCGTAAACAGAGGGAAATTATTTCAGATGAAGATTTTTGTATTTTTTTGAAGAATTTTCTTTTATTGCGCAGACGAATTCAGATGAGCTTCATCCTGTAGATCTACAAAACGTTTACATGTAACGAAACGTTTTCCATTAAAAGGTTACTATTACAAATTTAGATTTGTTATTTATCCAATTTTAATCGTTAAAGAATGAAAGAAGCTTTCTTTCCTAATGAAAGAAGTTTTACTAGATCGTGCACTACATACTATTTGTAATGTGATTATTTTACAGTACCTTATTGTTGATATTAATATGCTGTTATTACTAATATTAATATTAGTTTTACGTTTTAGTAGTATACTTTGTTATAGTAAGGGCAGGTATTAATATTTATAAAGTCTCGCTGTATAACCAAAGTGATGTCAAATTAAATATGAGTTCTAACTACTAACAAAACTTTACATATTTACCTAAAAATTATTAATAAAAATGAATAAAACTAATTAATGTAAAATTATATAATTTTACCTAATTACTACAAAATTACTAATAAATACTGTTCTCAGAAATGCTAAGTTGAATGGTTTTGTGTGTTCAGCGAGTTTACAAGGCAGCCAGCTTCATGATACCCTAATTGTAAAGGGTGTCCCATAATGTACGCAATATTTGAATTACGCGCCACTGTCGTCTTGTTAGGTTGGTAGCACTGCAACTGTTGTATTGTTGTTGCCGTTTACTCGCCATTAGTCGTCATGGAGCGTTACACGAAAGAACAGCGCGTTGTTATTGTGAAAACACATTATAAGAACGGTGAATGTTATGCGGAAACCATTCGTAAATTTCGTAGAATTTTTGGACGACGAAAAGCACCTAATCTGTCAACTGTGCAGAGATTGATTAAGAAATTCGAAGAAACAGCTTCGTTATTAGACGTTAAATCGTCTGGACGTCCTCGCGCTACCCGTTCTATTGAAAACGTCGCGGTAGTGAGAGATAGTGTCGATGTGAGTCCAGGGAAATCAATTCGCCGTCGATCACAACAACTGGCCATTCCAAAAACCACAGTGCAGCGAATTCTAAAAAACGAACTTCATCTGAATGCCTACAAAATCCAACTAACACAAGAACTCAAACCGAGTGACCATTTGAAGCGCCGAGAAGTCGTCAGTTGGATATTGGGTAAACGTGAAACGGACGGTGATTTTTCCCACAAAATCATCTTTAGCGATGAGGCACACTTCCACCTCAACGGGTACGTAAATAAACAAAATAGTCGGCTTTGGGGTACAGAGAACCCTCGTATCATTCACGAGAAGCCTTTGCATGCACAAAGAGCAACTGTTTGGTGCGGGTTTTGGGCTGGTGGCGTGATTGGGCCGTATTTCTTTGAGAATGAGGCTGGAGATGCAGTAACAGTGACTGGCGAACGTTACCGGAACATGATAATGGAGTTTTTGTGGCCTCAACTGGAAGGTATGGAATTCAAAGATATGTGGTTTCAGCAGGACGGCGCAACCAGTCATACTGCCCGCGAAACAATTGCTTTGTTATCTGAAAAGTTTCCTTCACGTCTTATTTCACGCAACGGCTATCAGAACTGGCCACCGAGGTCTTGTGATTTAACACCATGCGACTCCTTCCTTTGGTGATATGTGAAATCACGCGCTTATGTCCGCAATCCACGAAAAATTTTTCAACTCAAGGAACAGATTCAACGAGTTATTGGTGAGATTGAGCCGGATTGTGCAAGAAGGTCATCGAAAATTTCGATCGACGGACAACACTGTGCCAGCAGAGTCGCGGGGGACATTTGTCTGATATTGTGTTCCATATTTAACCGCATTAAATGTACTTTGTATTAACATTAAAACATCTGATATTTTTCAATAAATAAAAGTTTTTACAATATTATTAAATCTTGCGTACTTTATGGGACACCCTTATATGGCTCTCTATAGGTTTCTTCTTTTCTTTTAAATGATTATATCGGTTATTGGTTTCACATTTCCTTTAATAAAAGTTATTTTAGGAATAAAAGGCTATTTTTACTACAATTTAAGGCTTGTTTTTTAACGGATGTAACACAGAAACTACAGGAAAAAGACTTTTTGAGAATACGAACTCCTTACGGAAATTTTAATACTAATATTAATTATAATTCTAATTTTCAATGAAAGGAATTTCATGAAAATACTATAAAAAATTAAATATATTTATAAAAAAATTGTTAACTGTTTTCTTTATTGCTGTTAGAAATAAGATGACAACGGCAGAGTTTATTCACAGAAATTACTCGTCACTGGGATAAAGCTAAATGTCACAATACAAAGACATACAGATTAATAACGTCGAAGATGATTGACGATAGTAATGATTATTACTGTTTGTTGTGAACATGTGTAAACGTATTATTGTATTATATCGAGCAAACATTGCGCGCAGTGTGGATGTACATAGCGACACAGTTACATGAAATAATACGCAAAGTTGGACCTTACCTTTAGAGAAAACCTAAAACTTTCTTGTTCACGAAGTATTACTAAAAAATGTAGTTTGCGATCAAAATTAAGAGACATTATTGCATCAGGTCGTTGGAGGGGAAACTGAATATTTTTTTAATCACTTATTACCTTTTAATAAATACTTGCAACAGAAAATTAATAAAAGAGCTCAATCAATAATGTCTTATAACCATAAATATTAAGAATAAATAGTAGGCATAAATTATAAAGTAACGTTTTACAAATTTAGGTTTAAAGAATCTACAGAAAACTACGTTTTTACATATTAGACTAAGAACATAGATGCTGTTATTTAGCGTTAAATAATTGTCGTTTATCAGGTTTATAGTGTTAACATCCATAAACGGCTAAAAGAAGAAAAAGAAAACCGTAAATCTGTTTATAAAACGTCACTAAATTTCTTGTTTGAAATTAATATAGGCCCAGTTATTATTTGTAACAATATACTTAAATTGTTGTAAAGTACTGTAAGAAGACAAGATATTTGTTGTGAAGAAGGAAATGATCGTACGGTGGGAAGCGGCTAAGATGGGACTAAAGCTTGTTATTTTGCTGTCAGCTCAGGGAGGGCTCGTTAGAAAGGAGAAGCGCTCTCGACTCTCCCTGTGAAGTATTAGAATACACCTACCGCCTCGAGCGGCTTACACAAGACAGGATTTATTCCTCCCTCTAGGTGTTTCAGTAATCACGTTTAAACGCGCTCACAGTTTAGTTTACTGACGATAACTGTTTTAATCGTCTAAACATTTAAGTATTTTTTTTTTGCACGCAATAAGCATATAAAGCTCTTAGAGCACAGATGAAAAGGTAGTTTGAGCTGTAGGCTTTTTTCTACAAAACACTGATCAAAGAAACTGTCTATTGCAGAATTTCAATTATCAGAAAGAAAATAATTTAATTGTTCTTGTGTGTGTGTGTGTGTGTGTGTGTGTGTGTGTTTACTATAAAAATGTATAAAGATGGATATCTCTCCTGAGCAGTTTTTGTCTAGTTCAGTATTTCATAGTACACTCGCGCCGTGTGGAAGTCTTCGTGAATGTGCTACTCCAGATCACGTAAACTTGCGCTCGCACGTTATTCTGGAATTGTGAAATGAGTTTTGATTGTCAATGAATAATGTCCTGTTATTCTGTCTGTCTGTCTATCTCTTCCGTTCTCTCTCTCTCTCTCTCTCTCTCTCTCTCTCTCTATCTCTCTCTCTCTGACACACACACACACACACACACACACACACACACACACACACACACACACACACACACACACACACACACACACACACACACACACACACACACACACACACACACACACACACACACACACACACACACACACACACACACACACACAGTATTATACGCTGTGATAAGTAGTTTGATAGTAAAGGGATAGTTTGTCTTCATTTATTAACTTTGATTGTATGGTCCATTGGAGATTTGAAAGGCTAGCAACAATCAATAGTGACTATGTTAAAGGTATTGCGCTTTAAAGTGTATCCAAGACTATGCTTGTATAACCATGACTGTGCTGTCATGAACGTTAGTGGCCGACTGTTTAATCTAATTAAACACAAACTAGTAAGAGCGATTTATTGCTCGCGGGGCAAGAAGTAAGTACGCTATGAGCTACACTACGCTTTTGATATTACTCTCCACTCTGGTCCTTGCTTATAACTGCTATAATATGAAGAGGTCTAGCTTTTAACTCGGCAAGTGTACATAAACAGACTATTTTATGTCTTGGAATGACATGTTGTCGTAACCTCCAGTGTCTAGCGATTTTATTTATCAAACCTGCAATCTTCTTGGCTGACCAAACGCTCTAATTGGCTTCATTATGACAACGTTATATTCTGTTCTAATTCAGTTACTATTCCATTAATTATTTTTACAGCAAATAGGTGTTGCCTTTTCGTGAGTCTTTGTGTAGTCCGCAGTTTTGTATTATCTCCGTGCTCCTGATTGTTTTCCTGATTCATAAGTCATAGCAAAAACACAAGTGACAAACAGTTACTTGCTATGACTAAGTTTAAAATGCTATGGTGGTATAATATTGTGTAATATTCCTAAGGTTTCTAAAGGCTATCTACCTTAATTCTAGTCCATTGCAACTTTCTGGTATGACATTTCCAGATTCTTTGTTAATATTTCGTTATCCAAATAAAATACTCTATTCCGCAAATCGTTCACGTAGTTCGCAGATATTAGAGTCTAACACTGTTTCACATTGTCACCTGGTGGAGCCGTGTTAACATTAAGTTTGTGTTTTCTATATTTATCTACAGACCAACATCTTCACTTTCCTGGTTAGTTTACTAATTATATTTTTTTCATCTCGGCTGCATTTCGATTGCAAATCTCAGATTGTCTGCAAATTTTAAATTTATTAAACATTTATTTTATTCATGCATTTGATCCGACAAAACTACGTAGCTAGGAAATAAGATTTACTCAAGTTCAATTGCAAATGGTTACTTATTAGTAATCGTGCAGAACATACAAATGCAGGGAAGACTTAAGACGCGGGAGTCGATCGTTAATACCCGCGTGTATAGCACTGGCCTGCTCATGTTCGCGTATGTTGAAAGTGCACTTTTTACTTTAAGTTTTAGTGTTTTAATAAATTATTTTCCTTTTTTAACGACCTCGTTTTGAGTGAATGTTTCACCTGAGGATGGCAACTTGTTGCCGAAACGCGTAGTGAATAAATAAAATATACGAAGTCGCACGACGGAAAATAAAAATAGGTAAGTTTGTACCTTTGTATATACATTTGCGGGCGCGCGATCGCGGGGGAACTAAACTGTAAGCGTGGGCTTAATTTATATGTAGTAGTACTAATAGTAGTAGTAGTAGTAGTAGTAGTAGTAGTAGTAGTAGTAGTAGTAGTAGTAGTAGTAGTAGTAGTAGTAGTAGTAGTAGTAGTCATTCTTTGTGTGTGCTGGGGAATGCGAGAGGTGTATAGTAGGCAACGTAACTAAACACGAATTGCTAGGCTTTCTTCAAACAGGAAAGAAAATGTAATTAAAATTAAATAACTTTTCTTAAAGAAATTGAAAAGCGTTACAATTCAGTATAACCTAAGTAGTAAGGGAAAGGAAACAATCATAAAGGTGTTTGGGTTAATTAAAATTTATGTGGAACTCCTGTGAGTCAGATTGTGACGCAGCGTTTTGTAGAAAAAAGAAGTGAAACAAAAACGTCAGTCCTAAGCTTTGATATAAAGTGTACCAGAGGTAAATACTAAACGGCGTTGTGAAAATAGAACATAAATACTCGTCATTAAGTTTGTAGCTCTCCTATTTATACTTTCAAACACTTTGAAGTGGCAAATTAAAACATAACATTTAAGGAGTTTTGTAATATTTACTGCCACTTATATACCGCATATATAAAAAACAAATATATTAGGCCAATATTCTATTATGTAAATAAATTGAATCGCATTAGTCTGTAACGCTAAATGCAAAGTTATAAGTATTTTAGTTTTTATTTACTTGCGTTATTTTTACACTTTAATTTCTGAATAATGTTTAGGAAATATAAAATTTGTAGGAATGTTATAAATATTATTTACTTTTGTTACAATCTGTCGAGGTTTTGATGAACTTGTAGGTGTTGACAATTATGTTGATTATACACTGTGCGCGCGCGCGCGTGTGTACGAATGTAAGGACACACAGATGGAACAAAGAATGTAGTTATGCGAAGTGACTGCTTACTTATCTGTAGGAGAGATCTGTTGATCTGCTATAGAGAATTGGTCTTTACACTTAGCGTGCTCATTAAAAGCAGCAAATGTCCTAGTAAATTTTTAAAAACAATCAGATCTATTTATATTGTTTACAGTATAAAATACTAATAAGAATTATTTTGGCTTTTGTCTTGAAGAGTATACTAACAGTAAACGAATATTTACATAGTTTGTTTCTATAGTTAACCAGTAGGACTACGTGTAGAAGTGACAAGTTAGTATGTGAAGGCAATGAACAACGCGTAGGGACGATATTTCAAAAGATATTCCCCGAATAATACATTATAAATTTGTATTTGACATACAAGAGAAACACTGTCTGAATTTCACGGTAGTGGATTATATTACTTAAAGAATTTTCTTAGTTTTATTTACATTTATTTCTTTCAAACTGTATATTTTACAAATTTCTATGTGTATTAGAACATAAATAAAATTCAACTTTTTAATGTCAACATTAACCATACAGATTTAAAACTAAATTTAAAATCATAATATATTTTTGTTTGAAACAGTTCCCGACTTTACCATTTAGAGGAAAAGTCAGGTGTACAAAAATTTAGTAATAGGATATTACGAACTGCAATTTCCACTACCGCCATTAAATATCTTAATTTTTCAATTTATGCTACCCAATATACGGGACCTCGCGCGTCTCTCTCTCTCTCTCTCTCTCTCTCTCTCTCTCTCTCTCTCTCTCTCTCTCTCTCTCTCTCTCACGCACACACGCGCGCGCGCACACACACACACACACACACACACACACACACACACACACAAGAATTTAACCCTACTGTCCTTTTACAAAAATAAAATACTTTACCCATTCAGGTTGGTCTCTTGTACACATAATACAGTTTTCACTGTATTATTTTATTTTACTAGGAAAAAGGAAAGTCGAAGTTATCGGAAAAACAGGCGAACTGCTTTAAAATTTTTCACCTAATATCTAATTTTATTTAAATTCTCCATTTCTAACGGCAGTGTTTGAGTTCCAACTAAGGTCTCCCTGTCTTCAGTCATTTCTTATAGCGGATCATATCTTCCAACATCCACCATCATCCGCACGTCGTCGACATACTTCTGTCTCAGCTGACTCCCCTTGTCTTTCACAACAGCCTTCTTCAGAAATACTTAGAACATTCTATTATCTCTGAATACAAAGATAAAACGTTTACTTTTTACTTTAACTTTTTCGTTTCCTTCTTCCAAAATTCTACTTTCGTTTCTTTGCAACTTACCTTTTATCATCTTTTACATCCCCTCTGCCTTTATCTTACTCGCTTCCTTCTTCTCCAAAGTGTAGGTTTTACCCTTGTGAAGATTTTACATGAGCTTTTCTATCTAAGTTCTAAATCCATAATATTATTAATGAGCAGATGCCTTTTATTCTAAAGGTATCCTTAGATAGCTTCCTTAGCAAGTGTTTCCTTACCCTATCACTTCTGACATTTACTTATTGCCTTCTATAATGACACTTTTAGGTAGAAAAGTTGTTCATCTTGTAAAATTTTCTTCATTTTTAGAATGAATTTAGAGCTTATTTATATTAAACTTACACATATTGAACGGTAAAGGTCTTTAGCAGCATATATATGCAATAGTATTGGTGATTTACACAACGAATTGTTCGGACTCGTAGTATAAGATTTTTAAGACATGGAGGTAAAGACGTGAGTTGGTTTAATGGTTAAGAGGAAACATTATCACAAACGCTGTTTGAACATTGGAAGCCGTACAAGAAGAGATTCTAACGCAAGTAGACAATGCGGGCAGATGTATCGTTGCACTTGTACAGTTTCCGGCTTGCAATTTGTTTGTCCTGATTCAGTCTGAAACTGTACATAGCAGAACGTACTGAGGGAATTGCGATATTGAATTTTCAGTTCAAAAGTAAATTAAAAGGTATTATGTGTTTGAAATTTAGTGAATACTTGTAAATAACCACACTGCCTGTGAGTTTACATTAGATTACAGTGCTTGTTTAATAATACTGCATACTTAAAAATTTACCGACATGTCGAGAGTAAATGACCTACGAAGAAAACGTGAGTTTGGAAAGCGACATTTCTCATGCGCTGATCTCCTAGCTGATCCGTACTTGCTGGTGGATGTACATTCACATTTCCCTACAGGTATGTAATTACACTCTTGCGACTAAATAAGTCATACTATTTAAGCCTAATTTTGAGTAATTCAAATCAAACAAATCTTTAATAAATTATTAGTAGTTAATCAATATTTAAAATTAATAACACAACAGAAAACATTACAGGAAAATGTAATAATATGAAAAGATGAAAAACTTATGTATATAGGCCTACGTAAATACGAGTAAACTATACAATATTTGACAAGAAAATGTGAAATATACTGTTTCATTAAATATGAAGTAAGATAAACTATTACATTCTAAAACAGACTATCGTATTACTAGCGACATCGTAAAACAGAGTATCGTAAATATACAAGCGTGAATGAAGGATATTTTGACCACTACTTTCCATGATTGGAGACAAACACAAACACACACACATATAAATATTATTATATATACATATACATATATTATATATATTGCACTGATCTTTTAAAAGTGGTGTGCTCTTTTATTATTTTAATGTATTTATATTAAAGCACGCAATAATGACTCTTGCATCTCGTGGTTACAGTGCCCCGAGAAATTACAGAAATTATAAACAGTACCCATAAGAAATTATAGACTTTATACAACAAATTTATTTTGTTACTTATATCTTTATTTGTATACGATTTTTTTAACAGATCACTATTTTATCACCTACCTTTGCTGATGGTACAACAAATTCAAATTTTTCGCACTAGATGGCGTGGGAAATGGGGGTTATTCGTTAACTCAAGATGAAATTTGGTTTCTCAGTGTCTCACGTAAAGCATGAGCTGAATTTTTGTTATTTCACTAACAAGTATTATTAAGAGTCGTTTCTACTTATTTTACAATTAAAACGTTTTTGCAACATATATATTACTGTGCTAGTGAATGTATTCCTTCTTCAAGTAATTCATGTTTTTGGTAAGACTGAGTCTTGATTAATCTATGAGTGCACCCAACTACACCTTATGTTTACTTGCGTAAAATTGAACAAGTTATGTTTATTACACATCGATTGGATAATTAATACACAATTATTACCTGGAAGGTGAGTTCAATACTTATCACTTAATATTATTTAATTTGTTTGTTTGTTTGTTCTTATATTTTGTTACAATTTCCTTTTCTGTATTATTAATAATCTGAGAACTAATGAACTCCTGCATTCACTATTCGCGGTTATGTTTAACGATTTTTCTTTAAAATATTAATTAATCTCACTCACGCGCGGATCGCGTCTGTACTCTGACGAGCAAAGCTAAAGTGACGCTTTCTTGTCCAGCGCCATCTATTCTTTCTTGTTCTGGAAATATATCTTCTTCTTATTCGTTAATCACAGTGCACTAAAACTTAATATTTTCTCACATTTGGCTATTGATTACAGTTCTTTGCTCACAAAATATCCTTTATCTAGCCGCTTTGTACATAATTATTGGCTTTTGAGTCTAATTTCTACAAATTAGGCGATTTATGTAGTACAGAATGTGTTCATAAAACCCAGGTTATCTTGGTTACTCGGCAATAAATAATTTCTATTTGTTCTATAATATTCGATCAGGAAACAACTTGTAACTTAATTATTTCAAAACATTCAATACAATTTTGACCTAGCTTTAACTAGTTAATTAATGTTAAACATAATTTTAATAATTTTTTGTTTTTAACTTTACTGTAAATATTAACTGTCAATAACCACCTACCGCTGGGTTCTAGACTTTACACACACATCCAAGATGGCTGATAACATTATTCTACACACTAAAATTTTTACAGTTTTACAATAATTTCTGTCTCAGTAAAATTTTGTGCATTTTACAGCAGTACAATATGTGCGTATGTGCGTATGTGTGTGCGTGTGAGTGTATTTTATATTTTTGATACGAGAATATATTGTTATTATTTTTATTAACAGGGTTTCAACAGTTTTATAATGTACTCTCGTCATCAGAATTATGTAATAAATAAAATTATGTTGATTACAAATTAATAGTATGATTACCCGGTTAGTATTTTTAGCTACTTGTTACTAGTAAATTCTATTACCTAGTATTTAGTATGTTCCAACTCATTTTGTTATTTTCAATTTTAGAACTTGGAAGCATTTGTAATTTTCTCAAACTAATAATATATTCAAGCTATGTTAAATAAATGAAAGTTATGTGTAGGTATACTAACAACAAGCTATGTGTCCTAACAAATTTTCAAAAAATAAAAAATTGTACAAAGGTATTAAAACTCTTAAAAGAAACACTTGGTATTTTCACAGTTGATTGTTAAATTCAAACACATTTTAACACAGTTCAACTATGTTATTCTTAACAGCTCTTTGAGTATAGCTTAATAGGCTGAAACAATTAATAATTTTATATCTTTTAAAGTGAAGTTTATTTGTTTTCAACTATATAGGCTTAATGCAGGCTATGTACAGTACATCATGTATGTTAGGTTAGATTAGGTTATGTGCATTTGCTGTATACAAAGTAATGTGCTACAGAAGAAAAGCCATTTCAATCAATAAGGTCGTGAAGACAGTCGCTTCTATTCCACTCTTATTTACAGAGTGAACAATTTTATAAATTTTATGTAACCTGTATTAAAACAATACTTCACGCAATGTAAATTTTAATTTATTGTATTAAAAAGAATTAGGAAGCATGTGTAGTAAATGTGATTAAAGATTTACAAGATTTATAGATTTTTAAATTTGATGAAATGTAAAGAGACTAAGAGCAGACTTAAAATCAGATTTCCTTCGGTTACCATGTTCGTATTTACTGTTGATAGATGGCTCGAGGCTAATATTTCCTTATCCTTGGACGTTTTAGTGATCCACGAGTTCCTGTTCCTGTGCCATCAAGACTGTACGGAAAACAAATAACAAATTATATGCATCTCGTACGACATAAATACAAACGAACCTACGGGCCAATTGAAAAGTATATAATTTAAATTATATTTTATAAATGTTTAAGTAAGTAAAACGTGTACAATCTGGCGCAAAATACAAACTTTTTATTTGCGGTTTAAAAATAATTTTGCTTGCAGTTGTGAACAACAACATATTGTTTTATTTTTTTGTTATTCTTTAGAACTAAATAAAAATTGACGCCTTTACATTAAATGTGATTTATTTAAAAGCGATACAATAAATAAAATGTATTTGAAATTGAAGAGAGGCATATTCATTTTCATATTACCGAATCGAGTTCTAAAAATCAAAGACGTATCACTGAAGTAGTGTTATCTAAAAGAAAAGAAATAAATTAGTAATAATTATTTAGTAATAAACGTTTCACCTTCAGTGATAATTTTCTAAAATTTAAAACCTAGGGGTATTTTTGCTAGATCAAAAACGCAGTTTTAATGAATCGATTATATCAGTAGAAATACATCTGTCTGTATATCCCGAAATTGTAGAGCTCTCCGACCACGGAGTCGATTTGTAGCCGTCCAACCGTATTTTATATCACACATTACCATTTAATGTGGGTTCACGATGTTTCGTAGCTTTACGCCCGGTAATTTTATATTACATTTTATTGCTCATATAGAGGAAATAATGTTGTCTCGTGCAACTTGCACCATAGCAACCGGAGAGACGTTAACATAAAAATAGTTGACAAAATTATTATACATTAAAATAAATGTTTTATGTTTTATAAAGCAATATAAAGACAGGGAAATATTTAGACAAGCTAATACTAAAGCTGCCAGAAGTAAGACAATTAAAGAAGAATGAAACGTCTCTATTTGACAATAATAACACCCAAGTGATGGGTATAAATTTCAAACAGACAAAACTTTTTTTAATAAAAATAAAACTTTGTAGCCAATTCATTTATAAAAGTCAAATATCGGTATGGAGAACCATACATGACTTCCATGTTCTAAGATTTATATTTAAAATCATTTTCGAAATGAGATATTACTATAGAAACTACTTCTTTCTACTTACTGCTTCAGCCTTAACCACAGTACTGTGGTCACTAACGTATACCACCTCACGTTATCGCACTCGATTTTCACTGATGATGGAAGTCGATGGCATTGCCGAAACGTCTGGTTTTGTAGAAAACATTGGACTACGGCCAAACATCCCGGGAAGGAATTTTAACAAAAACTACTTCTTTGTTGCCGATAACGTTGTACAATATATATAAAAAATTGCATAAAATTAATGGCTTGTATAAGTTAATGTTTGATCTCCATTAAGTAGTGCTCAACTTTCCAAAGTTTTAATATTATGATGTCCTTAATTAAAACATCAGAGCAGGTTTAGTGTGTATGAGGGTACACCGTGGACAAAAATTTTCAACATTTCCTATTGAGCGTTGCTACAGTGTTCCTAGTTGCAGCGTTCCTATCAAGCTGCGAATCTACAGTGTATGTTTCACAGAACAAACACGCGAAAAAGAAGGAGCGCTCCGAAGTCACTCATGGACCCTCAGCATCTTGCAGAGGGTTCATTCCCTAAAGACGAAAAGTCTGTCTATGAATCGTTCCTCTGTAAACACGTGCAGTTACATTGCCCAGCGATCCGCAGTAAGCAAATTGCTATCCACGCTGGACACTTTTTCGGCTTGCACGCGTTATGTTGGTATGGGTTTCGGCACTTACCATTTAAAAAGCGTGCAAATGTAAGAAAATAAACATGAGTGAGGCCAGAAATAACGCGAATTTTGTGTGTGTGTGTGTGTGTGTGTGTGTGTTTGTGTGTGTGTCTTCCCTGCCTTTTTATTGCGGTAGTCATAATAATAAAATGGAAACGTAAACATTACATAACTGAGATATGCTTGCCTGCCACGAACGATATATTATTACATGTATATTAACTCATACATAATTTACATTAAAATGAAAAAATTATAATTTTATTGCCTGGCAACAAAATTATTTTATTTTTAACAATTACCATTGTTTCAAAAAGTTTAAATGAATTTTCAAGTACTTTACTGTTGTTAAAAACGTAAAAGGTTGCAGGTAAACTACCCCTTCCCCTTAACCGATCTTCACCGAAATCGAAAATCCTTTAGATATCTACAATTCAGGGACGTATGCAAAACATTATTTGATTCTGTTTGAATTTGCGGCTGTTATCGTTTGCCATATAAAAAATATTACCCTTGATAAAAAAACGTTGCTGGTAAACTACCCCTTTCCCTTAACCGATCTTCACCAAAAACAACAGGTCTTGAGTACTCTACAAATCAGGACTGTATGCAAAAACTTAGTTGATTCTGTTTGAATTTGCGGCTGTTATCGTTTGCCATAGAAAATACCCTTGTTAAAAAAACGTCGCTGGTAGACTACCCCTTTCCCTTAACCGATCTTCACCAAAAACAATAGGTCTTGAGAACTCTACAATTTTGCGCTGAATGCAAATAATCTTTTGATTCTGTTTGAATTTGCGGCTGTTATCGTTTGGCATAGAAAAAAAATCTATAGATAGACAGACAGACACACAGACACTTTTCGAAAAACGACTTTTTTTCATGTTTTGATTGTAGTACAATCAGAATCTGCAATAATCTCGAACACGATTTTTTCGCCATCACCATACTTCCATTTCCTTAAGGAACATGGAAGTAAAAATAAGTTATGAGCGTTGTATTTGTACGATATAAAGTAATAATATTGAGAATAATATATTGAAATTTTTCTTTATAATTTGTGTTAGGGTTGTTTTGTTAATTATGAGTAAAATTGTTGCGTTGAACTCAAAAATAAATTCAAATTTGTTAGAATGACTCTAAGACAAATATGCATCTCAGTAGGCCTAACTATTTTCCTAGAGAAAAGTGTTCCCTACTTCATCCAGAATAACGATGGATTCCGTAAGGTTTACCAGAATAACGACACGGAATACCGTAACGAGTTATTCGTTATATTGACTCATTATGTTCAACTGGAACACAGCAAGTCTGGTTTCACTAAGTCGTGATGTACTGCATAGCAATGACAATGTTATTCTGCTACTAGGAATTAATGTATAAAAAACTTACCAGCCACATGGAAAAACTACGGCCGCTCTAGTTACAGCATTTTGTAAGAGCAATTTTGCAAAACAACCGTAGTAATACGAACGTTTATTGTATCTATCACAATTCGTCTGTCATTTCACTGCTTTGCTGATTATTTTTAACTAAGTTTGAAGACGGTTACCTACAGTAGATTGTAAAATTACATTAAAACAAAGTTGTCACTGCTTCATCTTCATACATTCTTTAAGATGTAACCAGCTTTAACGACTTACATTGATCAAATAAAGGAGACACCAAAAAAATGGTCTTAAAAATTCAGATAAACATAATGTTACATCAGCCTTTACAATTTTACTTAAGTAAAGACATTATAGAAAATTTTCTTAAGAAAATAACACATTTAATTATTCTGTGCTACTGCACCTCTCAATAAATCAAAGTGTAGGGCATATTGCTGCATTAGTATACTATTAAATTAAAAACATCTTCTTCATTAGTAATCGCTCTATAATTTAAAAATTTAAGATTTTGCCTACTGAAAAGTTCAAAAACCGTGTTATTAATATCTCTACACTCCTACACTGGTGTCATGATAAACATTGATATATGGTATGTGTAAAACAACAAAAGTTATGTCTATTTTTATATGTTTATATTGTCCCATTAAAGTAACAGGTCGGGCCAGATATAACGTTTATGCCAACGTTTCCTAGTCTCTTCAAAACATTTATAGCCTGCACTTTGTGATGTAGCCTTGAACTCGCTCAACGAATTTTTCTTAATTTCTCAAGGATCGCATCGTTGAGATTCCGTAGTTTTCAAGTTCATAAAAGAGGGAAGTAGCACAGATCATTGCTCTGTTATTTTTGGCTCAAACGTCTTAAACAAGGAATGATGTGTGAGCCAGTGTGTTATCGTAGTGCGGTTTCCATAAACCGTTTTTCCCTAAATCTGAACGTTTGCTACGTATAACGTCTAGAAAGCGACGTAAAATTCCCAAATAGTATCTTTTTATTAACCGTATATTTTAGTAAGGATTTAGGGGAAACAGTCGCATATTACTCAAAGATAACACAAACAAGAACTTTAGGATTGGGTCGGCCTTGGCGTGTTTGGGCTCACTTAGGAGTTTCCATCGAAAAACCTGGACTAAATTTTTTGATATTCTACCGCCCAATCAATTTTCAGGCGCTATCGCTACGACAGTGAATATTAAAAAATTTAAATTAAATAAATTAAATTTTATTTTATTTAAATTAAATATTAATTTTTCAAATTTTTTATTTTTAACATTTAAAAGCTAGGCAGCGTACAGGATTTTACTTTAATTATGAACATTACTTTTCTTTATTAAGACTTTAATCCATGTTAAGGTAAATATTTAGATTTCTACATAGAGTATAAATCGGGAGGTGATATAACTCCTTCAATTTCCCTTACAATTACATTTGATGTTACTTTTTTTACTAAAATATACGTAATAGTATAAATTAAAAGCAGATTCGATATTGACATTTTCTAAGCTCAGAAAATATTTTAAACAAATAAACGCTCTCAAATAACGCTCTCAGGTAAAAAACTTACTCTTTTTTTTTACCGACGTAACAACAGTACAACAAAATAAAACGTGTTAAAAAAATTGAAAAAAACGTACCGAGTTGAAGCAATAATACTTTAATATATTATTTTCTTAGCGACTTTTGTACGACAGAAACGTTCAGGATTTTCAACAAATTTTTCTCTACACTGCTCATGCCTAAAACACCAGTGGAGATGCTTTCCAATACACATTTTTGAGTCGAAAAATATATTTTCAGAACATATATTTCGAACACGTATTTTCAATATATTTTTAATTAATGCATTTGATTTGTTTTTATGTGTGTATTTTAAATGTAAGAATTATGTATTTTTAGTACATATTATAAAAAATATGTTTTCAACACACATTTTTAATTTATAGCTTTTCACTAAAAATATGTAACACGGAAATATTCATAAAACTCTCCTAATGGTGAGTCATTATCAATGGTTTTTGTTAACTTGTGCTGTTTTTATCAGTCGCTGGCGTGTTTGGTTTTCCAATCAACTGATTATTTGATTTACACAGTCTGATATATAGCCTCCAGCTACATACAGGTATAATAATCTCTTTAGTGTCTATACATTTAAAAAAGGCGTTATATATTTATGTATTAAGTGTGCAACTAATTTATTCTTAAGCGTTACGAATAAATTTTCTTTTACCTACTACTACCAAATTTTTTTTATAATAAGGAGTTTAGGCTACGTTGTATGAGTAAAACAAAGGGATTAAATGTTAATTAATTTTTTCAGAACTTTCTATTTCTAACATTTAAGCCAAGCAGCGTAATGTATTTTATTTTTAATTAAGAATATAGAATTACTTGTACATTTTAAATCACTTTAATCCATGTTAACGTAAGTAATAACATTTCTACACAGGGTGTGTATCGGAAGGTGGTATCACCTCCAAACTTTCCTTATTAATTACTTTGGAAATCACTTTTTGCCCTAAATAAACGTAAAACAATAAATTGAAAACAAATTTTAAATTAACCATTTTACAGGCTTAGATATTTCAACTCAATAACACTGATAAATAGAAATCTTACAGGGCTTTTGTGATACTGACGTTTCTAGGCCTGCTCCATATACTCCATACAATCAAGAGAGCATGAGATACTCGGGGTTTTCACGCTAATAACAAAAGACTAATCAAAATTGTTAAATATTGGGTTAGACATTTGAAAGACATTTCTGAAGAGTATGAGTATTAAATTCTCGTGTTTCAGCTTTTGCGTATCAAACAAAACCACACAATGTGTAATGTGATTAAACTTATAGTTACTACTATTGTTACACTTCATAAATCGTAAAAACTGGAAAACAGAAAGTAAAATTAAAATTATCCGTATCAAAACAATCTCGTGGTTCTTTTAGTCTGTCGAATTTTATGTCTGTCGCTGTCACTGTTAAACCCAAATTTTATGCCTTTTTCCTCCGCGATAGTCGTTTCTTGAACGTACACTAAAGTCATCATCAACTTCACATCACGACATAGGCAAAGTGTTGCCTATTCCACGGTCAAAGATTTTCCAGCCATCTCTTCATGTGTTTACCCACACACCTGTGTTTTACAGGATTACGTTTCCAGACTTTTTGACCAGTCTTGAATCTGACATTCTTTCTATGTGTTTTTTCCAGCGTTGTATATAATCTTTTAGTCTTTCATGGAAGTTAAAAACTTGTAATATTTCTCTTGTGGCCTCGTTCTTTATACGGTCAAGTTTATAACACCTTTTAACTCCTCTCAAAATCGCCATTTCTAAAGCTGTATTTTAATTTCTAGTTTCTAGGTTGTTGTCCATAACTCACACCTATAGGAGAGTATAGGGACCGCCATGACTTTGTAAAACTTTAATTTTGTATTTCGACATACCTTGTTGCTAAAAATACGGTTGATTCTCCATTCCCCCACAGATAGTCTGGAATTTACTTAACATAACATCAGTATCATAATTCTTATCATAGCCAATATCATTTCTCAAACAGCTAAAATGGCTCACGTGTTCTAAAATTTGATCATTAAACATTACACACAAGTCGCCAGCAAAGAACAGCACATTCAAATATCTGTCTCGTAATATATTAATACCAGAGTACACTAAATGTTTCTATTTCCTTTTTAGATTGTCAATATAGATGTTAGAAAGAGTAGGTGATATACTGCACCCTTGTCTAACATTTGATTGACAGATATCCGACAATTGTTTTTAACAGCTATTCTTGTTTCGTTATATAGGCCTTGTATAGTTTTTATACGTTTGGGTATCCCGGTTTTTCTATTACATGCTAGAGAAAATTTTTGTCTACTTTACCAAAGGCCTTCTCGAAGTCAATGAAAGCTCATACGTTTCTTTATTGAACTCACGCTGTTCCTTAGTGATTAAGAAAAGTTGACACGAGATAGCTGAAGATATAAAAATATTACTAATACAAAAATGATAAAAATTCGTACAAAAAAGAAGATAAAAGGAGGCTAAAAATTTTAAGATATTAACCTACTATACGCAAGGCTAAAATTAATCATAAAAATATCAACAAAGAAATTTGTTTCGTTGGTAAATCTTTCAAAAAGTCTCCGCTATAGAGGATCTTTGATAAAAGCAATTTTATTGTTACAAGGGGTGTGTAGTAATCATGCAATTTAATTAACCTACAATCATATGTCTTGTATATTTAAAATATGCATTTAAAAATGTTCAAAATTTGATACAAATACGTGTATTAGATTGAAAATAGTCCCATAATGTAAAATAACTAATATAACGAAAAATTACCACTGCTGGAAAAGAATAAGGATATATAATTTGCTACAAAATGGGTAGATCCAAAATAACGATGTTCTGTTACGTATTGTATAGTACCTTACATTCAATGAAATTTGGCTCAGTGCATTTCACCTACTGAAAAAGCGTCTATTTCTCAAAAGCACCATCAGTACATAATGTCTAGAATCTTACGTTAATAATTGGTCTTACGTATTACATGTGAATAAAACGAACTAGAATAATTTATAAGACTGGTCTATGGATTTAGTTGTAAAAATTGAAGATATTTACCAACTCTGTAAATTATGCCTATAATCCTTTCGCATCTTCATTTTCCTCCTCCACCTCTCTATTTTGTAGTTTTATTCTATAATTTAGCAATATTAGATAAACTACAATATCCCTTCAGTCTTGATAATTTCTCATCATTCCTTCTACTTGCCTTTGATTTACTTGATAGCTTCTTATCACCGATTGTCACACAAGCTGTTTCCAACCATAAACTAGACCATGGCTCTCATGAACCATGAACCATGTTACTAGGCTTTCATTCTTTTTGTAATCCTCTCTTACTATTGGCGGGAACTTCCTAATGCGTGGTGAGTTACCAGCTTTAAAACTTTGAAACTTCGTCGGTTTTGATACACGTTCCACTCTGTAGCAACTGACTTGCTCTCCGTACGTAGTGCTACAGTTTGTTTCCTTCCTATCCGTGGTGATCGTTTTATGTAACTGGCTACAGGTACTTATTCATCTCTTACATGTTTGTAGAACTGTTGCAAACATATTTCACATATTATGAAAGCAAGAAGAGGAAAGCTCACAAGTATCCTGATTGATTTTTTAACACTGATGTTGTCTTTTTTTGCTGTAGGAATTTTTAAGATCTTTGGAAACAACACATATTTAGACGGATAGAACAAAATATAGGTGACAAAAGTAGTACAGAAAGTCATATTAGAGAGAGATTTAAGAGGTAGGCACGATAAGATAAGGAATTATACATGCTTGTGTGTGTTTGAGTCACCCCGCGCGTGTGTGTAAACGAAAATTTGAATTTAAAAAGGTACAGTGAAACTTATACGGACAAATGGAACTAATGAAAGTTCAGACACTCCAACCAGGTATAAAGGTCGCTGATATGAGGGGGTTACAAAAATATTAGCCAAAAAGCCTTGAGAGGAAGAGAGAGAGAGAGAGAGAGAGAGAGAGAGACAGACAGACAGATAGACAGACAGACAGACAGACAGACAGAGGGAGAGAGAGATAAAGAGAAACACGTGTGAAGTTTCGAGACAAATGAAATCTAACAGAAAATAAGTGTGGCAACTGTGAAATCATTTAATTAAGTTGACTAAATTAAACATAACATAGTTTATTTTAATTGTATTTGATATATGATTAACTTACACAAAATAAACGTTTATCGTTTGAGAGTTTTATAATATCAAAAAAAGTGGGCAGCACTAAGTGTTAATCATCTTTAAGTTACTTAGCTTTGTTAACAATAGGCGTAAACTAAAATTTTGCACTGAGAAACTAAGAGGATATGGTAATGCTATAACAAGTAAAATGTTGAACGCATTACAAAACCAATGTATGCCTACTTATACTTCGGGTATACATAAACCATTAAAAACTGACAAAACAAAAAATTTGATGGGATGGAGCTGCAGGCTCTTTCCAGTATAGGCTAATATTTTGTAACGATCAGATTATCATACTAGGAATTTACGATGACATGTTACATAGCTCGAAAACTCAGAAATGAGTTGTGTTGAGAAGAAGAATATCTCATACGGGAACTGAAGAAAAGTCTTAGACATAAACTTTGGCTCCATCTGAAAGTGAAAAGCGTTTATGCATAATCCATATTGCACGGAATTGTTCATGAGATTTGTATTTACTTGTTTTTGCAATCCTAAAACAGATACAGAAAATAGTATACACCTAAGAAAAAAAAGCATACTGCAGCTTAATGGATAATATAGATTGCGTAAACAAATACGAGGTAGTACAAACGAGCATCTACTACAAATCGTACAGTGTAGGTAGCGCTTTCTATAGTTTCGAAATCTGGGCACTCAATAAAATAAATTGTAAATGTCTGTAAATGAAGGTCTTAAAAGAATGTGTGGAATACAAAAACTTAAGAAGATATTTAATTGAATAGCAAGTACGAAGCGAGGTAGATTAAAGCAAGCGGTAGGTAAGCAATAGCGAGCAGAAAACGGACAGATGCAGATACAATCAAAATAAGAAAGTTTGGCATATTCATTGTAAGGAACCATATCGTACATGTATATAACTCCTCATACGCTAAAGCTCTGCAGTATGAAGACAACGTCGTATGTAGTCCAAACTAACAAAATGATTGAGAATTCCATTATTATTGACAATTTTATAGCTGTATCACTTAACAACAACAACGTTCTTTTAAAAATTAATCATATAAAGATTTTTACCTAAATGATTCATCTTTTTATTGTTTTTTTTTACTCTTTTAGTAAGGCCAGATTATACTTTTGGTTTAGAGTAGTGCTTATACTCTGATATTTTGACTGTATTTTACAATACTAAATATCGTGTGCTGTTAAATATTGCCTTCATTTCTACGCAATGTTCTTGCCATTATTCTTACTGTAACAAGTTTATAATTTCAATATTCTATTAACTTAAAATCATGGGGAAATGAGAGTATAGGAATAAACCTCTAAAAATACGTACAAAAAATGTTGTTCGTTTGTTACCAGTAACCTTTCTGACCGTTGTTTTAAGCTAAAAATTCTTTACAAACTGAAGTATTCAGTTCAGTTGCAAAATTCCGGTAAATATACCGTTACGTCTCCCTTACAATTTCCAACCTCTCTTGTGATTTATCGTTGCAATTTCTCACTGTGTCTGTGTTTTCCGTCTACTCACAAAGGAATTAGAGGATAATTTAACTGCCCTCTTAATAATTCCTTAATTAAAGACGCCTTTACGTAGACTTTGTGGACTTATAAAAAATTGTAAGTTTGAAACTCTCAACGCTCTCTTTAAATTCCAGAAATATAATACATATGTATACAAAAATTATGATTTTATATTCAGTACAGTATTACCTGAATACTAATCACATAAAGTTTACAAAACTACAGGAATTTTAATGTATTTTGCTTTCAAACGAGCTAAATAATCATGAGATATTAAAATCATAACTTTTTAATGGGATTTTAATAATGCAATAATAATGCAGTGGACTTTATAAGAACAACGGGTACTATAAACATTTTATACAGGTTTAAGGAAGGTCTTCTTCATCTTTATGTTCAATTAAATTTTTTAATTAATTAAATTAAATTAAATTTATGGGAATATAATTTTCTAACGTTAGTATTATCCTACCTACGTACTACTGTTAATAATAGTTATCAACACGACACTCACGTAATAAGACGCGTCTCAAACCAGTATTGAGTGAAGTAGTTAAGTTTCTAATATATCACTTAATGACATACGGTACACATGCTTTTCAAAAATTAACGAATCTTTGAACATTGCACATTTTTTTAAATTACATGTAGTTAGAGACGCTTACTCTGCACGTTACCCCATAGTGTACATATGTATGTTTTTCATGCATATCAAATAAGCTGAGCACTGTAAAATTGATATACAAGGGACAGTAAAAATATTGAGTTTTACTAAATACGTTTATCAAAATTTCCAAATTCAACATTCTTTCTGCAGAATTACAATAAACTATTAGGCAATGCTTACAAAAAAATAACAATATAAAAGCGTTAAATATTTGTAGTTGTAAAATAAACAATTAATATAACGCCCAACAAATTATAACGCGCAAGTTAATCGCCATAAAAATAACTAAGCTTTGGATGCATCTAAAAATGTATTTGCAGTAAGCCTCCAAATTGTTATGTACTGTAAGTCATAAAAGCCTTATGTAAATATAATTCACTTTATTACTACCCAGTCTATTACAGTTTTATGGAATACGCTATTTCAATTTTGTTATGATAAAACTATTAAGTAATGCATCATCAGTTACCGTTACCCGAGCAAACATCATATTCAGTGTTACTGTTTGTCTCGTTGTATGATTTATCTTCTGTATATATTATAATTATTTATTAATATTTATATTTACTCACATTATTCTTATTATTTACGTTAATAATAAACAATATTTTATATTTATTAACACAAGAATATGTTTTCTTTTAATTTTTACAATGTTTTGACAGTTTTAATTTAATTTACTGTCATAAACATAATTTTAGTTATAATAAATAAATCGTAAACCAAATTTGAAGTCAATTGCTACAGCATCTGTTTATATATGTCAAAGTTATGTTATATATATGTATATGACAAATGGAATTTATAATTTAGTAGTTACACAAAACTATATATACATAATTTTATTAAATTAATTTAAAAAATTCAAATATTAATATATATTTGTTTATTTAATAAGTTATTCTTGTTAAAAATTCTATCTGAGGCTTTCACGGCCAGCTTCAATGCTATGAGAACTTCGGCTTGCAGGGCTGTAAAGCCGTGGTCGAAGGTTGTTCGAACCGTGCAAACGTTTAGGCCGTGCCTTCAGTGCAGAAGGCTGCAACTCACTGACCCAGGTTTTGCAGTCAGTGGTCACTGAACTGTGGTTATGGCTAGTTGATAAATATTCAACTATCATCATAGATGATGATATTTGAAAACTATTGAAAATATTTTGTAATTGACAAAATAATTTAAAAAAATTCTTATAAAGTTATAATAATAATAAAGTTAATAAAATAATATAAAATATATATATACAAGAAAAATATAAGCATTTATGAACATAATGTGTGTGCGCGCGCGCGCAGCTGTAGTACATAAATTTTTTAGTTGCATAATTGTCCAATAGGCACTGTCACAACAAACAATACAAATCACTAGTGTAATAGTTAATAATGGATTCACAGCTATCCACTATTTACAGTCAATCAACATCAGTGGAAACTGGATTGGGCAATATCAGGGCGGCTTCAGATAATTGCTTTATCGTGCTGATTACTTAATACACGATAGTACACGACAAGCGTCACGTACGCTCCACATATAATACCGATGTTCCTTCAGCAGAACGATAATATTATTTTGACAAAATTACGAAACGTAAGACATAAATTTTTTGAGATGTGATCTTACAGATATATCTTGTACTCTACTCTGATTTAGTTGTTTCAGTTTTTATTACATTAGAAATTAATCCTACAAAAATGAACTCGCACGCGGGCACGCGCCCCCCGTACACCCTTGCACGAACGCGTACCACAACAAGTAAAATACCTGCGTGTACTTTAGTAATAGTAAAGTAAAAGACTAAAGAGCCATAGAACCACTCTTACAAGGGGTTCCTGGCAAATAATTGTGTAAGTAAAGGACGGGGAGAATTGCATGTTAAAGAATGAGTGTTAACCTTAAAGTTATGCACTTGGCGGAAACATATACAGGACACTGCTATACCTAATCATGGTCAATCCTTGCAGTTTGATAAGCCTGTAAAGTTCTAAGGTCTCTCTCGTGCTGGAGAATTTTCATTTATTTAATTTACTAAAAAACGTTCAAGGGTAAATTTTTTATCTTAATAAAGAATGAACAAACACAATATATACCTGTGTTGCATGTTAATTCTCCAAAGTACGTACTACGTTCGGGGAGAACAATGTAGTCTGTAGAGATTGCGTTTCAGGTACACATTAATTAACCGGCCGGATGAGCAAACAATACTCGCTCTTAACATATTACACTCTAAACGGGGACAAAGTTTTAAATTAGCGTGTTAATGGTACAATGGAAACAAAAGCAGATGTTCCATTTAGTTCGCCCTTTTATTTTGATTCCACTACTTTTGTTTTGCCTTTGTGAAATGGTAGAATGGACCTTACAGCCGGTCGTTAATTAACAGCTTTTGTTCAGTTTTTAAAGTGAAATTACAGAGTTACTTTCAATCTACTTTCAACTTGACGAATGGCGTTGCAACGTTTTACTTGCACTTTGTATTTCTACTTACACGGTACACCATCTATAAAGAATAAAACTATAAATAGATATAATAGGTATAAAATGACTAACGTATGATATCCTTTCCTGCCTACCTAGAATAAATAAAACAGTGGATACTGAGAAAAAATCAGATGCGAATAGTCTCCCTCTAAAATTCTGTCTCTCTCACTATCACACACAAACGGGTTCATGATTACATAATATATATGCTACGCTTAGAGTTATGTAATTGGTGCAATGACGCTTATCCATTATACTCACCTTAATTTATCAACAGTTCTTAAAATATTAACTATTTCTGCAAGCAAAAGTATATTTTATTATCACCTTACACACGTTTCACTGATTAAATCAGCATCGCCAGAGGTTAATATATGAATAAAAAATTTATAGTAAATAAATAAATTTTTTTATTTATTTATAAATTTGTAAATAAATAAATAGTAATATAAATAAATCATCTCAATTTGTAGCCGTCTTTCCTTTCAGAAGCTAATTTATGAACGGGAAAATACAACTAAACTGCGTAAAGTATTTGAAATTACGTAAGTCCGAAATACTGTAGGAGAGCAACATAAATAGAATAGGCTTAAACTTTATGGATACATGAGTTCTTAGAAAAATTAAAAGAAAGACGACAAGTAATAGTGATTACGTAAAGGAGTGGAATAATTAGACGATGGCTTAAGGTAGAACCATTAAACGTTTAAGTATCTGAATACCTGGAAAACAATGAAAATGGCTGAGACAGTCAGAAAACAGAAAATAGAATTACGAAAACAGTATAAGAAAGGAGAATTGATTGAAGAGGGTGTGAAGAAAACTTCGATACAGATATTAACAAAAGGAGTAGAGAAAAGAGATAGTAGATGTTCCTTGGTGAAAAGTGAGGAAATGTAGGGGATGTTGTTATTGTGGTATCGCGAGGTTCAGAAGCAAAAAGGAGATGGAAAAAAGAAACCAACGTAGAAAAGACGTTTTGTCCTATTGTATGTGATGCCTTATAAGCGAAGAAGTATTAGAAATTTATTTTGTTTTTAGATTTTTGTAATTTATTATGCTTTGCGCGCGTGTGTGTAATTTTATATATATTGGTATGCATAGGTGTCGCATAGAATAAGTAGTCGAGATATACGTTACTAGAACGAAGTGGATTTATTAATGATGCTATTATTTTCTGACAGACTGGTATTCTTTTAATTCAGTTTATAAAATAAATTATTCTGTCTAACACATACATTCAGTTATTGATTTTTAAAATAACTACTGTCATCAAGTATGTACCCTCGCACACGCGCACAACACACGCGGCTAAGCATCCTTACAGATATTTCACAGCACTTAAGTTGTTTTACAAGCCTACAAATAGTTAAAACTAACATTTTCACAATATTTCTTATCAAATAATTTACAATGTTCAAACCTGTAATCTCTACTTATTCATACAGCGTCCTTATATGTTATTATAGGCTTTATTCTCTGATACGCAATGAAAATGTCCATTGCAGCACACACACACACACACACACACACACACACACAAACATAGTGTTACGACATCACAGAACAATCTACGTGTTTATCGAATGTTCCAGAGGGATCCGGAATGTAATGCGTGTGGCGTACGTGCTTCTCGACGCATTTGCTAGACTGTGCCAGAATTTGCGCGGTCGCTCGGACTGTGTCAAGGGCGCAATTAATTACGTCGTAGTTTAGAGACAAGGCGTAGTTTGGAATCTTCTGGTCTGTGAACGTTGTATAAATACTAGGCGGCAGCGGCCTTAGTTTTCAGTTATAGTTGCGATATATTTACAGTGCGATTCGAGTTATTATCGGGCGATATTACTGTGTGCGTTCAAGTGGTTATTAGTGAAGTGTTGCGTTTTATAATCGGGCGGTATAATTGTAATACAATTGTGTTTAATATTAGTTGACATTTTATTGAGTGTAAACAATTTTTATTTGATTTGTTGTAAGAGACTGTGTTGTTAATTACGAACTGTTTAACTGTGAAAATTAAAGCTGGTTAATAACGCATTACATTCCGGATCCCTCTGGAACATTCGATAAAAACGTAGATTGTTCTGTGATGTCGTAACAATATTGTTACGACCGTCTACTGATCGTCGTATGCTACTGTGGAAAACAAAATACAAGACGCCAATGAAGTCACTAAAAACCAGCTTTAATTATACCGCCTTCTGCGCACTCATTTAGTAATGATATGATACGTATTTGTTTGAGCTTGTAATAATTTGTAAAATAATAATATACATTATTTTACGGCAAGGTACAGTAGTGTTTTTGTTTGATTACAAAAGGAAGTACTGTCAGTTTTAGTTATTTATAATTTGTAAAGTACGTACTTCACATGTTATTTATAGCGAAAAGATGCTCAGAATACAAGCCACTAATTAGCGTGTTCACAATTTCGCTGAGTAAAGCTTGGCGAATCCCTTTGGCCTCATTAGCTTCACTAGTTCATCCAAGCAACGTACAACCTTTTTGTTTTAAAAAAAACTTATGTTAACGTAACGTAAAAAAATTAACTTGATCTGATCTTGATATCCTTAATTTATGAATATGTTGGCGACAAATACAGAAACATAAAACTCTTGTTTGAGAAAGTTAAGATGTCATACTTTCTCATGTAGTTGTAAAATCTATAAAACTTAATAAAATAAATCTCTTCATAAACAACGGAGATACATATAAGATGTGTTACACTATACTTAATATACGCGTGCTTAAATATGACATTGTTTATGTAATAACGTTTGGCATTACAATTTTTTTAAACATCAATATTTTTACTTCCAGTAATTAATTTGAAGCTGATAGAAACCATAAGAATTTAATACTTTAAAACCATAAGAATTTGTTTGCATAACGTAAACAAAATTATGCTTTAATATAACCAATACGATTGCTAATCTGTCGTTATTACGTCTATCTCGTGTATACAGTAAACAGCGTATTTTAATAGTTACCACCATTAGCAGCTACCAAAGTTTTTATTTCATAAATAGTATACGGAATTAGACAACAATACAAAATAGGGTATTTCCTTCAATGTAATCTCTGGAAGCTGCACTGCAGTGAGGTTAATGAAGTCACGTGAATTTGAGTGACTTTTGTTCAAAGACATTTTGTCAAAAGCCTGTGAAACGAGAAAATCCATCTGAGACTCATAGCAATATAACCCATTGGTTCCCATGAGTACGAACACGCCTTTATCCTAATTCTTGTAATTATCTGATGATAATGATCTTGATAGCTGATGATAATGATCTATGGTCAATATTCCGGTCACCGATAATCGATAACACATAAGGTATTCTGTTAACATATGTTCATTTTCTGACACAAGAGTTAGTTGAACATTTGTATCCAAGGAGAAAAGGTATCTATTAGTTTTCCGATTTCCAAGTTTAATCATATTATTAATTTAACAACGCAATTTATTTCCCTATTTATTTTATATTGTATTTCTAAAATATTGTATGTACCGCGATTAATTGACAAATTTTCTTTATGCGATAGCCGTTTTAACTTACGTAGTAGTTAGATGCCCCAATCGATTTCTACACTCTTTTTTATTCGGTATATTACAGTTCTGCCTTTAACAATAACATATTGTTATTAGATACAGAACGGTGGTGATACTTAAGGAACACTACATGAATTAAGAGTACGCCCGCGAGTCTTCATACGAGTGTGTGTAGACGTGGTGACACAAGAATAATTTTTGTGTGATGTAGAAATAGATAGTAGATTATTGACAAAATCAGTTGATAGTATAATACGTAATTGATAAAAAACACTTTGCTAACTAAAGCATTATGGAGTGAAGCGTAACTCAACAGAACAAGTAGATGTTAGATACATTTTAAGAGGGTTTGGGATGGGAAAACGATTAGTATTTCTACAAAGGTGTTAAAATTGTAGGACAACAATTCAAAGATGGGAAAAATACTGAGTTCAAATAATTTTATATAATTCAGTGCAAAGTAATGTATACTTGTAGCTGCCCTGGAAAATATGTGTGCAATGAATGGGAGAGTACATGGTTGCCAACACAAGTCCAGTAATGTTCGAAGGGAGGAGGGAGATGCCAAGTAAGAATCAATGGAGGAATAAATTAACGCAGAAAAGAGAGAACGAAGATTGAAAGAAAGCCAGTAGTAGGATGAAAATAAGTGGGGGATGTAGAATCAGAAGACGCCTAAGGTCACTTTTTGTATGTGTAAAAGTTTATTGAACAGGTAAAAAGTTATATGTGTATTTTGAAGTAGAAAGCTTAAACGTGATGACAATGCGACCTTAAACAATACTATTAATATTTACACTAATAATATTTTTAGACTATGAAAAATGTTTGACTTATTTGAAAGTATTGATTTAAAATTAAGAGGCACATATGTACAGCTCTAACACTCTGCCCAAAACATATGGACGCATACACTTAATTTACTCAGAATTGGTTACTAGTATTATGTTATTAAATTCCAAAAATGTGGTATTTGGATATTTACTTATTACGTTTGTGTAGAAGTAAGGGAGTGCTAGACATGTTAAAAACATTCGAAACGTATATCGTGTGTTAATAATAGTTAATTGATGCGAGGAAAAGCAATTGCAATATTTAGTTTTTGTTAAGCAATAGTTACAATGATTCATGGAGTATTGTAATATAAATAGTATATTAGTTTGGCGGTGTAGGTAAGTAGGAACGGAATACACGTGGTTGCGCTGCTCGACTGCGCAGTGGGGTAGTGTACGTGAATTTAATTCAAAAGCACGGTTTAGTAGTTCAGTTGGTGATTTGTGGGGCCCGTAGACAGATACCAGCCGTACGACCACGTTATCTGGGACCTGCGTCACGTGATATGGATTCATCAACAACACCGGCCGACGACCTGCAGCAGGAACACGGTGAGTATCCAATACAAATGTGACGAAAGATTACTTTTTTGTTCTTAAGTTTACGAAAGTTACTTGTGTGTTGGTTTAAATTTAGATTTATGTACGAAAATGAAGCAACACAATAAAAAATAAAATTTAATAGATAAAACGTTAGTGTTGGAAGATTTCATTAACAAATTTATTTAATACTTAACGGCTAAATATTATCATTTTCAATATGAAATGAGACGTTACAGCACTATCATTGAATAGTTACTATTATGATTGGTGAATGCAAAAAAAAAAAAATACATAAATAAAAACCGTTTGGAAAAGATTGTTGACTCAATGAATGTAATATAGTCGGGAACAAAATCTTGATTGGTTTTGATAAATTTCAGTTAATAAACCATGCAAATAAATAACAAAACACGGGAATCGACTTTTTGGAAAATTTACATTTAGTTTATTTTTTTATCGTACTTAAACAAATATTTTTTTAATTGTAAGATGTAAACAAATTATAATAGACAGACCACGTGACAAGCGACTTTCTAAGCGTAGGTGGATACTTCGCGACGTTGTGTGTATGTGTCTCTAAGTGTAGTTCGTAAACGAACACAACTCTTTTTCCATTAGTTGTCGAGATTAAGGGCGTTTAACCATAAACATAATATTTGTGTGGTACAATTCCCTTTTCCTCTATTTTCTAATAAAATGAAGTCTCAACTACGAAACCAAAATATGTAAATAATTTTATTAACACGACAGTATACAACACAAATAAACGAAGTATACGCATTTCACAATTGTTTGTTTAATGCAAAGTAGTACTCTAGTCGTTTGTCAGAAATGCTTTTTTTATAGAACTTCTAGAGATGAAATGTTTCGTGAGGTTAAGCCACTAAATAGATACAACTTTAAAACATTGTGTTCCGACAAATATTGTAAAATTTATACAACATAATACATAAAAATACACATTGCATATTTAGGTCCATTAATTATTTCAGTATTAGCTTGTAGCGGCCGTGACGATGGCAATAAATTTCGTCGAAACGTCCACACAGATGTTTAAAACTGTGTCGATAATGTGTATTTTATGAATAGAACTTAAAAGCCGCATTGTCAGTTATTAACTCACAGTCATTATTATACTGTGAATAACTACTAATGTCAGTGGATTTACAGCCCAGTATATGTAATTGCCAAAAACCATCTCTTTGTGATAAGGTAAATTTATATTACTTTTTGCTGGGTGTGTACCAAACATACACTGAAACCCATAGTATCACATAGCTGTCGGGTATAGATAGTAAACGTAGAGCGGAAACAAATGTACAGCTGAATATAAAGTATTGATTGACTTTAATCGTACCACTATTTCATGAAAAAATTTCACGTTTGACTTCATAGTGAATACGACCAATACGCCGACTAATAATTTATTGTTCTGATAAAGTTTTAATTCAATTTGTGTTTTTATCGACCTGCACAACGTTATGCATAGTTGCAAACATATGCTTGTAATATAGCTATATAAATATGTGTGTGTGTTTGTGTGTAATCATGCCAACATTTTGGTTATTTTGCAATATAGAAACAAGCTGTTACATTTTTCCCATCAATTTGCTTCGCAGCTGACTCTGATTAATCCTATAGATAACATTTTTGCGTGCATTGGTTGCAATAGTGAAAAATATACGTATATAAACCAGAGTTTTTAATTAAAAGTTATAGAGATACTAACGATAACCAGCTTTTTCATTATTTATTAAACAAATAAAATTGTATTATATACATTAAATTTACAAATTGTGTGTTTAGAATACTGTAATGAAATAATCGAGCAAATAATTCTTGTACACATTTTAAATAAAATTGAATGAAGCAGATCGATGTGATGGCGATATTAGGCCCTACTCATGCTTCTGAAAATTTAATATTTGTAATTAAACCAGGAATATAAATAAATTAAACAATAACAAACATAATAGTATGTTGTGTTTTATAAGCTTTATTATTGTATAGCCGGACTTAAATACCCAAAAATTGAAAACAGCAACTACGTGTCCAGAATCAGCTTTAAAATAGTAAAACCACAATTGGAATCCTATTAAATTTGGCCTTAAAACAGCCACAATTGGACAGAATTAAAAACAGCCACTGCTTGTCCAGAATCATCTTTAAACTAGTGAAACAACAATTGGAATCCTAAAGATTATACTTTAGTTATTCACATGTTTTTTCACACAAGGTGACATCACATTATTTTAGGATTTGAAATAATAAATTTATATAGTTTTTTTTTTACTTCTCCGTGATTCCTATCTAGAACGTCGATAAACATTACTTTTGTTTTAATATCAGAGAAGTTACATTATTATAAAAGCAGGGGTTTTGTATAGTTTATGTTAATACCGTGGATAGCAGTTTGCAGAGACTGCAACTTTCTACTATACTCAGGCTGGTTATGTTGTTTTGCAGAGATGCTTATTTAGATGTGGGTTATATACATAAATATGTTCTACATTTTCAAACACTGCAACCCAACGTGAATAAATGTTTGACAACAAATTTAAAAATGATGGGATCTATGCGCGAGCGCGCTTAGACACGCACACCAAAAGTAAAGAAGTCATTCGTATTCACGTGTTACAGGACAAAGTTGCGTTACTTGAAAAGCAGAGTAAACGCTCTTCAGAAATGAAGTAAACATTATTTAATTCAAAATATTTTCCAATTATATTTATTTGCGTAACATTATGTGTAGTAAACACAGTATTGGAAATTTATAGGAAAATTAAAATTATGTACAATTTATCAGCATCAAATCAAATTAATAATTTAGTAAACTATATGTATATATAATCATGAATTATATTCATAAATGCTTATATTTTTCTTGTATACATATTTTATATTATTATTAATAATGCCAAAACATTTTACAAAAATATATTTTTATTATTTTGTGAATTACAATGTTTCGATACTATTCAACTACTCAACTATATACAATTTTATACCTGATGATGATAGTTGAATACTATCGAAACATTGTAATTCACGAAATAATAAAAATATATTCTTGAAAAAAGTTTTGTTATTATTAATAATAATATAAAATAAACATAAATGTATGCTCGCACACAGGCACAAATGCATATATTCCTATGAATATGATGTTAGATGTAAAATGTAATTACGTATGAAGTTTAATTAAAGTAAACAAATAAAGTAATTAAGTAACTTATAATTAAAAATTCCAAGTACACGGAACAGTTAAAGTTATTCAACTACACAGAACACATCAGCAGCTCTTTGGTACTGTATATTGACTATCTGATTTTACTTGAAGTCCGTCACATATATTACTAAGGTAGACATATATTTTTATAGTTACGTGAAGGGTTCCTTCATAGACATGTCATGCTTTTGAGATGTGCCGTTTGATCCAATTGCTACCTTTTCACTCCGTTTTTCGTTGCGTCACAAAGTATACGTACTTAAGTTTTATAAAACAAGTTTGCCGATATTGCTAATTTTTCCTAATTACCTAACGTACATTTAGTTAACATAACTTTAATATATAACTTTATAACTGTAATAACAAACGTAAATGCTTCATATTATAGAATAGTACATTTAACAGACAAATCTGAAGAGTATACGTAAGTTTGGAGTTTATACCAACTCTCTGAAATGGGTCTATTATAGGAAGACGGTATGATCTCCTAGAACCTTATGTACACCTAGAGCGTAAAGGTTTTGCAGAACTGCTTTACAAAGTTATGCTAACTTTCGTATGACAAAATTAATGCTAAAATTATGACAATATCCTTAAAAATATTATCTGATATAACTTAAAAAGATCTCAATAATTTTTTGTTTTGTTTGACTAGATTTATTGTATATTTTTATTTTGGGTTCAAAAATGTATTATTTGTATTGATTTGAAGTTTTATTAGAGGCATACTTTAGAAAAATTTGTTGAAAATTACAGAATCTCAATTGTATTAATGATCAAATTCCCAATTACTTAATAATGAAGTTTGTTGAAATTGAATTGAGTATCATAGTCTTAAGTTAAATATTAAAACTTTAATGTGTATATTTCTGCTTCTGTGATTAGAAATATAAAGTAATAAATCTGTGTACTGCATTAATAAAAAGACGGAGATAAAAGTGTTCGTTATACGTATATGTAGACTGTTATACAAGTTGATGATATACACACTTTGTATGTGATTGTAATGGTACAATGATTATTACAAATTAACCGTATTATAAAATGAATATTATACTTTACAAAATAGATTATTGTTATTCAGGGCGGCCTTGACTAAGGAGAGATGTCGACGGCGGTATAGGTGTAGAAGAGCTCCCCTGTGGACGTAAAAAATACCTAACCCGAAGTAATGTGTCAACGGCCTCAGCCTAGTGTCCAAGTTCACGCGGGGGGGGGGGAGGCGGGAGTCTGGTAGTCTGGTAACGGGAGTGCGACATTATGGGCTGTTTGCTCCTGTGCTTAAATAGTAATTTACCCCCTTCCCCGAAAATATTGTTACTATTAACTTCACCATATACGTGTAAAAATTGTTCCTAATAAAAAAGTAAAATATAATAAACAGGGAAAATACGTCACTATATAGTTTTATAGTATGTCTCTATTACAGTTTTATAGTATTTCCTTTAACAATAGTTTATTTTGTGCATATATTTCACAATACTTACATTCCTATTCAACGAGTAGAATGTATATAGTTAAGTAACCACGGAAAAAGAGGTTATGTGTTATACGTTTAACGCATGTATTTCTGTCTATTTTATTGGTGTAATATAATAATAATAAAAATAAAAAAATAATAATTACGATGATGATTGGGAGGGGAAAATAATTCATCTGTATTATCTGGCACGCCTAGGATAAGGAACAATCTTACTACACACGAACACACACAAAACTCACTCTCCACCGTGCGGATCGCCATGGCACGTGGTTACTCTTTAGCAGGGTGAAACTTGGAAACGTGAGTTGTACTACTGGCAGGGCCGGGGACGCAACAGGCCCCAGGAATTTGGGAATTCCGAAGAAACTCTCCACTGAGAAAAGCGTTAAACCATGTTTTACGTTTTCAAAATTATAACTGATATCATAGAAATTATATCAGTGTATAACCACACAAGTGGTGATAGTGTAGTCAATAAAGGATGTTTGTTGTCGGCTAGGGCCAGGGAAGTACCAAAATTAGTTAAACTGCTGAAACTCTAGCTAATAAAAATGTTTATCAGATAGTCGAGAGTTACTATAGTAAACCGTATAAGGAATTTGACTTTCGTCTGGAGTATGAATAAGGAATTTTTAAATCTCGATCATTACGAGACACGTAAGTTTTCAAAACATCTATTGACATATTACTTCTTGCACATAGTAACCTATTATTAAATAGGTTATGTAATCATCATTATTGTATGTATTTTTGGTTTTGCATGTTGTTGAGCGCTTGCGTGTCTAATGTTCGATAGTTTTTTTTTCTGTTCATCAGTAAGATTGTTTAATGTAAGTAAATAAGTAAATGTAAGTACAGTTTTTATGCAGTGAATTTACCTAAATGTTACGTGATATTTAGAAAGGTTAATTGGGTCTCAATGCGATTGGATGGCATATTGGAGATTAGTATCATTAAATTAATAGCACACTACAATTAGTTTAAACTGTAAATTAATATATAACTCTTTGTGTGCATATGTTTGTATGTGTGAGCGTGGGCGATGGGTGTGTATGCATGAGTCTGTATAATTATAGGAATTAATTTTTTCTGTACAACTATGATATTATAATTGAGTCGGCTCCTTACGATTTTTTTTAATATATATCAAGCCTTCTCACTAAACATCCAGTAATATAGAACAGAATAGAATTCCCCGCATGGAATTCAGTTATTTAGGTCAAAAATGATTCCTTCATATTAACAAAATAAGTTTAATGATAGACTCATTCATCAAAAAAATGCTTACATAAAACCGCATAAATTTAAAGAATATGTATATACAACACCAATAATGCAACTTTAAAGAAATTCGATTGAAAATCAAAATTATAGGTATAATTAAAATTTTTAATATCAAAATAATTCTAATATAATAAAGTCACAATTAAGTTTGTAAATAAATGTGAAAACACAATTGTATAAAGTAAGAGCTTGGTTTATTACAAAAATAATAGAAATATTTTAAATCAAATTTGACATTGCTCATTTGCTGAATTACTTAAGCCTCTAATCACACTAGGGATGTTTTGTGAAACGTTATGTCAAGCAAGCATAACACAAAAAACACAAATTGAAAGGTTATTGTTGTGTAAATAAAATAAGAAACTACCTTATTTTACATATTTAGATGAATTTATGAATTTAGATAAGAAGTTTACCTATTTTGTGTCGGAAAGTAAATTATTACAAATGAACGTATATTGTTTAAACTGCATGTTTGGATATTATTTTCATATTTAGTTGTTACAAAAACAAACTAAATTCTAAAAATAAAAAACTCACAAACACATACACAGACATAAATTTGGATACTTTATTTAATTATTATTCCATTTATTAAAATGTAGAATATTGTAAATAGTATTAATTTGAATTCCGCTTCAATTAACGTGTTCAGTATGTTTATATATATATATATATATATATATATATATATATATCTGAATTTTTCAAAATGT
Source organism: Magicicada septendecula (assembly GCA_034769895.1). Classification (NCBI taxonomy): domain Eukaryota; kingdom Metazoa; phylum Arthropoda; class Insecta; order Hemiptera; family Cicadidae; genus Magicicada; species Magicicada septendecula. The sequence goes on from CM068371.1 coordinate 288,353,311, forward strand.
TCATTTTTTACCTTTTGAGACTTGTTTTAATAAAGTTGTATTTTCTAAGTCTTATAAGGTATGATAATTATGCATGATAAGGTAAGATGATAAGGAGTTATAATTATTATGAGAAATTTAGACTTAGCCGCATGTATTTCTGGTTTTTGTGTCGGAGAATCTAATTTTACAACTTTCTCAATCTGGTCTACGATAAGTTCATAAGTGCCAGGCCATTTTATTTTTTATGCACTACTTAAATTGATGACTAATTTTGAAATATTAGGTTGATTAAAAAAAAATGCTGTTTTTTTTTATTATCATTTGTTGTTTAAAAGTTTTATGAATATTTCAAAAATCCAAAAACTTCAATTTTATTTGTATTATAAAATTGTTTTATGAATAAATCTGATGGGCTTATTGTGTCTAAGTATTATTGCGACTACATTTATTTTCTGCTTCTTTTCTGTGCACGGTGGCAGTTTGTGTATAGTGTCTTATGGTGTATGTGTGTAGTGTGATGTCAGTTGTACTATCAGGTTACTGTCAGTTCGGTATCAGTATTGCTTAAAATAAACAAACTTAATTAATTTCCTTAAAAATAAAAATTGAACTTAAAAAACATAAAATGAATTATCCCTTAATAAACCAGTAACGTATAACAAATGAATTGGTATAAACCAATACATTATCTACGATTTCAAAAAAAAAAAAAAAAAAAAAAAAACACTTATGCTGCAATTTTAAAACATTGAAATTGAGCAAACTAAGGTAAACATTCCAAGAAAACGTTTGGGAGAAGCTCTTTGTTGGTTGAATTACGAAACGGTAGTACCTTTCGTAAGATACTTGCTCACAGGTTACAGTTTTTTCATTTGTTTAGCAACTGAAATTATAAAGCAGCGTAGCTTTATAAGCAATATCAACAGCTATTGTAGATGGAAAATTTCAGAAATTGTTTAATTAGGAGAAACTTACAACGTCCTGTGAAAATGGAGGCTATCATGTTAAAACAGTAAATTTTTTTACAAGCTGGTTAAAGAGACTAATATATATATGCTTACTTTGTTAAACTCTTACTTACTGATTTGGATTAATCGATCAGCATCAAGGATAGTGAGGTGTTCGATGTGTTTTTGTCTTATCACACTAGTTGGTATAAGGTACACCGGTGCGTTTACAAAACTTGAAATATTTTGCTAAACAAGAACACACTACAAATGTTTGGTCACGTAAGAAAATATTATTTAATTTCCTTCAAAAAAAGTAGCCGAAATGTTAAATTAATTACCGGGAACTAGCGTAATACTTTAAAGATTATTTTAGACTCCCTCAAAGAAAAATAAGGCTACCATTCAGGTATATAGGATGCCCATTAAGAAATAATATTTATCGACTTCGCTATTGGACGCCTCACACAATATGACAAAAGTAGTGTATAAAAAACATATTTCCGTTGCACAATAAACGTGACCAGATGACTAGACAAACGGGGCGACTAATGTTCAAATAATTCATTTAGCAGCGAGTATCGTATCGTTGATATTGCATTCAGTACCGATCGATTGGTTTGTGTGTTTAATTTGAATTCACAGAAGACCGTATTTACATTCGTGTGTTTCCTTCCCTTACTAACGACTTGGTAAACGTGAAAACGGAAGGCTGTTTGCATACGCATCGATCGGTTAATTCCGAAGAGTTACCACGCTATCCTGTATAGATTTGACATTACAGTGAATGACTTTCTGCGTTTGCTTTAATATTAAAGAATGTTACATTACGTCACATGTTACCGGAATGTGATGTTATTTGTGCAACGGCCATACAATGGGAATAATGTAGTGACGTCATTGTCATATGCCGGAGCTACACTAAGTAATGATAAAGGCAGTAATAATAATGGCAAGAACGCCAATGAAAATAGTAATAAAAAATATGGTGCCTACTGTGTCATAAAAAAAGTCAGCAAATTCCATTAACGATAAGCTCTGTATGTCTCGTGGGAAAAAGTTCATTCACTCACGAAATATTACTTTAAATATTCGTCGATACAGACAAGCGCGCGCGCACACGCACACACATGTATCGCAAAGTATATGTAATTGTGTATTGGAAATATACATTATAAGTAATGTATGTCATCATCACCATCGTCATCTTCACAACACGGCTTCTGCCTGTTCTGACTTCAAAGATCTTCCAGCCACCTCTTCCTGGGTCCTACACAGCCACACACCTGTGTCCTATAGGTTCGTATTTTCAGACTTGTTTGGCCAGTCTGGAATATAACATTCTTTCTAAGTGTTCTTTTTTCCATCGTTGTTTGTAATCTTTTAATTTTTCATTCAAGTTATAAGCTTGAAACACTTTCTTATGGCCTCATTCTTTATACGGTCCAGTTCAGAACACCTTTCAACTCCTCTTAAGAACGCCATTTCGGAGGCCTGTATTTTACTGACTAGCTGCTTGGTTGCTGTCCATAATTTACACCCGTAGTACAGTACAGGGACTGCGGTATCTATATAGTATTTTATTGACAACTGTAGTTGCTTAGTTTCTGTCCATAATTAACACACATAGTACAGTACAGGGACTGCCGTAGCTATTTAGTATTTTACTGACTGGTTGCTTGGTTGCTGTTCATAATTCACACCCGTAGTACAGTACAGGGACTGCCGTAGCTATATAGTACTTTACAGACTAGTTGCTTGGTTTCTGTCCATAATTCACACCCGTAGTACAGTACAGGGACTGCCGTAGCTATATAGTATTTGACTGAATAGTTGCATGGTTGCTGTCCATAATTCACACCCGTAGTACAGTACAGTGACTGCCGTAGCTATATAGTGTTTTACTGACTAGTTGCTAGGTTGCTGTCCATAATTCACTCCCGTAGTACAGTATAGGGACTGCCGTAGATATATAGTGTTTTACTGACTAGTTGCTAGGTTGCTGTCCATAATTCACTCCCGTAGTACACTACAGGGACTGCCGTAGCTATATAGTATTTTACTGACTAGTTGCTTGGTTGCTGTCCATAATTCACACCCGTAGAACAGTACAGGGACTGCCGTAGCTATATAGTATTTTACTGACTAGTTGCTTGGTTGCTGTCCATAACTCACACCCGTAGTACAGTACAGGGACTGCCGTAGCTATATAGTTTTTGACTGACTAGTTGCTTGGTTGCTGTCCATAATTCACAACCGTAGTAAAGTACAATGACTGCCGCAGCTATATAGTGTTTTATTGACTAGTTGCTAGGTTGCTGTCAATAATTCACTCACGTAGTAAACTACAGGGTCTGCCGTAGCTATATAGTATTTTACTGACTAGTTGCTTGGTTGCTGCCCACAATTCACACCCGTAGTACATTACAGGGACTGCCGTAACTATATAGTATTTTACTGACTAGTTGCTTGGTTGCTGTCCATAATTCACACCCGTAGAACAGTACAGGGACTGCCGTAGCTATATAGTACTTTACAGACTAGTTGCTTGGTTTCTGTCCATAACTCACACCCGTAGTACAGTACAGGGACTGCCGTAGCTATATAGTTTTTGACTGACTAGTTGCTTGGTTGCTGTCCATAATTCACACCCGTAGTACAGTACAGGGTCTGCCGTAGCTATATAGTATTTTACTGACTAGTTGCTTGGTTCCTGCCCATAATTCACACCCGTAGTACAGTACAGGGACTGCCGTAGCTATACAGTATTTTACTGATAAGTTGCTTGGTTGCTGTCCATAATTCACACCCGTAGTACATTACAGGGACTGCCGTAGCTATACAGTTATTTACTGACTAGTTGCTTGGTTGCTGTCCATTATTCACACCCGTAGTACACTACAGGGACTGCCGTAGCTATATAGTATTTTACTGACTAGTTGCTTGGTTGTTGTCCATTATTCACACCCGTAGTACAGTACAGGGACTGCCGTAGCTATATAGTATTTTACTGACTAGTTGCTTGGTTGCTGTCCATAATTCACACCCGTAGTACATTACAGGGACTGCCGTAGCTATATAGTATTTTACTGACTAATTGCTTGGTTACTGTCTATAATTCACACCCGTAGTACAGTACAGGGACTGCGGTAGCTATATAGTATTTTACAAACTAGTTGCTTGGTTGCTGCCCATAATTCACACCCGTAGTACATTACAGGGACTGCCGTAGCTATATAGTAATTTACAGACTAGTTGCTTGGTTGCTGTCCATAATACACACCCGTAGAAGAGTACAGGGACTGCCGTAGCTATATAGTATTTTACTGACTAGTTGCTTGGTTTCTGTCCATAATTCACAACCGTAGTACAGAACAGGGACTGCCGTAGGTATATAGTTTTTGACTGACTAGTTGCTTGGTTGCTGTCCATAATTCACACCCGTAGTACAGTATAGGGACTGGCGCAGCTATATAGTGTTTTACTGACTAGTTGCTAGGTTGCTGTCAATAATACACTCCCGTAGTACACTACAGGGTCTGCCGTAGCTATATAGAATTTAATGACTAGTTGGTTGGTTGCTGTCCATAATTCACACCCATAGAACAGTACAGGGACTGCCGTAGCTATATAGTATTTGACTGATTAGTTGCTTGGTTGCTGTAAATAATTCACACCCGTAGTACAGTACAGGGGCTGCCGTAGCTCTATAGTATTTGACTGACTAGTTCCTAGGTTGCTGTCCATAATTCACACCCGTAGTACAGTACAGGGGCTGCCGTAGCTGTATAGTATTTTACTGACTAGTTGCTTGGTTGCTGTCCATAATTCACACCCGTAGTACAGTACAGGGACTGCCGTAGCTATACAGTATTTTACTGACTAGTTGCTTGGTTGCTGTCCATAATTCACATCCGTAGTAAATTAAAGGGACTGCCGTAGCTATACAATTATTTACTGACTAGTTGCTTGGTTGCTGTCCATTATTCACACCTGTAGTACACTACAGGGACTGCCGTAGCTATATAGTATTTTACTAACTAGTTGCTTGGTTGTTGTCCAATATTCACACCCGTAGTACAGTACAGGGACTGCCGTAGCTATATAGTATTTTACTGACTAGTTGCTTGGTCGCTGTCCATAATTCACACCCGTAGTACATTACAGGGACTGCCGTAGCTATATAGTATTTTACTGACTAGTTGCTTGGTTACTGCCCATAATTCACACCCGTAGTACAGTACAGGGACTGCGGTAGCTATATAGTATTTTACTAACTAGTTGCTTGTTTGCTGTCCATAATTCACACCCGTAGTACAGGACAGGGACTGCAGTATCTATAAAGTATTTTACTGCCTACTGTAGTTGCTTGGTTGCTGTCCATAATTCACACCCGTAGGACAGTACAGGGGCTGCCGTAGCTCTATAGTATTTGACTGACTAGTTGCTTGGTTGCTGTCCATAATTCACACCCGTAGTACAGTACAGGGACTGCCGTAGCTAATATAGTTTTTGACTGACTAGTTGCTTGGTTGCTGTCCATAATTTACACCCGTAGAACAGTACAGGGACTGCGGTAGCTATATAGTATTTTACTGACAAATGTAGTTGCTTGGTTGCTGTCCATAATTCACACAAATAGTACAGTACAGGGACTGCCGTAGCTATTTAGTATTTTACTGACTGGTTGCTTGGTTGCTGTTCATAATTCACACCCGTAGTACAGTACAGGGACTGCCGTAACTATATAGTATTTTACAGACTAGTTGATTGGTTGCTGTCCATAATTCACACCCGTAGTAAAGTACAGGGACTGCCGTAGCTATATAGTATTTGACTGAATAGTTGCATGGTTGCTGTCCATAAATCACACCCGTTGTACAGTACAGTGACTGCCGTAGCTATATAGTGTTTTACTGACTAATGCTAGGTTGCTGTCCATAATTCACTCCCGTAGTACAGTATAGGGACTGCCGTAGGTATAAAGAGTTTTACTGACTAGTTGGTAGGTTGCTGTCCATAATTCACTCCCGTAGTACACTACAGGGGCTGCCGTAGCTATATAGAATTTTACTGACTAGTTGCTAGGTTGCTGTCCATAATTCACACCCGTAGTACACTAGAGGGACTGCCGTAGCTATATAGTATTTTACTGACTAGTTGCTTGGTTGCTGTCCATAATTCACACCCGTAGAACAGTACAGGGACTGCCGTAGCTATATAGTATTTTACTGACTAGTTGCTTGGTTGCTGTCCGTAATTCACACCCGTAGTACAGTACAGGGACTGCCGTAGATATATAGTTTTTGACTAACTAGTTGCTTGGTTGCTGTCCATAATTCACAACCGTAGTAAAGTACAGGGACTGCCGCAATTATGTAGTGTTTTATTGACTAGTCGCTAGGTTGCTGTCAATAATTCACTCACGTAGTACACTACAGGGTCTGCCGTAGCTATATAGTTTTTGACTGACTAGTTGCTTGGTTGCTGTCCATAATTCACACCCGTAGTAAAGTACAGGGACTGCCGCAATTATGTAGTGTTTTATTGACTAGTCGCTAGGTTGCTGTCAATAATTCACTCACGTAGTACACTACAGGGTCTGCCGTAGCTATATAGTATTTTACTGAATAGTTGCTTGGTTGCTGCCCATAATTCACACCCGTAGTACATTACAGGGACTGCCGTAGCTATATAGTATTTTACTGACTAGTTGCTTGGTTGCTGATCATAATTCACACCCGTAGAACAGTACAGGGACTGCAGTAGCTATATAGTTTTTGACTGACTAGTTGCTTGGTTGCTGTCCATAATTCACACCCGTAGTACAGTACAGGGACTGCCGCAGCTATATAGTGTTTTACTGACTAGTTGCTAGGTTGCTGTCAATAATTCACTCCCGTAGTACACTACAGGGTCTGCCGTAGTTATATAGTATTTTACTGACTAGTTGCTTGGTTGCTGCCCATAATTCACACCCGTAGTACATTACAGGGTCTGCCGTAGCTATATAGTATTTTACTGACTAGTTGCTAGGTTGCTGTCAATAATTCACTCACGTAGTACACTACAGGGTCTGCCGTAGCTATATAGTATTTTACTGACTATTTGCTTTGTTGCTGCCAATAATTCACACCCGTAGTACAGTACAGGGACTGCCGAAGCTATACAGTATTTTACTGATTAGTTGCTTGGTTGCTGCCAATAATTCACACCCGTTGTACAGTACAGGGACTGCCGTAGTTATACAGTATTTTAGTGATTAGTTGCTTGGTTGCTGTCCATAATTCACACCCGTAGTACATTACAGGGACTGCCGTAGCTATACAGTTATTTACTGACTAGTTGCTTGGTTGCTGTCCATTATTCACACCCGTAGTACACTACAGGGACTGCCGTAGCTATATAGTATTTTACTGACTAGTTGCTTGGTTGTTGTCCATTATTCACACCCGTAGTACAGTACAGGGACTGCCGTAGCTATATAGTATTTTACTGACTGGTTGCTTGGTTTCTGTCCATAATTCACACCCGTAATACATTACAGGGACTTCCGTAGCAATATAGTATTTTACTGACTAGTTGCTTGGTTACTGTCTATAATTCACACCCGTAGTACAGTACAGGGACTGCGGTAGCTATATAGTATTTTACAAACTAGTTGCTTGGTTGCTGCCCATAATTCACAACCGTAGTACATTACAGGGGCTGCCGTAGCTATATAGTATTTTACTGACAAGTTGCTTGGTTGCTGTCCATAATACACACCCGTAGAACAGTACAGGGACTGCCGTAGCTATATAGTTTTTGACTGAATAGTTGCTTGGTTGCTGTCCATAATTCACACCCGTAGTACAGTACAGGGACTGCCGCAGCTATATAGTGTTTTACTGACTAGTTGCTAGGTTGCTGTCAATAATTCACTCCCGTAGTACACTACAGGGTCTGCCGTAGCTATATAGTATTTTACTGACTAGTTGCTTGGTTGCTGCCCATAATTCACACCCGTAGTACATTACAGGGACTGCCGAAGCTATATAGTATTTTACTGACTAGTTGCTAGGTTGCTGTCAATAATTCACTCACGTAGTACACTACAGGGCCTGCCGTAGCTATATAGTATTTTACTGACTAGTTGCTTGGTTGCTGCCCATAATTCACACCCGTAGTACAGTACAGGGACTGCCGTAGCTATACAGTATTTTACTGATTAGTTGCTTGGTTGCTGTCCATAATTCACACCCGTAGTACATTACAGGGACTGCCGTAGCTATACAGTTATTTACTGACTAGTTGCTTGGTTGCTGTCCATTATTCACACCCGTAGTACACAACAGGGACTGCCGTAGCTATATAGTATTTTACTGACTAGTTGCTTGGTTGTTGTCCATTATTCACACCCGTAGTAGAGTACAGGGACTGCAGTAGCTATATAGTATTTTACTGACTAGTTGCTTGGTTGCTGTCCATAATTCACACCCGTAGTACATTACAGGGACTGCCGTAGCTATATAGTATTTTACTGACTAGTTGCTTGGTTACTGTCTATAATTCACACCCGTAGTACAGTACAGGAACTGCGGTAGCTATATAGTATTTTACAACCTACTTGCTTGGTTGCTGCCCATAATTCACACCCGTAGTACATTACAGGGACTGCCGTAGCAATATAGAAATTTACTGACTAGTTGCTTGGTTGCTGTCCATAATACACACCCGTAGAAGAGTACAGGGACTGCCGTAGGTATATAGTTTTTGACTGACTAGTTGCTTGGTTGCTGTCCATAATTCACACCCGTAGTACAGTACAGGGACTGCCGTAGATATATAGTTTTTGACTGACTAGTTGCTTGGTTGCTGTCCATAATTCACAACCGTAGTAAAGTACAGGGACTGCCGCAGCTATGTAGTGTTTTATTGACTAGTCGCTAGGTTGCTGTCAATAATTCACTCACGTAGTACACTACAGGGTCTGCCGTAGCTATATAGTATTTTACTGAATAGTTGCTTGGTTGCTGCCCATAATTCACACCCGTAGTACATTACAGGGACTGCCGTAGCTATATAGTATTTTACTGACTAGTTGCTTGGTTGCTGTTCATAATTCACACCCGTAGAACAGTACAGGGACTGCCGTAGCTATATAGTATTTTTCTGACTATTTGCTGGGTTGCTGTCCATAATTCACACCCGTAGTACAGTACAGGGACTGCAGTAGCTTTATAGTTTTTGACTGACTAGTTGCTTGGTTGCTGTACATAATTCACACCCGTAGTACAGTACAGGGACTGCCGCAGCTATATAGTGTTTTACTGACTAGTTGCTAGGTTGCTGTCAATAATTCACTCCCGTAGTACACTACAGGGTCTGCCGTAGCTATATAGTATTTTACTGACTAGTTGCTTGGTTGCTGCCCATAATTCACACCCGTAGTACATTACAGGGTCTGCCGTAGCTATATAGTATTTTACTGACTAGTTGCTAGGTTGCTGTCAATAATTCACTCACGTAGTACACTACAGGGTCTGCCGTAGCTATATAGTATTTTACATACTAGTTGCTTGGTTGCTGCCAATAATTCACACCCGTAGTACAGTACAGGGACTGCCGAAGCTATACAGTATTTTACTGACTAGTTGATTGGTTACTGTCTACAATTCACACCCGTAGTACAGTAAAGGGACTGCGGTAGCTATATAGTATTTTACAAACTAGTTGCTTGGTTGCTGCCCATAATTCACACCCGTAGTACATTACAGGGACTGCCGTAGCTATATAGTACTTACTGACTAGTTGCTTGGTTGCTGTCCATAATACACACCCGTAGAACAGTACAGGGTCTGCCGTAGCTATATAGTATTTTACTGACTAGTTGCTTGGTTGCTGTCCATAATTCACAACCGTAGTACAGAACAGGGACTGCCGTAGGTATATAGTTTTTGACTGATTAGCTGCTTGGTTGCTGTCCATTATTCACACCCGTAGTACAGTATAGGGACTGCCGTAGCTATATAGTATTTTACTGACTAGTTGCTTGGTTTTCTGTCCATAATTCACACCCGTAGTACATTACAGGGACTGCCGTTGCAATATGGTATTTTACTGACTAGTTGCTTGGTTACTGTCTATAATTCACACCCGTAGTACAGTACAGCTATATATTATTTTACAAACTAGTTGCTTGGTTGCTGCCCATAATTCACACCCGTAGTACATTACAGGGACTGCCGTAGCTATAGTATTTTACTGACTAGTTGCTTGGCTGCTGTCCATTATTCACACCCGTAGTACAGTATAGGGACTGCCGCAGCTATATAGTGTTTTACTGACTAGGTGCTAGGTTGCTGTCAATAATACACTCCCTTAGTACACTACAGGGTCTGCCGTAGCTATATAGAATTTAATGACTAGTTGCTTGGTTGCTGTCCATAATTCACACCCATAGAACAGTACAAGGACTCCCGTAGCTATATAGTATTTGAGTGATTAGTTGCTTGGTTGCTGTCAATAATTCACACCCGTAGTACAGTACAGGGGCTGCCGTAGCTCTATAGTATTTGACTGACTAGTTGCTTGGTTGCTGTCCATAATTCACACCCGTAGTACAGTACAGGGACTGCCGTAGCTAATACAGTTTTTGACTGACTACTGTAGTTGCTTGGTTGCTGTCCATAATTCACACCCGTAGTACAGTACAGGTACTGCCGTAGCTATATAGTTTTTTACTGACTAGTTCCTAGGTTGCTGTCCATAATTCACACCCGTAGTAGAGTACAGGGGCTGCCGTAGCTATATAGTATTTTACTGACTAGTTGCTTGGTTGCTGTCCATAATTCACACCCGTAGTACAGTACAGGGACTGCCGTAGCTATACAGTATTTTACTGACTAGTTGCTTGGTTGCTGTCCATAACTCACATCCGTAGTAAATTAAAGGGACTGCCGTAGCTATACAATTATTTACTGACTAGTTGCTTGGTTGCTGTCCATTATTCACACCTGTAGTACACTACAGGGACTGCCGTAACTATATAGTATTTTACTAACTAGTTGCTTGGTTGTTGTCCAATATTCACAATCGTAGTACAGTACAGGGTCTGCCGTAGCTATATAGTATTTTACTAACTAGTTGCTTGGTTGCTGTCCATAATTCACACCCGTAGTACATTACAGGGACTGCCGTAGCTATATAGTATTTTACTGACTAGTTGCTTGGTTACTGTCCATAATTCACACCCGTAGTACAGTACAGGGACTGCGGTAGCTATATAGTATTTTACTAACTAGTTGCTTGTTTTCTGTCCATAATTCACACCCGTAGTACAGTACAGGGACTGCCGCAGCTCTATAGTATTTGACTGACTAGTTGCTTGATTACTGTCCATAATTCACACCCGTAGTACAGTACAGGGACTGCCGTAGCTAATATAGTTTTTGACTGAATAGTTGCTTGGTTGCTGTCCATAATTCACACCCGTAGTACAGTACAGGGACTTCCGTAGCTATACAGTATTTTACTGACTAGTTGCTTGGTTGCTGTCCATTATTCACACCTGTAGTACACTACAGGGACTGCCGTAGCTATATAGTATTTTACTGACTAGTTGCTTGGTTGCTGTCCATAATTCACACCCGTAGTACAGTACAGGGACTGCCGTAGCTATACAGTATTTTACTGACTAGTTGCTTGGTTGCTGTCCATAATTCACGTCCGTAGTAAATTAAAGGGACTGCCGTAGCTATACAATTATTTACTGACTAGATGCTTGGTTGCTGTCCATTATTCACACCTGTAGTACACTACAGGGACTGCCGTAGCTATATAGTATTTTACTAACTAGTTGTTTGGTTGTTGTCCATTATTCACACCCGTAGTACAGTACAGGGACTGCCGTAGCTATATAGTATTTTACTGACTAGTTGCTTGGTTGCTGTCCATAATTTACACCCGTAGTACTTTACAGGGACTGCCGTATCTATATAGTATTTTACTGACTAGTTGCTTGGTTACTGTACATAATTCACACCCGTAGTACAGTACAGGGACTGCCGTAGTTATACAGTATTTTACTGACTAGTTGCTTGGTTGCTGTCCATAATTCACGTCCGTAGTAAATTAAAGGGACTGCCGTAGCTATACAATTTTTTACTGACTAGATGCTTGGTTGCTGTCCATTATTCACACCTGTAGTACACTACAGGGACTGCCGTAGCTATATAGTATTTTACTGACTAATTGCTTGTTTGCTGTCCATAATTCACACCCGTAGTACAGGACAGGGACTGCGGTATCTATATAGTATTTTACAGACTACTGTAGTTGCTTGGTTGCTGTCCATAATTCACACACATAGTACTGTACAGCGACTGCAGTAGCTATTTAGTATTTCACTGACTAGTTGCTTAGTTGCTGTCCATAATTTACACCCGGTGTACAGAACAAGGGCTGCCGTAGCAATATAGTATTTGACTGACTAGTTGCTTGGTTGCTGTCCATAATTCACACACGTAGTACAGTACAGGGACTGTCGTAGCTATATAGTTTTTGACTGACTAGTTGCTTGGTTGCTGTCCATAATTCACACCCGTAGTACAGTACAGGGACTGCCGTAGCTATATAGTTTTTGACTGACTAGTTGCTTGGTTGCTGTCCATAAATCACACCCGTTGTACAGTAAAGGGACTGCCGCTAATATATAGTGTTTTACTGACTAGTTGCTAGGTTGCTGTCAATAATCCACTCCCGTAATACACTACAGGGTCTGCCGTAGCTATATAGTATTTTTCTGACTAGTTGCTAGGTTGCTGTCAATAATTTACTCCCGTAGTACACTACAGGGTCTGCGTAGCTATATAGTGTTTTACGGAGTAGTTGCTAGGTTGCTGTCAATAATTCCCTCCCGTAGTACACTACAGGGTCTGCCGTAGCTATATAGTATTTTACTGACTAGTTGCTTGGTTGCTGCCCATAATTCACAGGCGTAGTACATTACAGGGGCTGCCGTAGCTATATAGTATTTTACTGACTTGTTACTTGGTTGCTGTCCATAATTCAAACCCGTAGAACAGTACAGGGACTGCCGTAGCTATATAGTAGTTTACTGACTAGTTGCTTGGTTGCTGTCCATAATTTACACCCGTTGTATAGTACAGGGGCTGCCGTAGCTATATAGTATTTGACTGACTAGTTGCTTGGTTGCTGTCCATAATTCACACCCGTAGTACAGTACAGGGACAGCCGTAGCTAATATAGTTTTTGACTGACTAGTTGCTTGGTTGCTGTCCATAATTCACACCCGTAGTACAGTACAGGGACTGCCGTAGCTATATAGTGTTTTACTGACTAGTTCCTAGGTTGCTGTCCATAATTCACACCCGTAGTACATTACAGGGACTGCCGTAGCTATACAGTTATTTACTGACTAGTTGCTTGGTTGCTGTCCATTATTCACACCCGTAGTACACTACAGGGACAGCCGTAGCTATATAGTATTTTACTGAGTAGTTGCTCGGTTGTTGTCCTTTATTCACACCCGTAGTACAGTACAGGGACTGCCGTAGCTATATAGTATTTTAGTGACTAGTTGCTTGGTTGCTGTCCGTATTCACACCCGAAGTACAGTACAGGACTGCCGTAACTAATATATTACTTTACTGACTAGTTGCTTGGTTGCTGTCCATAATTCACACCCGTAGTACATTACAGAAACTGCCGTAGCTATATAGTATTTTACTGACTAGTTGCTTGTTTGCTGTCCATAATTGACACCCGTAGTACAGGACAGGGACTGCGGTATCTATATACTATTTTACTCACTACTGTAGTTGCTTGGTTGCTGTACATAATTCACACACATAGTACTGTACAGAGACTGCCGTAGCTTTTTAGTATTTCACTGACTAGTTGCTTGGTTGCTGTCCATAATTTACAGCCGGTGTACAGTACAGGGGCTGCCGGAGCTATATAGTATTTGACTGAATAGTTGCTTGGTTGCTGTCCATAATTCACACCCGTAGTACAGTACAGGGACTGCCGTAGCTATATAGTTTTTGACTGACTAGTTGCTCGGTTTCTGTCCATAATTCACACCCGTAATACAGTACAGGGACTGCCGCAGCTATATAGTGTTTTACTGACTAGTTGCTAGGTTGCTGTCAATAATTCACTCTCCCGTAGTACACTACAGGGTCTGCCGTAGCTATATAGTATTTTACTGACTAGTTGCTTGGTTGCTGCCCATAAATCACACCCGTAGTACATTACAGGGACTGCCGTAGCTATTTAGTATTTCACTGACTAGTTGCTTGGTTGCTGCCCATAATTTACAGCCGGTGTACAGTACAGGGGCTGCCGCACCTATATAGTGTTTTACTGAGTAGTTGCTAGGCTGTGGTCAATAATTCTCTCCCGTAGGACACTACAGGGTCTGCCGTAGCTTTATAGTATTTTACTGACTAGTTGCTTGGTTGCTGCCATAATTCCCACCCGTAGTACATTACAGGGACTGCCGTAGCTATATAGTATTTTACTGACTAGTTGCTTGGTTGCTGTCCATAATTCACACCCGTAGAACAGTACAGGGACTGCCGTAGCTATATAGAATTTTACTGACTAGTTGCTTGGTTGCTGTCCATAATTTACACCCGTTGTATAGTACAGGGGTTGCCGTAGCTATATAGTATGTGACTGTCTAGTTGCTTGGTTTCTGTCCATAATTCACACCCGTAGTACAGTACAGGGACTGCCGTAGCTCTTAGTATTTGACTGACTAGTTGCTTGGTTGCTGTCCATAATTCACACCCGTAGTACAGTACAGGGACTGCCGTAGCTAATATACTTTTTGACTGACTAGTTGCTTGGTTTCTGTCCATAATTCACACCCGTAGTACAGTACAGGGACTGCCGTAGCTATATAGGGTTTTACTGACTAGTTCCTAGTTTGCTGTCCATAATTCATACCCGTAGTACAGTACAGGGGCTGCCGTAGCTATATAGTATTTTACTGACTAGTTGCTTGGTTGCTGTCCATAATTCACACCCGTAGTACAGTACAGGCACTGCCGTAGCTATACAGTATTTTACTGACTAGTTGCTTGGTTGCTGTCCATAATTCACACCCGTAGTACATTACAGGGACTGCCGTAGCTATACAGTTATTTACTGACTAGTTGCTTGGTTGCTGTCCATTATCCACACTCGTAGTACACTACAGGGGCTGCCGTAGCTATATAGTATTTTACTGATTTGTTGCTTGGTTGTTGTCCATTATTCACACCCGTAGTACAGTACAGGGACTGCCGTAGCTATATAGTATTTTACTGACTAGTTGCTTGGTTGCTGTCCATAATTCACACCCGTAGTACATTACAGGGACTGCCATAGCTATATAGTATTTTACTGACTAGTTGCTTGGTTACTGTCCATAATTCACACCCGTAGTACAGTACAGGGACTGCGGTAGCTATATAGTATTTTACTAACTAGTTGCTTGTTTGCTGTCCATAATTCACACCCGTAGTACAGGACAGGGACTGCGGTATCTATAAAGTATTTTACTGACTACTGTAGTTGCTTGGTTGCTGTCCACAATTCACACCCGTAGTACAGTACAGGGGCTGCCGTAGCTCTATAGTATTTTACTGACTAGTTGCTTGGTTGCTGTCCATAATTCACACCCGTAGTACAGTACAGGGACTGCCGTAGCTATACAGTATTTTACTGACTAGTTGATTGGTTGCTGTCCATAATTCACATCCGTAGTAAATTAAAGGGACTGCCGTAGCTATACAATTATTTACTGACTAGTTGCTTGGTTGCTGTCCATTATTCACACCTGTAGTACACTACAGGGACTGCCGTAGCTATATAGTATTTTACTAACTAGTTGCTTGGTTGTTGTCCATTATTCACACCCGTAGTACAGTACAGGGACTGCCGTAGCTATATAGTATTTTACTGACTAGTTGCTTGGTTGCTGTCCATAATTTACACCCGTAGTACTTTACAGGGACTGCCGTATCTATAATTTTTTTTTACTGACTAGTTGCTTGGTAACTGTCCATAATTCACACCCGTAGTACAGTACAGGGACTAAGGTAGCTATATAGTATTCTACTAACTAATTGCTTGTTTGCTGTCCATAATTCACACCCGTAGTACAGGACAGGGACTGCGGTATCTATATAGTATTTTACTGACTACTGTAGTTGCTTGGTTGCTGTCCATAATTCACACACATGGTACTCTACAGCGACTGCCGTAGCTAAATAGTATTTCACTGGCTAGTTGCTTGGTTGCTGTCCATAATTTACAGCCGGTGTACAGAACAAGGGCTGCCGTAGCAATATAGTATTTGACTGACTAGTTGCTTGGTTGCTGTCCATAATTCACACCCGTAGTAGAGTACAGGGACTGCCGTAGCTATATAGTTTTTGACTGACTAGTTGCTTGGTTGCTGTCCATAATTCACACCCGTTGAACAGTAAAGGGACTGCCGTTAATATATAGTGTTTTACTGACTAGTTGCTAGGTTGCTGTCAATAATCCACTCCCGTAGTACACTACACGGTCTGCCGTAGCTGTATAGTATTTTTCTGACTTGTTGCTTGGTTGCTGTCAATTATTCACACCCGTAGAACAGTACAGGGAATGCCGTAGCTATATAGTTTTTGACTGACTAGTTGCTTGGTTGCTGTTCATAATTCACACCTGTAGTAATATACAGGGACTGCCGCAGCTATATAGTGTTTTACTGACTAGTTTCTATTTTGCTGTCAATAATTAACTTCCGTAGTACACTACAGGGTCTGCCGTAGCTATATAGTGTTTTACTGACTTGTTGCTAGGTTGCTGTTAATAATTCCCTCCCGTAGTGCACTACAGGGTCTTCCGTAGCTATATAGCATTGTACTGACTAGTTGCTTTGTTGCTGCCCATAATTCACACCCGTAGTACTTTACAGGGACTGCCGTAGCTATATAGTATTTTACTGACTAGTTGCTTTGTTGCTGTCCATAATTCACACCCGTAGTACAGTACAGGGACTGCCGTAGCTATATTGTATTTGACTAACTAGTTACTTGGTTGCTGTCCATAATTCACACCCGTAGTACAGTACAGGGACTGCCGTTGCTATATAGTTTTTGACTGACTAGTTGCTTGGTTGCTGTCCATAATTCACACCCGTAGTACAGTACAGGGACAGCCGCAGCTATATAGTATTTTACTGACTAGTTGCTAGGTTGCTGTCAATAATTCACTCCCGTAGTACACTACAGGGTCTGCCGTAGCAATATAGTATTTGACTGACTAGTTGCTTGGTTGCTGCCCATAATTCACAGCCGTAGTACATTACAGGGGCTGCCGTAGCTATATAGTATATTACTGACTTGTTGCTTGGTTGCTGTCCATAATTCAAACCCGTAGAATAGAAAAGGGACTGCCGTAGCTATATAGTAGTTTACTGACTAGTTGCTTGGTTGCTGTCCATAATTCACACCCGTAGTACAGTACAGGGACTGCCGTAGCTATACAGTATTTTACTGACTAGTTGCTTGGTTTCTGTCCATAATTCACATGCGTAGTAAATTAAAGGGACTGCCGTAGCTATACAATTATTTACTGACTAGTTGCTTGGTTGCTGTCCATTATTCACACCTGTAGTACACAACAGGGACTGCCGTAGCTATATAGTATTTTACTAACTAGTTGCTTGGTTGTTGTCCAATATTCACACCCGTAGTACAGTACAGGGACTGCCGTAGCTATATAGTATTTTACTAACTAGTTGCTTGGTTGCTGTCCATAATTCACACCCGTAGTACATTACAGGGACTGCCGTAGCAATATAGTATTTTACTGACTAGTTGCTTGGTTACTGTCCATAATTCACACCCGTAGTACAGTACAGGGACTGCGGTAGCTATATAGTATTTTACTAACTAGTTGCTTGTTTGCTGTCCATAATTCACACCCGTAGTACAGGACAGGGACTGCGGTACCTATAAAGTATTTTACTGACTACTGTAGTTGCTTGGTTTCTGTCCATAATTCACACCCGTAGTACAGTACAGGGGCTGTCGTAGCTCTATAGTATTTGACTGACTAGTTGCTTGGTTGCTGTCCATAATTCACACCCGTAGTACAGTACAGGGACTGCCGTAGCTAATATAGTTTTTGACTGACTAGTTGCTTGGTTGCTGTCCATAATTCACACCCGTAGTACAATACAGGGACTGCTGTAGCTATATAGTGTTTTACTGACTACTTCCAAGGTTGCTGTCAATAATTCACACCCGTAGTACAGTACAGCGGCTGTCGTAGCAATATAGTATTTTACTGACTAGTTGCTTGGTTGCTGTCCATAATTCACACCCGTAGTACAGTACTGGGACTGCCGTAGCTATACAGTATTTTACTGACTAGTTGCTTGGTTGCTGTCCATAATTCACATCCGTAGTAAATTAAAGGGACTGCCGTAGCTATACAATTATTTACTGACTAGTTGCTTGGTTGCTGTCCATTATTCACACCTGTAGTACACTACAGGGACTGCCGTAGCTATATAGTATTTTACTAACTAGTTGCTTGGTTGTTGTCCATTATTCACACCCGTAGTACAGTACAGGGACTAAGGTAGCTATATAGTATTTTACTAACTAATTGCTTGTTTGCTGTCCATAATTCACACGCGTAGTACAGGACAGGGACTGCGGTATCTATATAGTATTTTACTGACTACTGTAGTTGCTTGGTTGCTGTCCATAATTCACACACATAGTACTGTACAGCGACTGCAGTAGCTATTTAGTATTTCACTGACTAGTTGCTTGGTTGCTGTCCATAATTTACAGCCGGTGTACAGAACAAGGGCTGCTGTAGCAATATAGTATTTGACTGACTAGTTGCTTGGTTGCTGTCCATAATTCACACACGTAGTACAGTACAGGGACTGTCGTAGCTATATAGTTTGTGACTGACTAGTTGCTTGGTTGCTGTCCATAATTCACACCCGTAGTACAGTACAGGGACTGCCGTAGCTAATATAGTTTTTTACTGACTAGTTGCTTGGTTGCTGTCCATAATTCACACACGTAGTACAGTACAGGGACTGCCGTAGCTATATAGTGTTTTACTGACTAGTTCCTAGGTTGCTGTCCATAATTCACACCCGTAGTACATTACAGGGACTGCCGTAGCTATACAGTTTTTTACTGACTAGTTGCTTGGTTGCTGTCCATAATTCACACCCGTAGTACAGTACAGGGACTGCCGTAGCTAATATAGTTTTTGACTGACTAT
The DNA here is from genome assembly GCA_034769895.1 of Magicicada septendecula. Lineage (NCBI taxonomy): Eukaryota > Metazoa > Arthropoda > Insecta > Hemiptera > Cicadidae > Magicicada > Magicicada septendecula. The sequence continues at coordinate 288,372,540 of CM068371.1, forward strand.
TTGCTTGGTTGCTGTCCATAATTCACACCCGTAGTACAATACAGGGACTGCCGTAGCTATATAGTGTTTTACTGACTACTTCCAAGGTTGCTGTCCATAATTCACACCCGTAGTACAGTACAGGGGCTGTCGTAGCAATATAGTATTTTACTGACTAGTTGCTTGGTTGCTGTCCATAATTCACACCCGTAGTACAGTACTGGGACTGCCGTAGCTATACAGTATTTTACTGACTAGTTGCTTGGTTGCTGTCCATAATTCACATCCGTAGTAAATTAAAGGGACTGCCGTAGCTATACAATTATTTACTGACTAGTTGCTTGGTTGCTGTCCATTATTCACACCTGTAGTACACTACAGGGACTGCCGTAGCTATATAGTATTTTACTAACTAGTTGCTTGGTTGTTGTCCATTATTCACACCCGTAGTACAGTACAGGGACTAAGGTAGCTATATAGTATTTTACTAACTAATTGCTTGTTTGCTGTCCATAATTCACACGCGTAGTACAGGACAGGGACTGCGGTATCTATATAGTATTTTACTGACTACTGTAGTTGCTTGGTTGCTGTCCATAATTCACACACATAGTACTGTACAGCGACTGCAGTAGCTATTTAGTATTTCACTGACTAGTTGCTTGGTTGCTGTCCATAATTTACAGCCGGTGTACAGAACAAGGGCTGCCGTAGCAATATAGTATTTGACTGACTTGTTGCTTGGTTGCTGTCCATAATTCACACCCGTAGAAGAGTACAGGGACTGCCGTAGCTATATAATTTTTGACTGACTAGTTGCTTGGTTCCTGTCCATAATTCACACCCGTTGAACAGTAAAGGGACTGCCGCTAATATATAGTGTTTTACTGACTAGTTGCTAGGTTGCTGTCAATAATCCACTCCCGTAGTACACTACACGGTCTGCCGTAGCTGTATAGTATTTTTCTGACTTGTTGCTTGGTTGCTGTCAATTATTCACACCCGTAGAACAGTACAGGGAATGCCGTAGCTATATAGTTTTTGACTGACTAGTTGCTTGGTTGCTGTTCATAATTCACACCTGTAGTAATGTACAGGGACTGCCGCAGCTATATAGTGTTTTACTGACTAGTTTCTAGGTTGCTGTCAATAATTAACTTCCGTAGTACACTACAGGGTCTGCCGTAGCTATATAGTGTTTTACTGACTAGTTGCTAGGTTGCTGTTAATAATTCCCTCCCGTAGACACTACAGGGTCTTCCGTAGCTATATAGCATTTTACTGACTAGTTGCTTTGTTGCTGCCCATAATTCACACCCGTAGTACTTTACAGGGACTGCCGTAGCTATATAGTATTTTACTGACTAGTTGCTTTGTTGCTGTCCATAATTCACACCCGTAGTACAGTACAGGGACTGCCGTAGCTATATTGTATTTGACTGACTAGTTACTTGGTTGCTGTCCATAATTCACACCCGTAGTACAGTACAGGGACTGCCGTTGCTATATAGTTTTTGACTGACTAGTTGCTTGGTTGCTGTCCATAATTCACACCCGTAGTACAGTACAGGGACAGCCGCAGCCATATAGTATTTTACTGACTAGTTGCTAGGTTGCTGTCAATAATTCACTCCCGTAGTACACTACAGGGTCTGCCGTAGCAATATAGTATTTGACTGACTAGTTGCTTGGTTGCTGCCCATAATTCACAGCCGTAGTACATTACAGGGGCTGCCGTAGCTATATAGTATATTACTGACTTGTTGCTTGGTTGCTGTCCATAATTCAAACCCGTAGAACAGTACAGGGACTGCCGTAGCTATATAGTAGTTTACTGACTAGTTGCTTGGTTGCTGTCCATAATTCACACCCGTAGTACAGTACAGGGACTGCCGTAGCTATACAGTATTTTACTGACTAGTTGCTTGGTTGCTGTCCATAAATCACATGCGTAGTAAATTAAAGGGACTGCCGTAGCTATACAATTATTTACTGACTAGTTGCTTGGTTGCTGTCCATTATTCACACCTGTAGTACACAACAGGGACTGCCGTAGCTATATAGTATTTTACTAACTAGTTGCTTGGTTGTTGTCCAATATTCACACCCGTAGTACAGTACAGGGACTGCCGTAGCTATATAGTATTTTACTAACTAGTTGCTTGGTTGCTGTCCATAATTCACACCCGTAGTACATTACAGGGACTCCCGTAGCAATATAGTATTTTACTGACTAGTTGCTTGGTTACTGTCCATATTTCACACCCGTAGTACAGTACAGGGACTGCGGTAGCTATATAGTATTTTACTAACTAGTTGCTTGTTTGCTCTCCATAATTCACACCCGTAGTACAGGACAGGGACTGCGGTATCTATAAAGTATTTTACTGACTACTGTAGTTGCTTGGTTGCTGTCCATAATTCACACCCGTAGTACAGTACAGGGGCTGCCGTAGCTCTATAGTATTTGACTGACTAGTTGCTTGGTTGCTGTCCATAATTCACACCCGTAGTACAGTACAGGGACTGCCGTAGCTAATATAGTTTTTGACTGACTAGTTGCTTGTTTGCTGTCCATAATTCACACCTGTAGTACAATACAGGGACTGCCGTAGCTATATAGTGTTTTACTGACTACTTCCAAGGTTGCTGTCCATAATTCACACCCGTAGTACAGTGCAGGGGCTGTCGTAGCAATATAGTATTTTACTGACTAGTTGCTTGGTTGCTGTCCATAATTCACACCCGTAGTATAGTACTGGGACTGCCGTAGCTATACAGTATTTTACTGACTAGTTGCTTGGTTGCTGTCCATAATTCACATCCGTAGTAAATTAAAGGGACTGCCGTAGCTATACAATTATTTACTGACTAGTTGCTTGGTTGCTGTCCATTATTCACACCTGTAGTACACTACAGGGACTGCCGAAGCTATATAGTATTTTACTAACTAGTTGCTTGGTTGTTGTCCATTATTCACACCCGTAGTACAGTACAGGGACTAAGGTAGCTATATAGTATTTTACTAACTAATTGCTTGTTTGCTGTCCATAATTCACACGCGTAGTACAGGACAGGGACTGCGGTATCTATATAGTATTTTAATGACTACTGTAGTTGCTTGGTTGCTGTCCATAATTCACACACATAGTACTGTACAGCGACTGCAGTAGCTATTTAGTATTTCACTGACTAGTAGCTTGGTTGCTGTCCATAATTTACAGGCGGTGTACAGAACAAGGGCTGCTGTAGCAATAGAGTATTTGACTGACTAGTTGCTTGGTTGCTGTCCATAATTCACACCCATAGTACAGTACAGGGACTGTCGTAGCTATATAGTTTGTGACTGACTGGTTGCTTGGTTGCTGTCCATAATTCACACCCGTAGTACAGTACAGGGACTGCCGTAGCTAATATAGTTTTTTACTGACTAGTTGCTTGGTTTCTGTCCATAATTCACACACGTAGTACAGTACAGGGACTGCCGTAGCTATATAGTGTTTTACTGACTAGTTCCTAGGTTGCTGTCCATAATTCACACCCGTAGTACATTACAGGGACTGCCGTAGCTATACAGTTATTTACTGACTAGTTGCTTGGTTGTTGTCCATTATGCACACCCGTAGTACAGTACAGGGACTAAGGTAGCTATATAGTATTTTACTAACTAATTGCTTGTTTGCTGTCCATAATTCACACGCGTAGTACAGGACAGGGACTGCGGTATCTATATAGTATTTTACTGACTACTGTAGTTGCTTGGTTGCTGTCCATAATTCACACACATAGTACTGTACAGCGACTGCAGTAGCTATTTAGTATTTCACTGACTAGTTGCTTGGTTGCTGTCCATAATTTACAGCCGGTGTACAGAACAAGGGCTGCTGTAGCAATATAGTATTTGACTGACTAGTTGCTTGGTTGCTGTCCATAATTCACACCCGTAGTACAGTACAGGGACTGTCGTAGCTATATAGTTTGTGACTGACTGGTTGCTTGGTTGCTGTCCATAATTCACACCCGTAGTACAGTACAGGGACTGCCGTAGCTAATATAGTTTTTTACTGACTAGTTGCTTGGTTGCTGTCCGTAATTCACACCCGAAGTACAGTACAGGGACTGCCGTAGCTATATATATTATTTTACTGACTAGTTGCTTGGTTGCTGTCCATAATTCACACCCGTAGTACATTACAGGGACTGCCGTAGCTATATAGTATTTTACTGACTAGTTGCTTGTTCGCTGTCCATAATTGACACCCGTAGTACAGGACAGGGACTGCGGTATCTATATAGTATTTTACTGACTACTGTAGTTGCTTGGTTGCTGTCCATAATTCACACACATAGTACTGTACAGGGACTGCCGTAGCTATTTAGTATTTCACTGACTAGTTGCTTGGTTGCTGTCCATAATTTACAGCCGGTGTACAGTACAGGGGCTGCCGTAGCTATATAGTATTTGACTGACTAGTTGCTTGGTTGCTGTCCATAATTCACACCCGTAGTACAGTACAGGGTCTGCCGTAGCTATATAGTTTTTGACTGACTAGTTGCTCGGTTGCTGTCCATAATTCACACCCGTAATACAGTAATGGGACTGCCGCAGCTATATAGTGTTTTACTGACTAGTTGCTAGGTTGCTGTCAATAATTCACTCCCGTAGTTCACTACAGGGTCTGCCGTAGCTATATAGTATTTTACTGACTAGTTGCTTGGTTGCTGCCCATAAATCGCACCCGTAGTACATTACAGGGACTACCGTAGCTATTTAGTATTTCACTGACTAGTTGCTTGGTTGCTGTCCATAATTTACAGCCGGTGTACAGTACAGGGGCTGCCGTAGCTATATTGTATTTGACTGACTAGTTGCTTGGTTGCTGTCCATAATTCACACCCGTAGTACAGTACAGGGACTGCCGTAGCTATATAGTTTTTGACTGACTAGTTGCTTGGTTGCTGTCCATAATTCACACCCGTAGTACAGTACAGGGACTGCCGCACCTATATAGTGTTTTACTGAGTAGTTGCTAGGTTGTGGTCAATAATTCTCTCCCGTAGGACACTACAGGGTCTGCCGTAGCTTTATAGTATTTTACTGACTAGTTGCTTGGTTGCTGTCCATAATTCACACCCGTAGAACAGTACAGGGACTGCCGTAGCTATATAGTATTTTACTGACTAGTTGCTTGGTTGCTGTCCATAATTTACACCCGTTGTATAGTACAGGGTCTGCCGTAGCTATATAGTATTTGACTGACTAGTTGCTTGGTTTCTGTCCATAATTCACACCCGTAGTACAGTACAGGGACTGCCGTAGCTCTATAGTATTTGACTGACTAGTTGCTTGGTTGCTGTCCATAATTCACACCCGTAGTACAGTACAGGGACTGCCGTAGCTAATATAGTTTTTGACTGACTAGTTGCTTGGTTGCTGTCCATAATTCACATCCGTAGTACAGTACAGGGACTGCCGTAGCTATATAGTATTTTACTGACTAGTTGCTTGGTTGCTGTCCATAATTCACACCCGTAGTACAGTACAGGCACTGCCGTAGCTATACAGTATTTTACTGACTAGTTGCTTGGTTGCTGTCCATAATTCACACCCGTAGTACATTACAGGGACTGCCGTAGCTATACAGTTATTTACTGACTAGTTGCTTGGTTGCTGTCCATTATCCACACCCGTAGTACACTACAGGGGCTGCCGTAGCTATATAGTATTTTACTGATTAGTTGCTTGGTTGTTGTCCATTATTCACACCCGTAGTACAGTACAGGGACTGCCGTAGCTATATAGTATTTTACTGACTAGTTGCTTGGTTTCTGTCCATAATTCACACCCGTAGTAAATTACAGGGGCTGCCGTAGCTATATAGTATTTTACTGACTAGTTGCTTGGTTACTGTCCATAATTCACACCCGTAGTACAGTACAGGGACTGCGGTAGCTATATAGTATTTTACTAACTAGTTGCTTGTTTGCTGTCCATAATTCACACAAAACCTTAGTACAGGACAGGGACTGCGGTATCTATATAGTATTTTACTGACTACTGTAGTTGCTTGGTTGCTGTCCATAATTCACACACATAGTACTGTACAGCGACTGCCGTAGCAAATTAGTATTTCACTGACTAGTTGCTTGGTTGCTGTCCATAATTTACAGCCGTTGTACAGTACAGGGGCTGCCGTAGCTATATAGTATTTGACTGACTAGTTGCTTGGTTGCTGTCCATAATTCTCACCCGTAGTACAGTACAGGGACTGCCGTAGCTATATAGTTTTTGACTGACTAGTTGCCTGGTTGCTGTCCATAATTCACTCACGTAGTACAGTACAGGGGCTGCCGTAGCTATAAAGTGTTTTACTGACTAGTTGCTAGTTTGCTGTCCATAATTCACTCCCGTAGTACACTACAGAGTCTGCCTTAGCTATATAGTATTTTACTGACTAGTTGCTTGGTTGCTGTCCATAATTCACACTCGTAGAACAGTACAGGGACTGCCGTAGCTATATAGTATTTGACTGACTAGTTGCTTGGTTGCTGTATATAATTCACACCCGTAGTACACTACAGGGGCTGCCGTAGCTATATAGTATTTTACTGACTAGTTGCTTAGTTGCTGTCTATAATTCACACCCGTAGTGCACTACAGGGGCTGCCGTAGCTATATAGTATTTGACTGACTAGTTGCTTAGTTGCTGTCCATAATTCACACCCGTAGTACAATACAGGGACTGCCGTAGCTATATAGTATTTTACTGACTAGTTGCTTGGTTGCTGTCCATAATTCACACCCATAGTACAGTACAGGGACTGCCGTAGCTATATAGTATTTTACTGACTAGTTGCTTGGTTGCTGTCCATTATTCACACCCGTAGTACAGTACAGGGACTGCCGTAGCTATATAGTATTTTACTGACTAGTTGCTTGGCTGCTGTCCATAATTCACACCTGTAGTACAGTACAGGGACTGCCGTAGCTATATAGTATTTTACTGACTAGTTGCTTGGTTGCTGTCCATAATTCACACCCGTAGTACATTACAGGGACTGCCGTAGCTATATAGTATTTTACTGACTAGTTGCTTGGTTGCTGTCCATAATTCACACCCGTAGAACAGTACAGGGACTGCCGTAGATATACAGTATTATAATTTTGTATTTTCCCGACGTTCCTTTTTTGTAAAAGTACTGTTGATTGTTCCACAGATCATCGGCAACTTACCTAATTTAACATCAAACATAGTGCCTGTAAGTACAGGTGTTTGATGTGGGACTATTTTTATTAGGATAAGTATTACATGTTAATTCAACTGAAAATATAATTATCTGTGCTTTTGAAAACACGTGGTTTGGAAAGGTCTGTAAACCGGAAGTTTATGTCTGCCAACACGTGGTCGGTTTTCTAGTACAATCCGGAATGTAATAACTTGTTAAAATGACGTCATATGCGTAGATCTATAAAAGCACGGGTGAGTTGTGGGTTAGGCTGTCTCTAATAAGCCAGTCTCAATAAGACGTCTCTCGCTGTATCATCATATTGACTCGGAAGTTTGCGGTGGCAAGTTTGAGTTTCAACCAGTCGTTGGAACGTCGGAGCGTATCGTGGAAGAAACGGCTGAATTAGTACCGGTGTTCTGGCACGACTGTCGAGATCTTCAACGACCGATGGTTGTGAACGGGACTAAATCAGGAGCAACTTGGACGGACACAACGCCCACGAGGAGACCCTGCAATCGACATCCCACCTTAGGTGACAACGGCTGGTTTGAAAGCGTAGGAGTAGACCTGCGAGGTCGTTCGGACTAATGCACTTAACCTAGGAAATCTAGGAAAGTAAAATTATAAACTATTTATAAAGTTTATAAAAATTTTATATAAACTAATATTTTCATAAACTACTTTTTTTGCACTCGCTTTTTAATTGGTAACTCTCAAATGGACCAAACTTTATATATCTAAGAATTTTAAATGCTTTCTGTAGGCCTATACGTTTTGTATAAAAAAGTAACCAATAATTGTGTTAATTCACCCAATCAAAATATATTTCTGCTAGTGCAGTCAAACCTGCACAGCTTCAAACTTGTTACCATGCAATATGTAAGTTCTGTGTGCAAGACTGTATATGTATTTTGAATTTTGTGAGGACACACACACACACACACACACACACACACACACACACACACACACACACACACACTTACTCAGCTGTAACTAATACAGCTTGTATACAGCTACCAACATTATCTCGCTTTGGGCGACGAGTTCAGTAATACGAAATGCTGTGCCTAGGCATTCAGAAATTGCTTTTGCCTGTTATCAAAGTTAAAATTATTAAGGTCTGACGCAATGAAAATTGATTTGCGTGTGTGTTCGTGTGTCTGCACTACTTATACAGACTCACAGTGGGCATGACTCAGAACACAGAGACACACGCACTTGTACACTCACATACTCGGACACATAAACACACACATTCAAATGACCTCAAATTACCAACATTTTAATTTAGTTAAATTACTTATTGTCTAAAATAAGTAAAATTTTAACGCAGTACTAAAAATTATTAAGTGATTTCTTAATAAATAAAATTTGTATATATGAAAGTTTTTATATATAAGAAAGTTATGAAAGTTATACTTCTTTCATACACCCTCTTTCCACCTTAATTATTTTGTTTTTCTGATATTATTGTTTCAGCAATTCCGACTTTTGTCCAAAAATTGTAAAAAAACTCGTAGACATCAAGTCGAAATAAATCATATTGTTAAGTAATACGGAATATTCTCGTACAGTGGATAGTGCCGTTCTACATGCTTCTCTACTAACCCAGCACGTGCGTGTTGCTGTCAAGATTTCGCTCAAGTATCCCCTGGAATTTTCGAGTGTTTGCTAAGAACGCATATTACGGAACCCTGCAGGCTATAAATACCCAACAGGTGCAGCTTGGAAGTCAGTTAATGTCCGGCGATTTACTTAGCGCGTTCAAGTGGTTATTAGTGAAAAGTGATTATTGTGCTGAACTCTATTAGTTGGCATTATTATTGCGTGTGGACAAATTTAATTTAAATTATTGTACTATTATAATCTTGTTGACTACAAACTGTTATTTGTGATTAATTAAAGCTGCTAATTAGTGACTTCATTGGTGTCTGTACTTTGTTTCCACTGTACCATACGACGATCATTTAGACCATGGAGTTTTCCACTACTGTTTTGGAGCTTTCTCTTGTGTTATTCTAACAACTAATCACTGTTTCCATTCTATTCTATATCTCCTATCTATACATTAATGTCTCCAACCAGGCAAGAACTTCATCGTTTCGGAGGCGGTCCAGCATAGATTTACCGGCTATTTTCATTAATATTTCCAATGTTCAGGTTTCCATTACCCTTAAAGTTGTGGCCGTTGGCCTACATTATTCAGTTCTTGAAGAGGTCATTTTTGATCTGACCATTGTATAGTTGCTTCCACTCAATTGTATTTGTTTTTTCGGTTGACATTACTTTCAACACTCCCCATTCTGTTACCTATGTATGTCTGATATTTTACTTCCTTTCTTAAATATCATAACTTGTTAGTGTGGTATCCAAATATTTCGCTTTTATAGCTTCGTTATAATATTTTTGTCCAAGTGAATTGACATCTAATCTATTTCTTGGTTATCAGCATTAAACTGTGTTGGAAAAACCATGTTTAATGATTTTCCTTAGTCTTTCCAAATGATAGTCGCTCTAAGTCCAATGATTACCATCGGAATCTCAACAGAGCATAACTTTATTTTTTCTTCGTATTCAGTTCTGTATTTTCACCACAATAATTCTGTCAATTATTTGTTTGTTATTAGATTAGCTAAATAGATGGGCGTCGGAGATCACTGACAATTATTCCCGTTTCCACATCTGTTGGAACTGTGATACTAGCTTTCACCCAACCAAAAATATCGAAGGGGACTTATCGGTGGTAGATTAAATGTAACTCCTTTGAGTACCGGAAGTACATGTTTGTACTCTACCGGAAGCTTTCTATAAGTAAATAAAACTTAAATAAATTGATCTGGTGTATTCTAATCTTTGTCTGCTTCTTGTTTTAAATCAACCATTTGTACAAGATCTTTCACTCTGAAAACTTGATAAAACTTGAGTTAACTAAAGTGATTTTCTGATTCATACATATTGTAGTGACTTTAGTAGTTAATTTTAGTGAAGTGTGCAGCAAATTAATCCCTTGGTGAGCTGGAGATTCATTCTTGTTTACTTTTTCAATAATATCATCAGGTCTGTTTTTCAGTTCGTGGATTCTGTTGGGATATTATTGTATTATTTTATCGATTAATACAGTTACTTAGCTCAAGAGCCTAGATCAACTATAACACTGCAGAATACATTTTGTAATAGTGCCTTCATCCTCTTATTTTTTCGGAGTTTTTTAACACTTCTTTTACTTCTTCTTCGTTGTCATGTCGATCGTGTATAGTGTTGTCTTTATTCACAATCGTGGTGGAATATATATTTCTTGTCCCCTTACATACAAGTATGTCAGGTGTTTTACTCACGATTCTGTTTTACGTAAAGGTCTATACAGTCAGGCATTGCTATTCCTTGTTTCGTATAAACCGTCATATTTCTTTCTGTACACCATGAAAGTCTTGGTCCTTTTATTTTTTTAAAACTCTCTCAACAATTACTTTTCATTATTCTGACAAGCTCGTGAGTACCACATATTAAATTTGTTTCATTTTTATGACATTTTTGCTTTACTTCTGGGCAAAACCATGCTGCTTTCCTAAAGTTTTTTAATTAGCTTCTCCTCTCTAAGAGTTTGTTTAGTTTTTGCTATGTATTCTTGTTTACTATCAATTACAAAAGTATTAAATAATCTGTATTTTATTTTCTAAAAAAAGTATTCACTATTTGAGAAACGAAAATTCGTTACCTACTGTAATAATTAGATACAGCACAAAAATTTATGAGCATCAATATTGTTCTTATATAAAACGTATAATAGACAAAGAGTGAAATGTGTGTTTCGTAACAGTTTTTAAGTTTCAAGTAGGCCTATGTAAATTGGCGTAATTGATGCCGTAATTACATATCTTCTAAAGAATACTTACAAAGTTATTTTCACCGATACATTTTAGATAATGTAACTGCAAGCAATGGACATGTACATGTAATATCAACCACACTGTAACCTAGCCCAGCCCATCATTCGCTACGACACTTCCCCCCCCCCCATTTGCTTTAGGTTTACTGAGGAATTTCCTTGCCAGACAGCTTTTTTTATGTAAATAGATCTTTCTTAGCGTGCATAAGAAGGCCTCTGTATTCGCCCCTTTGCATCATAAAAATTCACAACATTGGAATATTGAGAGGCTGTCATTACATTATCTTGCTTCGTGCTCTGTTTATTGAGCACAGACATTGTAAGAAAGACTTTCTAAATTTTTGTATTGCACGCGCAAATTTTTTATCAACTTCTGCATGTTACTATGTTTGTTTCTCAGTGATATTGATAACAATTTAAATCTTAGGTTTAAGTTTTAGGCAAACCTGTGTGCTTAGTTATAAGTTTATTTGCACGTGTTGCTGCATACAGTTGAAATCGTGAGCCTCATGAAAGCATTTAATTCGTTTCTTGTTGTCTGTGAATAATTAATTTGATCTAGGAGAGTAGCGTTTACATAAGCGTACTTAATTTTTATAATCTAGTTGACCCCACTATTTTATTATTATTAACTGATACCTAATTTAATGAGCGAATAAATATATTTTGCTCTTAGACCCTTATAGCTTCTCTATTACTATCTAAGTTGGTATATACATATAAAAATAACTTTACAGTGGTTGATAATTTTAATTCGTACATGACTATTCACAAGTTTAAAATGTGCTGCTATTGATTATCGAAATAGTGTCTTGTGATATTCAAAATTAGAATGCAGTGTTCGCCGTACTTACATTTTATTACATGTAATATTTAAAATATTTAAAAATTTGAAATTAATGCGTGCAAATAATTCTACAGATAGCAATAATAATACAACAGTAATCATATAATACTGTAATTTTCATTAACAAGTTTCTAATTGAAAAGAACAGAATTAAATTTTAAAACATGATAATAGTTTATACTCATAATTTTGTTTACAATAAGAATCAGAATGTTATATTAGTATTTTTAAATATATTTTAAAATAATTGTGTAATTTTAATACTGTAATATACAAGATAACATATATTCTGCATTTGAGACGAGACAAATAAAGAAGAGAAAATAAATACTTCACGTTTTAATACGATATACGAAATTTTATTAATTGATAAAATCCAAACATTTTAATTTATTTAGTGTTTCGTGAATGGTCGGTAAGGATAACATCTGGATTAAGTATATAATATGTGTAGACATTTGAACCTAAGACTGTACGTACAGACCTATCAATAAAAATATGCCCATGTAGATACAAAATTGTTGTTTGATTAATTAGGTGAGTAAACCAAACTAGGAAGAAACGTAATTTAATACATATGTCAGGTGTGTTGTGTGCAGGAACGTCGTATGAAGAATAAGAGAGCAATGTGATCAAATATGTAAAATGTGATAAACAAGAAATACGATTATTTTTATTACGGATTAATAAATTATGGGGTTTTTCTGCGGCCTACAGACAATATTGATGTTTCGTTCAATAGTGTATATACTGAAAAGTAGTGTATAGTATAGTAGTGTAGACTATGCACTGTGAAATGTTAGATTACTACAAATACGTCAAGCTCTCAATAAAGTACCAATATATTTTTGAAGCCTTTAGTTACTGCACTACAACGTGGCTAATTAAACGTGGTTAATTAGGCCTCTATAATTTGTAGACTTTGGTGGGTAAGTTTCTTTTATTTAACAATTTCAACACAAAGACTTTTGGTAATATTTTTAGAACACGACGGTAGAATAAAAGCAGACATAGTCTGCCAAGTACACTACAATATTTTATAATAGGTTGTAATTATTTAATTTTAATTAATAAATATACACTTTTTTATAAGTAACTTTTGATGTTTTTGCATGTTATACAGTTTATTATCAAATTCAAGTTACTTTCCCTTCTAAAAAGTAAGAGAAATACACGTGTAGAAGTAATATGTTATTTGATAATATTATATAACATAATTATATATTTATATATTAATAATTATGTTAATAAGACATTTTTATTCAACAGTAATACGTGTAAACAGTTTATGAAATAACAGCATACTTATGCAAAGTCATATTTACGGAAATACTATGTCATGTAAGAAGAGCTTCACAGAATATATTATTTTTAATTTTAATAAGATTAAAATCAAATTCCAAAGAAGTAACAGTATCCTAAGAGATACTACAAAATTTATCCTCGTAAAGAAGAGTGTTAACGCGATCACAATTTACACCTAAGAACAAACAAAGTGTAAACCAACCACCCAAAAATTAATTAAAACTTACGATGTATTCTTATTTTAGATTCTAAATCACACGATTAGTAAACATTTTATGCGACAGTTTGTTCTATTTTATTTATCTCTGAACACTTATCTCTAAAGATAAATATGTTTTACACTTCATTACACTCCCATATGGACTCCAATAATATTAATTTACAGAAAATTAAGGTCATAACCTAAAATGAACTGAGAATAAATGGAGATAGATGTTAATGACGATTAACATAGATGAATGTCATGTTATAATGTATAGCCGAGAAGTATATATTATATGATTAATTTTAATATTAGATTATAATCTAGTACTTTACATATAGATTTTGTTAATCACAATGTTTGCACATCCGGAAATTCAACATAAATGTAATTTGTCAAGGACATTAGTTTCTGAAAATAAAGTCTTCTTTCTTAAATTTTATTTTCCCTAAAAGGACACTGAAATTTCTCTGTTCGTTTGGTATGACCCATATCTGTAATTATAACTTACTTCTCCCTTCTACAGTAGCAGTGACTATATGTGGGGATATACTGCCTACCTAGGTACGCGAGTAAGTGGCTATTTTTCTCATCCAGGTTGGTTTTTAATATCTTTTATGTTTTATTAGATAAGGTGCTCGGCGCAACCTTCAGCCAATGTTACGAGTCCATAGTTAATATTACCAATGTTATTATGACTTTTACTACTGATCTATAAATTGTAACAGATGTAATTTAATTTAAATTCTTACGGGCTATAATTAATTATACCTACATTACATTCCAATAATGTAATTTAATTAGTAATGTATTTAGGCTTACTAGAAACGTGATTATGTTGCTTGGATACTAAATTATAGATAGATTCTGGTTTTGATTACCGGTCGCACCGTACGGTCAAAGATTGTTTTCTAACCACCACGTCGACTGAGACCGTTGTAACAGATGTCTAGAGTGATGCCTACCCGTGTGGGATACAATTTCGGTTATGGCAGATCAGGGTAGCCGCTTATCGGTTTGCTTCTGAGCGGGATCTTGGACTCCCATCCATGTGCTTCCGCAGGTATTGGATAGTGGAGCATCACTTTGGATACTTTTGGGTCGGAGCGGTACCGCCTTAGGCTGGAGTGAAAAAAATATGTCAATTTTCTTCCACAAGTATTATTTTCCTTTTCTGCACCAGTGTCTATCATCTGTCTGTAGGCTATCTCTTGTTTCTTCACCCCGATACTATTAGGTTTCTGTGGGTTAGGGGATTATGTGGGTAGAGATTTGAAGCTGTAGTTAAAACAGCTTACCTAGAGGAACTCCTTGATACCTTAACTAACTCCTTAACTAAACTTGATAACAAATTCTGGTCCTGCAGGTTGGGTGTTGGATGAATAGCCAGTGCCTTATTTCCTGTGAAAAATCCACGTGCTAACATTTCTGCACAAATATTTTAGATAAATAAAAAAAAAACTGGCAAAATTATGAAACGGATGACTGGTGATCGTTGGCTGGTGAACCCAGCTAAGGTTCCAGATTGGGTTCCACTAAGTCGACGGAAACGAGGTAGGGCCAATCGAACATGGAAAGAAGACATAATTAAACAGATAGGGAAAAGAGAACGTGTTCACTTGTGTAACAAAAGCCTCTGGTGTGCAGGATGCTAGAGACAGTAGCAGCTTTAAAACTGTTAGACTCACAATAGATGGGTGAATGGAGTAATACGAATGCCTATGGTAACAATAGGCTGCTGAAGTTTATATCCTCAGTGGCTTCGTTGACTCCGTACAGCTCACATAGGCAACCTTGTCTGCCTGTTCTAAGCTATTTCGACGGTACAAAGCGAGTAAGTTTTTATCATATACGGAATCTATTGTAACATTGGTTGGATCGACTACGGCATTATCAAACAGACCGAGTTTTATTTTATTTATGCTATATATTTTATTTTGTTTATGCATTATATTATTTTGTTTATGAATTATTTTATTCATTATGCATTATATTATTTATGCATTATACTACTGGATTATCTAACAGACCGAGTATTATTTTCTGTATGCATTATATCAATTCCGTGTTTGCGCTTACTACAAAATTACGTGGCCCAAAGTGTAAGTTTATCACCTTTATTTTTAATGCAATTTCATCCAGCAATAAGCTTTAACTGTTACGAAATTTGTAAATTGTGAACTTACACAGTCTGAAACATATAGATAATTTTAACATAGTGTTTTCCTACTTCCTATGAATTTGCCACCAATATTAATACGGTTGTAGTTCATAGTATTATAACTATTCTCAAAACCGGTGAGTGTATTCTGTTCATACTAGTAATGAAAAACTTATCCAGTTTGTTAACAAATACTCACAGTACACTTGCACAAACGTCACCCCACGACATTTATGATTGAGTAAGAAGATATTGTAAAATAAAAGAGAGACATTGAAATAAACATACACAAAAATAATGAGTACAAAACACGAAATAATGTATTGCAACAGTACAAATAGGTTGAGTACTGTGCATGGCACCAAGTAATTTAAATAAGTGATTAGAAGAAATAAATAACGCATTTTGGTAATAATAAGAATTCATCCTGCAATATAAATTGTAAAAGAGACGCCTGACTTGCAGGTTGAAACAGGTGATTGACACCAGCTGCTCTCTGCATGTGTGTACACACGTCAAAGGTTTGTGTGAGTGCGACTAGTTCATTCATGAAAAGCGCCACCCTTTTCTGTAACGATATAAATTATTGTGTTTAAATTAATTTATAATGCTTGTGTGCATGGTAGCGATAAACTAAAGACACCAAAATGTGTGGTTAATAAGAACAAACAAGTGTATAAAAAATAGTGCAAAACGTACAAAAAGTGTTAGTGTAGGAAGTTAAAAATCAATAGTAATTAGAGTAATTAAGATAAAGAAAAACGGTTTGTGCATGATGAACGCCTAGAAAATTACCGATCGAATGAATATCGGATAATGTGCTAAAGACTTCACAATTCGCGAAGACGAGCAAATCAAATGTCATTAGAAAGCGTGGGTTAAGAGTGACGCTCTTAACAATTTCAAACATGCAGACTATTGTCGAGACATGATTTTGGCGCTCTGGGTATAAATACGAGGACACGCAAACATCGGCCTCTTTCTCGTCACACCATCTTAGCGGCCGGAGGCTCTGCTCAAGAACTACAACTTTTCTTCGTTCGACTACTGATGTAATCGGAGGCTATGTCCAACAACTAGAAGTTCTAGATTTGATCGACGACCATGACAGCCAAAGAATCTACTTAGAAACAACAACCACAGTAGAGCAACCACAAGCAGAGTACGGGAATCCAGTGTAGCAAAGTATGAGCATCCAATGATTCAGAGTACGATCATCCAATGATCCAGAGTACGAGAATCCAGCGGACGGGGGACGACTAGACTCCTAGAATCCCCGACTCCAGGACTTCCAGGACCGAAGAGGACACGCTTCAGATGTACCACACAAATAACAAGGTGACAAATAAACATGCTTTTATAAGAAACCGAGACCGAATCAAAAGACATTAATTATTAAAGAGAAAAAGAATAAACAATTCGATTCTAAGATGAGTCAAGTAATTGTATAGTTGTAGATATGTTTTTGTTTGTACATTAAGTACAGTAATATTAAAGACTGTGTAACGATAAGAGTTAGGAGTAACTCTAATTTAAAAACTATAATTGTTAAGTAGTAAATGACGACCTCGTCAGAGAAATTAATAGAAAGCAATGCATATGCAGTAGCAAAGACAAATAATTAATATAAACAAATAAAAAGTAGATAATCAGTAAGATAATTGAGTTAGCTGAGACCAGTATAGAAATTTTATTAACACTGTATTAGCAATATGATTTTATAATATGTTTTTTGTGTCAAATAAGACTACGAATTATACGTAGTAGGTACGTAAAAATACGAATCATTTGGAATCGTAAAATAAATAAGAAAGTAACGTGTAATATAGAATCTGCAAATTACTCGTTATAAATATGTCAAAATAATAATGAGTTTCTAAACCGAAAAACATATAAAAAAAGTGTTAATAAAAATTGAAATTATTTATAAACAAATCAAACAGCATTATTATTATTATGATTACAACCTTCATTTTTGCACACATACGAATGTATGATGTAATGTACCTGAAGATATGTCACACATCAATTATTAAACACACTTAAATTTTGTAGTGTTGTAGTATACAATGTCCTCAGGCTTTCACGGCCGGTGTCAGTTGTATGATTAAAGTTATCCGGGCTGTTTGGCCGTGGTCCATGGTTTATTTCCAAACCAAACGTTTCAACAGCTCCAATGGTTACCATCATCAGTGGAATAATAAAAATCCTGAACGTAGGGTGTTCACGTCAGGCCCACAGGACTATTATTATACCACAGTACTGTGGGCCTGACGTGAACACCCTACGTTCAGGATTTTTATTATTCCACTGATGATGACAGCCATTGGAGCTGTTGAAACGTTTGGTTTAGAAATAAACCATGGAACACGGCCAAACAGCCCGGATAACTTTAATGATACAAATGTATACAATGTATGAAAATTTAGAAGTAGTGTAATATTTATATAGTATAACCGAACGAACGTGTGCGTTATGTGATATTCACAAAAAAAAGAAATACACGGCGAAGTGGAATGCGGGGAGGGATCCATGGTGTTTGATGCACGACTAGCTTCAGCTTACCTAAATAAATTATGAACCTCTGAGTATTGTTCCCAACATGCACAACTTGTTAATAAATAAAGTGCTATTGTTTTCACTTATTCATTACCAAGTACAATGGCAAACATTCCAAGAGTATGGAATATAACCTATAGAAACATGTTATTAAAGCTGCATAAAAGTAAATAAATTTCATACAGTAATATATCATTGGCTCGGCGTACCACGTTATGGAGTAAGATTCCTCAGCATTATATTTACTAAACTAATATCAATCACGACTATTGCAAGATTGCAACTGCTCCGTAGTTAGTGTCACCATTGTTATGACTTTTACTGTTATATTATAAATTATAAGGGTTAATTTAATTACTCATGGATTATAATTTAATTATAACCGATGTAATTTAATTATTGATATGCACATCAAGCTACCAAAGTTACAAATAAATGTAAATATTAAAATTAGCTGCTATCGTTTTGTAGCTAAAAGAATCGCCTATCGTAATAGGAACTACCAGATGGTTGCTGCCGTCAACGAAAGCAGTTAACGTTTTCCTTCTAAGGAGGAACATTATTTTCTTACTATGGTAAAAAACAAAAAAATAAAAGAATTACCGGGTTGATTACCGATGGTTAAATTTAAACACTTCACAGAGCACTCACGTTAACGCACTCGATTTTCACTGATGATGGCAGTCGATGGCACTGCCGAAACGTCTGGTTTTGCAGAAAACCTTGGACTACGGCAAACAGCCCGGGAAGAAATTTTAACAACAAACTACTTCTTTTTTGCCGATAACATAGTACACATAAAAAATTATCCCCTCTCCCTTCAACTATCATTTTCTTTTATAGAAAATTACCCCCTCCCTCATCAACTACCCTTTTAATTTGTAGATATTTCATCTACCTTTCTACAGAGGTTTATTATGATGACTTTCTTTTCAAGATATTTTATTTATCAAAATTAAGCACTTTACTTTTGTTAAAACATAAAACGTTGCAGGTAAACTACCCGCAATTTTTATTGGTAACTGAGCTTTACCAAAATCAATAAGCCTTGAGTTCTCTACAACTCAGGCACATGTGCAAACAATTATTTATTGTGTTTAAATTTGGGGTAGTTATCGTTCGCCATAGAAAAAATTCTACACAGACACTTTTCCGAAACTGACTTTTTTCATGTTTTGAGGGTAGTACAATCAGAATCAGCCCTTGCCTCAAACACGATTCTTTTGCCATCACCATATTTCCATTTCGCTATGGAACATGGAAATAAAAAACAACAGTTAACAAACAAGTTAAAAAAAAAT
The DNA here is from genome assembly GCA_034769895.1 of Magicicada septendecula. Taxonomy (NCBI): domain Eukaryota; kingdom Metazoa; phylum Arthropoda; class Insecta; order Hemiptera; family Cicadidae; genus Magicicada; species Magicicada septendecula. The sequence goes on from CM068371.1 coordinate 288,392,013, forward strand.
TCTGTTTATTCCAGGAATTCTATGTTGACTATTGATATACATTATATCAGTTTCGTGTAGAATTAAAAAACATGTAACCTTATTAGGCATAACCAACAGCTCATAGAAATAAGTTCATTCAAATAACTTTGTTCAAATATTACAGTAATTTCTGTATGTTCGTAGAAATAATTTTAACTTGTCAACTGTACAGCACTTGTTACTGCTCACTTGATAATTTTTATCAGATGATATTTAGTGATTTGTAAACCAAAATTATGCTTCATTTATAGATTTGTATAGTAAGGATACACATTTTTTATAGAATATGTTTTTTACCACTCTATTGCCAAGCATTAAGCATTCAACATAAAATGTTTCGAAATTCTAATAGTGTTATTAAACGTTTTGAACTAATCATGAACAAAATGAGAACACATTGCAGATATTTATTTAGAACGATTCATAAAAAACTGAATTGTCATTAAGGGGTGATATTAGACACAGGATAATTTGCCACTGCGGATTAAATTTTGGAGCGTTGGACAAATTTCTGCCTATACTAGTAGACTTATGTGAAATATGTAACGATTCTTTCGTAAACTCGTGTGTGACGTATGGAAAAATCCTTCCTACGCACTTGTTTAATGGTCAGGTAAGCCGTCACACCTACTGTTAGATAAGATACATAAAACTGGTAAAACAGAACTGAATGAAAACTATGTTAAAAATGCACAATTTTAGAAAACATGAATATTGCATTCTTGACCGAATTTACTGCTTAGCTTTTCTCTATTTCAATTATTACACGTGTTATCAAGGCCGCAGAATAAACCAAATTAAACCTTCTTTCGTTATAATATTATAGATGCAGATGGACGACCAAATTTGTAACGGAAACGTCTGGTCGAAGACTAAACATGACAAACCACAACCCAAGACCCTAAAACCCAAAACGAAGCCTCGATATTCCCTTTTGTTACTCAGAAATTATGGAACATTTTTAAGAACGGTAGGGAAATAGATTTCGAACAGACTAGAACTCAGTTTCAATTAGAGGAAAATTTCTATCCAATGCGCGTGAACCAAATAAATTGAAACATATCAGTCAAAACCGAATAAAAGACAATCCAAAGAAGAACATTGTCGTATTCGTGTTTTGTTAAGACTCATCGCCAAGTTTATCAAAGAATCAAACTTTTCCCGGTAAAACTCCAGTTAATTTTTATTTATTTACTATAAAATTTCTTCATTTCTAAAATACCTAACATTATTTAAAATATAATTTTTAGTTTTACTTAAGAGTATATTAATACTCTTGTAATTGTAAAAACAATTATTATTTGGGATATTAATACACCTTTCATACGTTACCTTCAAAATCCGCATAGAGAATACACGTTAAAAGAATCACATTATTTAGTGTCAAATAGAAACATGTATAAAATTATTTACTCATATTTATTTACTCATTGACAATACCAATCTAAAAAACAATTTATTTGTTATTAATGAATTGACATCAGCAAACGTTTTTATATTAACACTAAAATACACTTTATTTATTTTGAAGGACTGAATTTTAAAATGTTTTCAGTTCTAATAATTTACTGCGTTTTTATAGTCTGGTTAGAAAACATGTTTAAAGATTCCGTACAGTCTTCCTGATAAGACACGTTTTGCTAGTGCAGTAAACCTAAATACAAAACTGCAAACAATCATAAAAATAATAAGAACTATTAGTAGCTGGTAGCGGATTTTTCTGAAGCTGTACTTTCGGTGCACTTTATGATAAATAGATTCATTACTGATTGAGAATACATTATTTAAATGTTTTAAAAGTACACAAAATACAGTTGTAGACTCTTCATTAGAATTTATAATAAGGAAGTAAGCAAACGCGCGCTCACAAACATTCACACACATTTTGTGCAATATTAGGAGACCATACATAAACAAATAACAGTACAGCTCAATGCAAACACAACTTTACTTTTCTAATCATCCAGTGAAGCTGCAAAAAAAAAGGAACATAATATCTTTATTTTCCCTATAGAGAACGTTTCCCATTTGCAAAGAAATATAGTTAGTACAATCCGCTGAATCAGGCATATCCGTTCCCCGTGGTTTTCACGGTTTTCAGTTATATTAAATACATAAAAACATTAGTTTTCTATACTTATCTATTTCAATTTACTTGGTTAAAATGATCGTATATGCATAAAAACTTATTGTAAAGTACTTAAACTGTGGGGATTAAAATTTTAGCACAGTAAAAATAGTGTTGAGCGAGTCGCATGATTTTAGAAAGACTTTAGAAATTTTAGAAACTGTGAAGTTCGTCCCATCTCGTCCTTAGTGATTACCGTGACGCGGAGGTTTACCATGTGCAATCTTACTAAGCGTTTAACTTTCCAACAAAATTAGTAACTCAAATCGTTTGATTCTAATGATTTTTCAACGTATAAATAAGGTAGAGGTTAAATGTATATAATGGTCTTACTGCACACTTGTGTATAACATATTGTTACGAGAGTCTAACTGATCGTCGTATGGTACAGTGGAAAACAAAATACAAGGCACCAATTAAGTCACTAATCACTAGCTTTAATTATCACAATTAAACAGTTTGTAATCAACAAGATAGTCTCTTACAACAGATCAAATAAAAATTGTTCACAAGCAATAAAAATGTCAACTAATAGAGTCTTGCATAATTAAAAATGCATAACACTTCGCCACAACACTTCGAACCGCACTGGAATAAATCACCACTTAAACTAAACTGACCATTGCTGAATGGGTATATTTATGCTCCGATGATATTCCATAATAATCCATAATACGCGTCAACTCTACACTAGAGCGTAATTACTTGCGGCCTTCACACAGTGCACGCGGCCGGTGAAGTCTGAAACAGTCTCGCTAACGCATGTTGAGAATCACTTACGTACACAACATTACAAACGGGTTCCATTGGAATAGCCGAGAACCACGTACAATGTTCTGTAATGGTGTAACACTTTCTCCGCATTACGTAACAACATTATGCAGTAATGATATAACATTACAATTGCAATTACAGAACATTCTACGTGGTTCTCGGCTATCGTATCCATATTGGTTTCTGTATTATTGTATTATTATTATTATTATTATTATTATTATTATTATTATTATTATTATTATTATTATTATTAGTAGTAGTAGTAGTAGTAGTAGTAGTAGTAGTAGTAGTAGTAGTAGTAGTAGTAGCAGCAGTAGTAGTAGTGGAAGACCGATAAATTTTGTACGGTATGTCACTTTTATCAGTATTATTATAATTATAGTCTCATAGTCTTAGACTGTCGCATTCATACACCACATGCCACATTATCAAGACAAATTAGATTCGCGTTTGCGCAATTAAAACAGTTATTTTACTTTCTCGGATAACAAAAATTTGTTTCTCTTGTGTGTAGCTCCAAGTTGTAAATTCTGTTACGACGGCCACATCGCTCGTCGTGTTTTTCAATGGAAACGGAATAACTGACTGACTAATTACAAATTTTAATTATACACAAACAGCAGTTATAAATCAACAAAAGGCATTTTTGTACAATAATTCAAGTTAAGTTTGATCAAAAACTACTATAAATGTTACCTTATTACAGTTTTGCAGACAGTGATCACTTCGTCACAATACTTTGGACTCCGCACTTGAATATCGCCACGACTAAACTAAATTGGACGGCACTGAAATCCAGTATTCATCTGGCATTTAGCCACTATACTAGTAGGCTTGGATGCTGGTATAGTGGTCGAATAAACGTCTGGAAGGGACACAGACAATCTAGAAGAATGCAGAACGCTACTCAGAATTATCTCTATACGATTGGAACAGCCTCGCGTTCCTCACCACGTAGGTACTTAGGGTGGTACTATTTATTTCATCAGGGTAACAATACAAATCTAATGGCGGTATTTATGGATTATACTTGATAAATATTTACAACATTTGAAAAAACTCATAATTTATAATTTTTATGTTTATATATAAAATTAAAAAAATTTATTTTCCCTAAATAAAAAATTCTTCATAAATTTTTCCGAATTTTCCAGTTTGGTAGCTATTAAATAGCTGTCAGCAAGTTAATATCCCGAAGCCACTTCATTACTTCACAAATGATAATGTGTGCTTGTCTGTTAAATTACGTTTTTTTTTTAGAAAAAGAAATTTGATTCAAAAGTACAAAAAATCGTGGAGAACAATAAACCGTTTTCTAATCTATTTACTGCAATGCCACTTGATTTCTCTTCTCAGAAACAATAATTTGATTGTGGAAATGTTTAAAATTTTAATTGTTTTGTTTACGTTAAATTACAAACTTGATTGTATTAAAATTTTAGTGATTGCTAAAATAAAATTTAGAAAATATATCAGCAAATTGTTGTAATTGTTTATATAAATTACTCACGTTTTATAGTTTTATGTTAATTATAATTTGAGAGTTGTATAAAAGATTTATTTTTAGCATATATATTTGCTATATATTTTAGCATAAGAAAAAAACAAAATTAGCTGAAATTTTAAATTGTGATTAATAAGTTGTCGTAATACCTGTATAAAGGAATAGATTCAAAAGATATTTGTTATTAGATTTTTCTGAAAATTGTAAAATCTATTATGTTATTAGATCTTTACTAAGTAGTAACTTATTAAACACCAAAAATTTGTACTTAAAATTGTATATCATGCAATCAGTTGTATTTTTACAGCTTTTAATATTATTCAGTTTTCCAGATCTAGTTTAGTATAATAACACTAGAGATATCTACTGATTTTGTATCGTTTAAATGAGCTTTAAAAAGGGATGCGGCATTGGCATTTTCTACCATTTGATACATGTATTACGTGTTTATTTGCTACTTGTGTTGTTGTTTAGGCCTATTACTTTTATGTTACGTACAAAACCATTGTGTCCATTACAACAGAATTTTACTAATTTTAATTATTTTGTATCCTTTAATCTTATACATTTTACTGTATCCTGGTTTGCGCATATGAGTCATATCATCAAAAACTTTATATTGATCTGTAAAAGTTAGTTAAAATTATATAAGCATTTGTATACTAAATAGTGTTATACATGTCGTATACGTTGTATACAAATATGTAACTGACAGTCTTGAATTGATACCCATTAAAATTTTGATTGAGAGCACCTTGTATAGTTACAACGCAGCAGATGCGCTACTCAGACAATCCTTTGAAAACCGAAGTATCTATAAACGTAATTTATAATATATTTGTATTAGGTGTTATGTTGGTCTTGCATAATTTTTACAATGTTAAATATGTTTGATGAACATGTTGTATACCTTATGTTCTGATAGTTCTTGTGTAAATTTGTCTATTTTTTGGGTTATTATGATTTTATCTTTAGTTTACCTTCAGTATAATCTGTATTGTGATTATGACGACGTAACTACCACATGGTACCGTTAAAAAAATAATTCCGTGAATTTATTTCTTTTCATTACAAAAGTTATTAATATTATGAGTCAGGATATCCATAATATCCATAAGTTAGGAGTATGACAATGTCAGTGCCTTGTTCACGCAACAAGCAGAAGAAATTGGGCTCTTAAGTTATTGTATTAAACGCAATTTTGCAATAAAATTAATTAGTGTCTATATTTGAAGAAACACACTGCTATTATTTGTGTATGTTCACGGCAAAAGTTTGTTTACACAGAGTTTTATAACAAAAGGCTTATGAAGGAAGCGCCACGCTAGGACAACACAGAGTGACTTTGTAACATAAATAAACTAAAACGAAATTCGTACATAATCACAAGTTAAACAAATTTGAAAACACATAAATATGTGCTATGAAAAATTTGTTAATGAACGCGGAATCTCACATACAAATAATAATGAATTCATAAATGTAACCCAAAAGTCCTTTAAATTCTTATTTGAAATTCTAATTTTAGAGAGGTATATAAAAATGCATGCTGTCCTTAAACTGCAAACATTTTACGTTTCCTATATAAAAGTTAAGTCACAAAATTTAAAGGATTTATGCGCAAAACCAAAGTCGTTATTATATTTAACTGGTGACGCTTCATTAAAATGATAAAATATTTTTATTTTACATTTTAATTTTACATTCTACCTGATTCGTTAAAAGTGCTGTTGACAACATTCAGATCAAAAAAAGAGTGAATAAATTACAACATTCACTAGGGAATCGTATGCGTTCTGGAGATTTCATTAATGAAATGACGTTATTTTTAGACTGTAATGTTTTCTTTTTATTTTCTAAATTAAATGTTTCTTTTAGTTTCTTCTGTTGAAGGCAATATGTCCTGTCTGTCTGGCCAACTGTGATAAATATAAAGTTTACTGTTCGTCGCAGATGATTAAACACCATGAATACTGGAGTTCTGCACACTGTTGTTCCGAGTTTTATTGTCTCCTTTCAAGTAGACTAATAAAAGTGGACATAATTATAGTCAAATATAATATAATTGTATTGCATCAATCCTTGACATCAACTATGAAAATATTAATAATATTTCAAAGCTACAGTAAATTAGCAGAAACCTTATACTTTTCTTTAACGCGCTAAGAAATAAATAACTAAAACGATTATTATTGTTGACATTAAACTCTGTTTACAAAACATGTATAGTTTGTGTAACTTTTATGAACTCTGATACATGTAGGATCAAAATTGTTACTAACGAAACTATAAGTATAAGAAGCAATGATTTTATAACACACGTCTTTAAATTTTTAGAGTAATGCGTTTATATTGTTACGTGATGCAGAAAAAGTGTGACGCCATTACGGAACGTTCTTGTACATTGGAGAACGATCCCTGCAGCTGTAATGCGTACGTGGCACATGGGAGGCCGTATCACGTAATGCGGCACGTCTCGTGCGTTCGATGGTGTCGTTCTAGAAGCTTCTCAAATAGCCCAACGGTGCACGTTTCTTCGAAGGTCGCGCTGAAGTGTCCTCTAGAATTTTCTATGGCTTGTTAAGGACGCATATTATGGAACACTGCAGGCTATAAATAGCCCACACCTGCTGCTTAGTTTTTAGTTATTGTCGGGCGATCACACAGTGATTACACAGTGCGTTTAAGTGCCGATTTACACAGTGCGGTTTGAAGTATTGTGGCGAAGTATTACGTGTTTATGATTGTGCGAGACTAGTGTAATACAATTGCCTTTTATATCAGTTAACATTTTTATTGCGTGTGAACAATTTTTATTTGATTTATTGTGAGAGACTACTTTGTTGGTTGCAAACTGTTTAATTGTGATAATTAAAGCTGGTGATTAGTGACGTAACTGCTGTCTTGTATGGTTTTTCCACTGTACCATACGACGATCAAGTAGACCGTCGTAACATATTAACATTATTTTAAATAAACAACGTTTTTTACAATCGTGCAAATGTTTAGTTACTTTTTTTACTAAATAATCTCTCGTACTGTATAAGTATCACCAGCACGTATTGATTAATTTACTAATTTACGACGCAAAAACATTTGCTTGTTAATCAATCATAGAAACATTCTATTATGCTTCCTTAATTAGCTTTTTTTTACTATATAGTTTTTCATCCTGTACTATATACAAACAGACTAAATACTAAATCATATTGTAAAGTACATAAACGATATTTTTTGAACATAAAGAATAGGCATAAATACCAACTTTGGCATTTGTCGTAACGTGAATTCTTCCGGCATTGTCCCGTTCACTAAGATTAACTTTCACGTGTGTATTTCTAAATAGTGTAGACCGTATTTCTAATTCTTCTAAATTTCTGGTACAGTCACGATTTGATGTTGTGTGTGTGTGTGTGTGTGTGTGTGTGTGTGTACGCGCTCGTATATGTTACAAAATAATTGGCAAGTCTTCACTCTGACTTTAAACTTGGGATTTTTAAGAATAACAAAAAGTAACACAAGATTATCAATGTAAAAATGATGGCAGTACTGGTCAGATGAAATTATGGTGATTAGTAGCCTTTTAGAGACAACTACTGCCAGTTAATTATTTATTAGTAATTAATTATTACTTACTTAATTACAAATAATTAACTATTACTTGGTAACATCAATAGTACCTGGCATAACCGTAGGTAGGCAATATAAATATGTCACTATATTAGATACATTAACGAATTTATGATAACGTTTTGAAATATGACTTACCTTATGACTTATATTAGCCTATGTGCTGAGAATAACTGCAGTGGCTAATTACTTTATTTTAAGTTCAAATTACTCTCTCCTTATTTTGATCGGAACAACCAAATACAGCACCTCGAAGAGGAAAATTTCATATGTAACGAACAGAGTAATATCTGTATTACACTGAAACAATACGTATGATTTTCTCACCTATCTTATCAGCTTATCACAAGGCAATGCTTCCAATGAAGTAGCTTACAATGTTACTTCACTAAAAATTTATTTAGTTCACTAAAAATTTCTCAATAATGTTGTATTGTGTCAGTGATGAGATATTTTCCCTAAATTAAATCTAATTTTCAATCTACCTAATAAATAAACACAAGTGTGAATGATAATGTGATTGTTTAATTTTACCATTATAATTCCATATGCTAACGCTAAAAAATTAATTAAGCTAATTTTTTCTTTGCATTACATTATACTTAAATCTCAGTGCCTTGTTCACTCAAACACCAGTACGAAGTGACCCTTTAAACATTCTCTTTTAAGTACATGCTTTATTTAAATACGAGGGTTAGTTGAAAAATTCGCGGAGCGACATCTGTAGCTTAGCGGTAAAACTAAAATATTTCGTGTACTGCAAGATTTGTATTTTATGCAATCTCTTGTTATTTTCCAAATCTACCTATCTATCAATTTATTCATTGTTTAGAAGCTGTTTGAAATTGACGTATGTTGGATGTTTTGAAAAAAGGAAAAAATCAAACATCGTGCTGTGATTCTTCGTTAACAATTGTTTAGCTCCAACGGAAATTCAAAATGAAATTGTAAATGTGTCAGGAGATGCTGCGACTTCAAAACCATCGGTTAGTAAGTAGGCACTTGAGTTTAAACGTGGTCGTAGAACATTGAAGATGATTCTCCCCCGCACTGGACGCCCAAAAAATGCAACAACTCCAGTTGCGACACACCAAGTTCTTGAGTTAAAGTATGATTCACATTTTCATATGAGATGCCTATGTTTTCAGCAACGTCATCCACTCCTCAACCTGCTGTCTTCCAACACTCTATGAAATTTTTTCAATGCCATTTTTTGTTGCACTTTTTGGACGTCCATTGCTGGGATCGTTTTTAGTGCTTGTACGACCATGTTTAAACTCGAGTGTGCACCACTTACCGTTGTTTTTGAAGGTGCAGCGTTTCCTAACACATTTACAATTTGTTTTGTTTTTCCATTGGCGCTAAAACGTTTTTAACAGAAAATTCATCACAACACGATCTTTGATTGTGTGCTTTTCAAAAACACGCGTGACAGGAAAATTTCAAACAGCTGGTAAAGAGTGAATAAATTGACAGGTATATCTGGAAAGAACATGTGTTCATGTGAAATATACGTCTTGCAGCACACGAAGGATTTTAGTTCTACCACTGACCTATAGATGTCGCTCCGCAAACCTTTCAACAGACCCTCGTACATCGCTTTTACAAAACCGAAATTATTTTGATAGTATTAAAGCACGTCTTTAACGTAGTACAGGCCAATAACGACTAACGTAGAATTGATAATTTTCTGCTAATCATATAAAAATTAGTCTACTAACATCATCATCTAACATAGGTGAAGTGTCTTAAAAATGACCTAGTATCAACATTTTAAAATGAAGAAGAACGAAGAAGAAGGAGAAGGGGAAGAAGAAGAAGAAGAAGAAGAAGAAGAAGAAGAAGAAGAAGAAGAAGAAGAAGAAGAAGAAGAAGAAGAAGAAGAAGAAGAAGAAGAAGAAGATAATGATGATGATGGTGATGGTGGTGGTGGCTATGAATAAGCTGGTGACAAGGAAAAAGAAAATAAAGAGAAGGAGACGAAGAGGAAGAGGCGGAGGAGTAGAAAGAAGCCGACAAAAGTAATGGAAGAAATGTTTTTTATATTTTTTGTATTTTCTTCAGACTGAATCCTTACAATGTGGATTGCTCAGATAAAACTCTGAACGTGTACAAGGAGAACTTTTCCCACATATAAAACTGAATGTAATAGCGAACAAATTACTCCCTTTGTTCACTGTGATAAATGGATACAAAATTCACATTGTATTCTATATTACTAATTATATACTCGTCTGATTTAATGTTATATTCTCGTCTAGTTTCCTTTATTCGTTAAATTAATAATAGAGCGCCGTAAGCGCGCGCGCGCACACACACACACACACACACACACACACACACACACGTGTGAACAGACTCATTCGTACGCGCGTATCCTTAAAACTAATTACTGAAAACAAATAAGAATATGAGGATAGCAATGACAGTGATAGTAGAATTGTAGGCCAATAATAAATATTAATGAGCTATGACATTTATTAACTATTAACAGAACTACAGAATTAATCATACTTGAATCACGCCTATTCTTGTAAGAACAGAGTATCAATACGCCTACAAATAATAGCCAGTAACAGTCGGAATTTAGTAATTGCGATATTTCAAACAATTAAACCCATAACGTTTTTAATTAATGCCATGATTTTATCGCTCTAAAACAATTCAGAAAAAGCTACGCTGTTGTTATAATAAATGATGAGGATTTATACAATACTTATCTAGTAGTAGGCTTATTTACTCAATCTTTATTGTACATTCGGAAATTTTGCAGCGATGGATTATTTTGTGTAAACTAGTGGCTATTTAGATATTGTGCTTAACATGGTTAGTTAGTGCCATAGTACGTGGTGTTACTAATGTTATTTAGTAACATTAACCAACGTGGTGTTGGTTATTTTGATGTTAATACATAGATTACACGTTGCCTATCATATACTTTTTTCAACCGATAATCCCCCGTTTTATTAGAAATTAGTGATGTAGTAGAAAATGCTCTAAAGAAGTGTAAACAACAATACTGTTTGCAGAATAAGCATCTATAGTCAGGAAACCGCTTATTAAGAAATAAGCATATATAACACAGAGGTAAGGTAAGTTTTCGCAAAATTATTATTTGGATCGCACTGTTTTATAAAACTGAGAGATGGACATTACCTAGACAGTAGACGACTCATTACGAACAGCATACTAATTGATTATGGCTGAAAATGACAAACTCAAGTCAGAAAATTAATTTATCGATTTTTCAGGAAAGTGAACAAGAAAATAAGGTTAAATCTGTACAACTTATCATAAGGCAAACCTTTATTACAAACGTTCTGGAGGGCAAGATCTTAGAGCAAAAAGACAAGGAAACCCTAGAAAAAGAATTTGGAACGTATTGGTAATGCGAGAAATATAACTAAATAAGAAGAGTAGCAGAAATTAGACGAGAATGATTGTAGCGACAAAGAGACGATGAATCGCCCGTTTTGGCGGTATTAGTATTAAGCCTGGCAACGCCCAATATACCACGCTATGCATACTAATGTGTGTAAGTGAAAGGAGAAATAGTCATTTCAATATGAAACGTATATGTAAGAGAAGTGTTCATACTGTATAAGACTGGCGTATTTAAAATAGATACAGGAACGTGCTGCAAAACAAATAATTTATTTAATAATTATTAAGTATTACAGGATTATTTATACTAGCGGATAAACAAGACGTACATTCTCTTGTCATGATTATGGAAGCTGATAGGAACAGAAAGTTTGTGTTTGCGCTTAAGAGAAAATGTAAGACGGATCTGTTTCAAGATGAGAACAGGTGCAAACGAAAAGTAGAAATTTTGTACGCACGGCTGAAGATAGGCAAACTACAAACAGGAGTGCACTGCACTGATCAGTTCGTTGGTCGGCATAAGCATTTATATTCTAAAACGATTGAAAACTGAGAATAATGCACCTGATCAGTTTCAGTTAAATTTTTTTTCTTCAATGAAAAGTCAATTTAATTAATTAAAAAAATTAACTACTCTTCTTTATTGTTTAACATAACGTGTTGAAACGCATAAGTGTTTTAATATATATTTGCGTTTATAAAATAATTAACTGTTTTCATGGCATTGTTTCTGTATATCGTTGCCCCGTTGGTCGTCTCTTTTTGGATCCGTCGTCGTTCCTCTGCACCACTCCATTACCTCTATCAAGGCGCGAAAGTAGTTGGTTAAAGTCCTTAGGGAATCAGCTGTGTTGACCAATACGCAATTGTGTTAGATCTCATAGTATCTCTAAATTTCCGAACAAGTAAACAGAACAAGTAATCTAATATTCATCCATAGGTCATGACAGCTACATTAACTATCTCGTGAATTCATTGCAAATAATGAATAATTGCAAATATTTTATCTCGATTCAAATGTAGCGTTTGTAATTAGGTGGATGTACACTGAAACTGAAAATTATTGCTTTGACAAATACTGTTTCGTGATTGGTTGAAATAATTTTGATATCCTTTTAAAATGAATTAACGTCGGGTTTAACTCAACAACCAGACATTTTTCATTAGTATTTTGTTTTAAAAATGTGTGAGAGTTTAATCAATTATTCTACTTTTCTACTGAATATTACCTAATGGAAGAGTATGCGAGTGAGCGTGTGTGGTCATAAAATATTTACTATGCAAGAATGTGTAAATTATTGATTCGCGAAGCACTTTATAATATTCAGAAAAGAAGTTTTGTGTAGCCTGTTACAATATCTTGAAGGATACCAATGTATTTATAGAATGTTTGAGTTTCTGTAGCTTGAGGATAACAAATTTATATTTTAATTTATTGTCCGAGAAAGCAGAATTTGTAAGAAATTTGGAGGAACTAATGTAAATATTATTCGCCCGCCTACTGGCTGAATATGGTAAGAATATTATTCTTAAGGAAAAAAATAATTTTTCCCGATTCACATTTTAAGAAAAGCTTAATAATTTGTTTAGATTTTTAAACATTTAAATTGTTTTAGCACGCGTTCAAAGCTAAACATTAACATTGAGGATTTTCTCGATCGCACTTCTTTTCTACGTCATCAAACGGTTGAATCGTTGCATTCTAAACCAGACTGGGAAGTAGCGGCAGAGAGTTTGACGTATCTGCTACTGACTTAGTTGCTAATCAGAATTAAGGAAATTTCACTTCATGATCAAAGGAACTTCTTGTATGTTAAGTTTTAGAGTTATATAGAAGTGAACACAGAAATGTTGTGTCTGTGTTACAAGTAAGCATAAAGGTGTAACAAGCTTTCCTACAGTAAGTCAGAATTACGTACGTATAAACAGATAAATCAGTTTACAAAGGTTTTTAAAAATATATAAACATTTGGTACGTTTCACAGTTTTTATTTAACTCAGACAGCTGTTTCAGCTTATAAAGCTATTCTCAAAGAGATCAGTGAAAAACTTGTGCCCAACGAGTCATAACGAGTCATCAATTAATATCGTTTCAAATCAATTTGTTATAACAAACAGTAAACGTTACAGTTTTATACTTCAACAATTAAAACTGAAATATTTTTGTCTAAAATAAATAACTAAGTAAATATAATCTCTAGCATTAAGTACAAACAAAGTGTACAACGTTTCGTAACATAAATTTATATAACACGATTGCCGAGGTTTTTTAAGTGAATGAAGTCTACTTCTTAAGGTACAGTATCTAAAAGGCGTCTCAATCTCTTGCAACTAACCTCGATTATTTCTACTAGTAATTTTATACAAACCACTATGTTGTCTTTGGTATTGACGAGCGCTTTCGGATCATTTACCAACTGAAGTCAATCGTTGGTAAATGACTTGAAGATGGCTTGACTGCCGAAAGCGCTCGTCAATACCAAAGACAACATAGTGGTTTGTATAAAATTACTAGTAGAAATATTTGAGACCACTGACACTTTAATATAACAATAAATTAACCTCGATTAGTTCAATGAATCCGTTGGGGTGTTTCATGTAGAGCCGCGGAAAATCTTCTGGGGTGTCTGGTGCTCGATGGTTGACTGGAATTATGGTACATAGAGTCGTTAGGTAAGTGTTAGTTGGCTTTGTGGAAGGTGTAAAAGAATTATACAGACTCTTTGAACAGCACGTACCTTGCTAGTTGAATGTTTTTTGGTTTAACGAATGTTCCAGTTGCAGTTGACAGAACTGAAAGTTCCTCGATTACTATTGTTACAGCATTACAGAACATTCTCCGTGTTTCTCGGCTGTTCCAGCGGAGCCCGGCTGTAATGTGTGTGCACATACATTTTGCTGCCACTTTGAGATGAAGGACAATTACGTGACACTTGTCACGCGTCCGCAGCCGAGGCTGATCCAGATTTCACCAGCCCGCGCGCACTGTGTTCAAGGCGGCAAACAATTTCGCTCCAGTGTTTTCTATCAATGTTGACGCGTATTATGGATTATTCTGGAACACTTGTGCTATCTATTTAAACAACGACGGCTGCCGCTTAGTTTCGGTTTTAGCGGCGATTTATATCAGTGAGGTTCCAAGTATTGTGGCGAAGTGTTATTGGTTTTATAATTGTGCGGGACTCTATTAGCTGACATTATTATTGCGTGTGGGCAAACGTTTCTTAGATGATTGTACAAATTAATTATAAACTGTGCTTGTGATAATTAAAGCTGGTTATTAGTGTCTTTATTGACGTCTTGTATTTTGTTTTCCACTGTACCATACGACGATTGAGGAGGCCGGCGTAACAATATAACTCCGGGAAATTTCTTCCGATGATACGGACACCCGTAATCTTGTTAAGTCTCATCTATAATGGCAGATGTAACAAAATTTATGAATAAATATTTTTATCCGTTTTATGATAAGTAAAAATTGTTTTACAGTAGCTCCGAGTTAACAGATCAAATACCTCTAAAGTACACTAATCTCTCCATAAAACACCTTGAAAATGTTCCGAGATCACACACACACACACACACACACACACACACACACACACACACACACACACACACACACACACACACACACACACACACACACACACACACACACAGTAGGCCTACGTATTTTATAGTAGACTTGTAATATTTTTCAAAATATGTAAGGTGTTTGTAATAACATAAAATTTATAGAAACTATTTACATATGTGCATTGTTTGTTGATAATAAATGAAATATAAATTAGATATGCTAGTATGTATTAACAACAATAAAATTGAAAACAAACTTTTATTTTCCCGATTTCTTTCGTTTTTATGTTATTACGTTATATAACATAAGCGACTTACGCTTTGTGTTACTTACGTTTACGTTATTGCAGTAATACTTAGATTTTTCTAGATTTATACTGCTGTACCAGATGTTTACTAGTTATGATAAAATATATTACTGTAAGAAAGTATATCTCTTATTATCATGATATACTGACACTTTTCTTTAGGCTTCTGGTCGTCGGTTTTAATTCAATTACTGTGAAAATACATTTTAAATTAGTGATTATGTATTTTAATTAGAACAAACTTCTTCTATTACTTCTAGCAGAAATGTTTAATAAATATTTAACGTCTTGCGTAGAAAGCACGCGTCTAAATATACAGCCAAGCGTTCACGCACACACGCTTACGCGCAAAAGTAACTTTAATGAATTTTAAAGAACAACTAATGTAAAATAAATATCAGCAATTTTTTTAACAACATCGTGTTATCAGGTAAGGCTTTATATCTGTGTCGGTACTTGAAATGCTGGCTACTTGAGGTGCTCGTGAGCATTTATTTCAGTCGACAATGGAATTTAATAGACTAGTCCTATTAGTGTGGCTGCAATAGGAAGCCACCCATTGTAAGGAGCTGAATGTGGTGCAAGGTTGCTATAGCAACAGAAAGTCATAACATTCCTGAACGTAGTCTAAGTGCTGTCCCATTGATAATAATTAAAAATGAATATCGTCTGACTAGGGGAATTTGGCCGAACGATGTCTAGTCGAAATGCAATTCTTAGTCGAAAGTTATTATTTATGTACTATTTTCCTATAAAGAACAAAATATTTGTTCCTTTGTTATTCATTTCTCAAAATTTCTTCTAATTTATTTATTTAGATAAAAGTCACTACTATTAAATGTCTTGTCAATTTTTGTGTTAACGCTAATCTGTTATGAAATCACGTGCTATAAAAATTGTGTTCGTCAGCGAACATAGATTTATCCCCAAGTCTGATAGACCATTGTTTCTCTTAAATGTAGCCCGACGGTTTATCTAGTCAAGGCACAGCAAGATAGCTGAGCCTCTTACTTCTGTAGTACTCCTGGCTGTCATAGCAACTACTGACAGTAACCACTGGCGGATTGAGTAGTTGAATATTAGCCAGTAATTAAAAATTCTGGTCTTCAGATATTTGTGAGACGCAAAGTGCGGCCTGCAACAACATGAGTTTTGGTAAAAAAACGTCCTTCAAGCCATAGAAAAAGTTTAGCAAAGACTTATAATAAAGTTTTATTATTATAATATAAAAAAATAAAATAGGCATTCTTAAAAACTAAACGTCAATTTACCTTTTTTAAGGGAAGAGATAATTAATTTATATCTTGTAAATGTGAAGCTAAGTGGTTTAGTCAAAAACAAATTTTAAAAGATTATGCATTATTGTAAGAAACTAAGTTTAAATAAATGAGAATATTAATTGCTGTTTGGCTATGTCACAATCACTTATTAATGCCACTTCGCAATATACTGTATACTTAAGTCGCATTCTTTTCCGAGTGTTTGTTAAGCATTCATCATGTAAAGTTAGTTCTATTTAGTCCAATAAAATAGTTGTTTTAACTTTTAAAATTGAAGTCAACTCTTGTAGCAAACAATTATTAAGAAAACTAGTTTATTTGAACGTTAATATTTTAAGTAAGTTTGTTACGACATCTAGTTAGTTATAATTTGATTATGTCTATGTAATTTTAAAGTCGTTAGTTTTATTTACTCTCAGCTCGTTAGAGCTTTTCCATTTTACTTATTTTTAATGATTATTTCCATTTTAAATTATTTAGTAATTAGTGGTTCACTTATTTTTTGTAGTAAATGTTGTTCAGCCGTAAACATCAATAAATCTGTATCAAATATTTATTCCATAAACATATTTAGGAAAGAAAAAAATCTTGCTTTATAATGTATTTGGCTAATAAGAATGATTTCTATTGTGCTTTTAGTACTTCCTGAATTATCCAGATTACGTTTGTTGTTTCTACATTTCAGCTTGTCTTTTGTGTAATGAATTTGGTATTTTAATGGAAAGTGTACTATACGCGACCATAAAATTAATATTGGTTTTGAATTAAAATCAACTATTGTTGGCAACGAGATACGTTGAATGAAGGAAAACATCAAACATGTTTCCTTATCGTGAAAGAAACGTACGATAAGCGACATCTATTTTAGCACTAAAATAAGAAAGTAACTTTTTATACATTTAATTACTCTTTATGTATGGATTTTAGTTAAGTGACTTCCACATATTCTTTTCATCGTAAATTCACATTATGATATTCAATGTCATTTTAAATACATGTATTCATATTAAATGAAAACGTAAAAGATATAAATTGGATTAAGATTTAATATATTGATAACTTTGTGAAATAGACAAGGTACTATAGCATTAAGAAAAGTAATGTTAATGTCTCTTTACTTGTAGGTGATAAATGGATTGAAATCAAATATCAATTGCTAATGTATCGCTCAAAAACAGAGTAACGAATAACTTAACAAGAATTATTAGCCTATTAGCCATGCTTGTTAATATTCAGCCACGTAACTGGTGTGTCTGGCACGTACTAGAAAACAAAGACAGATGAACGTTGTCAAAGTGCTGCTACTTTATACTTATAAACACTTGTAAGGATATTAAAATACAAATACTACATCGAATGTTTACTATAATATTTAGTTAAAATGGCTATAGTTCCAATATTACATAATGTACTTGTTCAAAATAAAATAAAGCTGAAAATGATATTATATTTTTTCAAAATATAAGATACAAGTTTTGATACAAATTAGCCAAACACTTCGTTAATTTTGGTTGAGGGTATATATTTACTATGAACGTTCATAGTTCATATTTACTAGAACGCTTTCAGAAAACTACAGGCATATTTCCTTATATTAAAAAAAAATTAAATATTTTACACTCTTTTTTACACTCTTCCAATACTGTTTGAAACACACACTCTTTTGTTAGCTAAAACGTGGGCATTAATAACAATAATTTCTAATTGCTGTTAATTTGATCTATGACAATACGCACACTAGGGTGGAACGAAAATGGCCTTTTTTTAATTTTTGTTGTTGTTTAGTTTTGTAATAGTGGGGAAAAGTTGCCTTTTAGGTTCAAAAAGAAGAAAAAAGAATTTGGTTGCTATACTACAACATCTTGAGGTGCCGCAAAGAGCTTAAAATTTGTAAGAAAATTAAAAAAATTGAAAAATTATAAAGTTTGATAAATAATTTTTTATGGTTTTCTCGTACATATAATGTTACAAAAGATAGTTGTAAATACATATATAAGCATCAGAATTGGAAAAAATTATTAATTACAAAATATAATAATATTAAAAAAATTTTTTAAAGGTCAAAAGTTTGTATATTTGCTAATTTTGAAACTTTTGCGAACATTTTGGTTGTTACAAATAGTAGTAAATAAGGTTAAAATAAAAGCTCGTCAAATCAATTATATATTTTTTTTTATTAGAGCACACGTAAAAAAATATCATAATACACTATTAAAGACATTGAAAGTTCATTTTTTATGATTTAAAAAACCCTTAATAATTACAAATGTTACAGCTGCAAAATGTTTGTTTCTACTTCATTGACACATTAAACTGTTTTATTGTATCAAATTTTGGCATGTTCTCACGTGAGTCAATTTTGCTCTTATATATCCTTCTCTTGCGATTGAACCACAGACATTTTGAGCCGATTCGGTCACCAGTTTCACAGCTATTTCCACTGCTTGCGTGTGACAAGGAAGCCGGGGAAAGTCGATAAGCGGGTCCACTTTACTATTTGGTTGAGCTTCAGATGTCTTCCGTATAAAGTCTTTGAGAGAGTCAATGGAAACATGTTTTACTAAGGCGGGTTCAGTTACGTCATTTTCAGCCCATGAGATCATGTCGATGTAATCCTTTGCGTCAAAGTTTATCTTTGGATCTTTAAAGTTCCTGACTCCGCCTCTACTTTCTGTTCTTGCTTTTAAAACACATCGTAAACCAAGTTCTCTTACATTTTTGTGCTGATCACATAGCATGGACAAAAGGAGATTTTCTGCAGCAGCAAAGTACCCATTTCTTTGAATAACCGGGTCTAGAACGTTCTTGAAATCATCAGAGAGATAGCGTGAATATGAGATAAGCTTAAACAGATGTTTGGAACCATAAGTACATGAAGGTTTTAACTTAATGTTAAACCACACAGGTGCATACACTTTCACAATGTACTCAGCCAGAGTCTTAAGGTTTTCAGTTGGATTTTCAGTTGCCACATACAATCTAAGTATACGGTTTGCTAATGTAAACCACCTGGAGTGAGCAAGTTTTCCAGGGTTTCTTAAAGATAAATCTAGTGAGCAATTTCCACTTGATACAGCGATACACATATCCAATAAATACTTCTGATCTGTACTTAAATCATTTATGTTCTCCAAAAGAGGAAGGTTATTTTCAATTGGGAAGAAAGTAACCACAGGAAGATTAGCACAGTTTTCCAGCTGCTGACCTATTTCGCCTTTAAACTCATTGGGTCCCTTCGTTTTACCATCTAAATGACAAAAAAGATGTCGCAAAGGTAGCTCATTTCCATGGAACAAACAAACTAACCATTGTAAAGGTCTTCCTATTTCATTTTCCATCAAAGAAATCACACCATTATTATGTCCAGTGTTTACAACGGTTCCATCACACCCAATAGCAGTAAAGTTCAAAAGTTGTTCGTTGTGTTCTCTATCTTCAAGAAACTCCTGTATACTGTCTGCTATGCCTTTCCAGTGCCAGATTTAGGTGTTACGTGGCCTAAAAACTTCGAGTTTGGTTCCTCTATTAGTGAAACGTGCTTTTCTGAAATAACTTTTTTGTACAACTTAATTCCTTTCTTTTCTTGAAGAATTGTTTTGTCTCTTCTTCCATCAAAAAACAATGCAATAGTTCAACTGTTTTTATCTTTCTATTCATATTAAAACGCCTATTTGAAACTTTTATTGCATAATCGAGACACATAAAATTCTTTGAAAAAGTTACAAAAAGTGTGTTTTTATAAAATTTTACCGCTCTTGCGGCACCTCAAGATATAATCCAAAAAGTTGAAAAAAAATTGTGTCTTTTTTTATATAAAAACTGCTTTTTTGACAGTATTTGAAATTAAAAAAAAATGTTTGACAACTTCTTAAAAAAACTTAAAAATGTAGCGAAAATTGCAATTTTATGAAAATTTATCGTCCTTGCGGCACCTCAAGACGTGCTCCAATATTTTTCATATCTTTTTTTTATCTTATATACACCAAAAGGCAACTTTTCCGCGCTATTACAAATTAAAAATCCAAACTTGATTTTTTCGTTCCACCCTAAACGCACACACAGACACAGGTACAATGGCTTTTTAATTTCTGCGGGTAAACAATGCAAAGAATTGTTAAAAAACATTTACTAGAAATAATTTAGTTTATCCTTATTGGATTAGTATGAGTAATTCGTGACTGTATATTTTTTTGCTACGAGACAACAAAAATTATTTACTGTTTATCAGCTGAGGACTGTAAGCGTATAACGTACTGATAGCAGAGCTTTCAAGTTTCTAGTCGACAGTGACACAGGGACAACTGTCTTCTTAAAGGCACGGTTTATATTGAAGCAGGCTCTTGACAGTTTTATTAAATCTAACATCTGTTGACAATAAAGTTCATATTGCCAGCTGAACAGATGGCTCCGACAAGCATACACACATTGTGGTTAGCATTACTAAATCCTCATTTTGTAAGAAAGCAATTTCCGTGACCACCATCATATTTATGAATGTCATGAATGAGAGACATCTGTAAAAACTACATTCTACTGGTTCCATTAATGTTTTTAGGGATACATCGACTACGAACACGCAACCGGGTATTCTAAATTACAAAGGTTTTTGTATTATGTGGACGTTCTTAAATTGTACATAACTTATGTAATTCGTACATTTCATGACAAACAATTAAGATTGTTTGTTTCATGTATATCCATTAGTAGATAAAGTTGTTTTAATGGTTTAGTAATGTGTTCATTCATTAGGTTGTTGTACTTTATCACAAGGAAAAAATATTTATGTCTATACACATATAATTCTAGTATCATTCAGCTAACTGACCATTACCTAATCTTCCGAACCGTCAATTCTATAACCACGAGATCTGGTAGGTTATGTTTTCTTAGACTCTATGCGATCGATATGGAAGCTTAAAAGATTTCAATTCTTAACAGTTTTAGAAAGCCGTTAAATCTCGTAAATAAAAGTTGTATATTCTCTTCCTTTTAGAGTTGCCAAAGAGCTTAAATTTGGAATAGTACATTTTTCATAAGATACGTAATGTCTAAACACGTACACGTCGAGAAAACGCCTAAGAGTGTTAAAACTAAACCTAAGTAATTATTGCTTGTGTTTATTTCTATAATTATGTTGAAGTGACAATACAGACGCAAAAATTGTTTGCTTACCTTTTTGACAGAAATATTGGAAATTTTTGTTTTCCTTATATTGACTTAAATAATAATTTTTTTACAAGTCAGTTAACTACTGAAATTTAATTTAGGGTCGTTAGCGGCACTGGACACTTATATTTTCCAAATATTACCACCTATTATAGTCATGTTACTATGGTGAATTATTTTATCTAAATATCACTGTTTTTCTTTATTATTATTACATGCTTAGAGTTTCAGTAGCTAAGATAAAACCAATTTTTCCTTCCTGACCTTACAAGTAAAGTGTACACGAAGTAACACTAAAGGCAAAGTTTTAGCAAGTTGAGAAGTAGTATAATGACATACATGAAATAGTAAGTAAGCGTTTAATCAAAATCGTAAGAAAAATTTAAATTTATTTTTATACATTTTAATAAGTTTTGTTGTTTGATTTCCTGACATACAATTTCTTTTGTCTGTCAGTTAATAAATTTTTCCTGCTTCCCACTATTTAAGTATAAAGTCACACACCTAACGTTATAGAGGATGGCAATACCTGTTGTAGGTAAACGGAAGTACAAGAAGCTCTGAATCCTCATAACGTGCGATAAGAGATATGTCTCAAAATTATAATCTTGTTTCTTGTTTTCATAAACACAGTGGTCATATAGCATCATTTGGCATTTGCAAACTCATAAATTTTAGGCTTGATACGAGTTATATCATTCACATAATGCCTGAACTACTTAAAAATTGTCATTACCTCTGAACATAGAAAACTACTGTAACACACAAATATGAAGCTTTAGTCTTGCTAATGATGAGAAGGGCCTTTTTAGTCTTGAAACATCGAGAGCTCGTTCAGTAGCTTGCAGTTCAGCAACAAAGTACAACAAATTTGGGGGATACAAAAACGCGTTTATTAGATTTTGTTGTTACTTGCATTTAATTAATTAACACTGCGAAGCCGATACGACGTAAATAATGCACAGAATACGTAATGCTTTCATTGCGCGGTGAGTCAGCAATTAGACTCAATGTATATGCTTTGCGGACTACTGAAATTTTGTTTGACTTGGTGACATTTTGTTTCCTAATATAGAAAATTTACAGTGAAAAATGTTAGAAATAACGATCTTACTACGAGTGCCAGTGTTTTAAAGGAGTGTTTTAAAATTGTGATTATGCGCCATTTTCTTCTGTCTTTTGATCTTTGGTTTTCGTATATCTGTTTTACTGTTCATTATGACCCCTGTAACCCCAATAATCTACATGGTCGTCCTCTTTTCTTTTTTCCACTTTCAATGAATACTTTGAATCCGTCAATTCTTTTAACTTGCTCGCACTAATTCAATGCTTTTTCTTCTACTTAGTCTGTTATATCAGGTCTACCTTTGTATCTGCATTATTTTGCATCTGCTATCGTACACCACCACTGTCCTTGTAATATTGTATGTTAAATCCCTTTTTAAAAATTTAAATTTCTTTATTCCATCAAATTCCACCAAACGGTTTTATAATTATTTGTGTTTGAACTGTATTTTGTTACAATACATATAATTACTCTATCTTTTATTTCATAATATTATCATCAACGACTGACCTTTTTTGATATTTAAATATGCCTACTCACTGTTTTATTTACATTCATATGCCTCCGTATGGTAAGAAACATAATAAATAATAATAACATAAAATATCATGAACATTTCTTAATAGATAGAAAAGCATTTTTGAAAGAAAAACGTTAGTTTGCTTGCATTGGTTATTCATCTGAAAAAATGTACTAGGTTCTTTGAAAATTCAGTGCTTACACGTAACGATGTTTCGTTTGAGAAAACACTGTTGAATAAACAAAAACAATTCTAAAACCTACACAAGTTAGGTACATATTAGTATGCTGTACTTGCACGTTAATGACTATTTTTTCAGTTGTTAATTAAGATTTAATAAATTCAGGCTATAAAATTAAATATTTGAATAATAAATATAAACTAAAATATTATATTTGTTTGAAAATGACATAAACTGATTGTCACTAGTTTATTCATTAATTTATTGTTTGAATAAAGTTTATTAGTGAGTGAAAAAGTGTCAAAGTGTAGGCTAGTCTTTTTCTTATTTAGTTTTTAATTCAATTTTATACTTAGCACATTCCTTCACATCTGACGTTTCACTCGACGTTCATTTTCTTTTATAACTTGTAAGATATATTTATTCTATCAATTTAAAGTGATTTGGTTTTAAATATTTCTTCTGGTCATAATATTACAATATATAATATCATTTCAGTTCATTACAATCTCATTTCTATTTTTATTTATTTCTTTTATATAATTATATTGAGCTGCATGGATTTTTTAAACTTCTCTTCTCTGAACCCAATAATGAACTAACGAATTTTTCTGTTAATGTTTGGTTGTCAAGGCACCAAGCCTATTCTTCCCATTGGTTGAAAAAATTGTTTATATTATTAGACATTGCTACTGATTTTTCTACCAAATATTTTTAAATTAGTATAATCTTCTTATACTACTATTGATTCTCAAGATAATAAAATTATTGTATTGCTTTTCTTTTATAAATTAATTAGAAACCAAACATGAATAGTTTCTGTTCTGTATTTACCAAGTTACCAGTTTAACAATTTTGTTTTTATTATTATTTAATTTATAACTAATTCTTTTGGTATACATTATGCGTCTCTAAAGTTATATCATTAAACCTAATAGTATTACCTACATTTTGCCCATTATTACTACTGTTATAATATCAAATTTTACAAATTTCTATTTTTTACAATAGGCTTCTTATTCCTAGTCCATCTGATGTTCTTTAGACATTTATTATAACAGATTCCTTTGGTTTTATGAAACTGAACTATTTTAAAAACAAATACAATAAACTAACTTATAACATTTGATTATTCATAATCATTTTTAAAACATAATACCATTCTTTTTAACATGCTATGCAAATGATAGTCTTTAATACATGACATACATTTCCAATCCCATTAATTATGATTCATTAAACATGCATTTTTACCCTTATATTCTCTTTTTAATACAAACAAATAACCATAACTATTACTTAACTATTATTTCTTATTTGAAAACATAAACATTAATTCTACCTATTTCACTTGTATAGGCTTATTATGCTTTAGTTTTTTCACCCTATACATTTATCACTTTTCATCAAGCATTATTTATTATTCACTTTACACTTTATTCCTACTACTGATTTTCAGTTAGTATCAATTTCTTGGTTCTTTTTATACACTTTAGGATTATATTATTCACTTTCTTTTTCTTTTATTCACTTTGAGCTAATCACACAACTCAACTTATCATTAAAATTGTGTATTTATTATATAATAGTTTTATTCCCTTTATATTTTAATAACAATATTACTTATCATTACTCAATCTACATTTATGTATTGATAGTTTTACATGGAAATACTTATACTTTTATATATAGCTTTTTGTAATTCCATTATTATATCTACTATGTTATTATTATTGGAAAAGGGGTTGTGTTATGGTCAGAAAGTTATTCATTTTTATCTTTCCCTCTGCCAATCACTTGGGTTTTGTCATCGTCATAGTCTTCGTCTAGTTCCTAAGTCAGTATTGTGCTATATTCTAATACCCCTATTCATTAATTCTTTGAAACCTTGATTTCCTTCATTCCTTCAATGTTGTAACTTACTTTCTTTTAAA
Organism: Magicicada septendecula; assembly: GCA_034769895.1. Taxonomy (NCBI): domain Eukaryota; kingdom Metazoa; phylum Arthropoda; class Insecta; order Hemiptera; family Cicadidae; genus Magicicada; species Magicicada septendecula. The sequence continues at coordinate 288,417,491 of CM068371.1, forward strand.
TGGTAATTTCTTCTTTATAGATGGGCTACTTTATGTAATGTTATAATATTTTCAGTATGGGTACGTGATGAAAAAATTGAGTCTCAATCCACGAGTTCCTTTAAATATCTAATTCGATGTACGTATTACTTGACATGCAGCAAGTATCTGATTGTGACTTGCATGCTTCATGAATTCAGGAGTACTATGGTGAAGTGGAGAGACTCTGCTATGTGGTTTTGATATTTAAATTGACAAGGAAGATTGATTTTCCAGCTACACAAGTTACAGTTAAAGTGATAGTGTTTAAACGTAAACATGAAATGAAGCTGAGTTTCTTATTCCGTTATCAAGACGACAGATCAAACATATTCAGACCATTTTAAACGTTGGTTTAAAACATAATTGCTAAACCATTGCTTATTTTTCTGTATCATTGATATCAATGGTACAAATATGAAGACAAATAAGACAGGCCCATCAAGGTAATGGCTAGAGGGCATCACTGTAGTAAAGAAAAAATATTAGAAGAGTTACAGCAGAAAGCAAAATTGAAAATAGTTGATGCTGTCATCATTATTAAAAAAGAAAGGAAATTGGATAAAGATGGAAAACAAATAATTTGCAAGAGAGAGCTCCCTCTATTCATGCTCACGTTTGACAATAAAGCAGATGTGGAAAAAATTTATAAAATTAAGTCTATCTTACATATGAGTGTCAAAATTGAACCCTTAAAAAAAACTACAAACCTGATACCACAATGTAAAAATTGCCAAGGTTTCAACCATAAAACCAAGTACTGCCACAGAGAACCTAGATGTGTAAAATGTACCGGGAAGCACGCTACAATTCAGTGTAAAATAAAATAAAAATACTCCACCAAAATGTGTAAACTGTGGAGGCCAACATCCAGCAAACTATCGAGGGTGTGAGGTAGCTATGGAATTACAACATATTCGGAACAGAACCAGTGGATTTCAATAAAGATATAGAAAACAAGTGAAAAAAGTATGGAGCTAACGTACGTGGTACAAAAACCTCAGGAAAGTAAAAAAAAACTGGAAGCAGAACATTCTCTCAAGTGGTCCAGTCTAGACCAGTTAAGGGAAGGAAATATAGGAAAGAAATGTATTAGAAAAAATATTAAGAAGGCTAGAAGCTATATAAAAGCGTCTATACTCTAATGATAAGAAATTTGTAGATGTATACATGAACCATGTAGATATAAATAGTTATTTTAGGTAATATGAGTAAAACTCCTAGAATAGCAACTCGGAATGCAAATGGATTGTCACAACATATTCAAGACCTAGAAATATTTTTGAACTCAAAAAAATTGATATTTGCTTAATATTTGAAAGTCATTCCACAAAGACATCATATGTTAAGGTAAATGTACATAAGTTAAATTGACATAAGGAACATTGATTTTCCAGCTACACATGTTACAGTTAAAGTGATAATGTTTAAACGTAAGCATGAAATGAAGCTGAATTTCTTATTCCGTTATCAAGACGACAGATCAAACATATTCAGACCACCATTATGACTATGTATTCTGCTACCCAGCAGATAGAGCAAGAGGAGGATCAGCAATATTTGTAAAAGAGAACCTTCAACATTATATTATAAAATATTCAAAGTAGAGGAACAAGTTATAGCCATTAGGATTCAAGCTAACAGGTACAAAGAATACAGTGTTGGTGCAATCTACTGTCCACCAAGATATAAGTTGAAACGAGGAGAATTTATACAACTGTTTGAAACTTTAAGTGGGAAATTCATTATTGGAGGAGATTTTTACGACAGACACTTGTACTGGGGATCAAGAGTAATTAATCCGGAAGGAAAAGATTTACTGGCAGCAGGATAAATATTGGGGTGTGACTTTCACTCCGGAAGTAAACCTACATACTGGCCTGCAGACACAAAAAAACTACCTGATATTATTGATTTATTTGTGATAAAAGGGATTTCTGAAAATTATATTCATGTAGAAAATTATGAGAGCCTTTCCTCAGACCACACACCGGTTATAATGAAAATTGGTGAATTTATAATTACAGACAAGGCATCAGTCCCAAAATTAACAACTGGTAAAACTGACTGGTACTTATTCAGTAGCCTACTAGAAAAAAACATAACCCTGCATGTACCTATCAAAGATCCAGAACAATTAGAAGAGGAGCTTGAGAGATTTATGAAAATTATAGAATATGCCGCTTGGGATAGTACTCCTATTAGTTATAAAAAAGAAAATAAAGAAATGAATTATCCAGTTGAACTAAGAGAGCTGATTAAGGAAAAAAGGAAGGCACGTAAAGATTGGCAGAGGAAGCGAGCACCGAATAACGAAAACATTAGAAATAAATTATGTATTAAAATAAAATCATTCATAAAAGAATTCAAGAATGAATCAATTAATAGCTACTTAAAAAATTTATCTGCCCAAAAAGGCACAGATTATTTCTTTTGGAAGGCAACGAAAGGAATCAAAAGAACTAAAATGCAAGTTCCCCCAATAAGGAAGATGACGGATCTTGGGCTAGAAATGCTAAACAAAAAGCAGACCTCTTCGCGGCATACCTAGAGGAAACTTTTCAGCTTCTCCCTAGACAAACAGATGAAGAAAATATTTACCCTATACAGAAACGTGATGATCTAGAAGTAACTCCTGTGACACTTCTGGAATTAAAAAATGAAATTAGAAGTAACATAAATGCAGAAAAAGCACCGGGTTACGATTTCATTACTGGCCAAATAGTGAAAGCTCTACATGAAAAAGGACTTCGGAATTATTGTACTTAATTAACGCATCCTTAAGGGTGAAGTATGTTCCTTTACAGTAGACGGTAGCTGAAGTTATTATGATATTAAAACCAGATAAGCCACCAAATGATAGTAAGTCATATAGACCAATTTCTTTGCTTCCAATAATTTCAAAATTGTTTAAGAAACAGCTACTAAAAAGACGTAAACCTGTTATTGAAGATAGAAATCTTATCCCTTATCATCAATTCGGCTTTAGAGAAAGGCACTCAACAATATACCAAGTGCACAGGATTATGAGTATAATAGAAAATGCACTTGAGAATACAAAAATATTCTCAAGAATCTTTTCGAATGTAGCACAAGCATTTGATAAGGTATGGCATGAAGGTCTGGGGTGGAAATTACAAAGAGACCTACCGAAACAATATTACAAAATACTCAAATCATACATAACTGACAGACATTTTCGAGTGAGATATGAAGGAGAATATTCTGATCTGAAGAAATTAACAGCTGGAATTCCGCATGTTAGTGTTTTGGGACCGGTCTTGTATTTGATATATATATAAGGGACCTTCCTACTGTAGAAGATGCAACCATTGCCACCTTTGCAGATGATACTGCAATTCTAGCGACTGGAAATAAAATTGAAGAAGCTGTAGTAAAACTTCAAAGAGCCTCTGATGCTGTGAGCAAATGGACCAAAAAATGGCGCATTAGATTAAATGAGATGAAGTCAGTCAATGTAAATTTTACAAATCTAAAAATTGGTCATCGGATACCAATTATAATTAATTCATTTTCAATTCCTTATGCTAGTACAGCTAAGTATTTAAGAATGATATTAGACGCAAAACTTAAATGGAAGGAGCACGTCAAAAAGAAAAAGCAGGAGTTGAATCTAAAGTTCAGGAAAATGTACTGGCTCTTGGGAAGACAACCCCAACTGTCAATCCACAATAAATTGCTGTTGTATAAGCAAGTGCTAAAGCCTATCTGGACCTATGGGATACAGCTCTGGGGCTGTGCAAAGAAATCAAACATAAATTTAATTCAAACATTTCAAAACAAGGTGTTTATGTGCATTGTTGATGCACCATGGTATGTAAGAAACGAGAACTTACAAAGGGATTTTAAAATTGAACTTGTCATTGAGAAAATAAAAAAGCAGGCAGTGAAGCATGGGCAACGCGTCTTGCAGCAAGTGCACCCTGGGATACGGCGACTGCTGGATACAACTAATGCAACTAGAAGGCTGAGACGAACTAAACCACTTGATCTGATGGATATTAGTTAAATGGGGAGATTATAGGCAATGGGTTATATCTCTTGATTAGTGTCTTTAATTATGAAATGTAAATTACTAGATGGGTAGTACTCAGTTGTAATAAAAAAAATAAATAAAAAAATTAAAATAATTTTGTGTATTACTGTTTCTGTCTGAAAATGGGACAGTTTTCTGAGCGTAATATATCAAATTACTTTGTGCTAAATAATAAAGTATTAATAAAGACGATGTCGTGTATACGGATAGTAAATAATATCATTTCCGTCCTACATATACCTGGGGCCGGCCGTAGCCTGATACGTGTAAAATGCTGAACTTACGTACATGCTGTAAAACATTCACGTTATATCTACTGTTGACGCTAGAAATTATTGCAGGAATAACGCCTCTGTACATGAGTATGACTAATTTTACGGGCGACATATTCAGATTGTAAATGAGCTTGTTAATGGTCAGTTTGAGCAATAAAAACCGTTTACGATGATCACGTAAAATGCGACAACTGTAACGAACTTATGTTATTTTGCATACTTGCTTTAAAATCACGTATAGTATAAACAATTGGTAGAAAGCCAGTATATGTAACGCTAATAACATTATACATTTCTCTGAAAACAACTTCTATTTATGCTTGAATAATTTGGTAAAATTAATCGCTCTTACTTAGTTAATCTCATTGCTCACAAAGGTTAACTAACTTATACAAGGTTATAATGATGGCTGTGATGTTGCCGAGAAGGAATCAGATGGTTTAATGAATGTGGTACTATCACGATTGAAAACGTTCGGTTAAATTAGTATTATACCCTTCCTTCAGTTTTGATGGGTACAGCAGAACTTAGATACTCCTTGGCGCGTACGACTGATAGCGAAAGCACAAACACCAGCGCTCACTCAGTAGGCAAAAAGGAAATGATAAAAAATGAATGAGAAAAAGTGAGGAAGCAAGTTCCTGACTTCTATTTACTTTAATTTTTAAAACCTCTTCCCTGTTTAATTACTTTTATTATCAGTTGCTGAGTATATATTTTCAGAACTACCGGCAGCAAAGTGCAACTTTATACCTAACATACCGTATGTTTCAGTGCCGACCAATAAAAGTTATACAAGACGTAGTCCAGGCGGCAATGCAAATCGTGAAACAAATGATTATGTTGTTTACGGCATGTATTAACAGAAAATTTGATTCTTGATTAATTTACAAACAATATCATTAACAGTTTTACTATCTATACCTCCTAATACTGTACTATTGATAAGTATTTCTCCAACACTGATGGCTTCAGTTATGAACAGGAAAGAGATGTTGAAAATATTTGACTTTTTTTTAACAATGACAGCTGTAAGTTAATATATAATAAAAGATTTATGTAAATTTTAAAGACAAAGTAAAAGATTCATTATATAGTTAAATTTTTTTATAATAACATAGTTATTTCGTTTGTACAATGCAACGAGTTTCTTTCCGAGAATATATTAAATATTGTTACGACTGTCTACTGATCGTCGTATGGTACAGTGTAAAACAAAATACAAGACACCAATTACGTCACTAATCGCTAGCTTCAATTATCACAATTAAACAGTTTGTAATCAACTAAATTGATACAATAAATCAAATAAAAATTGTTCACAGGCAATAAAAAAAATTAAACCTGGTAGTTTGGGACTACCGGTAGACATGGAATCATGGGCAGACTTGTGCTTTGGGAAGAAATGAAGGGTTGGTTAAATAAACAGCTACATAAGTTTCAATGTATTTTATTTATTCAGAATTTTCAGAATTTGCAGAATTTACAGAGTCACTTAACGCTAGTTGATGGAATATGGAGCGATGGTAGCTGAAGTACGATACGAATATCTGGGCGAAGAGTTGCATGTTGTGACTGAACGTCAGGTCTATGCTCGTGTTTCCGAGTGTAGTTGATGGTAAGCTATGAAGTTGTAGGTCGTAGTCGTCGTTGATGTCCTGTAGTAGGTTCTCGTGATCGGGTGCATGCTTGTTGAAGTCGCCGCAGAGCATTATTGGTGTAGTCATGTCGGCGATCATCTTAGGGTCACTTTACTGATGGACTTGCCGTATCTGCCGAGCCCGCTATGTATAAGATACAAGACTTCGGTGTCGGGCGATCCAGGGTGTATGTAGACTCCGACTAGGCTGTTTTGCGCAGAGCATCGAGGGTCCAATGTTGTCGAAGCACAAGTTATTTATGTTCTCATCGTCTGTTTTCTTGCTAGCTAGCCGTACACTCGATCTGAGTCGCTTTGGGGGCACGCCGGATGACCCAGTTATCGGAGATGCGGGCCGCTTGGGCGCTGACGGGGTTTCGTCAGTCTTCAAATGGTTGCCATTTTCTAAGTTCTCTGCCGATTTCTTTGATTTTAGTCTCAAACGATAGGCCTGCTGACGCTCTGCATAGGATTTGCCGGTTTTCGGTTTGAAAGTTTTCGTTCGAGTTTTATCGCGATTTTTAGGTCGAGGCATTTCAAATGTTTGAGTTCAAATGTTGTTATTATTTTCTGTGAGTGCTACTAGTACTCGGAATTGGTGTTATTGGAGTGATTTAGTTCTGAGGATCACAACGCACTTTGTATTTTCGCGATCAGACTTGTAGTTCCCGAGATATTTAAGTTTTAGTGGAGCAATTTAGAAATTTTCGGCGCAAAAACACCCTCACGAAGACAAAGCCTAGAGGCGACTGAAGTCAGTTGTCAAAATTCTCAGTACTATTGTTGGAAGGGGGCCGAGTGACTCGATCACCTGACACCTGGTTTGCTGGGATTGGTTGAGCGGTTCGTGAGATAGTGGTATGCCGAAAGTACATTTGAAACATAACGGTCGATTTTCGCGAAACGTGCGAGTAAGACATTACATACCTATGGATTCCATGTCAAAATGTCTACTAATATAAAACATAATTGTATTACAATATTGCCCTGCGGAATTGTAAAACACATAACACTTCGCCACAGTATTACGAACCGCACTAATAACCACTTGAAGGCACAGAGTAAACCGCCCGAAAATCACTCGCAACACAAACCGACAAAGCCGCTGACGCCTTGTATTTATACCCTGCTCACACACCAGAACATCCCACAATTGCGCATTAGCGCTACACTAGGACGTAATTGATTACGGCCTTGACAAAGTGCACGCGGCTGGCGGAAAAGTCTATCGAGCGTATGTTGAAATCACGCGCACACACACATTACATCCGGATTCCTCTGGAACATTCGATAAACACGTACATTGTTCTGTAATGTCGTAACAACATTACATCACAATCTACATAACCTGTCGGTACTTCATCTGCCGCTGAAGGAAACTACATTCAGCAATCGCCTTATCACGCTTTATTGATATCGTACCATTGCTCCATATGATATTGTAGAATTGCCCGGTCGTGCCTGTGTTAATAAGCTTGGTGTTTGTAATTTGTGCGTTGTGAGTATGTACAGTGTGGCCTGTGTGGTTTGTGCTTCTAGTGCGCTTGTGCTTAGAGACAAGTCTCATAAATACGAGTCTGTATTTAAAGAAAATAAGAAAAGGAAAGGCGGTAACCTCATGGTTGTCGAGTTAGCGTTCAATATACTCTGTGATAAATAACATTATCTATAATATTCATAGATGCACGTTAAGAATAATACTCACAAGATTACTTTTCATTTAACATTCAATAGAAAGATAAATTTTCTAGAACGGCAAGACAATGTTATCTAGAATCTGAGCACTGGATTGAGGATTTCGTTGATGGATTTTAGGTTAATTGTTGCCCCGCGGCTAGTTTTGCAGCCGACCAGCGACTGGAAATAATATTTCTATGGTTGGACATTGTGACGAATTACGAAGGCCACGGATTTTAGCTAAACTTGCAATTATAGAATTATGAAAACTAGCAATGTGTCATACAGTATGTATATAATATAACGTATGTAACATAATGACGCACACACACACACACACACACACACACACACACACACACACACATGTATACATTCATGGGGTTAATGACATATGAATTTATATCCAATTAAAGTAATTTTTTCATTGGGTTATCTAGAATTTATGGAACTCATGCATTAAAAAATGACAGTTCTTCGTGAAAACACGAGCTTGTCTAGTTAAACATTAATAATAAAGAACAACTGTCATACAGTAGTAACACTTATTATTCTAAGGAATGTATTCACAATATACGTTAAAATATTATGATACTTAAATAACGAGAGTCGTATTTTCTGTTTTTAGCTGGACGCATTGAAGGATCTACAGACAATCAACATACTGGAGGTAAGTTTAATTCCTAGTGTTGTAATTTTTTTTGTAGATAGGAAGCATCATCATAATTTGGAGAGATGCGGTATACGCATATACTTCTGTGAGAGCGATGCATCGAAGCACAAATTTTCAGTTGAGAGTATATTTACTGAATAATCTAATGGGATTAGAAACGTTAATTTAGGCAACAAGTCATACAGGTACAGCGGTGCTGTGTCGTAGTAAAAATTACAGTCTGTGCTTGATATATGGAATTTACGAATATTTAAGATTACGTTAGGATCATATTCAAATAGGATACTAAGTCTACTGTATAACACAATAAAGTTAATAAAACAAAAAATGTATATCCGTAAAGAAATTTAGTTTTTTAAAAGCTTGTCTAAATAAGTAAATAAATAATAATGTGAACTGATTTTAATGTAGATTACTGTACTTTTCCATTATATTTGTCAAGAAATTAAAGTTTGCAGACATAGAGAATTAGTTATTTAAGTAGTTAATTTTATGTTAATTTACAGATTTAAAGCAACAATTTTTCATTGAAAACGTACTGATCCAAGGAGGTACTCATAATTAATGTTTTCTGTAAATATTATGTTATCACACAATTTGATAACCTTCCAAACGGAGTAAGACGCTTTGCTTTGTTGCCACATAACAATCAGTGCTGAACTCGCCTCACACTCTACACTGATTGGATGGCGCAGCGTCTTATATGGACTTAAAAGTTTGAAAGTTAACTAATAGTCTCCATATATTTTTTTAAAACGTTGTTTCATTTCCAACAAAATAATTTGTTTGTATGCAACTTTTTGCTTACGACAACATAGGTACCCTATACTGATTGGAGTTTGTAGGTGCAGAGAATAAAATATTTTCTACTTATTTCATTTAAATGTCAGTTTTAGAAGGCGGGAGTAAACTATAAGTTGCAATTTTCATTTTTAACACATCAGTCTTTATATGGTCTTTTAGTTTTAAAGTCACAGTAAGCAAGTACAAAAAAACAAATGTATTTATTTACGTAAGAATTTAGAATATTCGCTTACTGAATTTTCAAACTACAGATCTGTTTATTGAATATACTTAATCTACCTTACATAGGCATGTAATAAAGGGCAAGTGTTGTGCAACGTGAAATATGCCGTCTTCTGAAAGCTATATTATTCCCACTAGGAACGTCGTATATAGGTTTTGCGACGGTGTACACTATAACAAATAGAAATATAGTGTATACGTGTGTGTGTATAGTGTTGTTCGTGTTATGTCGGGCGTTACACTCCGCGCACTTTGTGATACTTACTGATGACTGGTTCCTCTGCGATGGTGTCGTCCTCCAAAACAACTTAAGCTACTATGTGTATGTGGGCGCCACTTGGAATTTTTTGGTCCAAGAAATTATTATTAAAATTAAATTTTGATTTCTTAGCAGTTAGTTTAATTCTATGAAAAAATGTGAACAAGACAGTTTGAATTTGAAAAAAATAACGTATGTTTTAATGAATCTTAAAAATCGTCTCAAGGACTGACACTCGTATTAAATAAAATTGCAGAGTTACAAAAAATTATTATTGACAAGTTTTTTCTCCAATCAAGTATCGGCTAACAAATATTTTATTTACTCAGTTGAAAAGCATGAGTTTAGTGTATGAAAAATCTTTATACTCAGGACGTGACTCCTTTGAACTACCAAGACAGATCAATAAGATGCTTTACAAAAATTAAGTGATTTGAAGGTGTGTGACATGTGTAGTACAGCTGTGTGACAAATGATACCAGGTAAAAATGACTTTAACTTTGAAAAACTCACGTTCCGGTGGGTAATTATTTCTTGCACTGGACACTTTTCTTGTGGACGCTTACAATCTCGCCTCTTCGTGTTGACGTTCCTTGTGTACTGATAATTATTTAAAAGTCAAAATACGGTTTTTCTAAAACTCCGCACTATTGGAAAAAAGTTTAGCAGTGAATTTACGCTTTGAATACTGCCGGCGACAATCAGCTGTCCGCGTGGTTTCTCGATTGGCCGCCACAGCGCTGTCTCTCCTCCCACAGTTGATGAATAGGCTTGTGTAAGTAACGTTATGGGGATTTTTGTCAAAGTCAGTTTGTCTTAGCGAATACCAGCAGAATTGATTCTCTATTAAAATTTTGGTCCTTTCCAGGGCCGCTGATATTCTGGCTGCGTGCGTTCTATTAAATATGTCGTGTTGCTGCTCTATTTCAACAACACGTTGGCGTATAATCTTGTAGAGGTTAAGTCAGTCTTTTGTCATGTACGGGAAAAGCCTTTCTGTGTTCTCGTGTCGACTTCTCGTTCTTCGGTTTCGCCTCGGGTGTGATGATCAGTTTCGTGGGTGATGTGTCTCTTCTGGATTCAAAGCATAAAGTGTTTTTGGTCGAATTTCGTCTTCCTTTTATACTCTGTGAGGCTCATTGTTTTAACTTTTTGACATGAACTTCCGGTGTATTTGTGTAAAAATTCCTTCTAGAACGTTCGAGAATAATCAAATGGAACATCATGGAACAAATTTGATTTCCGTAGAAGCTTTAGAACAAAAATTTCTTATTCTTCACACTAAGGATATTACAAAAATTATTCTGGTATTTGTCAAACAATTTTACATAACTACTTACAATCTGCATGCCATTACTATTTCTGGATTCTCTGCTTTCAACTGAATCTAATGATACTAATTACGATTGGTTTTGAATAAATTAACTCTAATAAAATAACATAAAATACAACTCTTACCTTTGGAATGGTTACATAAAATTCCAACTAACTAACTACTAGAAATTCCAACTTCTAACTAGAAAATTGTTGTGAAGTTGTTTGGTTCCTTCTACAACATTAATGCATAATATAATCATCTTTTTATAACAAAATAAACAAAATTTAACACATATAATATATAAATAAGTTCAGTTTTACATGGTTTATCCTGATACATATTATTATTTTTATTGTAAGATTACTTAGCATCATATTGGATTGCATAAGTGATTCATTTTCTTGGTGTGACAAATTTCACTCTCATAATTCAAATTCTTTAAGAATTAAGCTTATTTTCAACTGAGTATGTTTGTTTCTATAGTACACTATAGGATTGTACCTTTTTCCTTTATTTTTGCTAATATTTTGCAATTATCTTGTCAAATATGACTGTTTTTTGTGATTGTTCCTTGGCCTCAGACAGATATGGTATAGGTAAATAGTTTCCTAACTCGACTATTAAAGTGTTTAAGTTAGTCAAATATATTAGTATAGTCACACTATATTGTATTTCAACTTTACAATACAATTTGGTTGCATTTTGTCAACATTAAATTCATAAATATTACAATATTATAAGTCTACTACATGTTTTCAGTTAATACTGTTTTTGGCTATTTTAATTGATTTTTAATCACTTTATGGCTTTCTTTATTTAAGATAATTTGTTCGTCTTTGTATACTTGACAATTGCATATAGTTTTTATTTTAATTCTATAATAATTAATTTTCACATAAAATCTGAGTGATTGGACTAAGCTCCTAAACATATATTTTTTGTCATAACATTTATATATTTTTTATTTTACCTTAGATCCTTTCTAATAATGTATTCAAATCATTTAATACATTTATTTTATTTACATTACAAAGTATAATAATGGATCTTGTCCATTAATTCACAATAAATAGTTTTTTATACCCTATTCAGAGTTACATATCTTAATAAGTAATGACCTCATTTTGGTTGTTTCTGATATTATCTGTCTCTCTTATAGTATATTATTGGTTTTACACTGTTCTTCACTTAAATAATATATATGGGGTTTGAGTCTTAGTCATAGTCTGGTCGTCTTTTCATGTTAATGATATTAATTATTAGACAATATTACAAAATTTTTCGGATTACTTGGGTTCGATACTGTTCACCTCACTTTCCTCTTATGATAAATTACTATGCAAATAATTTCCTTTATGGAACGTTCTGTGACGTTACAACACTCATATTAAATATGGTTGCATACCGTTTCCAGTGTTTTTACTGGACGTTTACGGAAGCTCAGTTTTCTAGAACTAGGTGCATACAATTACACCGGTATCTTGTTAAATTTTAACTGCTGTCATATATATAGCCTACCAGACAGACAGTTTTCGTATATGTAAATTCAATTTGGCCACACATGCAACAAACACTGGACATGAATTCCCAGACATAACCAACATGACACTAATAAAACACATATCACACAAAGGCACCATAATGAACATTTGGGAAAATTTACAAATATACAAACATAAAACACAAAACAAACTAATACCTGAACAAATACAAATCAATACAAAACATGACAAAATTTTCAAAGCACTCAACATCGAAAATACACAAAATACTAATACATATACCGCAATCACACACAATAATACCACTTTAGAATACCAGAGACCAACAAGAAACCACAATAACGACAAGGTAACACACAAGTACTTCACCAGACGCAAAATCACGAAGGCTGAGGATGAGAACACAATGGTTCTCGAAACATGTTCCCAATAAAGAGAAAACATCTTGAGGTAAAGTCATTAAAAATATTAAATATATGTGTATATATTTACACCTTTACGATAACATGTCATGTTTCATTGCATTATACATTAAAATCACAATACACTGAAAAATATTTCGTTGCATTTCAGAATTTAATTACAGAAACATACTTGCGATTACTCGGCAAACACATCTATTTACAGTAGACTAAATTTGCTGCTACATTGATGCAATGCTTTTGATCGTTTATAGTTAGCTCTATGACATAATTCACTTTTCATCAGAAACGTTGTGAACTAGTGTGCTCCCTGAGCTACAGACCTCGCTCACCATTTTGAAAGAAGTACATTTATTTGTACATAAATTTCAATATTAAATAATTTTTAATTATGGGAAAGATTATACAAATCCTGATTATGACACTATTTCTTTAACAGTATTAAAATTGTTGAGCACACAATCATACAATAAGCACAAAAAAATTGGACTTTCGGATTTCGGTTATATCTTTATAGTCTGCTGGATTTTTATAACTTTTTCTATCTTTTGATCTACTTTTGAGCATTGGCATCACAAAATTTTGGTTATGCAAACAAAAGTCGGTGAACCGATTGTAAATTTTATTAATTACTTGATCAAAAATTGTCTTTAGTTTAGTAATTTTGTTGTGCACACAAATTCCTGTAGGACTATTTACAATGACAACAATAATAGACATTATATTTTATACACTGCAGTTAGAAACAAACCCTTAATATGCTTTGCACAACACCCCACACTACCATAAACGACAGTTGCTCTAAAAAAAACAGTCTAATCACTAAAGTCTGTGGAGGGCATTGAGACTAAACTCATGCAAATTATATAGGCTAGAATAGATTCGTCAAAAAAAAATAATATGTGCTGTTTGGAGCTTATTACGAATCAAGTCATTCATAACATTTCCTTCCTTCGAGAAAGGTTTTTTCTATATTGAATAGAAAATTTAGTTTAGTTAGCTTTTTCCGTCCCAATGATATTAAAATTTACATTATATAACTTAGAGCTAAATATTAAAATAGGAACTGCATATTCTTACGAACGTTTTTATCAGGTATAAAAATAGTAAGGCGTAACGAAGTGGAGGATAGAAGCAAACAAAACTGAGAAATATCAGTGTGGGAAAGCATTTAAATTATTGATAGGTTTCCACAGGAAGCAATAATGTAAATTATTGTTTATTTAGAACAGTCGTATCCAAAATTATACAGCGGTATCTAAAATTTAGAACAGCCGTAAACTCCTAATATTTCTCTGCTATACGATGTACGTACTACACAAGCATGCGCGCGAACAGACAGATGGTTAAACACACACACCTATATACATTTATAGGCATACCGTATTAATACATATATTTGAATACGCTTGTGTATATCGTGTTCTGTTGTGATATAAAATTGCTCACTCGTTACATAATCAAGGAAAATGAATATTTCGGTAGTGGAAGTGATAACCCTAAATATAACTTTATTTCGCAAAACTGTTATGTACAGTTCCTAAAATAGGTGTTCTGGGAAACATTTGCATAATTCGGTAATGTTTATGGAATGTGCGCCAAGAGTATTGCAATACACGCGCATTGGATTTGTTAAAGTCAAATTTTAACTACCCTAGGGTGTAACCAACAATGTGTTTATGAATACGTTTGCTACCTCCCTTCTCCGTGTCCTTCTGTCCAGTACATGAGCTGTAATAACGAATTGTATTCTTATATTCCAATATTTTCATAAGACTAAAGGAAATTCCTTTTTATATTTGTGCGGTGTACAGTTCAGAACATTATTTACATTTGAATAATGATAAATTTTGAAATAAAATATACAGTTTTATGTTTTTGTAACTGTGACTACTTAATTCATGTTTTTGGAACGTACTTAATGTAAACGAATTCAGAAAACGTTTGTCAAATGTAACAGAAAATAAAAGTGCAACACACGTGCTATATGTCTGAAGCGGTTTTGACGCGTGTGTTTATATTTCATTATATATTCGTAACATTTTACTTACTAATAAATGTGATGGCTTTTACTCAGAACTGTTTGTTACTTGCATTTGTATTGTAACGTAACTGTTACAAAATATTAAAGTTATAATTTGAAAATGAATAAAAAATTTTTAAAATTTTAAAATTTTGTTGTTTCTGAAAAATATTTGAATCGTGTTTTTTATTACTGGTATTTAAGAAATAATTGTGGTTATTGTTTGGTGTTAAAATTTTAATTGTATTATGGTTGATAGTGTAGTAGTGTCACTTTCTGTAAATCACTTTTAAGTTAATCAGGTTAACACCGGTACTGGTCGATAGACGGCTCTTCTTCTTCTTCAATGCGCTCTTTATTTTCGTAAATACCGCCTTTCGGTTAGTCCGTGTCCTTGAATTAACTTATTCTTTAAATATATTTAAAGAAAAATTCAACCAATTTGCATAAATAGAAGGTTTATTAACAATTTATTAAAAAAAATATCGATAATAATCGATATTTTACAATAGTATCGACTCGTTACTCAGGGCCGGTCGACAAAAACTTTACACTAACTGTGTATATAAAATATGTTCTTTTAACGGTTATGTTAGAATAGCCAGAGAAGGGTAGGGCCAAGAAAGTATAACACTTACAATTAGAAATGTCTTAAAACTAACAATTACAACGTTATTAATTAATATATGAAGTTTATATAGTATAAATTTCGAACCAATGCAGTCTAGAAATTCGTTTGCTCCACCTCGATGAGAATGATGAGAAAATCAAAATGGCCGACAGAAGTAGGCGTAGTTCAATGTCTATCACCTCGACGAATATTTCTTCCAATAAAGATGTCCTTTCACTGTTTATTCGTCTCAGCAATTGTGGATATTGGTTCTGGAGTTAATTGAGTGTTCCTGGTGTAGTGTTTATTAGTTCACTTGGTGTAAATGTGTGTTATTATGTCTATTTCACTTTGGTTAAATGTGTCGTATATAACCTTTTTTGTTCGTCCGTAAAATTTATTTGTAGTGGTGTTATTTCAATTATTTAGGCGTGTGTGGTTCTGTTTATCTGTAATGCACTGTTTATTGTTTGTTTTCACTGCTCCACAAGTTAAAAATTCAAATTAAACAAATTTCACAATTTGTACTGAACTCGGTTTAATTATCGTCGCCATTAGTATAGGTTATACGGAGCAAAACCTCGTTTAAGTGTTCGCTTCAACGGATAATAATTAACTGTTCTCATTTCCTTCGTCTCCTGAAAATCTTAGCCAATTTAATATATATTATACATTGTTCCAAATTATCTTCGCTTCCGATACATTTTATTTGAATACATTATACACGGAAAATATTTTCGCTATTAATTAACTGTATGAAATACTAAATACATATTCAGCTTCTTTAATTTATTTCGCTTATTTCGATACTAATTAATATAGTTTTACAAAGTTTTCATTTAAAAAGTTATATTTCTTTCATGTTGGAATAGTAGGTTCAAATATGTGTTTCCTGCCCTTGACCAGATAATAGCCATTTTCTCTGATATTATTATTACCATACTGAATCTAAGATTGCTATAATCGTTTATCTTTACTTAATTTCTTGCAATTTAGTTCATTAGTTATTGTTTTTAAATATAATTCATTTATCTATGACTCCTCCTCTGAAATGTTAGTTAATACATTCCATTTTTATTTATAATTTTACTTATCTTCTGACAATATCTTTATAAAGTATAAGTTACATTGTATTACTATATGGTGGGTTTATCTTACATAAATTTCATCAGTTTAGTTGGTTTATAGGACTAGATTTGTCAATTATAATGTAGTCTAAATTTACTATCTGACCTAGATTTTATCTGTTGTTACTTGCAAAGTTTTTAATAATACAGTTAGTTCGTACCCTTTTCTGACCTTCTATTCTAATATAATATTCATTAATAATTTGTTCTTTTACTACTATAACATTGAGTATTGATTTTAAACAATTAAAACATAACAATTATTTAATATTAAATCTGGTATCTAGAATCATACCTTTTTGTACTGATTACTTACAATAACTTATAAAAAACATTTTACTATATAGGAATGGTATCTACATTTAGATATTGCATTCCTAATTCAAACTACTAAACAAAATAACATTTGATAAATACAAATATTAATCTCTACTTCTAAATCTTATTTATAGATTTAATATATGGAAACTGGAACCTAACATTTTGTTCATTAAATTTTTAACACCCCTTTAAAACTATTTAGTTACAGTTTTATCTGTTTTTCTTAATTTTAGGGATGTATTCCCCGTCACCTTATGTCCTAACTCCACGCTATCTGTTTATATTATTTATTCTATTGAATGTTCTCATATAAACAGTGGCATTTTATTAGAAAGAGTATTCATTGCTCCTTCACCATATTAATTGATTAAATATCATTCATGATACTATTTAAAAACACTTAAAGTTATTTAATTGTACAGTAATTCATGTACCTTCTCAAAGTTTATTTATTATAATCTAATAACTTGCACTTGTCCCTGGTTATTTCTTGATATTATCACTAGTCCTTTCATAGTTTTATAATATCAAATTGTTTAACCATGGGGGAACTGTTAAGATTTGTCTATATAAACTATACAATAACTTTCTTGGGTGCACTTCTACTTAGCACTTTAAACACTTTTTGTTTTTATTTGTTTTACATGAGTTTATGGTTTGTTGGGGTGTTATACTTTCTATTGTGACATTTACTTTCTTTTGGGGTTTTTGTTTTCTCCCTATGGGGTTTCTATTGGGTATTGGTTGTGTTCTACTTCCTCTATTCTATGTGATCTTCACTTGTATATTTGTTTATTTTAGATATCTTGTTTCTTCATTCTTGTTTCTTCAGTACCATTTCGTTATTATACACTTTTGTTTATACTGGTCTGTTTACTTTGTCGGTTTACTTGGTCTGGGTAGCTTCCTTGCCTACTCCTATCCTACCTAGGTATTATTGTTATTTTAATTTTAGTTTTCTGGGGTTTTAATTTGTTGTACTTTCATATTAGTTGCAGATTTTTTCTTTATGTTTACTTTTTCTTGTTATTATGGTAATTTATAATGCTTTTTATTTGGTTCTCATTTGGATTTTTCTGGATATTCCATATACTTGATTTTTTCTAATGATCATCTGGTAATGGATTTAAGTGGTTTATCTGTCACGCTACAGTATTAATACGAGAAATAAATGTTACTTTCCGAAATCAGCGAGGATTCCAGAACATAATTTCTACGCTTTTTGTATGTTTTGTAGTTTCCACAGTTATGTCTACATTACGTTCATAACTTTAAAATAAAAAGTTGTCTCAGTCAACAACATATATTTATACATGTACGTGCTGCTAGTATTCACATATTAATATTACCTATTTATGAGGGCATCGGAAACTTGCCTAAACAAAACAGAGTCCTACTGCATTAACATATTTACATATATTGAAATAATAAAATTTACTTTTGCAGAACTCCTTATTTGTTTTGTTTATTTCAAAACGTTTCTACGTTCACGTACATAAAAATTAGATACATGCATACAATTCTTTTCGTTGTCTCTTCTGTATGTTATATTTCTGCGTATCGGACGTGGAAGGTAGGGAGGATTATAAAGGAAACTGAAAAATAATGAGATTGAAGAAAATAAACAATGTAGATATTATTAAGTAAATTACCATGCAATAAATAAGATGGTTTGGATATGTGTACACTAAAAATAAAAAAATCTTTTTCAAAAAATGTTATAAACTTGGAGGAAAGGAATCGAAAGGTATTACATAGATAAGGTTTGAAGATTAAGTACTTGGAGACATATGTTTTGAGGATGACAAAATGGAATGAGAGAATAAGCCACAAGAAGTAGTGGACGTAGGTAGTTGATGACTATAACATGTGAACTTTTAATGTAAACGGAGGAAGGGCTAATTGGGACGAAATCAATCAGCATTCCACACAGATGTACATATATAATTATTTCCAACTTCGAATGTTTGTTATGGGTGACTAGGATGTTAACAAATATGTTCCACAAACCGTTAGTCACTGAACAAACCATAATTCGATGAGCAAGACATAATTCTCCTTTGATCTATTTTGTTTTTTTAATATGTACAAACAGTCTGAATAATTAAATAACAATGAAAATTCTACAAAATCTGCGTGTCGTGCGCGTACCATACACAATTTTAGATTAACGTTTCCTGTATGCGCGTTCAAAGTATGTAAGTAGGATTTTATACGCATTTTTGTAGGAATATATTACTCCTTAAAGAAACAGTTTATTATTTAAGAATTATTTACTCTCAAAGTATATACGAACGGTCACGTAGCCTCTAAGAGGATGTTCATTTTCGAAAACTCATTTCTTACGAAGAATATTCGTATAATAAGAGTATAGACATATTAAAAAAAAATATGCATATATAAAATTATTCCAGAAATGAGGAATCAAAACCATAGTTTATATTCACCCAATTACAATATTAGAATTATATCTTGTTTAGTAAAATATTTTTTTGTCTTATTGCTTATTCCAATAACCTCTCGCAGTTGACATGTATATAAAATCAGAGTACACCCTTCTCGTTTTACCCGATATATAGAACTTTCTTGTGGTTAGGGATTTATAGACTTCGAGATAGGTAAGAACTTGTAAAATATTCTATGTGTGTTACTGATTTCCAGTTTTGCGTTTTGGCAGGCGTTATTGACTGATACAAAGTTCCCGTGTTTGATACATTCGTATTTAAAGACGTGGTTGTCAGCTCAAAGTGTTAGTAAAGTAAATCGATGACTGTAGTTTGTTTACGAGCAGTCGTCTTCCAGTACAAGTTTCTCGAAAATACTTAGACACGACTTTTGATCAAAAGAAAACACGATATCTGTTTTAAACTGAATCATAAAACGACAGTCACGGCGAGTGTGATAGAAAACAGGAACCATCCAAAACAAACATCTCCGAATTTACACGTACAATAGTTCTGCTATTAAGTCAATAACAGTCATACATCATAAATCATATTAGATCCCTTGACACTTGAAATTTACACTTCATGAATAGGGCAATGTTTTATGACTTCGAATTATACACAGTTAATGAGTGCACAAGATTCCACGTGTTAGGTGTTACGAATGCGCAATCTGTAGTGTAGGTCTATTTATGAATGGAGAAAGTGAATGGTGACAATAATAATAATAATAATAATAATAATAAGACTACTTTTGTATCATCGAAATGGTTAATGGAGGCACGGTAGACTACATGCATGAGCAGTACGACTACAAAGAAGACTGGATAACTATTACTACTTCTTTGTAGTGTTATTACTTAGGTGATAGCATAGGTATGTATCTCCTCAGAGCAATTCAGTCTGACGGCTGGCAAAAAACCATTCAATTAAAGGCGCTCCCGAAAACACTGGCCCTTTAAGTTAGTTGTAAGCATACTCACAGGTATAATAAGCACCAAATGTATAAATATGTCAAATTATTTTAAGGAATTAAAGAAAGCCAAATTTTGAATAACGAAAGAGAAAAGACAGCGTTTACAAAATCGCAAAAGAATAAAATATAAGTAACTCTGTCGGTTGGAGGTAATTTTTTAACTATGATAAACACGCGGCAATAAGTATCATGCTGCTAAAAAAACATTCTTACAAACTGATCAGAAAATGTACTAAAAGAACAAATAAGGTAATGTCAAGTTTAGTATAGAAAGTAAGAAAAATATTGCACCTGCACTAAAATATATAGTTATTAGAGTATAAAGCAGCTACTATTTATTACATCTGAAATATTCCTGTTGTTGAAATAAGGTGATCAAGTATTGAAAGATATTTGAATTATTGATTAAAGATATTTAAAAAAATATTGCGATTCAGATATGACTATTTGAACGCATGTAGACCAACTTTGTACCTTAGGTGTTTGAACTTTAGACCAACCTTAGATCTTTAGACTAATAAGCGTATTGACCACATTTATAATCTTCTGAATCCTAATCTCTCAAAAATCAGTTAATTTTGTTGCTTCTGAACGGAAGCTTTATTGAAGGGAATAGTCTATTGCCATAGTCTAAGCTGGAATA
Organism: Magicicada septendecula; assembly: GCA_034769895.1. Lineage (NCBI taxonomy): Eukaryota > Metazoa > Arthropoda > Insecta > Hemiptera > Cicadidae > Magicicada > Magicicada septendecula. Next base: position 288,438,501 of record CM068371.1, read on the forward strand.
TACTTTTTCCGAGGAGGGACATGCCTACGCACGTTCGTGTTTTCTGGTGTGTGGTAGTTGCAGCCATTAAAACCTTACTCCCTTTGCTCTAGCAAGAAACACGTGGTACTAAGTTTCCACAGTGCTTCACGGTATTGCTATTTAGGTTTAACGTTCTTGATTATCGTTACTATTGAAGCACTGCGGCCGTGTCACTGTTTCTTCTTTCGTAGGACGTTCTGGATAAAAAGTGCCACTTCAGTAAAGAAGTCGAAACGTTGAGGAATTTGTAGTTTACATAACTGAAGTTTAGTAGATAAAGCAAGCATATTCCACCTGCATACAAGAGTAACCAGAATACATAGTTTTACCAGAGTTACTGTACGTACATTAACAAACAACTAGCTCCCGCCTTTAAACGGTTATCAAATTTATTCCTACACCGGTAAATTTCAAAAACATTTATATATTAATTATTCACGACACTATTTTATGTTAACATCAGATATCCATCTTATGCTAATATTAGTTACTAACCAGAAAAACCTGGCGTAGACGTCTAGGAAACCCCTTTACGTATCATGAAATAGTTACTTACTTTGGATGATGGCTTATTTAATTCATGTAGATCTAATTGTGCTGATCTCTACCTGCCACGGTACGTACTGAGGCGATATCGTTTTGGATACTAATTATCTTATTTTTTCTAATGTTTTGCTTCCAAATATAATTTTGTTCTTGTTTTGTATTTTCTTAACATCTTGAGTTTGTTATACATGAATAAATATGGTGAAACCTTTTGTTTATTCCAAAATGTGTTCAAGTAAAAGACGTTTCGTAGAACAAAGACGTAATTCCGTTAATATTTAGTTTTGGAAACAGTTTTAAATATTTATTCATTATAATGATGTATGAAGGCATAAAACTGAAATCAGAAAACCAAACAGTAAAATACGTGAAGCTCAGATATAAATGAGGAAACGGAAGCTTAACAAACAATAAGTCTGATATGTTGTTAAATCTTTGTATCGTATTGAAAATCAATTGCCTCCTAATCATTTCCGTTCGATACACCACTATTTCAAGTGTAAGTACCCTTTACAAACACTAAAGCTGCGGAAAAATAAAGAAATCCAGTTATAATTAGCATTTATTTACAGCAATTTTCAGTAAGAAAAAATATGTTGCCTGTTTTTATTTCATGACAAATTTAAGTGAAGCGTAATTTTAAAAGTATTCTTTGTATCTGTGATTATTAAAATTGTATAAGTAATTTCTCATCATTAATAGCATAGAAGTTTTTACATATCACTTTTATATTTTTTACGATTGAAACTCTAAGAAGTTTGAAGAGTACTAAATTTTTAAAATTGTAAATGATTGTAAATATCGTATTTTTAAATTTACAAATAAGGTTTCTATCCCATTATTTCTGCCCATTACTTTCTCTCCTTATTCGTCTCTCACATATTATTCACTCTATGCCTAATTTTTGACTTGTCCAACACTTGTTATTATTCTGGGACTCTCTTTTATTCAGGTACTGTTTCACAGGTTCACCATTAGTTATTTCTTACTAATGTTTAATAGTAAGGATGAATGGCGTGTAAGAATTATAAGTTGAAAGAACTTAGAGGAAACAATTTAGGCCTACTCACTTAACAAATCTAGTTCACATTTGTGACAGTAGGACTGTTATAGGTTTATTATCAGAAAAATTTCTCATAAATTGGATTTATTTTTTCATTTTATTGAAAAAACAAGCTTTTCTTTGCTTGAATGGTCTCCTCTATATGAATACAGACTGCCGTAATGCTTATAACTACAATATATTTCTAGTTATCTCTGAATAACGGCTGATTGATCAAACAAATTTACGGCTGGCGGATTGCAATACTGTACGTAATGTTTTTTTATTATACAATTTTAAAATATAATACAAGCTATTTCAACTTTTATTTTTTTTAAAGATTATTTGGTTACATTTTATATCTGCATTTTATTTACAATATTTTCATGAAAACCTCATGCGCATTAGTAATAAATACCACTGGTAGTTTATTTAAATGCATGAGGTGCTATTAACGAGAGGAAGAAGTGTTTAAATTCCATGAAGACAAATAAAAATAATAAGTCTAAATTTTATAATTAAAATAAATTTAATCATGATCGCGGAACAAAAATGGAGGCACATTAAATTGTTAATATATATTTTACATAAAACGATGTTAAAAAACAATTGTATACTTAACACATTGTCCAGACTGAAAAGATTTTTATTTCTTTTAAGATTGTAATATATCAAATAAAGGTGCTGACAAAGGTACTCTTGTTTGGATAAAATGAGATGATTTTACGTAACGATAAAATCTTGAGAATTCCACCAGGTCCAAAAAAAATTGATGTCAGCAATATAGGCTTACTCATTTCTCGACAACAGCTGGTGACGCAAAATGGTACATTATAAAAATCTGACACTTACTTATCTACAGTCACCGCCTCCCGTTCTGTTGTTGCCTTGCTGAATCAGAATAGACGAGAACTGTAGTAATAATACTGTGAGTGAATGAAATTTTTATAAAATCTCACGCGCGATATTTTGTATAAAATACACGCGTACTGGTGTCTTGTGAATACGCTCCCAGTATTACATACACCTATATACACACAGGCTCGCGAAGACTTGATGTAGTGAATATGGTAGTGACCATCACTAGAGAGACAATATCTAGTAAGCACTGCAAAGGAAGTACTAATCCGACGTGGCTCTTTAAATTTTAAATGCCTTCAATAGATGGGACTTTATTTGGAGACACTGAATGGCTTGAGCGTGCCACGGTGTTTGAAGAAGATATTTGCGCAGACTACATTAATCATAGGGCTCTACATACTGTATAGAGGATGGCCTTAAGAAACAGAAGGCACCAGTGACATTCCAAAGGGCTCGGTACCTGGCCCATTGTTGTGGAATACCTTATATATAAGTTCGTGTCTTGCCTACTCTGCAGATCGCAATCAATATCACATATAAATCGGTCCCAACTATCTCGACTGACTTTCCTAACTTTTCCTCTAGCACTGGCACAGCCAAGTTTATATTCTGATCTTGTCTGATGGGTTTGTAAAGCTAGATGTTTCAATCATGCCTTACAATATTATCTTTCCATATACGCAGATCTCGGTTTCCGTCTTTACTCATAGTTCCCAGTGCGTCTAATGCTGAGTGAGATATGATAGTTCTGATGATTGAAGAATTACTCCATTCTTCAGTTACGTTATTACTGATCTTTGTTTGTTGCGCAAACTGACTCAGCTGAGTCTGGGACGGGTGTCGCATACTATCAGCTTGGAGTACATGTGCTTTGAAAGTTTGCTTGAGGCACTGGCTATGTATGGGTTGCACCATACATTACCACGAACATTAATCTTTGATATGAGAAGAAAATGGTCAGACTCAACGTTACATACTCTAAAACCCTTGTATCCACCACTAAATTCCACAGTTTACCATTCACTAAAACATTATTAATAACTGACTGAGCTCCTCTACCGCACCAAGTATATTTGTGTGTCTCTTTATGAGGAATGAACGTGTTGATCGTTGATCATCCTAAAATTGTTGAATGCGGCAAAATAAATAATTCGTTGTCCATCCCCATTTTCTGTTCTTTTACCATGTCTTCTCGTTATAGGTTTTATAGGAAAATTACCAACACACTCAAAGCTGATAATTACGCAAACCAGTCTGAGACCTTCATCCGCTTTTTTTGACTACAGGTTGATCCTCAAATGTCATATTTTTCCGCTAAAAATAATAAGGCTTCAGTTACTGCTACAATATTAGAACGGCTAAATACCAAAGTTGAAGGGTCCGGAAAATCAAAAACCCAAGTGTCCGGAAAAATTGAACAAGTTGTAAATTGTGCTGAAACCTGTTTGCTCTTTCGTTTCATCACTCATCGTATTATAATACATTGACTTAACATGTACCTAATCAAAAACACACCCTTCTGAGGACTGTTTTATAAGATATATTTGTGCGTCACACACAAGTTCGAGGGCTGTGCGAGACGAAGGGCATGGCCGTCGCCCGCTCATTTACTGCGTTCCGAGCTTCAGATAGAGTTCCTGCCGCAGGGACGATAGATAGGGTCTGGATTTAGGGTGTGGCCTGCTACCGGCCGTGGGTTTTCAATTAATTAATTAATTAATTAATTGAGGGTGAGAGTACGCCGAGGCCGAGTCCAAGATTCCCCTGCCACAGATTGAGGGCGCTAATGAGGGGATTGCCCTGGAATCGGGCGGAGCGGCGACAGAATTTGCGGGACAGTGTCCGTATGATGGCGTCCAGGGAACGGAGACGCAGGGAGTCACGGATAGTTTTGTTCGATGTCAGGTAGTGGACTTTACACGCCCAGCGCAATCCTCGGTCAAGGATGGACTGAAGCTTTCGCTTATGGGTCTTGGCCAAGTAGCCCCAAACGGGGATCGCGTACGTTACCATCGGCACCTCATAGGTGGAGACGATAAGCTTCCCTAGGCGGCGGGTCATGGCGTTGCTGCATAGCACGGGACGGTGTTGATATAGACGATTGGCAGTCTTACGGGCTACTTGTGCAGAGTGTGTCCGCCAGGTAAGACGACGGTCAAGGTGGACCCCAAGGTACTTGACCTCTCGAGACCAGGGCAACTTAGTATCACCTACGTAAAGTCTGTCGGGGAACTTTAAGCGTCTGGAGAAGACTACTGCTGTGCTCTTGGCAAAGTTGATGGCAACCATCCGTCTCTCTGCCCACTCAGAATGCTAGTTCTGTTCCGAAGAAAGCTATCAATCAGATGTATGTAACAATCCGGAAGCAGAATCTCCGTAAGTTTGGACAGGAGGCCTGGATGCCAAACACGACATCAAGGAACTCCTTCTCGACATCAAGGAAAACGACGACGGTCTGCTCTCGCGAGCAACCGGCCTCGGCCACGGTCTCCACGAAACACATCAGAGTGCCCAGGACGAAAACCGAATTGCTCGGGGACCAGAATATCGAACCGTTGAAGGTGATCCGCTAGTCCCCGCTGGACTAGTCGTTCGAAGACTTTCGATGTGGACGACAGCAGGCTGATAGGCCGGAGGTTCTCGGCAAACTTGGGGTTTTTGCCCGGCTTCGGGTTCATCGTGACCGTAGCCCAACGTATCTTAGGAAAGTAGGCGAATCGGAAGCAGGCATTGAACAAATCGACCAGGAAGCAAACTCCCCGGTCCGGAAGTCTGTAGGGCGGTGTTAGTAACACCGTCCGGTCTAGGGCTCTTCCGGGGCCGAACCGCTAAAAGCCTCTCCGTAACCTCTTCCACCGAAGTGAGTTCGGGTTCGGAGATGATCGGGCTGCCCAGAAAAGCCTCAACTTCGTCTTCTATCTCCTCATCGGAGTTTGGGCGAGGTCGGGCGGGTGGTTCCTGTTATTGTGAGAAGCTTACCTTTTCCGGCAGACGAGGAAGGCGGCACGCTCCGGCACGACCTGACGCTGCTGGCGGGCAGGAGCATTATTCCTGTCCTCGGCCTACCTCAGCTGATCCTGGAAAACCCAGCATCCGCGATAGTTTGCCGAGTGTGGTTCGCCGCAATTGATGCAATAGCGGCCACCCAGAGCCGGCAACTGACAACTTTTGGTTGGATGCGGATTTCCGCATCTGACGCAGGCCACTTCATTGTGGCAGCTACCAGAGCCGTGGCCGAAGCTTTGGCACCGATGGCACACTGAGGGACATGGCCAGCTTCGCGGCTCTTTTCAACTTTAATTCTCAAACCGCAAAGGCTGGTCAGTCCCAGCAGTCTGTCCGCCAGTTCCCCCTTGATGATAATCACCCGGAGGAGGGGTAACTTTCGCCTGGGTCCGTGGGCAGTATAGAGCTTAATACACTCCTTAATCGGGAAGCCGAGTTGGTGGAGCTCGTCCGCCACCTCGTCGGGGTCCGAGTCCTCGTCCAGGCCGCGGATAATCAGCCGGACGTGTGCCGTCTTCCCGTTAGTGAAGGTGTGGAACTGGAGGCCGTTTGCTTGTAGGAAGAGATAGACGGCTCTATACTCTTCGTCCGTCGCACAGCAGACGCGAAGTCAGTCTCTCCCGCGAAGAGACATCTGCGCGTCTGCAGAGAGGCGAACTCCGAGCCGGAGGCGTCGGGAGAGGTCAACGACGTTATTGACGCCGTTGACGAACAAGGGCGGAGGGCGGATCCGACGGGATGGAGCATCCAGGGGCTCCGAGGTTTCGGGGAGCGGCGTTTCCACCGCTTTCCGTTTCTTGGGCTTCGATATCACTACAGTGAATTCTGACCCAGGCGAGGGCTGGGAAGTAGTACACGATGAGCCGGGTGTATCGCCAGCAACATTGGTCGACTCGGTCAAACCCGCTTGGCGGCCCTGAGAAGGACAGCTGCGCGATCCGACCGAGTCCAGGACAGGGTCAGGGCCTACAGATGGAGCATTGGATTGGCCCTGAGCAGGACCAGTCCGCCGCCCGGCCGCAACGCGACGGTCGCAAATCGCGTTTTGGCACAGGTATTCGGGCCGAAGCCCTCCTACAGGAATTGTAAACCCGATCAGCGCCGGTATTGGAGGCCGCACCACTCTAAGCGAAGCGAAAAAGCACGCGGAAAACAAGTAAAGGGCTTACCTCGAAGTGGTCTCCGGACGTAATCCCAATAGCATGTCCACCGGGCCGGAGTCTCGTGAAAACCGGAGCACCACTGAGCACTAGCACTAAGCCACTGCACTTGACTGCCGCCTTTGGGTTCGGGAGGCACACTACACAATTCGCACACCAACCGACACCAGACCGCGAACGGACACTGCCGCCAAGAGAACCGCACACGTGAAAACGAACACTGCCGGGCACACAAGCTGAAGCAACCGATCCACCCGGCTCACTAGTGTTGTTGTCTGCTGCTACGCGGCCCTAACAAGGAGCGTCGATGGCAGTCGCACGACCCACTATACGTGGCCGCAGCTAGCTTGGTTTCACTGTTCGGATCGTTACTGCAACGGCCCTGCAGGTGATCCAGTTGAATATTCCACCTTCAGTCGCAGAGAAGTGCGCCACTGAGACAATTTTATAGGAAATATTGTGCAAATGATTAATTGTGTTAAATAAATAGAAATCTACAGTATGGTGCATCAGAGTACTATAGCCTAATGGATTTATGAAATAAAATAGACCTGTTTGAAATACTTTTGATGTCAGAAATATACGAAATAATTAAGTGGGTCAGGTAAATTCAAAATGTAAATAGGCATTGCATTACATTATTACATTTTATATTTTTAATTCCATGCACTATATGTTATCAAATGAGTAATCCAGATTCTCGGCTTAGGTTATGTTACGTACTTACGTTATGAATTACTGTATTATAGTACGAATAATTACATTATAGCTCGTATATTACATTAGTGTGTAATTAGATTACGTAATTTACTTATTTCTTTTATTTGAAAATCTGTAGGTTTCCCTATTATAAATTAATTCTGTCTCCAGTTTTGACCATGAAATATCTTTAATACCGCTATAACTATAATTTCTTTTCCTACAAACACACCAGTACTTTTTTCTGGATCTTACAACTCCTTAATAATTTTTGCACATAATATTAATTATTTAAGTAGACACAATATCTCTTAGTGTAGCCTACGTAACTATTCCTTACTAGATGTTAGACACTAGACTAGATGTCTGACATTCTTTCCTTTATGCATCCAGTTTTACTATTATTCAGAATTAAACCATGATGATACGGAGAATTAATTTTTTCAAATAAAAGCTGACATTAAAAAGAACCCTATTTTATTAGATACATAGATATATTTATTTGTTCTGAAAATATCCAAGAAAATATTGACGAGAAAGCTGTTCGATCTCTGGAGTTTAATAGTTTAGGTTCTTGTTTATATCAAAAAAGAGGCCAATTTGAAACAGCTGCTCATCTTCTTCAAGACGTGATTTTGTAGTTATTTTATGCACGTAACTATTATTAGAGTAAAGCATTTAACGTAGCTTAAACTTACTCAAAAACGAATCTTTAAAATTATTGCAAAAACTACTCCTACAGACCGAGGGGACTCCTAGGTAGCCAACGGTATGGGATGGAGAAGGCCATGGTAAACCACTCCATTAAGAACCCGCTCCCAAGAACACCGTGAACAAGTTTTTGTACGTGAACCTCACTTGGTGCCCACCAACCTTATGACTGGGAAAAATAGACAGAAGAGAGTGAGAGAGAGAGAGAGAGGGGGGAGACTTCTTTGAAAAAGTAAATTGTAGCACAAGACATGTCTCCGATTAACATTCATGCAGAAGTAAAACTAATAAAAAGAGTAAGTGTTGTTTGCGAAAAATAAAAAAATAATATGATATTATGATATTGTGATTATGATATATATTCGGTGAATAAAACTGTGTTTTACTAGTTTCTTACAGTTTAAACAAATCGTTTAATAACAACACTTATTTCTGTGTAACACATATTTTTCTTTAAATAAAATGTTAGGCCCACACTGTGTTGGGGAATCTCAGTGCTCATTGTAGTATTAGCGGAATGTTTACTTTTGAAGAAAAATAAAACGGCATGCATTAAACCAAAAAAGTGTTTTATTAACAATGGTAACCAAGTAAGGTTTTGAGTGAAATCTGTAGTAAGGTCAACTTAATATCAACTGTATTGACATACGTGACTTGGTTAGTATATGTGGATACAAATATTGTTAACGCTAGCCAGTACGTTTTACCATTTCCTTCAAATTTTAATAACGACATGTAGAATTTTAATGTGTTTATTTAGTGTCTCGTTTAGTCGCTCTGAGGTTCTGTTGTTATCTCTCTCTCACTCTCTCTCTCTCTCTCTCTCTCTCACTCTTTTTTCTCTTTTTCAAACGGTTTACTGTATAATCTTTACTTAGCTTTTACCTATTTATACACTTTCTTAAAGTGTTTATACACAATGCTTTTAAAGACTGCTAGTTAACATTAAAACCCGTCATGCGTAGTACTGGTATCCCCATGCACTGTTCCGGGGTGTGTTTGGGGCAGTTTACAAGCGCTTATGTATTCTTACCATACGACGTAAGTCATTTACTTACTGGTCACGTCTGTGATTCGTAACTTATAGCTTGCATTCGCAACTGTATAGTGACTATTGATAACACGTGAGCTTTCAAAAGATGAAATGAACATCTTATTAACGTTTGTTTAATCTAGACTTTGTACATTGAGGGCATTTTATATAAACGTTAATCATCAGAATTGTAAGATATCTTGGTAAAATAGAGAATAGATGAAGTATCATTGATATCGTGACCTTTTTCCAGTTTAGGTCGACCAACTTTTTCAAAGTTTCATTTACCGTTCTACAGTTATTGACGAAGTTTCAAGTGAGTTATTTTATGTGAAAGAGTTACTAACATAGTCGCAACGAATCTAGAGTGTTAGCAACGTTTGTTTAAGGGTCTCGGTTAATGACGTCGGAGACTTACCGTAGCTCTCCTGAGATAGGAGAGATACCCTTCCCTTACCTTCTGCTTCTGAGATAGGGGAGGTTATCTTGTGACCGTTGTTCTGTTGCCTATTGTTTCTCAGTATTTACAGTACCCATACAGCGGCATTAGTGCATACTCTATATCTTCGGCAAACCATTTCTAATCATAAAAGGAAGCATACGGGATGCGTAGCGGTATTAGATCAAAGTAGACGATGTGTTGCTGGAAATACTTTTTCTGAATCCTGGGTTGATGTCTGCTTAACAAAGAAGGGCCTGCCAATAGCTACAAGGCTACAGGCGTAGCCCTCAAATTAGATCACGCAAACTTTGTACCTACAGGTGCTACAACTATAAGGCTATGTCTTCTCATAAGGATGGTTTATTAATCGTAAAGGTAAATAAGGTGAAAAATTCAAATTTATTGATAACATAAGATTCACATCAATTTATTTATCAAATAATAGTTACTATTAAAGTGATAATATGATCTATACATTGTTTTCCTATTGTCTGAAATAAGATAAATGATTAATTTACATATTAGTCGGGATGCCTTGGTTGAGAGAATTCGACCCAAATGGTTTTCATTCACAGTGAAAATGTGGTGAGTTTGGTTCAAGGCTGCGCCAATAAAACCGTACATGCCGCTTGTTACCGACAAAATAGAAATGCAATTCTAGCCTTTTTTGTGTGTTTCTAATTGCAAGAATGAATCACATTATGTATCAACAAAGAGGACGCTTCTTAGTAATTCATTTAGAGCAAGAATAAATATTTATTCTTTTCTTGTTGGCATACATTGTAGACTCTTCGCTGTCTACAACTGGCAGCGCTGGTTTTATTTTTATTCAAAATCTTTAATTCTATTACGTGTTTCTATCAATGTTCCCCTTTTCACCAATATAGGATAGACAATGATAAAATTTTCTAAAGTTACGAATTTAGTCGAATTCCATGTCAAATATTCTCAGCTTGCAGTCTTCCACAAAAACGTTTTTATTTACTTCAGGAAACCTAACCAAAGAAGATTTACTTGTAGATTCTTTGGTCCATGTATTGTTTCTAAAATAGGAAAACTGATTCCGTGATTAGCTAGGAAAATTTATTTTTGCATCCAGTGCAAATAAAAAAATCTGGTGGTTTAAACCTTCAAACTCTGATAGGTTTAAACAACAGCTGTTTGGTTCAAGCCCTCTTCAGAAACTTTCTTGATATTGCAAGTTAAGTGTAAGACAGAGGAAAGCAGCAATTATATGTTCTGTAAAGCTGTATCTTTCTTTTATTTCACAAATTTTCATATCGCACACCTTTTTTGCTTCCCCAGTCTTACATTAAGTACGTATCTTGGTCTTTTCTCTTCACTCTATTAAAATAACTCTACAACTGTGTCTACAAACCACAAGACTCAATGCACTGAAGTTGTCTTCTGATTAGAGCGCATCGTTTTTTTTTTGTTTCTAGAGATGATTGTACAACAATATGTGGATTTATTTTGTTAAAGGATAAAAACGAAGACACAGTATTTTCATCGTTCAACAATTTTTCTTCACAAAATACTTGAATAAGAGTGCTCCTGTTGAAAAAACAGTCTTCGTTCTAGATAGTCTTAGATTCTAGATTTCTAGAATCAGTTCTGTCGTTTATTTGAAAATCGTTTTGACGCTTGTGGATTAAAAGTTCCACCTTTTGAAAAACATGATAAATATTATTATGCACAAATACCATATTCCGATTTAATGATGCAGCTTCCGTCAATATTAAATTTTGTTGGCGAGCATGGTAATGAACATAAGCACCAGTGGAATATTTGTTCTTAAGAATAACCTGCATTCCTTGAAAACGTTATTCATTACTGCAGCTTAGTCATGTATCTTAGCTATTATTAAGGTTGATTCTACCTGATTATTAATTTCTTTCATTATACAAAAACCATTGTTTTTGGACCATTTATTGCATATTGTATTTCAAAATTTCCAAACTTTTTCTACTGGAAATTTTTTCTTTCTAATGGAAAAGGTTTTCTATTTGAAATGTTTCTGAAGACGGTTAATAACTGCAACGAACTTGCCACATCACTTGTTTCGTCGGGTATAACCGCTGCGCTGGCGAATTGCCCTTTCTTATCCCTTTCATAATTTCATCGTAAAAGATATCAATTCTACATTGCAAAGTTTCATTCTCCACGTATTTAGAGGTTTCTTTGATCATCGTTATTCATTATATAAATTTATTAAGCAGCAATACCCAATTTAGGATTAAAATGTATTAACTCACAGAAGACAACTGAGTTTAAGGATGGGGCTGCTTCATCTTAATCTCGATGAGCTTGTTCGACTGATACACAAAATCTAATAGAGATTATTTTTATGATTACAACAAAGCTATTATCTGTTACAAGTTTATTTTGGCCATCAATAGACCTCTAGTACATGCCATCTAGTTACAGAGCCACATTTACACAACTGGAGAGCTCAACTCATACCATTATTCATGTGTATGCAGAATTTTCATATATCTCTCCCTGAATGTAAAATTACGAAATTCAGAACGGTCATTACATTTTTTCGTCCCGGCATAAAGTGCTCGAACATGGCCTTGCCCAAGTACTCGAAAAAGTGAGTGCTTGGCCTTGACCAAGACGCTGCAACTGCTTGGCTAGCCGAGAAACGCGTAGAATGACGCTCTCAAAAAGTCGAGAGGATTATGTAATTGTCGTAGCAATATCAATTCATACAGTTTTCATAGACTTTGCGATTTTTAATTTTGTTTGTGCCAAACAATGTTCTAAAAAGTAAAATGTATTTTAAATAAATATTATACGTTTCTTTCGTACTACTAATTCAAGACTCTAAAATTATAATGCGATAAACAATTATACTGAAAATAGAATAGTCTTCAAAATGTTTTTTATAAAATTCTGTAACGCAGCTGTATAACTCTGTAACTATTTTCTGGTTAATGCTTTTAATGTAACTTTTCTTAATTAGACAAATTAATTACTAATTCTCATGTTTTATATAATATGCCTGTATAAAATTTACAATAATAATTTAACATTAATGTTAACACTTAATATTTCCATTCATTTGTATTTTTTATAAGTTAATTTTTTATGGAAAATGTTAAAATGTCAATATACTAAATAGAAAAAAAGAAATTTTGTTCTTGGCGTATATCTCTACTTAAAACAGTATAATTTAAATGGATTAAATAATCCTTTCTGACAAACAACACAGTTTATTAGTGATCTTAACGTTACAAAAATGCCAAATGCTCAATGTTACAAAAGTTGAATATACTCATAAAATAATAGTTACATAGTTATAAATAGCATTATAAAGGTACATAATTAAAAAAGAAGTAACTTTCAAGTTATCGGCAGCAAAACAATTTTGCTTATTTTCCATTAGATTTTCTCTAAGAAAAGTAGTAGCAGAAACGAGTTTTCACGAAGAATAACTAGAAAAGAAAACAGGTTAATAAAATCATCTGTGACAAATAAATCAAAGAAAATAAATTTCTTTGGTTAAGACATAAATCTGAATAAAACAAGTTTTAAGATGTTAAATTCTATATAACTAAAAAAGACGATTTCAATTACTATACTGGTATTCCTACTTTTACCATCTTTAATCTATTAATTTTTATATGTTTGGAACGTATGAGCTGTAAAAAACTTACTTAATATAAAAAAGGTCTGAAACATTTGTTGAACTTCTTAAGGATGACGGAAGTTACCTTTCTTATTTCGATCATCACTACATTTTTTACAAAAAAGGGGGAAGGGAGATGTAGAATTTCATTGCAATCTGTAGAAACTTTTATATTTTGGAGAGACTAATTTTTTAACTTTCTATTTATCCTACCAATACAGACGTTTTGCTTATATACATATAAAGTTAATGAATATGCCTTCAAATAATAAATACTTCTGCAAGTTAAATTTTATTGACTTATATTATTGTATTTTCATCTGACGCACGTTTCACAGAATTATTCTGCTTCTTCAGAGATTTTTATATGAATATAATATTGATATATATTATTATATACACGTATTATATTATTATTATTATAAATTATTAATTATATAGAAAACCTGCAAGAAATATTGAAGAGTTATGTAAGCTACAAAATAAAGACATATAAAGTTTTGCATGATTCGGTTTAAATATGAGACTGAGAATAGTATAGGACACAAACTTTTTCTTTGGACTTCAGGAGAAAAAAGAAACAGACGTTAAACTGTGGATTAGTAGAATTTACCTATCATAGTATGCCACATAGTTATTTCGACAGTATATTATATAGTTGGTAATTACCAAGATAGTCGCTCTGTGTGTATTCTCCCCCACCCCCATCCTTTGCAGTAGCTGTTCTTGGCCATCTGTAGTATGTTTTCCACACATGCCTTTATTTAAATTATTTTAAAATTTGCGTCTAAAAAATCTGTAAGTCGTTTACCCAGTCTGTCGTAATTTGTCGCTATCCAGTATGATCTAATTTGCTACTATCTTCTTAGTTCTGGTACTAGGGCTATACATCTGAGATTTGAATAAATATATAAAATTGATAAACATATTGTTACACTATTATAGAACATTCTACGTATTTCTCGGCTATTTCAGTGGAAGCCGGCTATAATGTGTGCGTGGGTACATATTGGTGCTACTTTGAGATGAAGGACAATTACGTGACACTTGTCACGCCTCCGTAGCAGAGACTGATCCAGATTTCACCAGTCCGCGCACACTATGTTCAAGGCGGAAAGCAATTACGCTCTAGTGTTTTCTAGTAGCGTTGTTGACGCTTAGTATAGATTATTCTGGAATCCCAGCGGAGTATAAATACAAGCTCTCAGCGACGCTTAGTTCAGTTGTAGTGGCGATTTATTCCAGTGCGGTTCAAAGTATTGTGGGGAAGTCTTATGTGTTTTATAATTGTGCGGGACTCTATTAGTTGACATTATTATTGCGTGTGAACAATTTTTATACGATTTGTTGTAAGAGACTATCTTGCTGATTACAAACTGTTTAATTGTGATAATTAAAGCTGATGATTAGTGACTTAATTGGTGTCTTTTTTTCTACACTGTACCATACGATGATCAGTTAAACCTTCGTAAAAATACGCATTTCATTTTGTTAACACACTAATATGCATGTAATTTTTTAATTTGTCCCATACGTTAACGATAAACTTAAAACGTAAAAAATACTTAGCCGCATATCCTTGTAACTTCAGGCGATATTTAACAATTAATTACCAGCATTGTGACTGAACAAAGCAAGCGTTCAGCGCCGTGAATAATCCAATGTGAGTAGCGCTGCAGGCAGACTACTCTATAGAGTTCAGCATAAATGACTATTGTTCGTTCTTTGACTAACACCGCTGAACTAAGAGCAATTAAGATCGATGTAGTGCTATAACGTATGACACCCTATAAAATTTGTTTATGTGGATATTTAAAATTGCTTTCTTGGCAAGGACTAATATTTCAAGTGGATGTTGTCAGCTATGTGCGAGCGTGTGCATGGTTGTACTTCATTTGTTGTTCATCATGCCGTTTACGTGCCTCGAGCAATGAGCTACATCCGTAGTACGAGCACGTATTGCATTGTCGGCTGCTCATACATTGTACGCGTTCCTTTATACATTTCTGCTCAGGCTGTTGCGTTTCAATACGCTTGTACTGGTCTTTATTTTTGCCGTAGTAATTTGCAGAAAATACTGGACTTGTTTTAATTTATAATACACGTATACTATACACAACAGCATTGAAGCTTCACCAAAATATATTTAGGCTTTACATGTTGCAAATATGAAGCAAGAATAAGGACACTTACCAAGAAACATGGGGGTTAGTAGACTGTCCAAGACGTCTAACCTAGAAATCCTGGGTTTGGTTCCCGAATGCACCAAAAATCAAGTTCTTTTTCAGTCCCAGGTTGGTTTATTGTTTGGAAATGAGTAGGGGGAGAGATAAGGTTTTATTAGATAGATAAAGCATAGTGACCATATACGTTTAACCGAGACTGCCTCTGCTACTTAATTTCGATGACACTAAAATGTCTATTATTATAAGGGAACGCGCACACTAACTGGCTTCAAGTTTTGGTATGTTCTTACACTTTTTATTTTAGCATTTTAGCCATCCATTCGTAGAGAAGTTATATTGAAACTGAATTCTGGCTACCTCTTTACATACACCTAGTATTAGTGTTTTCACAAATTTTCTGAGATACTGGTTTACATGTGATAGAAAATGTTAACGCCAACTCCAATTAACTGAATAATTAATATAACCAGTGCTTTTCTTGTAACGGAATGCGCCGCTCGCCTTTCCGACAACCTATAAAACCACTTTTGTATGTACTAGAAAAAAAATTAAAAATTGTATTGTAATTTGAACAAAAAATTAAAAAAAATAATTATAAATTACATGCTACTAAAATATTCTGCATACTAGCGGTACCACTAAAATATGTAGTGGCACCAGTGGTAGCCACGAAATCAAACACTTGTCAGTCGCTAGAAGAACCGTAATCCTATTGTTTCTCTTCTTTATTATTAACTTTCCATGGCTGTGTAAATAGTACCTCACATTATTTTTATGTATCCGTGAACGTTACGCGTAATTCTTTTGTGGTTTATTAATGTTTTACGGCAGTTTAGTCAGTACGTCACGTTATTTTTGTACGTGTCAGTGTACTTGTACGTTCCGAGTGATTCTAATGTTTATTTCGTTACTTGTTAATTTTTATGGGAGTGTAGTTTATAGGCCTACATTTCATTATTTTGGTATTTCATACGAATACGTATATCACTGTATAATGATAACAAAATATCGGCTTACGTCACTGCTCACCCAAGAAAAACGAAAAAGTGCGTTGATGGGGTGACCGCATCTTTCATCTTTTGTCTACCAGATGGGTGTCATCTAGAGCTATAACATGGTATTTGTTGTCTAGCAGAATTATGAAGCTTTGGTCTCACACCTCAAACTGACGAGAATTAATATGCATCATAATAAGAAACACGAGTGTTTGTAGAGGAAAATAACTTCAACAAATTTCTATTGATTTTCGGACTTATGCATGATGCTCTAATTAAAATTTCAGAACTCAGCGTTGACCTGCAAGAGACAAAAATTAACAAGTACAAAGCAAACACAAAAATAGAAAGACACGTTACCTGATTTCTCAGAATTCAAAATCATTCTCCGAAGTTGCATATTCACATCTGTTTTCTGTTTTATACTTTGCAAGAAAACATATTTAAAAAGTAATAAATGTTTCAAATTTTCGAGAAATAATCATCCACATATAATGGTTTTAAAAGTAAGACTATTGTTTCTTCAAATGGATTAGTTTTGAAGGCAACTTAAACTATGTATGAAGTGCTGACTCCAGTTATACGTTGGTGCTTTCTCAGGTGCTTTATACTAGTATGCTGAATATTTAATCACCGGGAATCGTGTGACATTTTTATTAATAATCGTCCCAATACGTTTAAAATAGTTTGTATTGACCTTCGGATTATATAGTGTATATGTTAAATATTCAAAAGAGCGTTACTAAGTCGTATCGATTATACAATGTCTGAATACGTTACTTAAAACTTTGTGGTAAATCTAATAAATAGAATTCTAAATGTCACTCTACTTTTGTCACGCTTAAACTAATGAGAAGTCAACGTGAGTCGCTTATAAGAAGTTCAGTCTTACAAACTTCTTTTCTTTTGTATGAAGCTCGCACGGCCGGTGTCAATAAATTCAAAATTACGACTAAAAACCGGGCTGGTCGGCTGCTATTAAAGTGTTCGGCGTACATCTGCCGCTATTGTGTTAATCCTTGTTGCTTCTTAGCGGCCTGAAGAAGACTCCCGACGGGGAATCGAAGCGTTGCCGACGTGATGGTATTTAATAGCAACAGACCACGGGCTAACAGCCCGATTTTTAGTTGTAGTTTTGAAACCTCTCTATTTTAAATACAATTAAAATACAATCATGCTAAAACCAGATACCCTTATTTTGACGTCCTTATACACACAAGCGGAAGAATGAATCAAGAAATCCTAAACTCTTGAAATAAATCCAAAATTAATGGGTTTGAAATAATTTGGTCACCGTATTTTGAAGTAATGTTAATCGAATTGAAATACTTTCCTTTTCTCCTGTTGTTTGTGTTATTTCATTTGTGAGAAACCGTTTCCATTTTAGGACAAAAGTGTTAAGTTCGATTTCGACAATAGACAATAATTCAACGTCTGCAAATGGATTAAGAACAAGAAAATTCATCTCTAATTTTGTGAATTTTTTCACGTTTGTTGATTTATTTTCATGACGGAAGAAGTCAATCCATTAAAAAATCTGACAATAAAATTCAAATCGTTTGGTTTACATTTAAATTATACCAATTTAAAAACAAGTGTTTTCATGCTGAAAGAAAAAAATTAAGGTATTTAATTGTATTTAGATGTGCAAATTTATCTATGTGGCACTTTTCGCTTTTGAGGTAAGCCTACGTGCCTTAAGACAAAATGCCTAAAATGAGTGTGCTAGTAAAAATAAAATCATTAGCTAATTACCTTTTAACAGTTGCCGCTACAAAACCTTTTATGTAACAAAATCATAACGTTCGTTTGTCTAAAATTAGTAGTAACTTAATAAATCAGTTACCAAAAAATTAAATAAATGAATAAAATAACGTGCATATTTGTGAATCATTAAAATATCTATCAAATTAAGTTTTCGTAATTATCACAAAACTTAGTCATTAAAATTGACGTTTTACAAAATTTAAATATTCTTGCCTACAAAATTGTATACAACTTTCTAGAACGTTCAACGCAGCATAAAGAGGTTCATTAGATATTAACCCCCACTCATTTAGCGTGACCGCCTTAAGAAATGGATTTCGACAAATCGATTTGTATTCTTGTTTACCGACAGTCGTTTGACATAATAAATGATTCTATCCAAACGAGTAATTTAATTTCTTAAATATGGTTTTGCTTTATTAAATAGCCGTCGTTCAATAAAAGCAGGATATTTGCGTTTTCCTTTCAACGAAAGTTGAAATCATCTTCTTTACCTTAAACAAACGTAAAGTGGCAATTATCAATCTATTTGTGCAATTTATACGAGGATTTGTATAACCAAATGACTTAATAAAGAATGTTCTCCTTGCTTTATTAACTTTTAGTGTTAATACTAATTACTCTTAACAAATAAAATAATTTTGGGTTTCTAGTGTGAAGACTAATTAGAAAAAATTAATAAGACAAACATACAATACCTGAATTTATATAATAACCTAGTATTTCTGTCTGAGAAGAATGGACATCTCACAGGCACTTAAACGATAGGTTCTGTAAAGTATCGTAATTATGATGTCTAGAGGAGAAGAACAGGTATAATTTTGATTCTGCATGTGTAATCTGTGGTTTACGTGATCACCTACCAAATACTTTTTAATCTCTAATACACCGCACTCAGAAATATCTGACAGAAGCAAAATGTATGTTACCACCTCATATATCTACCAAACTTTATAACACATTTTATGTTATGCGTTTCATTTTTCATTTTTTTATCATGTGTAGACAATGCATGGATGCGGCGCGCAACTCCGCTTCATTGACAGTTACCACTTAATTATGCTTTTATATAATTAATGCAACTATACGTTGCATTACATTGCAACGTTACAAGTGTTTCAAAAATTCACACAAGTACATTACCATGTACTCAATGCAACTATGAAGTGTATTACACCGACCAGGACGCAGGATTTTTTTAATTCTCGTTGCGTCAAGTGTATGTAATTGCACAATAATTAAATAATTTTCAAAGAGGAGTGAGATGTTGTTGACATGAAATAATTAATTAAAACCGTTTCAAAATAATAATTCTATGATTTACTAATATTAATAGAAAATATGCAAATATTAAAAAATTCAAATCTTAAATAAATAAAAATATTCTCTTTTATAAGTTTTCACAAATACAATGTAACCTTCTATGCTGTTCATGACATATAAAAAAATAAACAACGATATAGTCTTACTAGCTAAACAGACATGTTAAACAAATTATCTAGATCTTTTTATTTAGTGTGTCTGACTTTGACTCAAATTCTAAATAATAGTAGAAACTCATTTACAAACAAAATTAATATTAAAACTCAAGAATAAAACTAATTGTTGCTATAAACAAAAATAGAAAATAACATTTACTTCCAAACTATTATTTATTTCTACTGACACACCCAAATTTTAACATATAAGAGAAGATTAGTATTTTTAAATTTTCTTGTTAAATTAAATTATTTTCTTTAACTACTATTTAAATTTAAAACTTTAAGTCTTTACTGTTCATATATAAGTTTATTTTTGAGAGTTCTTTTCACACAAAAAAATATAATTGTTTATTCATCACCTGCGTACTGCCGACGTTACCGTAGCGTGTGTGTGTGTGTGTGTGTGTGTGTGTGTGTGAGAGAGTCCTGAATCCTGAGAATTTGATGATGATGATGATTATGAGCATGCTGTGTTCTCTGTCTCCACGGTTTGTTGTTTGTGATGGTCCAGAGTTCCTCCATAAGTCTTGGTGTGTGTGGTAAAGATGACGATCGATCGGCACACCGGGAGGGTGACGTTGTGTGACGATTTCTTGAGTCTTAGACCGTCCCAAAATTGCCGGTGGTATTTATACTGGACGGTAATCTGACAAGTCCAGGACTGTTTTCGACCTGTTAGATATTGTCACTTCGTGCAAAACGTCCTTTTAATTACAAATCATTTTTGGTTTATTTTCGCTACTTTGTAAACATCCTCGTAGCACGAGCGATATCATCGTTTACGTAATTGTTTCCTGGTCACTCACATATAACACCCATATTAATTACTATTTAATTACACTAGTAATTAACATTAAATTGCCTGTCGTCTTTATTATTGCAAATTTCTGCAATCACTATTTCCTAAAAAATTCCTTAATGTAATGGTGATTTTATAATTGAGGTAAGTCTTTGTTCACAGGTTTTAAACGTATTAATTAGTTTATTTTTATCCGGTTAAAACCTGATTACAGACGTACGCATCACCCCGTCTTTGCCTGTCGCAGCTTGCGTTCACACACACAAACACACAAGCGCTGTATTCACTCGCGGGGCAGGTGTACGCTTTCCGACAATTCTTATCCTGCATAATATTGTTAAAAATTGTTCATCATATATTTTTCTATGCTGAATATTTACAAACATACCGCCCTGGGCAAATATGCAAATATATGTATTGCTGCATATGTTCCCCAGGTGGGTTTAAATAAAATTCAACTGTTGTTCAAATTTTATTTACACAGATATATATGTGTACTTTATAATTACAATTACATCTTATTATCTACATTACAATTGGTTTTTAAAACTCTTTATAAAAGTAAATATTTTTTATCGATATGTACGAACAAACCCCTTTGTGGTGGGCGACAAATTTATTTCCCCCTTACCCTATACAAACATAGCAGCTGTTCACATCCATTGTTATACGTATCGACACACTGGCATTACACTTGTTCCTGTGCATAACAATGAATATTGTACTCTTTGTGTACTGTTATGCCGCTACCTTGTTTCCTTTTCTGTCCTGCGTAAGGTGTTGTTCTCCCTAAATCTCTCTCTCTCTCTCTCTCTCTCTCTGTCTCCTGGTTTACCCCTCTCTAAATATTTCAGAGAATTAGTTGAATTAATAATACTACTACAACGTCTGGTTTCTCTCTCTCTCACCACTTCCATACTGTTTCTTCTAACTCGCTGTTCTCCACACTTACTTGCGTTTCTCTCTCTCGGTTCTTCGCCCTTACCTGCATACGGAGGGTCAAGTGTATTTTTCTCTTCACAATAATTCTCATCTCTCTGTACAAAATTTACACTTCTCTCTCTCTCAGTTCGGGTCGGTTAGTGTGTGAGTCGTTCACTATGTGCTCCGATTTTGCGAGTAAAATTAAATAATCTTCAACAGTTTTAATTTCTTGTGTGTAAATGGCAAATTTTATATCTCTGTAAAAGGCATGTGCTATTTTAAGTACCAATTCGTGTTGTGTAAATGTGGGTCTTAAGTTTTTACTTCTTTCCACGAGTTGTGTGACATGATCCTCTAAGGTAAGTCTACCATTATGTTAATATTTACCATATTTTAATTGGTCTTGTATTCGTCTTTGTGTGTGAATATTCCAATAGCGACCTTCAAATGAGATTTTAAATTGTTCGTAAGTAGTTAAATTATCTCGAACAATAGTATACCATCGTGCAGAAGGATCTTGGAAATGTTTACTAACAAAATCAGTTTTCTCTTTATCAGTTAAAACATTACCTATTAACTCCATTTCTTGTTCACAGTTCAGTAAGAATTCAATTGGATTGCATCCCTTTAATCTTTTGAAGACTAACCATTTTGTCCTTTCATCAATATGTGTTGGATACACCATCACCTGCGTTGGTCCCTTCTTCAAATCCGTTTTTAGACGTTCTACTTATCCACGTAGATTTTTCTTTAGTGTATTTATTTCACTTGAATATTCCTTTGTTGTTTTATTAGACTCTACTACGGCAGTTTCCAACGTTATTGTTCTGGCTTCCAACTCCTGTGTCTTATTGATGTTTTCATGGACTTGTTCACTGACTGCTTTTACCTTCATACCCTGTTCCCCCTTTGATACTATAAACTTCTCATTCCAGTGTTCAGCTAATTGTTTCACACTATCTTTTAATTCTTTCGACCATTCTGTTTTCTGTTCTTTAAACCTATTCTCCATCTTTAAAGCTTGTTCGTTTAGTGACTGTACTACTCTAGCTTGTAATACGGGTACTTCTATTTTGGTATTAGTTTCTTCGAGTTTTGTACTCAACTGTTCTTTAAGGTTATTGAATTCAGCTTTAACTTCCTCCCTATTCTTTTTTAATTCTTCATTATTATTTTGCATTTGTTCATTATTTTTTGCATTTGTTCCTGGAGACTTCTAAATATTGCCTCAATATCAACTCCTTTCTGCGGTGTAGCCATTTCGTTGTATTAGGATTTAATTTTAAATTCGTTTCATTAATGGAATCGACTTATTAATAAAGGAATATCCAGGAAAACGACTCTTAGGAAAATAAACACAAATTTTATTTCCAGTCTATGAAAATAATTTAAAACTTTCGTTCTCTTTGACAATAAAAATGATAAAAAATATGTTGCGAAATCCAAACATTTAGCACACTAATCAGTACACAGTACTGAATGAGAATGTGAGAGCAAAGACAATGTTCCATATTCGAATATTACCTGGTAACAGAGAATAGAGCATCGTACATGACTGACGTTATTTGTTGCTTCGTACTTTATACCGTTGGATGAAATAAATTAATGTAACTAACTTCGTTTTGCCGCGTGCTGGGATGGAATTCTCTACGACTTGTGCTCGCTCAATAAAACAATTTGCCTTCAGCGCCTAGCAACTGCAGACGGTAAATTATTTACTAACTGTGTGACGTCAGTTTTTGTCCCAGAAACATTCAGCCTAAAGATTAGTTAACTTTTATTTTACAAATGACATACATACCTTTGTTGACAATAAATGACTACAACACTTCTCATCTGCCAAAATGATTTACTACGTAACAAAAAAGCGTTGATTATTTATTGGATACACAATCACAGTGGTCATTGACGATTTTTATTGATTTATTGACAATTATCGGTAACGTTGTCACACATACTGATGAAATATTTTAATTTTCGTTTCACTAGTTTCACTAGTTTCAGAATTCCCTGCCAATTATGAAACGAATAAACTAGGGGTATTTAGTAAATATAAGTAACGTAATTAAAAAGCAGTAATAAAATTAAAAAAGTCTATACAAAAAAATCAAAACTTACTTTAAATGTGAATAATCTAAGTATACATTGTTTTGGCAAACGACGGTTCTGGTTAAAATTGCAACACAAAACAAAATACTGTTAAATTTGTACACCTAGCAAAAATCACTTATGCCGCACGACACGAGATTTCCCTGCGTAAGTTAATGGTTTTCTATATTGTATTTGTACTTACTATGAATACTCCTTTCGCATCACATTGTTATTTGTTGATACAGCACAGTAAGTTGCTCACAACCAACGACACGGTCAACACTATTTGCTTATTACTGTTACCAGCAAGGAATACTGCTAATATTACAACAGTGTAATATAAAAAAAAAATAATTGGTATTATTTAATCTAACCACTTCAACAATTGAATATTAATTCAATAGTTAGTTATGTGATTTAATAACATGTCTTCGGGTTGCATCACAATATCAGGCTTTTTCTATCTCCAGGTAGTTTTAGAGAGTGGAAATGATTTTTGGGAAACATCCAGAGGGGACTATGACAGGCTGCTGAACTGTGATGCTGGCCACAATGACTTCCTTACACGTCGACTAGCTCACATCAAGCTTAGGGTGGAAAAAGAGCCATTATTATATTGTTTAGTATCATGTAGTACAATAATAGGCCTATATGACATAATTTAATGTATAGTAACATATAATAATTTAATATATAATATAGTACATTATTATTTACTATTAATATATTATTTTTTTATTTCAAATGTACAGTATAACAAATATTATACTATTATAATTCTGTGGTGGGCTTCTTCACTTTGTCCTATATGACAAAATGAATAATAATGATAGATGAACAAACAACAATAAACAGTAAACATAATATAAAAATAATTATATAAATCATATAAATTTAAATGTGATGAACATGTCATAAATATACATTTGAATCGGCTTAGTATTAACGATTATGCAAAAAATGGTAATACATCGACTTTCTCTGGAATCCAACAAGATTTTTCCTACACTACAAAATTAAACTAAAAATTAATCTAATTGATACTAAAAGTAATAAAAATAGATGTTTTGATATCTAAATTTTGCTACAACGATCAGGAGAAGAGTACGCTATAGAAAAGACAAAAGTTAAGTCAGCGCATTATCTCGAATGTTACCTGCTAACAAAATAGGACATGGGTACTGAAATCCGTTGTTAACAAGAATGCTCCTTGTTACACAAAAACATAGCGTCCTGAACCTAAAAGCAGTATTGAGAAAGGCACGATGACTATCTTAATTGTGTTTCTACTAATGCTTAGAAATATATTTCAGTTAAGAGTATATTTCCGTTATAATTGGATATTGAAGAAGGGCCTTGTAAATTACCTTTATTTTATACAACGGAATAAATCTGTAATCGAAATAAATAATCAAAATAGATGAAATGTATATCGTTATAAGAACTAAATGTTTTGAGTAAACAAACAACACGCTACGTTTCGAGTATTTCAATTTCTATCGTTGCAAATATACGAATGTGGGTACTTTGATCATCTTTGGTAAAGTAAATTTTCTGCATACAAGATTTAAGAACATTAAAAGTAATTTTTTTTAATAAAATTGTTTAATTTGATTTCTAATAAGCTTTATTTCTTAGAGCGCAGATTACTTGGCGCAAATTAGTTATGCTTTTGTCTTAATACACTATTCGCTATTCGCTTTTATACATTAAGACACACAGCATAGATGCAGACTGATGAAATAAAATGTTTAATATTAAATGACAAAAAGTTAAATGTTGAAGAGTGTATATAAAAGATAACGCACCAGGCAGTCATTATAAATACGGTTAAATACCAATACTCTCAGTGTGAACTATAGTCAAACACAGTATTTATCAAGATGTTAACGTTTTAGCAAATTGTTAAGTAGAGAGAAAAAGAACTTTTTAATTCAAATAATAACATTTGCAGTTTATTGCAAATTGTATTCACAAACAGACCCATATTGACGGAATCTCTGTTTTGTGTTTTGTCTACTGAAGAACAAGCAATATTTACTTTACCCAAAATTCGATTATGTAGGCGATGTATGTATCTATACAAACTTAAACCATATGAAGAGTTGGTTGGCGGGAAGAACGATAGCGATCCACTTTTTGTGTTTTCTGGCTAAAAGTGGTTTATTGAGTATCATTCATTGTATTTCAAGTTGTACCAGTGGAAAATGTAAAGAACAGTGATGGTACAGAGCTGTTGAAGATGAAAAATAAAATATTCAAGCGGGAAGAATGCTGAGCGTGAATATTTGGGGCGTGAGTAACGACGTCTCTTTTTCAAGAGCTCTAACCGCAGCTTTAACTGTAGAGTATTATTTACCCTGTAGTTTCCTGTTGTAACATATAAACCACTGTTTATTGCGTCTGTTGCCTTGGAGTTATTTTGTACCTACGTGTTTACGGAACTTTTGTATTCGCTACTCTTGTGTTATTTCATAATATAAATTTATCTATTGGTTTTCAGTTGTCACGTGGTAGTGTGTTCGAGGTATATTTACACATATAGTATAGCATTTGCGTGTTTTGTTAAATCCGTTTGATAATGGAGACTGCGTAGTTTCTAGTACTTGAAATATGAAAGCTAAAGGAAAGAAGAAAATTTGGGAAAGTTACAGATGCAGCTAAGTTGAGAAATCATACACACACGAGACATGTGACATCTGGAATTGTAACAGGTTAACTTGTGTTTTATTAACGCTAATAAAGGCGATAGAAAGAGTATTATTTCATATTTCAATGGGCTTAAAGACCGTGATTCTCAAAACCTTTACCTTAGTGGACTGACAGAGTCTAAGCTTGTTAAGCAACGATACGGCAGACCGCATTCAGAAAATGCTCCGTTACATACTTACGTGTACTCCTGAAGCTACGAATATAACGTAAAGCGGAAATGATTGAAGTTTTGGTATGCTACAAAAGTTTTCTTGAAATTCATAGTACAAGATCTCAGCGTGCCCAAACTATTCAGGAAGAATTAACGAATTATGGAAATGTATTACCTCATCAGAAATGTAAACACATCAATAGAAAACACGATTTAAGTGAAGAGGCTTCTGGTGAAGTACATGAGCATATATAATCTTTAAGGAGGGAGGAAATCTGATTACTCTATGTCTAAAACTGCCTAAAATCTATTTACCCGATGAGCTGAACATAAAAAACACGTATACATAGTGTATAAGAGTATCTGGAGTATTCAGCTGTTGTAAGCTCCGGATAATCGGAGTATCTAGTGTTTTATGATTTTTATCGCATAATTTTTGAAACAAACTGTAATTTTGTTACCCGCACGGCAAAAACGTAGCCGTAGCAACGAGATTAATGGTAAAATAGAAGATATTAAGAAAAACTATATAAAAAAGGATAACCACAACAATGGTGACCTCAACACTAAGATTAAACAGTTACAACTAAACCTAAAGTTGCATAAAACTAAAGGTGCCGCCTTTTATTAGACAAAGAAAAAGTGTAGGATTATGTTTTTAAAGAAGTCAAATGAAGAAGCAATCACTTTTAATTCCCCAAAAAAATCTTTCTGTACCAAAACATTACAACTAACACAGTTTATTACATAAGACAGCTGACTGTGAATTTATTAAAAATGTGTGTACTGTCCACCGGTGAACCATATTTTTACGTGTATGATTAGAAAGTTGCTAGAAGAGCATCAAGTGACGTGGAATTTATGCTTTACGATTTTGTTATGAATCATCTGTCTTTGGATGTAAAAACGTTATATATTTTCTGTGACTCATGAGCAGGACAAAATAAGAATAGTACTGTACTTGAGTATTTGTATTATTCTGTACATTTCGTAAAATTATTTAGTGCTGTGATGGTTACATTTCCGGCAAGCGAAAACGCTTATATAGTGTGTTTCCGTAACATCATGCTAATTCCAAAGAAACAAGTTGCTGAGTTGCCAAAAGACTAGTACAGCATAATAAAAAAATTCAAGGTTATACCAAACCTATTTCAAGGTATTTAATGTAAACAGAAAATGTTCAAGGACTAGATAAAGATCTTCAAAGAGAGAAGTGAATATAAGAAGAAATTTTCTCTGTCAAAATGATCAACAGCTGAAAGAAGAGGCTAAACACTTCACGAGTATAAGTCCCAGATCAACCTACAGTGACTACTGGGAATCAACCATCATCATTACCAGAAAAAAAAACAACAACAAAAGCAACAACCTACAACTGTCACATCTGCACAGAATTTAGCACTTGCAGAATTCCTGTTACCAGACGATGCTTAATAATCCTGGCTTCAATTACCAAAGGCAGAATAGAAAGGTTTACAGTACTGTAACTATGTTCCTAAAGTATTGCTGTATTGCGTTGGCGACCATATTTTTCAATATTAAGTAGCAGTCGACGAACCAGCACAGTTTTCTTCTGGTAGCCATTAGGTTTGACCCAAATGCTGCAATCCAGCCACGGATGCAAAGACATCCAATGCCAAGGTTCCAACAATGCAATGCAGTCAGTCAGGTGTTGAGAAACGTAGCAATAAGACACGTTATCGCATAGTTGTAACTGTAAATTTGAAATTCAGTTCACGTTATCGGACCGTGATATTTTTGCACGTTGATTGTAAACTACTGAACGCGGACATTTATAATTGATGACTTTTGTTATTCAATGTGATAGTGTTAATTATATAATATTTATTACATGAGTGTTTGGTATATTTAAACTGTTATTACAGCTGTGATTGATTATTTCTCTGGCGTTCAATTATCTATTCCACTGTTTGAAAGAAGGTAATCCGTGCAACCTTGTAACAATATAGTAAATTATTAACTGCCTAAAGAACAAAAGTATTTATTAATTTTTTTAAAAAGTTCTGCTAAACTCTCCAAGTGCAGTACTTGCATTTCATCAGTACTTCCTTTGTCCTTGTCCTCATCAGCACATTTCTTTGCCGTTTTTATTATCGCTTCATTAAGCATTTTATTAATGCTATTCATATAATTTATAGACAGGTAGTACTTTTTCAGATAGTAAATATTTAATACTAGAATAACTTTGATGACTGTAATGCCTATGTATATGTCCATGCATATATCTACATCTCCAAGTACTGTACTGTTTCTCATTGTTACAAGTATTGTATAGTATAATCCAAAAATGTCGTGAATATCGTAATTTTCTTTTCTTCTTAATTTTCTTACGATATTAAAAACAGTAGAGTAAAACAAACAACAAAAATAGAAATAAAATATTAACGTTTTGTGTTGGTAACAGGTGCTTGTGTCCTGTTGCGTGTTTTTAAAATGTGTAGGCCTATGTATATGTGTACACGTTTTTGTGCTGTGTGAACATGTGTGTGTGTGTGTGTGTGTGTGTGTGCGTGTGCATGTGTTAGAGAGAGAGAGAGAGAGAGAGAGAGAGAGAGAGAGAGAGAGAGAGAGAGAGAGAGAGAGAGAGAGAGAGAAGGAAATTTAGTTTATTTGGAAATTGCATACAGTTTTTTGTTTTCAGGAATTAACAAAATACCTAACAAGTCCTGAAGCCAGAGAATTCTGTCACGAGATACCACACGCTAACATTGAAAATGATGAATGAAAATATTGTAGATTTGTACATTTTATTAAGATAAAAATATTGATTGTTCATACTTTAAAATTTGTAAAATGTAAAAAAATTATAATAATGCTTTACTTTTGTTATGGGAAATCAACCAGAGTTTTGAAATGCCGAGTTGACGTTCACCGTTATTTCTCCAAAATGACCTGACATTCATCACTTTTTCCGCTTACTAATGTACTAATGTACGTTTGTACGTAATTATCAAAGTAATATTACTTTATTATATATACTAAAGTTACGTTTATGAAATACTTGCTTATAAAAATAAATAAGCTACATGGCAACAATAATAATGTTACAATAAACTAAACGTACACCAACGCCTTAAAATTTAATTTTCATTTTCCTCAGTTTCAATAAATTACCACGTTGATCGTTATTCCCCCTCATCTCTTATATGTTTAGCCAGACATATAAATTCTGTTGTCCTTTTTTATTTGAGCAAAAGAAACAAAAGCTATAAGATATCAAAGTTTCTCTCCCTCTCTTTCTCTCTCTCTCTCACACACATAGACTGTTTCTTTCATAATAAAACATGTCATATTTATTATTTCCGTTATACATTGTATAGTATAAGTGGTATCATTAAGCAAAAATACTTTCGTCGTTTATTATAATTTGAAAATTAACACTTATAAAAGAGTTATAATCGAAAACTTTTTATTAATTATTTTGTCTTAAAGTATAAATATATTACACAAAATCTGTACATTTTTTCACTCATTTTGATTACTTTATACTGTAGACATTGTTTTACTTTGAGAGTTTATTGTTACTTAAGCATTGTATTAACGCCGAAGGAAATATTCAGTTATGTGAATCATCAGCATGTTTTCATTATCTTAAAACAGGCACTTGTACTTGAGTGAAGTTAGTAAATTCAATGTATGATTGTTTCTGTTAAAACGAGCAGTTGTTGCTATGCTGAATACAACGTCAAAAACAGTTGCTCAACTTTTAATTAGATTTTAGAAGTATCAAACTAACAAAATTATTGCAACCCATGGAAACTTTAGATTTATCCAGTTTTAATAACAGAGCCAACTGGAAATAAGCCTTCTCATATGACTTATGCTTCTGCAGATTTTTCTGGAATCTATTCTACATCTATTTAACATAATTATACACTTACGCCTTTGTATAGATTGTCCTATAAAACGCAAGATTTATTATTTTAATAAATTTCATCATTAATTAAAATATATTACACATGTTTTATTATTTTTATTAATGCATTTACTGCGGTTAATTGTGGAACACAAAATGAGAAAAATGACATATTCTTCCTCTTTGCGAAATTTTCATCTTTTACCGGAAAAACAATTTTGCAGCTAATGCATCGAATCTCCACCTTAAGCTCAGTAATTGTTTGTACAATTTCGTCAGAAACACAATATTTGATATCTCTTAAAGTAAGAATTTGCATTCTCTGCAAAGTAAGAAATCCTTGGTGGCCAGTTCTGGTTGTTATTGCAGAATGCATCTTTTTGGTTCCAGTGAGACCGTTCACTTCTTCATTTTACACCAACCGACTGGCAAATTCTTGAAACTTTATGTAGTCCAAATTCTTTTATGATTGAATTTATAGGCATTCAGACGCAAAGGGTGTCTGAGATTCAGAATTCGTTGCATGGTGCTTCTTGGAATGGTGAATTTTTGTTAATGAAACGATTTGCCTGGTGTTACAAAAACCGACTAGCAAACTCAAGGGATTTAATATTTACAATTGAATCTATTGACTCGAATTTCTTAAACAGTTTCTGAATTGCTGACAGATTGGGTGAATTTTGTCGACATCAAATTACTCGCAGTTTACAAATTGTCTTTGCGTTACATTCTCCGTATTTGTAATGCGTTTTTACGTAACAACGAATTTTTCTTTTACTAAACTCTTCACGACAATTAATCATAACATAAACAGACGATAAAAGCGGAATTTGGCAACAAGACAATCAAAGTACTATACCAATAAAAGCATTACCAACGCAACAGATGGACAACTGGAAGCAACTCGAACTAGCGTCATTTTATGCTTTCCTTTATTACACGATAAATAAGCTGTGTGCTAAACGTAATCTTAGATATTTGTATCAAGTAAACACGCATAATATACATGATTGTTTGCAGTAGGTGCCTAAATTTAAATTAAGTGACAATACTATAGTTACTGTACTAAAGTCTACGTACTGATAGTCACTATACACTTTCTGTTTCTGTTTCGTGTTTAAATTTTCTGTTAACAATGACAAGTATACAACAATTAAGAATTATAACCTTATTGCGAATAATAGAAAATATTTATATACTGTATATGTCCAAAAGCATTTATTTTGTTTGCGAATGTTGTTTGTTTCGTTTGTTTGTACTAACAATAATGAACAACTGTAATTAAAAATGTCCATTCAAAAAGCAATATACGCTACAGCATGGTGTTAGTTAATTTACACAGCATAGTATAAAAGAAGAAGAGTTGACGGTTTTCAAAAAGAAGTAAACAACTATTTGAAGTAATATTACTACAAGAGAATACGATTGTAGTTGAGTATGATAGAGTATATTAAACGTGACACAGGTGCTTTATGTTACGTCGATAGTTTTTAAACACGTTATAAAAAATAAAAGACTTCAAGAGATAAATATTAACAATTTTCAAAAGACATTTTACTATGTTAGCTATAAAAGCGATAACGCAGAACCTATATGACTTCTATAACATCTATGACTAGACGTCTTCTATGACTCTATAACGTCTGCTTATTCGCTACTATCTCACCGCCTTAAACTTAAAATGGTTCACGGTGATTTAAATTCTACATAATAAATTTTACTTCCTTCATATTGCGTCTCTAGTTCTTTCTCCTCTGTACAATAATGTTGGTATTTGTAATGTGGGAATTATATTGATGGAAGGTTGGCTAATCTGATTCATAATTCAATTTTGCTTGCTACCGGCTAGATATGACGGACACAGTGCTCTGAGCTTTCAAATACAACAGACGTTAGCTACGCTCGTTGCGTTTCGCCTGTCGGCTAGTTATTTTCATGTCGCAACATATTATGTAGGGCCTTAGGCCTAAATTATTTCATGTTTTGTTTAAGTGTTGCATTATTGCGGTTCATTTCTTCAATATATAAAATTTAACAGACGTCATGATGCCTGAAGACTTAGCTAACCTTCATCAAATCTAAATTAATTTGTACCATTTACGTACAGTAAATGTGTTAAAATACAGTCCACTTATCTACCATTATTTTCATGTTCCTAGCCAAATTAACTCCACGACATTATTAAAATGCTTAGCTAGGAATCTACACATCAAAATTTTTATTTTAACATCTTTATTAATCAATCACAATTCTTAACATTTTTTGGTCACTCCGGGCCTGGATCTATCATTCAACCTTCTTTTACAGCTTTATACCTTGCGAAGAGGCTTCTCACTTAATCATTTTTTAATCCAATTTCTGGCCATCACGGGCGATTCAGTATGTTCACTGATCCGACCGTGTCGGTATTTATTTCAACACTTCTTTCGTCGCTGAGATTGGACTTCATAGACAGCACCATAGTATATAAAAAATCCACGTGTCAACGCCTACACGCCAGGTTTTGAGCGGTTTCAAGTTGTGAGAGTATTCATCCATCCAGTCCGTGCGTGTCACTACCATCTGCTGCACGGCCTCAACGCTGCAAGACGCCTCACCGAATACACGACATCAATATCATCAATAAAAGGTGCGTAAAGAATGACGGAAGAAAGTTTAAGAGTGTTAGTTAAAAAGAGAGGCGGCCTAAAGTCTGCCATAGTGAGAATTAATTCTGCAATAGTTAACTTTGACAAAAATAGCAATACCAAGCATTTTTTAAATGTAAGACTTGAAAGTTTAAAAAGTTTGTCAATAAAATACGATGAGGTCCAGTCTGAGATCGAATTAATTTCTAGAGACATAAATACTGCCCAAGAGGACAGAGTCGAGGTTGAAGAGCTTTTGTATTTCGAGGCTAAGATTTTACAACTGTTAGACACTTTTAACATCCAGACTGAATCTCAGACATTAAGTAGCAATATTCAATTAAAACCTATCAAGCTGTCCTGCTTCACAGGTAACATTCTCGAATGGCAGCACTTCTATTCGATATTTTTAGACTTGGTAGATGCTAGATCAGACTTAACCTCAGTACAAAAATTACACTACTTATATTCATCTCTTAAAAATGAACCACTAGATTTAATCAAGGGTTTGCCTATTTGTCACGAAAATTATTCAATAGCGTTAAGTTTGCTGTCCGCTAGATATGACAATAAATTTATATTAGCCAAATACTATATTCAAAATTTATTAGAAGTAAAATCTACAACTAAGGACTCTGTACAGAGTTTAGCAGAATTTACAAATGCCATAACGTCTTCTGTCATTTCTCTGACAGCCATGCAATTGTCAGTAGATTCATTTGAACTTATTGTCATACAGCTATTGTCAACAAAACTTGATCATTCCACCTTTAAACTATGGAAAGAATCTATAAATTCTGAAAATCTTCCCGATTTCCAGAATTTTGTACATTTTCTAAATGCCCGTAGGCAACTATTAGAAAACACGCTACCGCTGGAAGCTGGACAGCAGCTTAACAAACCGATTCTAAAATTTAACCATAAGTCTGAAAAATCTAAGTTACGAAACTCTGCTGGCAGCACTGTATTTAAAAGCTATCATTCTACTTTGAATAATTCTTCATACCTACACTGCAAGGCAAGTCACCCAATTTATATGTGTGACAAATTTCGCGATTTGAGCGTATCGGAACGAGGGCAATTTATACTAAAGCACAAATGCTGCACTAATTGTCTGAGACCAGATCATTTTTCTCCTAATTGTAAAGTCAAGCATTCGTGTAAGGTCTGTTCGAGACGGTACCATACACTACTTCATATAAATAAGGAACTAAATTACAGTCCTGCCAGCAGTAGTAATTACTGCTCATTTAAATTGCAATCAGCGAACAATGTTATCTTATCTACAGCTGTCGCATTTGTTATCGACCGCGCTGGTAACAAGCAACTTGAGCGAATCCTACTAGATGCAGGATCGCAAGTTAATTTTTGTACTGCATCATTTGCAAAAAATTGCAACTTAATTTAACCAAATCTAATATACCAATCTTAGGTATTAATAATGCAACATGTTGCGCTAATAATTTGGTATCAGTTTGTATTGTTTCCCGTTATCAAAATTTTACTTTTAATGCTCAATGCGCAGTGTTATCTACTTTAACCCATAAACTTCCAGCACAATCTTTTGACATAAAACATTTTAATATCCCAGATAATGTTTTCCTTGCTGACCCAAATTTTAATGTATCAGCTGACATAGACATATTGTTGGGAGCGCAGTTTTATTTAGATTTGATTCAAGCAAACAAATATGTTCGTGGTCCTAACTTTCCTGTCATACAAGAAACTAAGTTAGGCTATATTCTAGCAGGCAATTTGCCTAAGCATTGTCATTTAAAGGGTCCTGCTGTTTCGTTTTTGGCA
This sequence comes from Magicicada septendecula, assembly GCA_034769895.1. Lineage (NCBI taxonomy): Eukaryota > Metazoa > Arthropoda > Insecta > Hemiptera > Cicadidae > Magicicada > Magicicada septendecula. The sequence goes on from CM068371.1 coordinate 288,473,069, forward strand.
ATAAACGACGATGATCAAATTCTAGCGTCTCTTGAGAAGTTTTGGGAGGCTGAAACCGTTCTTGATAATGCACCCATTGTTAATGACTCAGTTTGCGAAGAACATTTTGTTAAATCTACTAATCGTAATAATGAAGGCAGATTTGTCGTTTCACTGCCATTTGTTTCTGATAATGCCCAGCTGGGTGATTCCTATGCTACCGCTGAAGCGAGATTTTTAAATTTAGAAAGCAGGTTCAAGCGTGATGCTGATCTTGCGCGTGAATATTCAAATTTCATACAGGAATATAAGGATCTTGGCCACATGACGCTGGTTGAAGATTGTTCTGTTGATTCAAAGGTTTCATATACCTACTATTTACCTCATCATGCCGTTTTTAAATATTCTAGTTCCACGATGAAGCTTCGCGTCGTTTTTGATGGTTTTGCTAAAACTAGCAATGGTCTATCTCTCAATGATATTTTGTTAGTGAGCCCAAATGTCCAGCAAGATCTTTTCTCCATTCTTTTACGATTTCGTACACACAATTATGTTCTAATCGCTGACATCGAGAAGATGTATCGGCAAATTTTAGTTTCTGATAACGATTGTCATTACCAACGTATTCTATGGCGTGATTCTTCGCTTGAACAATTTAAACATTTCGTGCTGCGAACTGTAACATACGGTACTGCTAGCGCTTAATTCTTGGCAACGCGCTGCCTCATTCAGATTGGTAAGGATAGTGAAGCTTCATTTCCTGACGCTGCTTCAGCTATAATTAATGATTTGTATGTCTATGATTTGTTGACCGGTGCAGACACCATTTCTAATTTGATCAAATTAAAATCTGACTTAAGTACGTTGTTGAGTCAATATGGCTTTACTCTACATAAATGGGCCTCAAATGAGCCAAATTTAGTCACTAATCATGGTAATTTATCACTTCCGTTAAACAAACAAGGCAATGTGCGCACGCTGGGCATTCTTTGGAACAACGCTGCAGATTCATTCATGTTTGACATCAAGTCATTTCCAGTTGATTCAAGTATTTCTAAGAGAAGAATCCTGTCAATTATAGCGGGTATCTATGACCCATTGGGACTTATTGGTCCAATTGTTTTCCTTTACAAACAGTTTATGCAGCAACTGTGGTTGTGCAGTCTTGGTTGGGATGAGCCAATTTTTGAGCAATTATATTCGTATTGGCGTTCATTATGCGACAAGTTGTATTTAATTGGTGAAATTATTGTTCCACGCTCCATACGCAACAAGTCTGAGCCCAAGTTAATTGAATTACATGGATTCGCGGATGCCTCTGAAAAGGGTTATGGATGTTGCATTTACATTAGAGTTACTTATCAAGATTTATTGGCCTCTTGTCACCTTTTGTGTTCTAAATCTCGTGTGGCTCCACTTCGACAGGTTTCATTACCCCGCAATGAGCTCTGTGCTTGTTTGTTGTTATCGCGACTACTATTCAAGGTCACCTCTGCTCTCCGTTCCTTTGTCAATAGCGTACATCTCTACTCCGATTCCATGGTATCTCTTTATTGGATTCATGCTCAGTCTTCTAGGTGGAAGTCCTACGTCGCTAATCGTGTTGCTGAGATTCAGCATCTCACTGAAACCCACACATGGCATCATATTGATTCGCAACATAATCCTGCGGACATTATTTCTAGAGGATGTCACCCTGACGTTTTGCGCGATTGTTCGCTTTGGTGGCATGGTCCTACTTGTCTGTCTCAATCTTCTGAGCCCAATGTTTTTTCACCTTTTTCACCTTCTAATGTGCCGCTTCCTGAATGTTCCGTTAAGGAGAAACAAACCTCCAAGCTTTCTCTAATTTCTACCTTACCTATTGATCTCTCCAAGGACTTTTCCTCGTTGAACCGACTGACCCGCGATAAATTGTTCTCGATTTATCAAAAATGCTAGATCCTTAAAGGCAAAGAAAATATCGGAAGTTCTCACCCCTACTGAAATTCATTCTACACTTAACTTTTTCATAAAGCAATCCCAGTCGATCCATTTCGCTACTGAGCTTAATTGCCTTCGAAATGGAGCTTCTGTCTCTATAAGGAGTAAACTGTCTTCTCTTGACCCATTTCTTGATGAGTTCGGCATCATGCGTGTCGGCGGACGTCTACAGCAGTCGCAGCTACCCTATGATAATAAGCATCCTACTGTTTTGCATCCTTCGGCTCACATCACTAGCCTCATAATTGAGAGTGAGCATATTCGACTTCTCCACGCTGGCGCTCAACTTGTCCATCATTCACTTCGTCAACGCTGGTGGATTATTAATGCCAAGATAATGATTCGTTCCATCATTCATAGCTGGTCAAATGTCTCAGATTTAATATTAAATATCAAGCTCAAAGGCTTGGTGTCTTGCCATCTCCTAGGGTTACTTCCTCCAGGCCGTTTTTGTTTTGTGCAGTGGATTATGGTGGTCCTTTCATGATCCGTCATGGCGGGCAGAGATCTAGGACTCTGTCCAAGTCATATGTGGCTCTATTCATTTGCTTAGCCACTAGGGCCATTCATTTTGAATTGGTTTCCGACCTCACAGCCAATGCTTTTATAGCCGCCTTACGTCGCTTCATGGCCCGTAGGGGCATACCTAGCCAACTGTATTCTGACAATGGCACCAACTTTAGGAAGGCCCGCAACGTCTTGCATGAGCTTTACAATCTTTGGCATAACAAGGATGCCACTTTAACAATTCAATCATTTGCAACTTCTCACGGTATTAAGTGGTCATTCATTCCTCCTTCGTCACCTCACTTTGGTGGGCTTTGGGAAAGCGGTATAAAAAGCTTGAAACATCATTTGCGCCGCGTTTTCGGCAAGTCTATACTCACATTTGAGGAGTTTACTACGGTTTTATCACAGGTAGAGGTCTGTCTAAATTCACGTCCATTATTTGCCGTTTCATCGGATGTAAACGATCCAGTGCCACTTACCCCTGGCCACTTTTTAATCTGTGCACTATTAACGGTACCTGATCCTGATTTGTCACACGTTCCTATCTCTCGTCTCGGCCGTTGGCAACTTCTCCAGAAGTTTGTCCAAGCTATCTGGAAATCATGGTCGCGCGACTACCTACACCAATTGCAACAGGGTCACAAATGGAAGTTCGCTAAAGAAAACGTCTCCATTGGTGACCTGGTCCTTCTAATCGAAGATAACTTGCCTCATTTAGCATTTGGGGTAATCACAGCTACATTTCCCGGACCAGACAATTTAATTAGGGTAGTTGACGTTCGCACGCCTGCTGGCACCTTTCACAGACCAATTCACAAGTTATGTTTGGTGCTAGCGCGGGACGAACCGTAGACACTATATCAATGTAGCCACTTAACACAATCGTTATGTATTATGTATACGCATATTATACATTTTACATCCTTTCGGATATGTCTATTTTACTGCTATGTATCATTGAATTTGATATAATTATATCAATACTATGCATGTACATTATTATGTTCTTTCTCTATTGTATTTACCATGTTATGTATCTTTAAATGGTTAGTCTACTATTATTGTACCTACTATTATGTCTCTATAATTGTATTACTATATTGAGTCAGTTTTTGAGGATGTTTTCTTTATATAAATTAAAGGATGTCGCTTATTTTCTGTTAAAAATTAAATGTACGTATTTACCAAACATATATTAATGTTTCAAAGAAGATTATGTTAGTTATATAAGCACTTTATTTTTATCATGAGCTTCAGTTTGTATCTTTTCAATACAGAAATTGTTTTGTTTTACTTTAAGCAAGGGTCAATTTATTTAATGTGTAAATCTTTCAATTATTTTATGTATTTTCTTGTATACAACATTTGATTCATGTATTTTGTCACTATGCAACACATATTATTGTATCCATATACTTTGTATCTATGTAGCACATATTATTGTACCCGAATCTGTTGTCTATGATTGTACACCACGCATATATTTTTACACATATTCTTGTATTTGCATTTTATGATCATGTATCGCACCTATATTATTGTATTCGTGTATTTATGATTATGACACACATGTTATTGCATTTATATACTTGTAACTATGCAACAATGTATCATCTATTCTCGCATGTCAATGTATTTGTGCATTCTTGCAATTGTTTGGTATAGCATGCGCTATTTAATTATTATACTACAGCGTTATGCTTAATCTATGTTTCTATATGCATGTAACGTTTTGTAATAATCTTTGTCTATTCATTTCATATAATATACAATCTTATTATGTATAAATCAGCTGGCTTTGACTGGCTTAAATTATTAATCATGATTTACATAAATATTTGCAATTTAAATCTGGCCCATCAAAGGATGAGTCACAGATTATTCATTATCAAGCTATCATGTTCTGCATTGTATGCATGTCTGTTGATTCATGCATGTTTATAATCATGTATGAGTCAGTTTGCAAGCCAACGTTGGCCTGTTTAACTTTATCATTATCTACCAGTCCAAGGTTTTATTTCTGGACAACTTAATGTTATAATCTTTGTTATCTAACATTCCAATGTCGATAATTCAGACATCAAATTACTAATGGTTAATCTCTATTAGTAAAAACATACATGCTTGTGTTTTCTTTTATAATATAGATTGTTAACAACGTATTAAAAAAAAAAAAAAAAAAAAAAAATCGCTCGATTTTTTGCGGGCAGTTATGTACAATAATGTTGGTATTTGTAATGTGGGAATTATATTGATGGAAGGTTGGCTAATCTGATTCATAATTCAATTTTGCTTGCTACTGGCAGATATGACGGACACAGTGCTCTGAGCTTTTAAATACAACAGACGTTAGCTACGCTCGTTGCGTTTCGCCTGTCGGCTTAATTATTTTCATGTCGCAACATATTATGTAGGGCCTTAGGCCTAAATTATTTCATGTTTCGTTTAAGTGTTGCATTATTGCGGTTCATTTCTTCAATATATAAAATTTAACAGACGTCATGATGCCTGAAGACTTAGCTAACCTTCATCAAATCTAAATTAATTTGTACCATTTACGTACAGTAAATGTGTTAAAATACAGTCCACTTATCTACCATTATTTTCATGTTCCTAGCCAAATTAACTCCACGACATTATTAAAATGCTTAGCTAGGAATCTACACATCAAAATTTTTATTTTAACACCTTTATTAATCAATCACAATTCTTAACATCCTCTTTCATAATCTCTCTCTTGTTATCTGCCTTCTCTTCATGTCTCTAGTCTCCTTCTCGTACTCTCTATACCTTGTAGCTTATTTGTGTTTTTGTTTTTCTTCAATTTAAAATTATATTCTAGTTGTTCTATATATATATATATATATATATATATATATATATATATAAAGTTCAGTTTTTCTCAATGTTTTTATGCCAGTTTAAAGTTGCTGTTTTGTAAACGTTACATGTTTTCTCAACATATTATTGTCTTTAAACTACATATATTTATTTGTATACAGAATTAGAGAATAGTTGTCCGTATTTTATTTGATTATTATCTTGGCTTAAATAGGCTTAAATAAAAGGACGATTAACAAATGTTGTGTTGCCTTTGTTATTTTACACAGTAACATTTTACCGCATAATGTGTAGACACGTCTATATAAAGTCCTCAAAATTATTCCAGTGTCAAATATTACTATATAAAAAAGTATTACCTGTCTATAAATCATATGAATAGTACTAATAATATGGTTAGGAGGCCATAATAAAATCAAAAAAGGAAGTACTGATCATTGGAGAGTTTAGCCGAATTTGGTAAAAAATATATGTATATTGCAATAGATAGAATTTGCATATGGAATAGTAATTTAACTCTAAGCGTGTGACAGCATGTTGCAATGAAAACGTTTTTAAGTAAAGACTGCAGGTTCGGACATTGTATAATAGACAATAAAATACATGTTAAATTTGTCAGTTTAAGTTAAATTTTGACAGTAAAAAAATAAGTAGTATTGTGGAGTTGCAAAGATATGCGTAGGCATATGGCAAGTGCGCGTGTGCGGGTATGTTTAAACATGTTATGAAATAGTAATAAAAACATATTAAATTAAATAACTTTTGTGGACATAAAAATTCTGACATGAGACACACCAGAATATGAATAATTAAAAGACCATTCGAATGGTAATATGTGTTCATAAATTAAGCAACTCAATATATGAGTTTTTTATAAAGAAAGTTTTATTACTCTAAAGAAAAGTAGTAAAATTAGACTGATTTTTGCGACAGGCTAGAAGTTGCGATTTTACCCTAATTAAGTTACCTTACTAAAGCCACAAGGGTTATGGAATTTTTCAGCAAATGAACGCCAGAGAAATTGGCTGAAATGTAAGTTGATTTGTTTTTCATATCGTATAAGTTAGTCTGTCTCTGAAATTGATAACGTATCGTTGTTGCTGCTAGTCTAGACGATTGGTCTACAAAAGCCAACGAGCACAAGTCAGAAAGTTCGCGAGTGGATTGAATATCGAGTGCTAATCCGGTATAGTGTAAGATCGTCCGCATAGGCATTTGAAAAGATACTTGTAGTTTGCTGGATTATGGCGTATGTTTAATACATAGAATAAGTTACAAAAAAAGAACTTATTTCACTACAAGCTATAGAAGAACGACCTGAACGCCGGTCAACAGGAGGAGATCGCAGCAGTATCCTGAGCGGTATCCATAAGGAACATCCACATCTATCTTCCGGACTGGACGTGGCATCATCCATCCTAAAGGGAAGTGAAATTAATTTGTTATAAAGTTTATTAAAAAACCCTTATAAACTTAAAGACAAAATAACTTATACAAATAAAATAATTATGTTTTAGATTAAAAGAGAAAATAAGTTAAAATTTAAAACAGGTCAATAGAGACAATTTAATTAATTTTATTTTGTTGTCGTAAAGAACAGTAAAATAACGTAGTGCAATTTAAAAAAAAAAATCATTAATAAATCCGAATCATTTCAATATTTGATATGACCGTCTACTTATTCTATGCGACCCCTACACATCGCAATATAAATAATTTTGTATTTTAGGTAATTACACATTCTATTACATTGATACAAGGTTGCACGGATAAATGAAACAGTGGAATAAATAATTGAACCCCAGAGAAATAGATACTGCATTACAATTTTAATAACACTTTAAATATACCAAACACTCATAATATAATCTAATTAACACTATCACAATAAGTAACACAAGTCACTGATTACAGATTTCCACGCGCAGTAATTCACAATCAACGTACACAAACATCACGGTCCGATAACGTGAACTGAATTTCAAACTTGCAATTACAATTATCCGATAAAAAGTCTTATTGCTACGTTCCCCAACACCTGACTGACTATCTCTGCATTGCACTGTCGGAACGGAGTGTCTTTGCACCCGTGGGTGGATTGCAGCATTTGGGTCGAAAACAATGGCTGCCAGAAGATGACTGTGCTGTTTCGTCGACTCGTGCCTAATACTAGAAAATGTGACCGCCAAAGCGATTACTAGCTAGATGGCGGGGGAAGAAGATTTTTGCCGTGGAATAACTACTGGTTAGTAGGACTGGTGTCCATTCGACAGGTGTCACCAGTATCGAACACAGTGAGCACCTTCTCTGTACCTGTACCTTCTCTCCCAACGGACCCAATTTTCACTCGTGATTATGTCGACAACGGGCCTTGTTCCACAGTTTGACCTATCGCCGCCGGGGTCTAGCAGGGTACTCTACTCGGCCCCGTTCTGTACCTTATGTACACGAACGATCTGCCACTTTTTCCCGGAGTCACGTTGCCCCCCTTTTCCGCGGACGCAGAAAACGTATCATAGCAGCTTTCTGTTCTCGCAATTTGCAAATACAAAGCTGCAGCGTCAGTTAGACTTGCTTTCGGATTGGCTATGGAAGTGGCGGGTGACGATCAACACGGAGAAATCCGAGGTGATCTATTTACAGGTAAGTTCATTTTTCGATGCCAGTCCCTCTCCCTATAAGTGGTCTTTAGACCCGTCATAAAGACAGCCCCGTTTATAACTTCCTGTCCCAGCCCTGCAGCTGATCAATGAAAAATGTTCTTTCTTCCTTCCTGATTGCTGCTGTTAACCCCTATTACCTGTACGAAGGCTCTCTGCCTCGCGGAGAGCAACCGATGCCTCACAGCGTCAGCTTTCTGAGCCTGAGACAGGGGACAATCCTGAGATTCTGCAATCCTATCACGGGCGCAAAGATTCGCAACGCAACACTGTAGTACGTATAGTGGGGCAGGTAGTGATGTGTCTCTACTTTAAAACGTTATGTGTCACTGCAAAACTTTATTTCTGTTTCTATCTGGGGCAAAAGCATTAGTAGATTTCTCCTACAGGATGGTGCTAACCAGTAAGTGGTGTACATCTGCCTGACATTAAATACCTCTCTCCTTATCCTTTTACGACCAGTGTTAATTTGTAGGCTTCATATACATACAATTGAGATTATCTGCGAGAGCACAGTGTTACAAGTAATTTGGAGACACGCTATTTACGACTCCGGCAATCAAGCTTGATTCCTTAACTTTTTAACAAGTTGACCATCAAAACACATATGACAAAACCCTAAAACGCCGATCCCCATAAATAATAATTCTGCAAGTAATACATTTTTAGTGATTTAAGATACACACACAAAGAAACAAAGATATATTTTGTCACAAACAGTGTGTGAATTTTAATTATTTACTTAAAATATTACTAAATTGCAACAGTGTCTTCTCGTGCTATCCTACTAGCACATTGCTTCAGCTGATAAGGGTATCAGAAGCATTGAGCATAAAAACCTAATATTGTTTGATACATTTGAAAGCATTAAATGTCTATAAATAGGAAGGTACAGTGAAGAATTGTGGTAGAGATAAATTTGTTGCTATCTTGGAACAAGGTAGTGCGTGTTGTTGGCTCGACAGCATACATTACCATCAAGGTGTTTGTTCGATGTAGGTAAATTACATTCTACTACCTGCGGTAATAATTATACCACGTTACTGCAATGATTAGGCCGCTATAGATAACATGTTTATAAATAGAAACTGATGTTTTACTGTTCTATTTAGATTGGATAAAAGAGACTAGAATACAGATGTATCTAACGAGTAATTCTACGAATAGTGTAACATAAATTGAGATACATTTTATTAAGATTTATTGTCCTTTTCAAAGGTTGATAATAATTATGTAAAATAAGATTAAATTTAATAGAATGCTTTTGAAATTTCATTTTTATGAGTAGAACTTATGAAAGCCTCTTAAGAAGAATACAGCTAATGGAAAGGGTTTTGAAGCAAAATAAGAGTAGGGATTAAGAGAGATTACTAGCTAGAAGACAACGGAACGCGTTACGACTTAGAAGAGCAGAAATCATATACTAAGTTAAATAACAATATATATTCCAGCAGATCATATTACAAACTTCTGTATAAAAATCAATATAAACCTTGAAGCATAATTATAATAATTTCACTGATTAAACAGTAAAAGGTTTAGTTAATCCAGACATTTTAGTTATTCAAAGAAACATAGTAATTGAAGATCAGCCTACTGATCAACTTAACGTCTTCATCAACCTTGGTTTTAAGATGTCACACAATATTAGTAAGAATGTTTAATATGTGAAATGTTAAATACATACAATTTATGAAAGGTTTGAAACAGTTAAATGACAACTTATTATCATTCTATAAACCTAAAATTCAGTAAAGATAGTTCAGTTCACGCTGTAATATATAATTTTTAATATTGGAACTTAATTACTAAGAAGAAGAAGAAGAACATTAAAATTTGCAAGCGAGTTGCCGGGAACGCACTTTTTAAGGTCGAAAAACAAGAATATTTTTGGAGGCTTTTAGGTTTTGGTCAATTGAAGCTAATTTTTCAGGAGACATGGTTCTGTTTCCTAATAGGTAACGTAAAGTTATTGTAATAACATATGACTGTTTTATTATTTATACATACATTGTAATGTTATGTATGCCCTGCAGTGAAATCTTACCAAACGTTAATCGACCTTCAGTCGACCGGATAGGGTAATTGTGGTCAATTATCTAAATTAGGCAGCCGTTGTTGCTAAATAAATAACACACAAAATGCTACTAATAAATCACTAATCTAATTTGTTAGTACTATTATTCCTATATATTTTATTTTTACCATTTATACAATTTAAAATATTTCAAGTTTAATTAATTTGAAGGAAACAAAGCAAAATCAACGAAAGTTGATTGAATCAATTTTACATTATCTTAAATGTAAAATACAGTGTTAAATTTATTACTTTTAATAAAACATTTAACTCAAGAAGTACACATTGTAATAAGGAGAAATAGTTTATACTTGTGCACTACAGAGTGTGTCTTGCGTCTACACAATAACACGGAAGTTCGTTAGAGAAAAGTTATGAGAAAAGGTCTGCGACCTAATAGCACTGGGCCTCCTTATACACTGAGTGAAGTAACGGTCGTAGAAGACTTACACCCAATTTTTTTTCCTAAATGATCACTCGAGCTTGAACGCGTCTGCGCTTGTCCCGATTACACAGGGATCAACAAAAATCTGCATACTCCAAAAATGGATCTTTGTGGTTTAAAAACACTCACTTGTTTAGATTCTGTATTTATTTAATACAACATACAAACAAAATACAATCTCACAAGATATAAAATACGAAATAATAACAAACAAAATTATGCAGATTATATTACAATATATCAATGTGTATTATTACTTCCTTTATATTACAGCAGTCCTCTACAGTGTATTACAATCCTCTCTGTCTTTGATTAAGTCTCGTATATAATTAAAAAGGATAAACTTATGTTTTTTCGAACGCCATTAAATGTTATTTAAGTGAGACTTTTGGAATTGGTATTACATTTCTTTTACGCCATTATTATTTTACAGCTACAAAATTTTTCGTAGAAAAATGTTTTTGCAATCACATAAATTTACTACAGCGTTATTGAATCAGATACTATCGTAACAAAATTTATACTTACATCTGTTAAAAACAAAAATTGTTTTATTCAAACACTCAGCACGGATCGGAAATACAGATAACAAACGAATTTTTATCTTAAGAGCATTGAGAGAATTATTTCTCTCAATGAAGGACTGGAATTATTTTATATGATGTGTCGAACACAATCTTGATTATTGCATGTTGCTTAATAATGCTATTCTTACACACAAGTCGGAAATAAAGCACAGCTTCCCTGTGAATAATCATACTTTAGGTGGCTGGACGATTACAGTTCAATCATATTTTCATCCTCATACGTTTTTCTTTTTGGAAACTTAGCCCGGAAAAAGTGTGGAATTTTCTAAATTTTGCAGATTGATTTCACATTTATTCAAAATCTCTGATTTTTCTGATGTATTTTTGCTACAAACAACGAAAGAATCTTTCCCTTTAACTTTCCGTCTCAGCTTCGACCACCGTATTTTACATCGTGGTCGGGTAGTTATTGTGCCCAAGTACGTACTCCGATTATTATCTATTACCTTACCAAACAGACAATCTTATGATGTTTTTTAAATGCTTCACTTTTATAATTCTATCATAAAACTCAATATGTCTGGTGAAAATAAGATTCCTGAAGCAGCGAATGTGTAAACCTTCCAAATAAAGAGAATTTGCAAAGGAGAGAATTTTTGAAGAAATGAAAGTAAAGTGTAAAATAAACGCCGTGTTCACATGTGCAGATTACTACACAGCTCTTTGGCTGTAAATTAGAGAGACTTAGAGGACAGTCTGTTCATTATGAAAGAGAGATTACCTAAATTTTGGTCGAGCAAGTTTGATATAAAGATGACTGCAGTGGGGATAAATTTAATAGGGAATCTGGAAACAAATGGTGACACAGAAAATTAAATACTTAACTGGTGTGTATGTGTAATATTTGACTTTAAAATACATGGTTACCAATGTCTCAATTCATTGACGATCCACTAATGATAACATAAATGAATCATATCATGAGAAAGAAATACTTTATTGGGAGATAGCTTTTCTTTTATGAAATCCTCTTAATCTCTCCCAGTAAAATGTAAGGGAAATCATATCATTACTGACTTTTTCTAGATGGCTCAAACAGTACATATTCGTAGCTACTCGTCACACAGAAGAAGTAATGGCCATCAAACATTATTTTACTAATAATGAACAGGGAGATTATTTTACAATTTACTTTTATTTTATTTTACAATTAATTACAATTTTACAGATTACTTTCAATCCTTCAAAAAATCTCTCCTTTGCAAATTCTTTCATTTGGAAGGTATACACATTGGCTTCTTCAGGAATCTTTATTTATGATTTATGTTTATGTCATAAACAGAACTAACATGTTTATCTCATATCCACAAACTTCATTAGGAATCAGATCCATCTTACTAGAAATTACCTGTATGTTCCAGCATCCAAATCTCGCAGTCTGTTTGGTATCGCTAGTTCGTTTACCACTTATACGTTTTTTCGAGGTTCAGTGTTAGGCTTTTAGCACCTTTTCCAATGAGTTAGGAGCTGGCCCACTGAATTGACCTAAAGTATAGAAAACCAGGTAATTTTTTCAAATTGTCTTCCTTAGCCTTTGACAATCCAATGGCGTACTGCAAGGCAGCAGTGCCTGTTGATCCGCGGTATTTCATGTCCCTCCTACTACCCATTTCTGGAAGCCATCCCCCATTCGCCACCTTGGGACGCGCCCTCTAGGGAATACAGGCTTCCCCGAGGGATTGTATTTAAATTCACATTTGAAATACATTCACTCGGTATTGGCATTCGGTCTAATGGCTTGACGGGTTTTAATATGTTAAAAAATGTTAAAAATTATTTCACAGTAAAGTAATTTTCCCTATGTCGTTAATGTTAGTGTGTCTAATAAATAGTTTTACATTCATTGTCACTGGATAAAATGCAAAATACAATTATTACTAGAATATCGCTGGTACTGAGTTTTATCATAGTGCAAAAACAAATATTTGGCTAGAGAAATCAACGCAGACACCACGTTTCATTAACATTGAATCGACAAAAACATAATGAAACAATATTTTTATAACGTAAGTACAAATAGACAATACATCCGATATATTTGCACGAATAACACCAAATAATATATGTCACTATGTTATTAAATTTGCTACTCCGTAATTATACAAACATTGTATAACAAATAAAAATGTAATATATTTTAATAATTTTACAAAACGTTTGATTCCATATTTGGATAATTTGTAAACCTCGGTGCTTTTTAGTTTATCTAAACCATATTCCACTACAAAATGTTATCTTATTTATAGCCTGTCTCAATTATCCAACGCAATGGAGACTTGACTTGATTATTACCTTTCTAATTTGGGAAGAGTGTAACCAAACATTTTTTATTTCAAAAAATGCCACAGGTAAATTTTAGTTTCTACAAATTTGCATTACCAAAAATTTAGTTTTTACCGTTTCTCTTATCCTTATTGAGCTCTTCAATGTATTGAACGTTATGTCATATAAATAATGATAATATTAATAATGACTTTTTTTGGCTTAGGAACTACACAGTTTAGGCCGCCTAAAACGCACTATGGCCGCCTTGATTGTATGGTTCTACCGTGAAACTTAAACTTTTGTTTATACGCACTGTACTTACAGAACGTTTTTTTCCAAAGTGAAAGTTTAAAATTACCATACCCACTAAATTTAATATAATATACAGCTTACTACACAGCATCATAATCATCATCTTCACATCACGGCATAGCCAAGGTGCTGCCTGTTTCGGCTTCCAAGATCCTCCAGCCAGCTCTTCCTGGGTCTACCCACACGCCTGTGTCCTGTACATTTATATTTCCAGATTTATTTGGCCAATCTTGAATCTGACATTCTTTCGAAGTGTTCTTTCCACCGTTGTTTGTAATCTTGTATTATTTTATGTAAGTTAAAACTTGTAATTCTTTTCTTATGGTTTTGACTCCTCTTAAGAACGCCGTTTCCGAGTCTTATATTTTATTTTCTTGTTTATTGATTGTCGTCCATAATTCACACCCATCGGGCAGTGCAGGGACCGCTATAACTTTGTAAAATTTTAATTTTGTATCTTGACGTACCTTGTCCTTACTACACTTAAATATTGTAAATATACTGACGACAAACTTTAATTATTAATTGTTAAGGAATATTAAAAAAAAATTTAATTTCTTCTAATTCTTGTGTTACCGTATTTTTATTATTATAAATTATACTACATTGATACTACTAATATGATTCAATTTTTCATTATATTATAATACATATTGTAACGGTACATATAACACCACATCCACCTACGTACCGAAAATTAATTTAAAGGCCACCACTAGAAAAAAAAATACATTAAAAGGTCTGGAACACCACCATGGATACAGAAGAAGAAAGTACCATAAGTTTAAATAAGTGAAACATCATTGAAAAGAAATTACTAGTAAATGCACCAATAAAGAAGAAAAGAAGAATAAAGACGAGACGACTGACATACTTTACCCAATAGATCAGTGAGAAGGACAAAAGACAACAATGGAAGAAAATAGATCAGTGAGAAGGACACAAGGCAACAAAAGAAGAATAAAGAATCAGTGAGAAGAACATGAGAACAAAAGAAGAAAGAAGAATCAGGGAGAAGAACACAACAATAACAACTTCAAGAAAGAAGAAGGAAGAAACAATGGGAAGAAGACAAGGGAAAACCACGTCATGTATAAAAATGAATAATAGTGAGAAAGAGATCAGTGAAGAAGGAAGAAGGAAGATATCCAGACCAAACACAAGAACAAGGGAAGGAAATTGAAGTATAACAAACTAACATAAACCTTTGAAAGAATAATTGTATTAAGAAGAAAGAAGAAATGTTAATTAATTACATGATATAAATCCCTAAGCTGTATGGTAAAGTCAACACTGACCACAACTCATTTAATGAATACATTCATTGTCTATGTAAAACACATTATTATAAATAAGGACTAAATATTGTAAATAAAGAATCACAAGAAAACTGAATAAGGACAAGGTAAGTTTATGGTAGCTAAATGATGTGTAGTTATAAAATAAACAGAAGACTAGGTTCCAAAATAATGAATGACCAATTGTACAGTGGGAGTGATGTTAATACAAACCCGCTAATTAACAATAAATAAGACAATTCAAGTGTAAACTAAAGGTGCAATAATAATAACCAATAACCAATGTACAAACATTGAATGGAAACCAGTCAACAAGACTAATGTAGAAATACACAGCCAGCAGCAACACATTACTGCTTATTGAACCTATAACATAACCTAATCTGGGCATCCAGTTTTCAATAAAACTTAATGAAAACTAATTCAAAACAATATTAAACCAAAATGTATTGAGCTAGGAAGTAACTAGATCATATAAGAAAAGTTTTGTACACAGTAGATAATAGAATAACTGAATATTAAAGCTATATTTATGTAATACAAATATGACAATATGCTTGTAATGGCAAAGATACATTATGCAACCAAAATTATGTTATAAACACATTATACAAAGATAGTAACTCAACTAACGACCTGAGGTCAGACAGAATACTGTTCAGATGAACAAATGCAACCAAAATAACTATCTATCTAAATAAATAAATAAATGTAATTACAACAAAACTATTGTAACAGTCAGCTGCAAGTAAAGTTTACAGCTACTAAACCTAGATGATAACAGAATCAAATGCAGAATGAACTGCATCACAATAATAACAATACCATTGTTACTATTTTAATTATCATTTGGAGAATAATCCGAATAATATATGAGGAATACCAAACATACAACAAGGTAACTCCATAAAGGTGTGACAAGCCTAATTAATAAAAGATAATTAAGGCACTAAACCAATAATGTAGGGAAAAAGAACACTGTCAGTAGTGACTTACCCCATCAATGTTTAAATATACCATGCTAGAATTTAATTAAATGTTATTATTGCTAGAGAATAAGGAAAACAAAAATGTATAACAATAGGCTTAAGTTCGAATCTATGAAAACGGACATAGTGTTAATATTAAGGCATAGTTTTAAGTGAAAATTGTATTGTAGATTAAGAACCAGTTATTACCATGGAAAATGAAAAAAAACAATATACTATTAATGGTTAATGGCTTAATGGACACTAAGTATAAATACCAAGTGCGAATTCAGCAACCCCGAATCAGAAATATATGATGAGGGGATTCAAATTAATCGTCATAAAACATCCTGAACAATGAGGGTAATCACAATGTCATCAGTACAATTATAAGGAAGATATTGGCCTTATAAAAATAATTGTATTATGCTGTGCCCTTTCGCGTGGTTATGTCGACCACGAATTTTTAATTTTGACACCAAAAAGTGACGCGTTTGTAAGCGTCTGTTTTGACGAAGCCCACCGGAGATAGACGAATTAAAATAAATTGACCAATCAGAGCTTATAAAAAATCCGAGATTCATCATTCCGACAGAAGAAGCCGGGACAGTCTTTCAACATCCACGAAGCGAACTGCATGCTCGTCGTAGCTTCACAAAAACGTGCTTTTGACAGCAACCATATGTAACCAACGTTAACCTCAAACCGAGAATATAGGTTATAAATATATTGAAGAAATAGTGCAGTATATTTATAAGTGAACCTAATTCGGAGTACATGCGCATAGGAGTGAGTGAAGTGCAGTGATAAAATTTAATTAATTAATTAATTAATAAAAATAAATTTTAATTAATTAAAAAGTTTTAAAGAAAACAAGTCTAAACCCTACGAACGACCAGTTACGCAAGTATCAAATACCCACAGCTATTACATAATGATTATATGATAAGAAAGATAACTGAACGCTAATAACGATTTGAATTAACACACGATAAACAAGTAAATATCCTATTCTTAAAGGAAGGGATTTAAAAAATACAAATAAACAATGTCAAAGTTGAACGATATAAGTACCGACAATTTTAACGGTTTGTATAATATGAATATTTAGAATAAGTAAAGACATTGTATCATCAATGAAAGGAGTATGCGTCCTAATGTTATTAGCCAAATAAGTGTGTCGAATATTTTGTGGTTAAATTTAAGTAAGAGTTACACCAAAGCACTCTTACAACTACAATCAATGAATTACCATTACCTGAAATAGGCATATCCAATTTTATAGATGATCATAATCCTTGACACTGGATTATAACGATTATTATCAATTATTAATAACTAATTAATAACTTTTAACCAAACAAGGTTGCACTAAACGATATTTAAAGCCTATGTCTAACCATGAACAGTCGTTCATATTTTATATTTTTTAATTAACAATCCATGAATTATTATCTTATATGTTTGTTATGGCCGTAGCAATTTTATCAAATATGTGTATTTTGCAGACTCAAAGAACCTACTACTACTACTACTATTATTACAATTATTAAAGGCATTACAAGTTTAATAATACGACATAACCTGTATGTTTGTCAACACACATTTTGTGACTAACCAAAGGCAGTCATGCCAACTTGAGCTTTTCAAATGTTTTAGAGTCCATGTTCAAATTTAAATATTAATTGTTAACCAGAAAGAAGAGCAAACCATATTATTGTAATAAATTTCATTGTCTTAGAATTGAATAAATCACCATTATTATTTTTACCTTTGAAAGAGTTGGCTTTTATTGTAATCAGTAAATACAGCTTAGAGGAGAAGAACGAGACGGTTGGTACCATACTCACAGTGCGAATCATTCAAATTGAGTGATTTTATTTTTGTTTACAACCGTACTGACCTATATATATATATATATATATATATAATATTATAAAGTATGAGCTATCTGAATGTCATGTTTGTGTATGTTTATTTTAGTGTATAGGCAGGACACTACTGATCTTCTCACCACCGCTGATCAACGGAGAGCCAACGGAACTTCGATTGGAACAATTCTAAGCAGTGAATAAAATACATTTAATTAAACCTATTAAACTGACAGTTAAAACGTCGAAAAGAGTGTAAGTAACCGACTTATTCATTACTGGATTCAACAATAAGTTGAATTGAGTGGAATAAGTCACTAAACAAATATCTAATAATAAAATACGAGATTGAATAATAATAATCAACAGATTGCAAGACCCCATTTTAATTAAAAACAACCCTGAGAATAATACTTATAAATAATTAAACTAGAGACGATAATCATCAAGTTATAATATATAATATGCAAATGTATTGTAATATAATAATATTATAACATAAATTATAATAATATAATATTATAATATAAATATATATAATATATAATATGTAATATATAAATCGTACGGTTATACGATTTACAGTTACATTAGCATTTCGTATGATAATGCAAACAAAAGTTTAGAGTGGTTGGCTATTTCTAATATGCAGTTCAAAACATGTACTTTTAAATATATTTAATTTATAAAGCAATCTTTCAAGAACATCAGCTATCAATAGCTACATTTACATTAAACTGACTCACCACGAAGTATACCAAAAATGAAACAACAGAATATTACTTTAGTGATACAGGGTCATGCTGGATTTCGAAATAATTTTATGGAATTCGTCCACGAGGTTGAGGTACGAAGTGCAAAGTTTCGAAATTATTTTCACGGGGTCATATTCCGACTCGATAGGAATCCACATATAGGAGAATAACTGTCACTGACAGGAAGCAAACCATTTTTTTCATATTGAAAAGGACAGTTTGTAAAATATATAATAATAAATTTAATCATATTAGTAATATCAATATAGTATAATTTTTCATAATAAAATACTGTAACATAAGAATTAGAGGAAATTAAATTTGTTTATTATTTCTTAACAATTAATATTAATTTTATTAATATTATTAAATTATTGCCCCCTCCGCGAGAAATACAAACCCTACGCCCGGGCATACAACACCTTGGCCTCGTGCGAGGCGGGCAACAGCTGGTACTCTTCATCTGGCTAACAGGGCTCTGATAAGTGAGTTTGACAATATCACGTGTACCGCTTGAAAACACACTGTAACCCACGGTGAAACCGATCCTGCTAATGGATAGATGGCTCTACGTTAGTGAGTCGTGACGATGGCCTGAGGGCACCAGGTCGCACCCTGTTGTATTTAGTCCTAGCCCGTGGTACACGAGGACTCTGCCCCGTTGGTCTGTTGTTTCTCTGGTACTTGTGAGAAATTAGACGAGAGGTTCTCAAAATAATTCTAGGATTGAGGGATCCCTTAAAAACTTGCGTCCTGAAAGAAGCCTTCCTCCGTGGGTGAAGAGAAGGAGCCATTGCTTGTCGCTATATACAGAGAGATTTCTGACATCGTCTGCCAATGTACCGGCGGTACCAAAGTATTTTGTTGTAAAACGCAAAGAAGGTGAATTTGCAAAAGCGAGTCCCTTCCTTGTTACAAAAAAAAAAAAAAAACTATCACAGGTTGCTTTAGATTAGCCGTACACGAGATTAGAAAAGCCGAAGGTGGACTACTTGTCAAGACCCTTACGGATCAACAAAGTTCAAGGTTACTTGAATTGCAGAATATAGGGGACATAGATATAATAGTCGTACCTCATACTACCCTGATCACCACAACAGGGGTGGTAGTGTGTAGGGATCTACTGAACCGCACAGAGGAAGAAATTGCGACTGATCTCGCCCCACAAGGCATCATCGCATGTCGAAGTCTAACGGTACGAAGGGATGGACAGACGTTCCACGTCCTAACCTTCGACAGAGCAAGTTTGTCTGAAAAGATCAGAGGAGACATTCACTGGCTGTGTGTAACAGTTTTGGATTCACTGGATGAAGAACAGAAAAAGAATTCTGGTATGGCCGATACCTAACGTGTCATTTCCATTTCGTCGTGCTTATTTGCTACACTGCTAAATGTCATGTTCTGGACGAGGACACAACAGTGTTTCCACCATTTTCAAGTCCTAAATGGTGGAAACACTGAAAGGCCTCGTCTAGAACATGACATTTAGCAGTTTAGCAAATAAGCACGACGAAGTGGGAGTAACAGAGACTGCTAATTCAAATAACAAGATTACTAAAGTGTCATGTTTAATAAAACACGTGACGTTTTCCGAAGATGATCAGAATCGTTAGCTTCTTTGCATACCCAAGTGTCAAGGACATTGTCCATTCGGATTTCGAATGTTGTTTTCCGATTTTTGTCTGTATCTTCCAACGCTTCACCTCCCTACCTCCTTGTATCTTTGAGGTCATATCAAGTACAGTATTCTTTCAACGTGTGTCCATCTATGACAGTGGTCTCTCAAGTCATACAGAGTACGTTGTTCTCAGTTTCTATTGTATATCTACTTCCTTATACATTGTAAAACCTTTCATGTTGTGTAAGAATGTCGTTTCTGACGAATCAATTCTTTTTTTCTATTTTGCTAATCAGTATCTGACTTATTCATCCAAATAGTAACTAGGTGTCCCTCACTCTTAACGGTGAATCAGGTTAAAATAAAACAATAAAAATAAGAACAGTATACTTGAAGGAGTAATTGTAATTTTAAAATATATATATATATATATATATATTGCGACGATACAATTAAATATTTTTGGCATAGGAAATAAATTAAATTTAAATTAATTTAAATAATTTAAATTATGCACAAGTCTATATTGGAGGTGCAGAAAAATTATTTATTTATCGCACATGTAAATAATTGTTTATATGGTATATTTAATTTAAACACATTTTCATGTATAGTATTTTATTTGTTATCAAAGAGTTTATATAGTTTAGTTTTGGTAAATTTATTTGAAACGTAGAATTCCTTTACACTCAGCGTGACGTCACTCGCTCCGCCGCTGTTACGCTCTTCTCTGCAATGATCTCCGCTCTCCTCTCTCACTCTTTCTCTCTGCGCTGAGATTTACCGAACAGCTGATAACACTGATGCAGATTTCACACACGGATTTGTCACTTTCCGAATCGATTGATTACTCGCTCGCAATTGGTTATTATTAATTATTGTTATTCAGGGTGATAATGAATGATATTTTTTACAAGCGGTGTATATTACTTACGCCTTCCGGCTATTCTTGAAGTGTTTCGCTTAATAATGATTTATCACGGTAGATAAATCTCCCTAAGCGGAAAATCTTCCACTAACACGTAATAGCACTTAAATATTTTAAAACTGGTAGTTCACCCGCTTGGTTCTAATCGACAAACTTGAAAAGAGTCCCAAGACTTAGAGTTAGTCTAGATTAAACCAGTTCGAACAAGAAAAACTCTTGACGAAGAGCACACGTTCACTAGTCAACGGCTTCCGATGAACTGCCCGAAGTACACCAGACAACCGGCGGAACTGACTGAATTTAGGGGCTTCTGATTGGTCAATCGACTGTCTACGTGGTAGATTGGACAAAAGATAGACACGCTGCAGGCGAATCTTTGTTTAAATCTGCGAGTGCCTGCTTAGATTTTATCTAGAATTTTTATTACTCTTCACTTCATAAGCGTAAAAAGTTGAGTTTTCAATTACTAAAAAAACACATTTAAAAAATAGCTGAGAACAACAGAGTATATAAAAAATGTAGCTATTTTCATATATATTTCATTGTTTAAGTCTCATGCCGATCGGATAACAAACGGGGAAGATATAACAACGAAGGATCACCACACGCGAACGCGCGCACAGTCAGTCATCTCGGACCGAGTCCAAACCTACGCCGACTTCAGAGAGAAATTCCTTGCTCAATACTGGAACGTACAGATTCAAAGAAGGGTGCGTGATCATCTGGAATTTGGTAATTATCACCCGTCCATGAATATGACAACCAACAACTATGTGCTAAACGTAATGGCACAAGTGAAGCATTTAACACCACCAATAGAGGAGAGATACCTAGTGTACAAGCTAGCGCGTCATTTCTCGGAACGCACTAGAGTAGCAACCACTACTAGAGGAGTGGATACCCTAGAAAAGTTTATAATGGTCGTGGATGAATGTCAAGACCTAGAGAGGGACCTGAAGCGAGTAAATAATCAGCTGAGTAACCACCCTAGAGGCGATCATCAGGAACCAACTTTCTACCCAAAGAGGAGAAGAGACAATGAGCGCCCAAAAGAAAAAAGGTTTACCCCATATCCGGGTAACAAACCCCAATATCGGCAGGAAGTGGAAGAGAACGGTAGAAGTAGGAGCGTTGAAACCCGACCAAGTAAAGGGTTTAAGGTATGTAAGACAGCCATATCATCAACCGAGTCACAGCCGTCTACTAGTAAAACGGATACGAGAAACGGGAAGCCACTGCAGGTAGAAAAGAAACAAAACTAAATCTACCATTACCTGCAGTGAAGCAACCCATTAATACAGTTAAAAGGAAATTAACAAATAATATAAATCAAGTGAACGATAGGGAGTTCTTGTTAAAAGAAGAGCAAGAAGTGGGCAGAAGCCATTATCCTGAATGTCCGGAAATATTTTGTGAAATCAGTAATCTACTAGTAAGAGCGTTAATAGACACCGGCAGTGAGGTAACCTGTGTCAGCTCAAAGTTTGTAGAAAATAATAGTCAGTTGCATAATTGTCCCAGACTACCCGTAAAAATTTGTAATGTACAGGGAGCCACTGGAGCCAAAATGCAAAAGATAACTGAACAAATTTATTTGCCTATCAATATAAATGGTACCCAAACCCAAATTGTAGCTCTTATAGTCCCGAAACTCGTTCATAACTGTATTATTGGGGTAGATACGTTACTTGAATGGAAGACAGAAATAAATTTCAAAAGAAATACCATCACGATGGAAATAGATACCAAAAAATCAGTGTACACATTAAAGAATTTAAGCATTGGAAGTCGGTAAGTGTCATAAAAGGGTATGGAGAGAAACCGGTAGTTGACGTTAGGAATGACCAGCACTCTATTAAAGATACTCCAGAAATCAACATCGGGACTGAGTTGAACAACAAGCAACAGAACCAAATTCAGCAACTCGTCTATGAGTATAGGGATGTTTTTAGAACAGAGCCTGGAAGAGGTAAGTTCTATGAACATCAGTTAACACTTACTGAAAACGCATCATTTGTGCAAAGGACTTATCCAATCCCTTTACACTATAGAGAAGAAGTGGAAAAGGAGTTCCAACAGATGTTAGCGAATGGAGTTATTGAAAGGGCAAGTAGTCCCTATATTAACCCTTTAGTGGTTGTCACCAAGCCGAACGGGAGTATCCGCTTATGCCTTGATGCCAGGAAATTAAATTCTTTATTAATACCTGATTACGAGTGCGCAAGGAGTGTGGAAGAATTGTTCCAAAAATGTAATGGAGTTAAGTACATGACCAAACTGGACTTAGCATCCGGATTTTGGCAAATTCCAGTCCGCAAATGTGATAGACAGTATACGGCATTTTTGTATAAAAACAAGTGCTACCAATTTAACGTTGTACCTTTTGGCCTGAGCACCAGCTTAGCTGAAATGGTAAGGTGTTTAGACAGTGCCTTAGGTAATGAGGTAGAGAAGTATACACTAGTGTTCGTAGATGATATTCTATGTGTGTCACAAACATTCGAGGAGCACTTACAACATTTAAGGAATATTTTTGCAAAATTTAGATCAGCAAACATGACGCTGAATCTACGGAAATCAGAGTTTGGTAAGGAGGAAATTCAGTTTTTAGGTCACCGAATCTCAGTGGAAGGAATAACCACGGACCCAGAGAAGGTAAAAGCCATACAAGAATTTCCAACTCCAAAGAACTGCAAGCAGCTAAAGTCATTTCTAGGTTTAGCTAACTACTATCAGAGGTTTACAAGTAAATACGCGGAAAGTACTGTTCCATTGTTGAAGTTGTTAAACAAAGGGATTAAATGGAGGTGGACAAGGGACCACGATGAAGCGCTACAACAAGTGAAAAGTCTTTTTATAAATACTGTTATATTACATCATCCGAGGGTAGGAGAAAGATTTGATTTACAGACAGACGCCAGCAATATTACTATAGGAGCACACTTAGATAGATGAGAAGGGCCAAAAAGCGGTATTAGGATTTGTAAGTCGCACACTTAAAGGGGCGGAATTAACTTATTTTACGACAGAAAAAGAGCTATTAGCGATAGTGCATAGCCTGTCAAAGTTTAGAAGTTATATTCTGGGTGCTAAACTTACTATAATCACCGACAATAAGGCGTTAGTATTTTTATTAAAGTGTAAATTGCTAGGTACTCGTCTGACTCGCTGGATCTTGGCTATACAAGAGTACCAGTTTGAAATACAATATTGTAAAGCGAAAGACAACTTGGTAGCAGATGTACTTAGTAGAAATCCACCATCAGAAAACAACATGGATACAGTTAACAGTAAAAGTAGTAGCACTGATATAGGTATTTACGCGGTAAAGCATGTAGCAAAACCTGAAGTAATTAGACGACTTAAGGAAATAGGGACCCTAGGATTAGTGTAGCTTGGAGAAGTGCGGTTACCAACACCAAACCAGGATTTTCCATATATGACGGTAAGCTATATAAGCTATGTTCCCATAGGTGGAAATTATTACAATAAGGAAACAATGGTTTGAGCCAATGAGGTATGTGAATCAAACGTGGTCAAACAAAATTTTTGAAATGTCTTTGAATCAATGTCAGTGTTAATAAGAAGTAGTTGAATAAATGTCAGTATTGTTGTTTGATTATTGACGTCCATTAAGTCAAAATTGTGATTAAAGTATTAATGTTCATATGAATATCTAATATGTGTATACCATGTTAGGTTAAGTAACATATTGTAATAATTAGTTATAAGGTAGAAGTAAGCAAAATTGTGTTAGTGCGAATTTTATTCGAGAAAAATCTAAAGTGCAAATTAAAAATTAAGTGCGAAATTTTATATGTGCAAATTTTAATTAGTGTAAAAGTATACAAGAAGAGAAAAAAAAAAGTTAATGTATTTCTTAAATAATCAATTTTTTTTATACCGAGTGGGGGTATATATAACGATTCATATAGTCGACCTAACAAATCGTTATATAAACGTGTCAAACTGTGCTAGTCTAGCGGCGTAAGCAAGAGAGAGAGGGAATAATCACAGCCATCTCTGTCTAACCTCGCCACTGCTACTACTGACGCGTGCACAGACATGAAATTTTATTCAATTAATTTTATGTATTAAAACTACAATATCTTCAAAACTAATAAATATACGGCAATTCTGAAACCTGCATAGTGTTCAGCAATTAAAGCTCTATAAGTAGCCAAAATATCAACTAATATAATTAACATTTAAAGAAGTTATACAGAAGAATAACGCCAAGAGATATAACTAGAGAATTAGGCTAGGTACGAATTAGGTGTTTTCACACACATACAGGGAAAGACCAAAGCAATAATATTCTGTGGTCAGATATTTGAAGACACGTTTACAAATACCTGTAATCAAACGATTTGCAAACAGAAGAAGTATGAAATTAGCCAGAAATTCTCTACCATCTCAAACTTGTTAAGGAGAGTTTGACCGACCTGTTCGATATTGTTTCAAATGGAAAACACATGATTTATTTGGAACAACCAATCAGAACCCTGTATTAAGAGTAGACGCTAACCAGAATGAGGGAATTGGGCACTCTTCGTTCGGGCATTAAATAAGCAAGACGTGTGTTAAATACGGTCTCAATTGCACAAACAACGCAAAGTATTTATTTAAATAAACAGTTCGCGAAGTGGTCCGCAGTAGTAGAGGAACTAGTAAAGTTCAATAAATAATCTCGCTGCGTAGTAACTAATTAATTAATTAAATTGATAATTAATAAATAATTAATTAACAGTGAATTGACTTGTGCACCAGAATAGCTACAGCATCTGTAATTGTCCAGGATCATCAGTCAACGTTATTGGTCAACATCATTTCTTCTGAGCCGAACCATCAAAAGGAGTATCTCTACTGATTACTATCTACGGTCGACGCATCAATCAGATAAGAAATATATTCATTGATCAATGAACATAAAATAACAAAATAAATAATTAAATCAATAAACATTTTAAAAGACACTATATAAATTCAAATTTTGTATTTAATTATTAAGATATAAAGTAATATAGGAGTGTTGAATGGAAAGTGAGGTGTAGTATTGAACGTGCAAATTATTGCAGACCCGTTCTTTAGCACTGGTTTGGGTGATATATAATCCCTACATCAACCAGATAAGAGCAATTGGTCGTTGGACGTTTTACTCTTAACTTTTCAGGCACACTCAATAACCAATAAGATTTAAGTTAGCAATAAGTCATTAGATTAACTTTTGAAGAAATTAATTCAATAACAAAGTCATTAATTAAACAAATTTCACTGAACGAATCCTGAGATAGTGTGTCTCTGTGCTCTGAGCTAAGCTGAATCCGTGTCATTTGTATCTGGGATTTGTTCTGGCGCCCAGGTAAAGTAAAAGGTCACGGGTCAGTAAGATTTGTTCTATCATTATATACAGAACAAAAAATAGTTAGACAAAAGGTCTTTATATAATATATATATATATATATATAATGTAACGTTCAGTTAATATAATCCTCCTTATGTATCCAGTGAATGTGGAAGGCCCCACTTCTGAGCGTCAATATGTAATATCAAAACAAATTAGTATCTCTTACTAATAAAGTATAACCTGTTTTATTTTTAAATAGAGGATTATTCATCTGAACCTCAGGGTCAACATACAATTTACATATAGAACAGACAATACAACTTTGATGCATGAGACTGGGTAATACAGTGTTGTTAATGTCTGTTGAATGTTTGTGGGTCCTTTTAAACTACTATTAACTAGAACAAAAAACTCTTATAATTAACAACCATTTTCATAATAGTGCACTAACGCAAGTCACAATTATTATTATTATTTATTTGTTTATTGTTTATTCAGTTATTGTTTTTGTGGTATGATCTCACCAACTTTGCAGGTTTCACAATGGATTCATTCGTTGATTCCGCTCCTGGACATCTGGTTTTTCGCTCTCTCTCTATCAAAACATCACTCCTCTAGGTCCCGGATTGGTTCTCCTGGTCATCTCAGCTTCCACCGGTCCTCAATTTCTATCAACTCAGCAGTCACTTATCTTAAACGTTCTCTTGCAATTCACAATTTTTTTAACAACAATCATCTTCACTCAAAAAACTAATTTCTTTAACTAAGGCCATGGCTATATTTTTTATGGGTCACAGGTTCGGTGTACCATTTCTAATTAGTAATATTCTGTTGACCTTTACTTTATTTTTCCTTCATAACTATATTATTATAAGTTTTTTAACGTTAGAGTTTCTATCTTTTAAATTATTTACACTTGGTTTGATCTCACTATATGGGCTACATAACTGTTTCATATAGATTATATGTTTCATTCAATGCTCATATTATAATAATGTTTAATCACTTTCCTTATACATGATTTTTTCCTTTTTAAAGTCTATCACTGTTATTTTCACTTTCTAGCACTATCACACAACCTAACTTATATAATTATAGTTTAATTTATTATATTTGTAAAATTTATAACATTCACTGTTTGTAGTTAAATGATACAAAACAACTGTCTGAGGCACGCAGACCTCCTCATAGTTTTAATCTAATGCTTATGAACTAACAAATGTCTTTTTACTTATTTTCTAAGTTTAAAATTTGTACCTTATAATTCTATTAATTAATTATTATTTACATGTTAACGAGTAGTTATGTTTTATGTTTGGTGAAACGACACGTTACATAAAGCCCCCCGTTTAAGACAAGTTATTTCAGTAATGGTGGTTTTAGGAGTTACTGAAATAAATGGCAAAAATCTACAAAAACTGTCTTCACTTTTCATAAAACCTCTTTATCTCAGTTTGGTTATATGTGCCTTTTATTTTATTTGTTCCTGGGGTGGTCAGTTCGTAGGTGTTATTTCCTTTGTCCCGAGCTATTACAAACGGTCCATTATATAACAGCAATAACTTCTTGGTAATTCCTTCTACTGTACTTGGCAACTGTCTATTTCTGATTAAAACTTGGTCTCCAATGTTGTAGTGTATAATCTTCAATTTCTTCTTCTCTTCTTTCTTCTGTTGCAGTTCTGCCTTATGAAGCACCCTATTGTGAACTTCAGTGTGGGTTGATTCTTCCGGCTCCATTGGTGGGAATTCTATCATTGACGTTATTTCTCTGGGTGGTGGTCGGTTGAACATCACCTGATAAGGACTAGCTCCTATTGTCTCGTGATAAGCCAGATTGAGGAAGGTTTCTGTTGCTTCCACGTACCTACTCCAAGTTCGGTGTTCTGCATGACAATACGTCCGTAAGATTCTCCCAACTTCTCGAAGGACTCTTTCTGCAGGGTTACTGCTGGGGTGATAGACTGAAGTCTTATATGTTTTGATACCCTCAGTCAGTAAAGTTATTCTCCATTTTTTCCCTTTAAATTGGGTACCATGGTAGGTGATGATGGTTTCAGGCTTCCCGACCTCTGGTATGTAATTATTTAAAATTATATTGAGCACTTTCTGTGTTGTAGCCTTACTTATCGGGTACAACTTAGTGAATTTCGAGAAATGGTCAAGGATAATCACTATATATTTGTAGCGACTTCTTCCTCCGCTCCTGGGGAATGGCCCACAAAGGTCAATAAAAATCTTCTCAAGGTTACGGTTTGAAGTGATGGTGATCCTGGCGCCTTCCTTTCTCTCATTATTAATTTTTACCATTTGACAGATTTTGCAACTTCGTACTGTTTGACGTACATTCTTGTTGATACCTTTGATGTACATGTGCTCCTTTATTGCTTTCACCACCTTGAGAGGTCCCATAAGTCCATAACGGATATGGTATTCTAGGATGATTGACGATTCCGCTGTCGGTGGGATATATAATTTCCAAGAATGATTTGTTGAGATTGTTCGATTAAATAAGAGGTTGTTGAGAATGCAATAATAAGGTATTATGGTGGGATCATTGTGTTATAAACGTTCTTTGATTAAATTCAGTTTCGGATCATTGATTTGTTGCTCCTTTACCTATTCTAAATTTCTCTCCAAGTCTTCTCGGGATTGTAGAATATGGAATACCTTGCCTATGTCCTCCTGTTCAAACTCATAAGTACCCTGTTCGATGTTCACTCTAGATAGTCCGTCAGCCACGATGTTCTGCTTTCCTGGCACGTATTCCCAATAGATATTATATTCGTGCATGATGAGAATCCATCGTGTTAGTCGTCCGTGATTTAATTTGCATTTTTTTAGAAATGAAATAGATTTGTGATCCGATCTGATGGTTAGGGGGTATCCTAAAATATGGGTTCTAAATTTTAGGCAGGCGAATACTACACTGAGCAATTCCTTTTCGGTTACCGTGTAATTCCGCTCGCAGCTGCTCAATACTCTGCTCGCAAAGCTAATGACGAGATGATTACCCTCCCCGTCTTCTTGATATAGTTCGGCGCCTAGGCTGATGTTGCTGGCATCACAATTTAAATAGAATCTCTTCCGAAAATCGGGGTGGTGAAGTATAACGCTCTTTAAAAATTTGGTTTTGATTAATTGGAAATTATCGTCTTCAGGCTTGCCCCATATCCACCTGTTCTTTGAGGATAGTATATGTTGAAATTTGGCTGTCAGTTGTGAATAATTTTGTTGAAATTTTCGGTAGTAATTGCAGATACCTAGGAATGATTGTAATTGCCTAATGTTTCGGGGCTTGGGGAAATTCTGAATTGCTTCTACCTTCTCTGGTGATGGTGTGATTCCCTTTTCCGACAATATATATCCTAAAAAGGGTAATCTTTGTGTTATGAATTTCGATTTGTCAATTTTGAGCGTTATGTTGTTTTGCTGTAGTTTACTCAACACCAAATCAATTCGACTACAATGCTCATCCCAGGTTGTGGAAGTGATAAGTATGTCATCCACATACACTGTAGCAAAATCCAATGCTTCCTTGCCTAATATTTTGTCCATGCACTGAACGAAGATGGCAACGGAGTTCACTAGGCCGAAGGGTAGCCTTTTAAATTGATAATTTCTTCCTTCGAAGAGGAAGGCGACGTACTGTCGGCTGTTTGGGTGAAGCTCAATCTGCCAGTACCCGCAGACTGCGTCCCAGGTACTCATCAATTTGCATCCATGAAATCTCTTCATAATTTCATCAATCTCACCGGGTGAGGTCCTGTCATTTATTATCATCTTGTTGATCTCCCTGGCATCGAGGCATAGTCGTACTTGTCCGTCCTTCTTGGGAATTGCTACAATTGGACTGGTGTACGGAGAACTACTTCTTTCTATTATATCTTCCTTTATCATTCGCTGGATTTCTTGCCTCACAGCTTCCTTTGATGATTGTGGTATCGGATAGGATCTCCTGTTAAACTTTACTGTGTCCCGGAATTTTAGCTCACATATGAAGTTCTTGGCTTTACCTGGTGAGTCAGAAAATACCTTCCGGTATTTATTATATATACCAACTAATTTTTCTTTCTGTTCCACACTGACTGCCTCTGTGGAGCCCTTTACCTGAAATGACAGGATTTCCTGCAACTTTTCCTTCCATAATGTTGATTTCTCAGTCACAAGTTCATTTTTTTCTATGGGTAACCTAGCTTCTTCCCTAACATGGTATGAGTGTCCTGACTGAGGGGCACACTGGCTTCCTATTATCTCAGTGGACCAAACATACTCATCTGAACGCAGTGTTAATTTTCCACTGTTCAGGTTGATAATTGCAGAGTGGCGCCGTAGCATGTCACACCCTAACAACAATTTAAATGGTAGCCCTTGGGCTACTAGAAACACCATAGGAATCCCTATTCCCTTGCTTGCAACTTGGAGGATAACTTGTTGCTTGACAGTTTTGTTTTGCTTCCCTGTTGCTCCTATGATAGTGATGTTGTGAATGGGCAGCGTGGGTATTCTCTCCGTGACTATTTCTTGTATCCTATTCAATTCGGTTTTATCAATTAATGAAATGTTTGCACCTGTGTCAATCATCATCTCCGTCGGTACACCTTGTAGCTCCACCTTGACGTAGACTATCTCGTTGCAGCATCGTGCCTCTTCCACGGTCCTTTCTTCTAGTAATTCTGATTGGATGTTTTTGAGGTAATGGTTTCTAATAATTATTATGGATTTGTCCGGTTGATTCCTCTGTTCTATTAGCCCGGGGTTAGCTAGCAGTGACGGGCTATCCTGGTTTCTCACTGCGGGTTCCCGTTTCCCCTACTTCCGTCTGAAGTGGTTGGTCGCTCCTGTTCATCTCTATGCTGGTTTCCCGAAGGTTCATCTCGCCTTCCTTCCCAGCTTCTAGCTCTTCGACCTTCCGCACTGTGACCCCTCTGTGGGTGCTGATTTTCTTCCTCTCTTCGGTACCGATTGGGGTACGTCTGGCCGTTATTAAAACTTCGTCGACGACCTTGGAATCTGTTATCATGTTGGTTTCGACTATTGTCATGATGGTTGTTTGACCTGACATGATTTAATCGTGGCCTGTTTTCCCGGTGTGGCTCGTTCTGCCGATCGTTCTGGGGTTCCAGTCTCCTGCGACTTCTCCTGTAGTAGTCCTCCCTTTCATAACTTTCCAGGAGGGCTTCCATCGCTCCAATGGTCTTCACCTGACCGCACTGTCTAGCTCGTGTTATGCCTTCCTCGAAATGGTAAGAAATTTTAGTGACCAGACATTCTTCTGGGATCCGTGGTTCGAGATGTCTAGCGATGCAGACCTTACCCAAGAAGTATGCTGTTGGGGATTGACCTCTTGTGTATTCATACTGTCCATTACATAAATCGTCCCTAATGATGTTTTGGATACTCTCGGACCAATATTTGGTCTTAAATATCTGTTAGAAATCTGTATAATTTTGTATTTCGTTCCTCATTGCCGTCCACCAATTGTCTGTTATGTTCTTGAAACTCTCGTCAAGCAGGTTTCTTATCATGTGCCATCGGTTTTCTTTGTTGCGAGCAAATAGCTCTTCTAACCTCTCGAGGAATTGCAATGGGTTTCTGCGGTAATCTCTGAAGTTGATTGCCTCTCGGTTTTCTCCTATTGGTATGTGTGTGTAATTTATCGGTCTATTTTGTAGAATTACCAGTTCTTCCTGGATTTGGCCTACCTGCCCTTTTACTTGTCCTGCATCACCCTTGATGGTTTCAATTTGACCACCTATTGTTTCCTTTATTTCATCTAGCTTCTTTTGTGTTTCTGCTCGTACCTCCATTATACCAATTTTGTTACTATTTTCTGCCTGATCTATTCTGGCATCTACTTCTATTCTGGATTGTACAATTGTTTCTTCAGTTTTCTTCAGCCTGTCCTTTGTATCGGCTATCTGCTGTGCAACTTCCTCCTTACACTGGTCCATCCTCTGCCTAAGTGTCTTACTGACGTCTTCTATCTTCTCATTGAGAGTTTCCCTTAACTCCTTGTTAGCGTTCTCAATTTTCTTATTAATTTGCCTAAAATCTTCCTTAGTACCCTCTTTAATGCTGTCCATCTTTTCATTCATCTGTCTTAAACTTTCTTCATTTCGTTCAAATTTTCCTTTGTTTTCTAAAGTTCTCATTATTTTCTTCATTCATTTGTCTTAAACTCTCATTAGTTTCATCTTTATTCCTATCCAATCTTTCGGTTATTTTTCCTCCTGTTTCCTAAAATTCTCATTAGTTTCTTCTTTATTCCTATCCAGTCTTTCGGTTATTTTTTCCTCCTGTTTCTTGGAATTATCTTTAATTAATTCCTATAATTTTTGTAAATCCAGGCCTCCTCTGGCTTCTTCATTGTCACCCGCCTGTTCTTCCATTTCGCTGTCTTTGACTGTTTCTTCTTCTTGTTCCCGCCTATCTTCTTCTGTCTCTGGCTTTTGTCCTCTCTTCTGAGAAGCTTCTCGTCGTCGCATTTTTTCGTCTTCTAGCAGTTGCCAGCTAAAATTAGGTCAATCGTTATTTTACTAATTGTGTTTCGGTTAGTTGGTTTTGCCTAATTTCAGCTCTACCGGTTGGGCGCCAGTTTGTACCGTTCAGTTAATATAATCCTCCTTATGTATCCAGTGAATGTGGAAGGCTCCACTTCTGAGCGTCAATATGTAATATCAAAACAAATTAGTATCTCTTACTAATAAAGTATAACCTGTTTTATTTTTAAATAGAGGATTATTCATCTGAACCTCAGGGTCAACATACAATTTACATATAGAACAGACAATACAACTTTGATGCATGAGACTGGGTAATACAGTGTTGTTAATGTCTGTTGAATGTTTGTGGGTCCTTTTAAACTACTATTAACTAGAACAAAAAACTCTTATAATTAACAACCATTTTCATAATAGTGCACTAACGCAAGTCACAATTATTATTATTATTTATTTGTTTATTGTTTATTCAGTTATTGTTTTTGTGGTATGATCTCACCAACTTTGCAGGTTTCACAATGGATTCATTCGTTGATTCCGCTCCTGGACATCTGGTTTTTCGCTCTCTCTCTATCAAAACATCACTCCTCTAGGTCCCGGATTGGTTCTCCTGGTCATCTCAGCTTCCACCGGTCCTCAATTTCTATCAACTCAGCAGTCACTTATCTTAAACGTTCTCTTGCAATTCACAATTTTTTTAACAACAATCATCTTCACTCAAAAAACTAATTTCTTTAACTAAGGCCATGGCTATATTTTTTATGGGTCACAGGTTCGGTGTACCATTTCTAATTAGTAATATTCTGTTGACCTTTACTTTATTTTTCCTTCATAACTATATTATTATAAGTTTTTTAACGTTAGAGTTTCTATCTTTTAAATTATTTACACTTGGTTTGATCTCACTATATGGGCTACATAACTGTTTCATATAGATTATATGTTTCATTCAATGCTCATATTATAATAATGTTTAATCGCTTTCCTTATACATGATTTTTTCCTTTTTAAAGTCTATCACTGTTATTGTTGTAGTCTATCACTTTCTAGCACTATCACACAACCTAACTTATATAATTATAGTTTAATTTATTATATTTGTAAAATTTATAACATTCACTGTTTGTAGTTCAATGATACAAAACAACTGTCTGAGGCACGCAGACCTCCTCATAGTTTTAATCTAATGCTTATGAACTAACAAATGTCTTTTTATTTATTTTCTAAGTTTAAAATTTGTACCTTATAATTCTATTAATTAATTATTATTTACATGTTAACGAGTATGGTATGTTTTATGTTTGGTGAAACGACACGTTACAATATATATATTATAACTACACTACTATGCGTTATTGTAATGTAATGTTGTGTGTGAGTACCCACCTGCTGTCTGATCTTGCAGATTCTTCCGACTAGGGCGTGTGGATTTTGGATTTGAAGTTCGCAAGCTAGTAATCTCAAATTATTACAACAACACACAAAATGGGTTACTTCAAAGGGGGAGAGTTTTGTGAGACTGGTAGGCTTTATCGTACAACAATAAAACACTGTTATATGGGGTAATAAAACGTTGTTTATTACACCAACAACACACAAGAATAGAATGGTTATAATCTTATGAATTTTCTTATAGTCTATACAATGAATCGATGTTTTTC
The DNA here is from genome assembly GCA_034769895.1 of Magicicada septendecula. Taxonomy (NCBI): domain Eukaryota; kingdom Metazoa; phylum Arthropoda; class Insecta; order Hemiptera; family Cicadidae; genus Magicicada; species Magicicada septendecula. Next base: position 288,507,676 of record CM068371.1, read on the forward strand.
GATTGTCTAATAGTTGAAAGAAACTGAACTCGTTCTTTGCGAGTTAATTGCAATTTAAATTAGACTTTATTAATTTATTTGAATTTAATTAAATTTATTTAATTAATTTGAATCTAAGTGTTCATGAAACAAAATATAAAACTCTAAAATTAATTTGAATAATTAGTTAAAATAAATTAGACGTGACAGTCTAGTTCACGTTATTTCATTTCTAGTGATTCTACTTCTGATCTACTGCAGTATGATCTAAGATTAGATTGTCATTTAAGATTTGTATAGCGCTTTTATACTATTTCTATTTCTTAACTATAACTTACTAAAGCCTTAAACTGCTATACAGATTATCACAACGAATTTACTTTTTAATTACTAGAGTCTTTGCTTTTTGTTTGGCACCTGAATTATTTGAATTACAATGTTTTAATTGAAAAATAGAAAATTTAATCTGAAAAATAAATAAATAGATTTTGCTTTCCTGTTACTGAAGAGGATGTCGTCCCGATTTGTCCCTCGTCGATTCGAGTCCTTGGTTAGAGAAAGTAATCTGCTTAGAACTGCTGGATTCGGTCGTGGAGTTCAAAATTCGGCAACACTCTGCTTCCCTGCTGTTTGTGAATATTTTAACGTCTGCTGTTGTCTGCTGGAACTGCTTCCTGTTCTCCGTCGATTTGCACGTTGCACTTCAGCGTGTGTGTGTGTGTGTGTGCTTCGTTCGGGCGGTCGCTCTGCTCGTCAGCTGTTAACCAATGATTTAGACGGCCTCTCTGCTGTATTCTTGAAGTCTGGTCTTGAAGTCGGGTGGATCTCTTGCGTGCTTATGACTAACTGGTAGTACACAATAAGCTTGGTTGATGTCTTGAAGAGTATCTCGCCTTTACACAACAATTACGAGCTATACAGATGATCTGTAGTTAGTGTGTTCGTAATTGCGTGTGTGTTGACCACGTAGAGTCTTCTTGTTGATCTTCACCGCTTTGGCTACTAGACGATCGAAGGACTACGTCTTAACTTCGTGAGTACTGGCAATAGAGTGATTTTTCCACCAGAAAACATCGCACTGGCCGGGGCTGCATGCAATGATTTCATTGGTCGACGCACTCTCCCTACTACATAAAATTTAGAATTCCCTTAGTCCGTGAGAATGAAGTCTGGTTCCCACAGACGGAGAATAGAATTATTATCTAATATTTAATTATCCACCGGAACCACTTTGTCGCTAAGGATATCCTGTACTTACTTAATTTTGCAATAACTTGGTTGCAAATCAAGTTGTGTGAAATCTAAAATATACAATCTGTCACAAATTATTATCTTTATAATATACTAAAATCTCTTTACTGTAACTCTATTTTAACAGAAGTTATTTAATTATTTTAATTAACTCTTACATTTGTTAATTATATTGCATCAAATTTGCACACGTCATTATTAATATCTCGGCAAACATTTTGGCTATGTTAGATTTCGCCTTTATTTATTAGTTTCCGAGATATTAATAATTAACAGTTTGGGTGTGGTCGCTTCCTTGTACAGCGAACTGCTTACATAACGACCACGTGTGCGTTGCTTTACCCAGCATTATTTTCAATGCGCTACATTCAAATGGAGTTTTAACTGTTAATTTTTATTTAAATATGGTTTCAGTATGCGGTAAACATATAACCCCAAATAGTTAATATTTGGTTCCGTTATATATTCCCACACCCGCTTTAAAAAAAAAATGAATGTAATAATTACAGTTATTTTTTTTTTTCTTAATCATTACACACATATTCTGTAATAATTATTCTTACTAGCTATACATCGTATTACTTATTCTGAAGACACGTACACAAGTGTTAATGTTATTGCATTATATACAATTTAACTCTAAATACATGTATTAAACTATCATATTTGCAACTTATTGCGTATAATGTTTTTAAAACGAGTAGTAGCCTTTGTTTATAAATAATGCCACGCGTAGAAAGGAATTTTGCTGACAGTATTTAAAACCGTTATCGCCAGGTGCGCGTCTAATTGCTTGACCTAGTTTCATATGTGGGTCAGGTAGTTATCTCGTGACGTAACTGTTTCCTGCCGCTGTTCTCGCTCACTCTATACGCTTATTATTTATCGCGCTAGGAAAACATTATTATTAATACACAAGTTACCTATAATTATTATTAATAATATTATAAAACACAAATTACTTATTTTAATTTTAATTATTATAATACAATTATTATTAACTCTAAATACTATTTATTTTTTTAAAGTCTTTTTATTTCGTCGCGACGCGCTTTGGAACGCCATGCTACTCAAAGTATTTTCTCAAAGAGCTCGCATGGAATTTACCGATCGTTTTCGTTCGGTCCAGAGTCGTAACGATAAACGTGTGAGGTGCGAGTTGTTGAGCCAACAGATAGGGTCCATTATATAACCGAAAGAACTTTGCAGCCACATTTATGTCTCGTCGGCCTACAGGATTCGCCTTGAGCAATACTTTCTCGCCTACTATAAAGTTCGTTAGTTTATGCGTCGTATTAAATTTGTCTGCCCTTTTTCGCCCTTTTTCAACTATTCTTTCCCTCACAAGTTGATTTTTACATTGCACCGGCAGAGGTAGATTATAAGTTTTTGGCTTACTTAAATAACTATCCCAAAACCTCTCTGGCGTGGTTCCAGAGTCTAATTCTGCTGGTGTGTATTCCGTGGTATCATGATAACTCTCATTTATTGGCTTTTCGAAGAATGGTAAGAACTCGGGCCATTTACTTTGTTCCTTATAGCAATAGATACGGAACATTTTACCGATTTCCCGATTCACCCTTTCGGCAAGGTTTCCCTGTGGTCGTCGTATCGAGGTTAGGACTGCTTTGATACCATTACGTTCCAGGGTGGCTGCCCAGTGTTTGTTTTGGAACTGCTTTCCCTGGTCACTAAGTACGTTCCTTATTGGTCCATGTTGTGGGATATACTTATTAAGTATAATATTTAAAACGGACTTTGTGGTGGGCCTAGGGATCGCATAAAGGCTAACTTTTTTAGTAAACACATCGACGCAAACTACCATGTGTTTTAGATTTCTGGTAGCCTTGGGTAATGGTCCCAGAAAGTCGATGGCGATCATCTGTCCCTTACCTTCCGTTATCACATTGGCCATGGGCACGTAAGTGTGTACGTTTGGTACTTTCGCTGTCTGGCATGGATAACATGTTTTTAGCAATTTCTTTACCCTACGGTACATGTTGGTTATTGTAAAATCCTCCTGCAGTATTTTGACACATTTTACAGGAGATGCGTGCGCCATTTTTATATGTAAAGATTGTGTTATACACGCAAGCATCGCTGGAGACAATACCACTTTCCATTCGCCCTGTAACAATTTATACAATATGTTGTCTTGTATAAGATAGTGAGGATTTGGGTGCGCTGCTAACCTTAGCTTTTTAGCAAGGAGTGCGAGGTTATCGTCCTGCTCGCGTCCTACGTTCTGTAGCATATTAGTAGCTTCAGGCGCGACCGTGTATTGCATATTTAACACTCTCAACTCGTCGTCAGCTGCTTCATATACCTCCTCCTTTTCTACGGGCGGATATCTACTTAGAGTGTCTGCGGTGGTATTCTCTGATCCTTTGCAATATTTAATCGTGAAGGAGTACTCCTGAATAGCTAACACCCATCGTGTTAGTCGGGAGTTTGCTAATCGACATTTCAATATAAACGATAACGCCTGATTATCAGTGTGAATCTCGAAATGGGTACCGTATAGGTAGTGTCTGAATTTTCTGAGTGCGTTTATTATGGCGAGTATTTCTTTCTCGGAAGTACAATAGTGCAACTCAGCGCCTTTGAGCGTCCTATTGGCGTATGCTACAACATGAAGACTACCTTGTTCGTCTTCTTGATGCAACACGGCGCCGATAGCGTACTCGCTAGCGTCAGTGTACATTACGTACTTCCTACCCTGCTGTGGATGGAACAATTGTAAATTAGATTGGAACAGGCCTTTAACCCTCTCAAACGCATCGTTCTGTTCAGAACCCCATTTCCACTTTATATTTTTGCGTACCAGCTGCAGCAACGGGACTGTATATTCTGCGTATTTGCTGGTAAATTTCCTGTAATATCCCGTGAGTCCAAGGAATGCTCGCAGTGCTTTGAGGTTCTTGGGCACCGGGAACTCCATAATACTCCTGAGCTTCTCTGGGTCCGTACTGATACCTGTAGCTGAGATTATATGTCCCAGGAACTTCATTTGGGACTTTACAAACTCGCACTTGTGTAGCTTGAGCTTGATGTTTGCTAACCTCAGCTTCTGGAAGACGCTCCTAAGATGCTCGAAGTGTTCCTCCACAGTGCGGGATATCACGAGGATGTCATCCACAAATATTACCGTGTATGGGTCTACCTCAGGTCCTAGAGCTCTCTCGAGGCATCTTACAATCGCAGCGAGACTCGTGCTAAGGCCAAAAGGTACCACCTTGTGTTGATAGCATTTGTTATTAAATATGAATGCTGTATACTTACGATCTTGCTCACACAGCGGGACCTGCCAGAAGCTTGCTGTTAGATCTAGCTTCGTGAGGTACCTGGCTCCTTCACATTTAATGAAGAGGTCCTCCGCTGTCGGTGCGCAGTCAAACTCTTTCTCTACGAGACTGTTTAAGTTCCTCATATCCAGGCAGAGTCGGATCTCTCCAGTCTTCTTGCGGACGACCAGCAGTGGGTTGAGGAAGCTGCTATTGGATCTTTTAATAATATCTTCTTCCAACATCCGCTGTATCTCCTGCTGGACCTCGGCCTGGTATTTTATAGGGACCTGGTAGATTCTCCTTATGAACTTCTCTGGCTCTGTGAGGTGGATTCTGTGTTCATACACTGACGAGATTGAATGTTCTTCACTGAAGATATCGCTGAATTCTTTTTGCAGCGACGACAATCTCCGTTCAGTTCGGGAATCTAAGGTGGTCTCCCCCTCGTCACATTCTTTATAGTGAATTACTTGTTTTGGTGGCCGTGTGATTTTAATTGGGTCACCATGGTTTTGTGTGTGTGTATGTGTGTTCAATTTAAAAGTGTAACTAACATTGTCTATGATACATTTTAATAAGTGTTCACTGGTGTTAATTTCCGCACGTATTTTTTCCAATACATCTACCCCCAATAACATATCACATATTAAATTGTTTATAGCCACTACACACACTTCAAATTGCACTTCGTCTAGCATGATAGTTAGATAGTATTGAGTGTCAATTTTTTCTTTTTTATCGGTAGCGGTTCGTATATAAAATTGATTGATTGGGAGTGATGGGGCCGTACGAAAATATTTTTTATTGGTACGCAGGAACCTTTCACTGACGCCGGATACAACACTACCGGTATCCAACAGAATTCTCGTGGGAACGCTATTGACAAAGGCGTGTAACACCGGACACGCCGCGCTCACGGGCCTTTGTCGCGTGGGACCGGATTCTAGCAACGAATCCCTGACATCCGGTGGGAACACATTATTAACGGGCACACAAGTTACATAATTAAAAGTACACATTTCACACAATATATAATCCTTAAAATAACATGCTTATATTTACATAATTTTGCCGAATTTATAGCGCGTCCTTGCTGGATGCGCATTTTGGCACGTTTTTTGTAGCTGGGTAATTTTTCGATTTATTGTTCGAATTTTTATTGCCGTGGGAGTCGCTGTCTTTTTCAGTTGTATCAGCTTTGGCTAATTCGACCGTTTGAATCGCTCTAATTTGTGCCCCGTCGTTACCCTTACCCTGCCCTTTTGGTCTACCAAAATTTTGTTTTCCCTTGTACTCAAAGGTTTTATTTGGCTGTTTTGACGGTGTTTGGGGTGGAGTAGAACTGGTACTCGGTCTCTGGTCAGGTTGCTGGTATTGTTCTCGCGTATTTTGCCCTTCATTATTTCGGCGAAAATCGGGATTATAACGCCACCCACCAAAATCAAAAACCGTCTCACTTTGGGACACTAGAATGAGGAGTTCGTCTACCGTGCGAATACCCTGGGTAAATACAGCTACTCTAATGTTATGGTTAAAATGGTAGGCAAGCTTGGTGACTATGTCAATCTCCGCAAATGCTGGAGTTAAATGCTTCGCGCGTTCGACCTGCTGGATTATATAATTTTCGGCGGTAATATTCATTTTCTTGTCAAAACGGCCATATTCCAGTTCATTGCGCAGAAGTCGTTGGGTATGCAAGTTCCAGTATCGGCTTTCAAATTTTTGTTTGAACTCCGCGTATGTGGACACTCTATCGCGTACAATGTTATACCACTTACGCGCCGAATCACGCATCGCGTTAACCACCCACTGTATTTTGTCTTGATCTTCTAGTCGGGAACCTACTCTAGCCATTTCACTCTCACATGCTAATAAAAATTCAATGGGGTTTTCGTTATTTTCCCCCGTAAAATACACGCGATTTTTCTCATCGACAGGACCTTGTACCAAAATGTTTGGAGCAGATCTCCTTCGTACCTCCTGTCGTACTTTCAAAATCTCGTCGCTTAACGTTTGTAAAACACTCTCTTTATTAGAGTCTATGTTAGATCGCGTCTCTACAATTGAAGCGTCTAATTTATCTACTCGTCGTTGTGTTTCGGTCACGTCCGCGTGAATTTTTACCTCTAGGGATTCCACCTTTTTGGAAACCTCTAGTGTTTGCTTTTCACAACGGCTTATGTGGTCTTTGAACCGGCCCTCCATACGTGTTACTTGTTCAATAAACGATTTTTGCATAGTGGTCTCAAAAACCTTAAACCGTTCATTGATTTTAGTATCGACCGTATTTACTCTTTCAGCGATTTCCGCGACTTTCACAGTTAGCTCTTTATTACTCTCACCGATTTCAACGACTTTAGCGTTTAACTCGTTTACGCTTTCGTCTATTTTCTCGGTGGTTTGTTTATTGCTTTGCTTAATCTCGGCGTTTATGTCACCGTTACTTTGATCTAATTTTTCGGTTAGACTAACTCTTTGCGCTTCGATATTAGATTTTAATTCTGCTATATTTATCTCAGCATTGGCTGCACTCTGTTCAAATTTCGCGTCTATTTTAGCGGTCAAATCCGCGTTAGCTTGTTTCATTTCCGCGCTCATTTTCTCGTTCATTTGTTGTATTTGTTTAAGTATTTTATCCATATCCATTTTAAATAGACAACAATGTCAAATATAAACACTTTAAAATACACAGAACAGTTTCAAATACTCACAATAACTTTACTGTTGTACACACAACAGTCACAAAACTCTTTGGGGATTGTTTAGTTGGACGCCAGCTGTTTTACTAATTAAAACAGCAAAGTTTGTTTTAAAGTGAAAATTAAATTTAAATTGAATTTAATTTCTGGCCCCACGTACAGGGCGACATTTATAACTCCAGTTATATGTCGTTCTGGACGTGAATTTAATTTGATGTACGTTTGTCGTGCCCCACGTTGGCCGACATTTATAACTACACTACTATGCGTTATTGTAATGTAATGTTGTGTGTGAGTACCCACCTGCTGTCTGATCTTGCAGATTCTTCCGACTAGGGCGTGTGGATTTTGGATTTGAAGTTCGCAAGCTAGTAATCTCAAATTATTACAACAACACACAAAATGGGTTACTTTAAAGGGGGAGAGTTTTGTGAGACTGGTAGGCTTTATCGTACAACAATAAAACACTGTTATATGGGGTAATAAAACGTTGTTTATTACACCAACAACACACAAGAATAGAATGGTTATAATCTTATGAATTTTCTTATAGTCTATACAATGAATCGATGTGTTTCGATTGTTTAATAGTTGAAAGAAACTGAACTCGTTCTTTGCGAGTTAATTGCAATTTAAATTAGACTTTATTAATTTATTTGAATTTAATTAAATTTATTTAATTAATTTGAATCTAAGTGTTCATGAAACAAAATATAAAACTCTAAAATTAATTTGAATAATTAGTTAAAATAAATTAGACGTGACAGTCTAGTTCACGTTATTTCATTTCTAGTGATTCTACTTCTGATCTACTGCAGTATGATCTAAGATTAGATTGTCAGTTAAGATTTGTATAGCGCTTTTATACTATTTCTATTTCTTAACTATAACTTACTAAAGCCTTAAACTGCTATACAGATTATCACAACGAATTTACTTTTTAATTACTAGAGTCTTCGCTTTTTGTTTGGCACCTGAATTATTTGAATTACAATGTTTTAATTGAAAAATAGAAAATTTAATCTGAAAAATAAATAAATAGATTTTGATTTCCTGTTACTGAAGAGGATGTCGTCCCGATTTGTCCCTCGTCGATTCGAGTCCTTGGTTAGAGAAAGTAATCTGCTTAGAACTGCTGGATTCGGTCGTGGAGTTCAAAATTCGGCAACACTCTGCTTCCCTGCTGTTTGTGAATATTTTAACGTCTGCTGTTGTCTGCTGGAACTGCTTCCTGTTCTCCGTCGATTTGCACGTTGCACTTCAGCGTGTGTGTGTGTGTGTGCTTCGTTCGGGCGGTCGCTCTGCTCGTCAGCTGTTAACCAATGATTTAGACGGCCTCTCTGCTGTATTCTTGAAGTCTGGTCTTGAAGTCGGGTGGATCTCTTGCGTGCTTATGACTAACTGGTAGTACACAATAAGCTTGGTTGATGTCTTGAAGAGTATCTCGCCTTTACACAACAATTACGAGCTATACAGATGATCTGTAGTTAGTGTGTTCGTAATTGCGTGTGTGTTGACCACGTAGAGTCTTCTTGTTGATCTTCACCGCTTTGGCTACTAGACGATCGAAGGACTACGTCTTAACTTCGTGAGTACTGGCAATAGAGTGATTTTTCCACCAGAAAACATCGCACTGCCCGGGGCTGCATGCAATGATTTCATTGGTCGACGCACTCTCCCTACTACATAAAATTTAGAATTCCCTTAGTCCGTGAGAATGAAGTCTGGTTCCCACAGACGGAGAATAGAATTATTATCTAATATTTAATTATCCGCCGGAACCACTTTGTCGCTAATGATATCCCGTACTTACTTAATTTTGCAATAACTTGGTTGCAAATCAAGTTGTGTGAAATCTAAAATATACAATCTGTCACAAATTATTATCTTTATAATATACTAAAATCTCTTTACTGTAACTCTATTTTAGCAGAAGTTATTTAATTATTTTAATTAACTCTTACATTTGTTAATTATATTGCATAAAATTTGCACACGTCATTATTAATATCTCGGCAAACATTTTGGCTATGTTAGATTTCGCCTTTATTTATTAGTTTCCGAGATATTAATAATTAACAGTTTGGGTGTGGTCGCTTCCTTGTACAGCGAACTGCTTACATAACGACCACGTGTGCGTTGCTTTACCCAGCATTATTTTCAATGCGCTACATTCAAATGGAGTTTTAACTGTTAATTTTTATTTAAATATGGTTTCAGTATGCGGTAAACATATAACCCCAAATAGTTAATATTTGGTTCCGTTATAATATATATATATATATATATATATAAACACACACTGTATTATACAAGATTCCTGCAAGAAATTTAACGAGTTACTTGCAAAGAAAAACCTGTACCTATATATGTTTTATAAGTTGTTACATTTTTTTTGTAGATGTCACATGCGGTATTCAACAATTTTCATCCTTCAATAGGAATGTTTTATTGAAACCATAATAAATCATTTCCTTATTTGCAACATAATATAAAATAATTTATGCTGAATTATAAACAATGAAATAAGCATAGTCGTGTACAAATTAAATTCAACTAGGTGACCCGTGCGAATACTTCGCACCCTTAGTGGTCAGTTACGTAATATAATAAAGTGGAAATAAGTAAATGTAAATATTTATCAATCCAAAATATTTTATTATAAAAAATAGTAACAAAATCAGTCTTATTGTAAATGATATTAACATTATATACAGTATTATATACGCATTTGTTTTTTTTTAAATTAATTTCACAAAACTTCTTTAAAAACAATGTTGGAGGTTATGACGTGATCATCGTTCACTTTTTGCCCGTATGAATCTTCAACACAAACAAAGATATCCTTAAACATACGGACTCGTGAAAAAGCCACGTATAACTGTCCATGCGAAAAAGCAGGTTCTGGTAAATACAATCCTGCCCTTTGAAGCGTCTGACCTTGTGCTTTGTTAATGGTCATAGCGAAAGCAACTTTTATGGGGAATTGTTTTCTTACCATTTGGAAAGGCACAGTAGGATCAGAAGGTGTAAGGTTAATCCGGGGTATGAGCACAGTTTTATCGGAGTGAATAATTGTAGCAGTGATGATGTACTCGCCTAAGTGAGTTACCACTAATCTTGTACCATTAATTAATCCCTGTTTAGCGTTAAGATTTCTAATTAACATTGTGATTGCATATTTCTTCAAAATCAATTTATGAGGTGGTAAACCGGATGGATTCAAAGAGTTTAAGAATTCTATGGGGTACATTTGATCATTGTCTGTTTCTTCATTTTGGACACAATCAGAACTGAAGTAAACCTTTTCCTCTCCAAGTAACAAATTGGAAATGATATATTCATTAATTTTTGTACAATCATCGTTTTTTGGACATAAAATCGCCGTTGAATAAAACTGCGAAATATTTTGTTCATTGATTTCTGTGGCATTGAATATGGTGGTAATAATACTATCATAATTACAATAACAATGTTTCGGGATTTTGATCGCTTCATTCTCGTAATCTGTTTGAACTTCTAAATCACCGTTACCCAATTTAAGTAACCATTCAGTGAAAACAGGATCATCATTTGCCCTCATATTTTGAGTCAACTTATGAATTTTAACATGAGACCATAAGGGCGATCGTTTAACTGTATTTTCAACGATGGCTGTTCTATTGGCATGTCTAACAACGGGTAACACCTGACGGAAATATCCACCAAACAGAATTATTTTCCCTCCATAAGGAAGATTATTATTCATAATGTCCTTTAAAAGTCGATCGACCACGCTTAGCGCATCTTTGGGAACCATTGAAATCTCATCCCAAATAATGAGATCTGAGTCACGAAGAAGTTGTGCATCCTTTGTGTGAGTGCGAATCGATGAGGCCGATGTGTCCAAGATGGGTACAGGTAGTTTGAAAATCGAATGTGATGTGCGTCCCCCTGGTAGGAGATTGGCAGCAATGCCTGTCCATGCAACTGGTATAACAACCTTGTTTTCACCTCGTAAAATGTGGCACAATGTTTTGTAGACAAACGTTTTACCGGAGCCCCTGGTCCGTCAATGAAGTAACAATTCGGAATTTTATTTCTTACTGCATGTAAAACTTCCTCAGCTATTGCCTTCTGTTCTAGGTTTAACTTTTCATAAGCTGCCTTGACGTTCGTACTTTCTTCTTCTACGTTGTAGGTTTCTTTTGTTGTATGTTGTGCGACGGTTAGGACAGGAGTCGGCAGTTTGAATTGTTCGCAAGATCTACCATGAGATTTAAAAATATTTTCCAATTCTTGCAGTGTGAGGTTGTAAGCTTCAGGTGGCGTGTGCTGTCTCTGAAAATCTTCTGAAAGTGCGTCCTGAAATTTTGTCCACAACTCAGGTATATTAGCAGGAGAACAGAATATGCAGATGATAGCGAAAAGCCATCTCAATTGCGTTGGCATTTTGTGACTGACAGCCTCCTGCAAACATTCTTTCCATTCGGCGTCGTTAATGACTAAATGTAATTTTTCTGCAGCTTCTTGAAATGAGTTGCACAGAATTCCATCAACTGTACGTAAATCGTCAAACGACTGCGGTCCTTTGACGTGCAGAAGTAGTACACGGAGGTAATATTTTTCGATGTCGACTGGATTGACAGTGTAGATCCGTCCAAAGCACTTGGTACTTTTTTGCGAATATTCCATCGTCCATTTGACCACACAAAATGTTCTGGAATTTCGTGGTAAAGGTAATTGCGGGCGGCAATATTTTCATTGCACAATTTAAAAAATGCCATGAGTTTGGAGACTTTATCACAGTTAGCATCAGCTTCGAATCCGGCCTGAAAGTACACCATTTGTTCTTCCGGTAAGTGAACAGGAAGTCGCTCAATTGTACGAGATCGGTGGAAAAGTCAGCGTTCGTGTAATCGCCACATAGCCTCTGGTGGGCTCACATAACGACAGTTCAAATAGATGTCCACTTCGTCAACAATGAGTTGTTGTTGATCTTCAGAATCTGAACGTAATCGTAAAGCTGCGCAGTCATGTCCTTTATACACGTATTTGTACAAATATTTAACAGATTTGATTGAAGAACAATGCTCGAGATTGATATGGGAACGATATTTTCTACTGAGAAATCTACAATATGGTACAATCCACCTATTATCAATAGTAAATGATCGAACTGTCATTGTAGTGCCATTATCACGTCGTCTATACATAGGGTAACCATTAACATTTAAATTTGTTTCTTCTTGAAAATCTTTTGGATAATTTTTAATACATTTTTGTTCTTGCATGCATGGACTGTTTGGATTGATCGTACCGTAAGGTCCGTGTACCATGCATTCCTGAATAACTTCGAAAAGTTGAGGTCTGTTTCTTTATCTGGAATTTCTGCACAAATTAATGAGTCCACATCTTCAACTGAACGTAATTTATCTTCATTAGACAATATGAGCAACATGTGTGCATGGGGAAGGCCTCTTTTTTGAAATTCAATTACACAAACATAAGCAGTGACTACGCCTAGTACATGTTTTTTTAAAAGATCATCTAATAACGCTTGCAATTTTAAATGAAAAACTCTAGACACTAATTCAGGTCTGTGTTCAACTCTTTCATATGGTTTCAATTAAGAGGTAATTTCAATCCACTTGGGGTTGTAAGTAATTGTAAGGAATAGATCAGGCTTTCCTAGATGGGCAACAATAGCCATCGCGTCTTGATAATTTTGAAGCATATTTCGAGGACTGCCAATATAAGATGAAGGAAGAACAACTGGAATTCCACCAACTGCTCCTCTTTGTTCAGCATCAGAGTTAAGAAAGTCCATCAAACCTTTGTAACTATCAGCTCTGAGTTCTTGTTGATGGGCTCGAACGAATGCCAACCTGGAACCTTCTACTTTCACATAACTGTCAACAATGTATTGTTGAAATAATTTACCAGAAGCATGAAGTAAACTGAAACCATCTCTAACTGCTAAACGATAGCAGTAGTATTGTAATTGAGTTATGACTGTTCTCGATGCAGTACGATTAACTTGAACATGTGGCTGACCAACAGTCCATCCAGAGTCACCACATGGGAAAAGCAATGGATAGCACATTGGTTCAGGTAAGATATTTTAGTAAGTGCACCAGTTGTTTTAGAATACATAACAAAATCAACATTGCCTGGTGGAGTTCCGTCATTGGTGACAAAAACAGCAGCCACCTCACTGACTGCAGGTTCATTCGATCTTCCAGGATGAAATGCATTGGTAGTCGTAAATTGTAGATGCAAATCCAGTATAGTTTGATCCAAATCTTTTATATATTTAAACAACTGTGCGTAAGGATTATGTGTATCGAGCATTGTTTGCAATGTAACTATTATTTCTTCGCAACAGTTTTATTAGCTTCATTCACTACACGATGTTGTAATGCAGTATCAAAATCTACAACGAAAAGGCTAGCGTAAGATGGTGCAACTCCTGCAGGAGGTTGTAAACTTCCTACCATATTATACACCTGCCCATGTAATTTAAAACAATATGGACCCCTGTCAGGAATGTCAACCGATTTGATGTGAATTGAAGCAAATGCCAGAGCATTGTTGAATTGCCTAATATTTTCTAGGTAATTCTTGGTGAAGTCATCATTTTGCTCTATGAGGTTTTGAAGTTCTTCACAAACTTTAATGGGCTTTAACTTAACCTTTCCCTTTGTGGCAACACATGGTAGCTGAATCATCACTAAACTCCCCTGCAAACAACCTTGCAGAGCAATAAACGCACTTTTTATCCATATCACCAACACTATGTGTTTGCACTTCATTGTCTTTAGGGAAAAGGCGGGCAGTACAATATGTTTTTGGAAGTTTATATAGTCTTCTTCTTGTACTGATATTTTGATGGAGATGAAGTAAATAAGTTGATGACACAAAGTTGTTAACTTGCACTAATTGTTGTCGTTGAGTATTGAATGTGTCTTGTCTGCGTTGGCGCTGAGCTTCGCTATCTTGCTGAAGTCGAAGTTGTCTTTGTTCGTCACTTTCGGTATTTCTTCTTCTGCGTTCTGTGACGCGTTCCAATGGTCTGGAACGTCTTCCGGGAGGTCTCCCTCTCGGTCTGCCCGGCATTATGAAAACCTAAATCACAAATTCGTTTACATGAGTTTTCATTAAAATGAGAGCTATTCTTAGTGAACGAAAAATGACGATACCCAGTGAACACATTACGTAAATGTGATGTCAATATGATATAAAATCAGCGTTTTTACATCATTATTACGTCATATGATGTCATGTGTTCACTCGGTATGTATCATCACTTCAGGTAATAGGATTCCTTATACGACTACCCTATGGATAGTACTTAATTAATAAAAATAGATTATTGCAAATAACGAATGATGACAAACTGGCAAAAACATAACGAAAATAAAATTTAATTTTTTAATTAATAAACTAATTTTGAAGTTGTAAAAAAATTATTAATAAAAAATTAGTAAATATACAAATATTGTGACAAATATTTCGAAATAAAAATTTATTTTTTGTAATTCAAATTCAATAAATTTTTATAATTTTATAATTAATTAATTTCTTGTTTTAATTGGATTGACACGTTGTTTATACGTTGTTTATACGTTGTTTATACGTTTATACGTTGTTTATACGTTATTTATACGTTTATTTTATTCCATTATATTCTATTCAGAGACTTCAGCGCCACCACGACACTTTATATTACCGACAACTGTTAAAATAAACAGATTGCCACCAGATGGCGACCCTTGTTTTTTAAAATGTAATTTTTTTAAATGGAATTTTTAAAATGTAAGTTTTAAAATGTAATTTTTTAACGAAAACATTAATTTTAAGATATTTACTTATTTTTCGTCATTAGAGGGAAAAATAATCTTCAAAATGGCGTATCAAACATTAATTTTGATACAGTATTAAGGGAGATATTTCATACAGACAAAAAAACACCTTTGAGAAATAATATATAGAGAGTGGAAGTATTACACAATTCAGCTTTTTGTATAAATATACCTTAGTACGCTTACCATTGCGTGTTGGTCTCTAGTAAGGAATTTGTTAATTCATGTCAATTGATTTCCCAGTATACTGTAGATAATCAATAAAAGTAAATAATATCCAATTTTCTTTTTATAGGCGGATATAAATAAATTTTACCCAATCTGGTTGTGATATGAGGTACTATTAGTACTTATTCCTTACTATTTCCTTCTTTTTTGATTTGTTTTGTCAGCAAGTGTTGAGCTTGACAAGTAAATGTCTTATGCTCTTGGGTTTTCAACCTCCAAAAAGTAATTAATAAAGAATAATTGACTTTATTTGCTATAGATATTGTCTATTCCTCAGAACAATAGTTTTATAAACGGGTAAACAAGTCAGTTGCCTTCAATAACATCAAACTTCTCTCAGCCGGTGTCGCGTCAGAGGTTTGTTTTCAGATCACCTCTGACTCCACATCTCTGTCTTAAGTCTCTAAGAGTATAGCACCCATCTGCAACGTGTTTTACTGTGAGTATTCAGTCACATGTAGATATTGGTCGTTGTTCATATTGTTGTAAGTATGACAATGTGAGTTTCGTATGTCCTGTACTTATTCTTGTGAGTCAAACTTGTTCATGTCGACTACGTTCTCCTGCATATTGTCATCTGCTGATATTCTCTTGCAGTTTTATGCGTAAGGTTAGCCGTGTTTGCTGCTACGAGGTAAGTATTACTGATGTGCCGGCAAATTTAAAATTGGCGGATCTTATATCGGAAGTGTACTTTTGACTATCCGCAGCGATTCGTGAGGCAGAATCTGCGTCAGTGTTGTCCTGGATGCCACGTGGCTTGCCTCTTACATAAAAATAAAATGCAGACCGTGATGTAGCAACACAGGGCACAAGGCGTCTATTTGTTGTATTAACTAACGGGACGTCTATAATTGTGTTGCCCAGTCCAGAGTCCAGAGTCCAGAGTTGAACGGAGCAGCAGCTAGTCGTGCTCCGGTGGTCGCAGTGTCCGGGTGGTACCCGATGACTGCATGTTGCCTTGCTGTTACCTTGGCTAGCGATCTCGCGCTTTGAAAGGAATGGGACCTCCATCAATTTTATTTTGGAGGGACAGGATGTTATGATTTTACTTGGACCCTGGGACCTCGAAGAGACCCGTGACGGCAGAATGGGGGAGACCTCGAAGACCTTTCGCGTGAGAAGCAGGAATGACCCTCCCACAACGGGTAGGGCGCCCCTAGCCGCTCAGGAAAAGTCGCCGAGGGCTGCCAGGCGGCGATGTCGGCGCACGGGAGAGAGCGTAGGAGGAGGCAGCGTCCACCAGAGGTGGCACTAGGCACACCTAGGGCGAGCGCAGACCCCCCTCTAGTCTGTCGCCGAGCGCCAGCACGGACATGAGAAAGAAGGAAGGAGGAGGAGCGTGAAAATACTCAAGGTCGGGGGGATGGGGCAGATGTTCTGTAAGTGCTTATGGGGGGTCATCGAGCAACGCTCGGGGGCGTTTGTGGCGTCTAGGTGGTGGGCCGACATCTGTGCTTAGTCGACGGATGTGAGGATGGGTCGAGACATAGGCTCGGGAGAATAGTTTGAGGGCTAGGGACCGAACGAATTCGGTAAGTGAAGGAACCTTCAACCCTCGCCTGATGGCATCATTTCTGACAAACCAGGGAGAGTTGGAGATGTAGCGGAGGGTTCGGGATTGGAAAGCTTCCAAACGGGCGACAACGGATGGGCTGAGTAGTACCCAAAAGGCGGGGGCTGCGTAAGTCAGGATTGCCCTAAGAAAGAGCAAGTAGATGGTGAGTTTAGTGCGCACAGGCACTGAACCCCGATGAGAGAGAAAGGGAAATAGTTTGGCTCTGACGCCTCTGGCGCGCTGGAGACTCAGAGAGACATGAGGTGCAAAGCTTAGGCGTCGGTCAAGAGTGACGCCCAAGTACTTTACAGTCCGTTTCCACTCGATTGGGCTCCCTTCAAGGGAGAGGGACTGGCAGCGGGAAGTTAATTTACGAGAAAAGGCGATCGCCTCGGATTTCTCCGCATTGACCGCCATCCTCCACTTCCTTAGCCAGTCCGGAAGTACGGCGAGCTGACGTTGCACCAGGCCAGCTGCGAAATCAAGACTCGCTGAGCTGGCGTGGTACATAGCGTCATCCGCATAGAGCGAGAGAGTGACTCCAGGCTGAACAGGCAGGTCGTTCGTGTACACGAGGTACAGAACGGGGCCAAGGACAGATCCCTGAGGTACGCCTGCGGCGACTGGTCGGACGGATGAGTACGACCCTTCGACGCATACCCTAAAGATACGATCGCACAAGTACGATCGGAGAAAATGAACGAATGAGGCAGGGAGTGGGGAGTGGGCCAGTTTGTAGAGAAGGCCTTCGTGCCAGACTCGATCGAAGGCCTTACTCACGTCGAGCAATACAGCGACGGAGGACAGATGCTTGTTGTAGGCGTCCGTCAAATGGGTAACAACCCGGACGAGTTGAAGGGTCGTCGAGTGCTCTCTGCGAAAGCCGAACTGCTCCTGCCGAATGAAACCATCCAGCAGAGGCGCGTACCGACCGTGCAGGAGGCGCTCGAGTACCTTCGATATGACTGGCAACAGTGAGATGGGTCGATGGTTTGAGGGGTCAATACGCAGCTTGCGAGGCTTGGGGATCATGATGATTTTCGCACGCTTCCACAGGCTGGGGAAGTAATGAAGCCGGAGACATCCATTGAACAGCTCGTGGACCAAGTTGATGAGGCTAGGGGGAGCGTGTTGTAGCGCCGCCGCTCCGATACGATCATCGCCGGGCGCCCTCTTAGGGCGAAGTCGACCAATAGCCGAGACAACATCGGCCCGGTCGAACGGGTCAGGGATGTCAGCTGGAGGGCGGGAAAAATATCCAGATAGGAAGTCTGCGACCTCGGCCGAGTGGACGGGGTCGCAGACGCCTCCGTGGACGGTGAATTGCTCCTCCATGGTTGCGGCAAAGACCTCAGCTTTGCCGGCCGCGGAGTACACAATGCCGTCCGGTGATCTGAGGGGATGGCGGGTCCTTTTGTCGCCATTAAGTCGACTCGCAGCCTGCCAGACAGACTCGGGCCGGACTTCAAGAGACTCGAGGTACGAGTCCCAACGATGTGCAGTGGCATCAAGCAGAAGCTGCTTGACAAGGTCAGATTGGGCGTTGAGCCTGCGTTTGATAGCAGGATCCCGGGTTTGTTGCCATCTCCGGCGGAGTTGGCGCCGAGTTTGGATGGCGAGGAGCACCTCTTCAGGTAATTGAGACCGGCGATTTGTCTCTGGGACAAGATAGGTGTGTGTGTCCATAGCGGACGTAACGACTTCTTGAAGATAGTCGGCCATACGGTCCGCATCAGCCGTAGAGGCGATGGGGGCCGGGGGGTCAGATGGCACTGTTCGTTGGAGTTCGTCATGATAGGAGCGCCAGTTGTCTCTCCGTGGACGAGAGGGGGGTTGGAGAGGTGTGTCCAACAGGGGACGAACAGTGATAAGTACCGGGTCGTGGTCGGACGAGAGGTCCGATACAGCACTGACAGTGATAGGAATGGCCAGGTCCTTGACAATGACAATGTCAAGGACATCCGGAAGGCCCCTAGTGGGCACGTGGGTCGGTGAGTCAGGACCAATAACTGAGACCTGCAGATGACGCTGAACGTAGCTGTAGAGCGAGCGGCCACGCGGGTTCGTGACACGGCTGTTCCAAGAGGGATGCTTGGAGTTGAAGTCTCCGGCAGCTATGGCAGCTATAGTAGGTAGTTCGTGGTCGAGGAGGGCGTCCCACTCCTCAGGCGGCGGAGGCCCTCCGGGCCCGGGAGGAAGGTACGCCGAAATTAGGCGAACCTCCCGATCCCCGATCCAGAGGGCCACCGCCGTCGTCTCCAAATACCTAGTATCTGGAGGGGGTAAGAGACGATGGGCAATGCGCCTGTGGACGAGAATAGCAGTACCCCCGCTGGGACGAGCGGGGGGTTGTAGCCGGGGCCTATCCGTGCGATATGTAGTGTACGCCGGAAGCTGAAAGGAAGCAGCAGGGGTAAGGAAAGTTCCGGAGAGGAGGATGACATCGAGGTCATAGTCAGTGGCAAAGTTAGCCAATTCGGCTCGGCGAGACGGAACACCACACGCGTTCCATGCCACCAGCCGAAGAGGCCTAGACATTGAGAGGCAGGAGAGTCATGAGGGAGGTAAGAATGGTGACTAGCAGAGACTGGACGTCCTTGGCAGCCAAGATTTGAGGGATGAGGGTCTCAACCCAGACACGCAAACGATCGGCAAAGGTCGGATCCGAGGACCCTTCCTCCGTCGATGGCGCCTGCGGCGTGGGCGGGGGCACTCGATACATGATACCATTATCGGGCCGAGGTGTAGTTGTAGGCTGCCGAGGCTCTTGGGGAGCTGGGGCAGATGCTGACTTAGTTGCAGCGGGCTTGTGCTGCGTGAGGATGGTGGTCGATGACTTTTTCTTCTTTGGCGCGGGTTGCTTTCGCGACGAGGCCAAAGGAGGGAAAGATGCATCGGAGGCGGCGGCTGCCGCATAACTGAGCGCTCCGGCAGGCGCTGGGCAGGTCGGGGGGACTACAGCGGCTGCAGGCGCAGACGAGGTAGCCGGAACTGGGGCCGCCGGGGCGGCAGATGCAGGGGCTGAGGGTTTCTTGGGGGCAGGTGGGATAGGCTTTTGGGCCTTGGTGATGCGCTTTAGGGCGTCATGATAGTGCTTGCACTGGCGAGAGCTTGCCGGGTGTGGTTCGCGACAGTTTGCACACGTGGCAGTGGCGGTGCGTTCACGAGGACAATCGCCCTTGTGATGACCTTCACCACAACGATTGCAGCGTGTCGGGTAATGGCAATAGATACTGCTGTGTCCGTACCTCTGGCAGTTGTAGCACTGCTTGGGTCCGGGTCGGGACTCGAAAGCTGAAACTTTTACCCGGAGGTAAAAGAGAGAGTCTACTTGGTAAATGGCTTGGAAATTCCCTACCTTGAGGATTTTCACAAGGAAGGCATTTCTGGGAATGCGTCTGCCGGGGGAGAAGAGAGGAGTTACAGAGCTGACAGTAAAGCCCAAAAGTTCAAGGGCGTGCGAGATTGTAGGCTCGGGAACATCGGCGGGGATGCCGATGATCTCGACCTTGAGTTCCCTCTCCTCCGGCAGGGCGTAGGTGTAGTAAGGGATACCACGATCAGTCAGCAGCTTCTGGGCGAGCCGGAAACTGTCGATGGTCGTGGTCTCAATTCTGATGGAGCGGCCACCCTGACAAACTGCAGTCAGGGTATTCGCAGGAGCGGCCCGGTGAAGTCGCCGCATGACCTTATCCCAGTCAGTAGGCCGGTCAAAGATCAGAGGCGGCAACCGCCGAGTCGGGGTAGGTGGTGAGGTGGCCGTAGCGGGTCTATCCGTGGCAGGACCCAGCTGGGAAGACCGCCCGGACCCCGCGGAGTCGCCACTGTTTCGCCGTTTCCGGCTACTCACAGTTTGCCACTCCTCAGTGTCCATGGCACTCGTCCCAGCAGACACTGTCTCGGTTTCGGCAGGCAAAGGTTGCGCCAAAGCGCCAGGTGGGATTTCGTGGCCCTGAGAAGGACCGACGGGAAGGTTGGTTGCGGCCATCGGCGAGGTTAACCTACGCCTAGGCTGGAGAGACTTTACGGATCGCTAGCTGGGTAGTGAGGTATACTACTTAAAAGATACAACACTTACCAGGCAACAGTCAGCAGCGGAGAACACCAAAACACCACTAACACCAGAAACTCGAGTTCACCACTGCCCGCACAAATGTAACACAGAGCACTAATTATTTATAACACTTTGTGAAAGTTTCAACTTGATTAAAGAAGGAATAAATGAGATATAGCACTCCAGACAAGCTGGAGCCAGTGTTGTGCAATGGAAAATTCCACGCACAAGAACAAGAAAACGAACGACGCAGCCTACCTTGGCAACAGCTCAGGGTAGACTCACACACACTGTGTTGCCCAATTGCATTTGCATTATGGATGCGGGGTGTCTTTGCACCCGTGGCTTGATTGCAGCATCTGGATCGTGTCCAATGGCTGCCAGAAGTAAACATAGTGCTGGTACATGTCGACTGGTTACCTAAGACTGGAAAAGGAAACCGCCAACCAGTTAACTGAGAAGGCGGGGGAGTATAACTGTTATTTGTTTAATGCACTGCCGCTGGTACCGATTCGAGCAACAGATGTTGCCCGTTTCAAGTCCAGTCAGCAGACGCCCTGAGGGCGTCGGTCGCTCCCCGCGAGGCGGAGAGCCTCCGTGCCAGTGAATGATGACAGCGACAAGCAGCCGGCTCAGCGTGCTAGGAGGTGGACAGGAAGGAGAGAAGGACAGTTTGGTGAAATACTCTGGTCTAGGACTGATGATTACTTGTTTGTATTTAATTTAAAGAGGATGGCGTTATGGCGGGTCATCAAGAAGCGCCCGAGGGCGCTTGACCCGAATGGGCGGTGGTGGTTCTGATGCACTGATGGTTCGTAGGTACGGGAAGGTGGAGGTCGAGGCTTTAGCAAAGAGAGTTAGAGCCAGCGACCGGACAAAGGAAGTCAAGGTAGGAACACGGAGACCCCTTCGAATCACGTCGTTCCTTACAAACCAAGGGGACCCCGTCAAGGATCGGAGTGTTCGGGACTGGAAAGCTTCCAGCCTACATCTGTTGGTGGTGGATAAAAGAGACCACCAGGCGGGTGCCGCATAGGTCAATACAGACCTGAGAAATAGTAGATAGATGGTAAGTTTCGTGCGCATGGCCAGGCGGCTGCGACACGAGAGGAAAGGAGATAATTTGGCTCGGACGCCGCGAGCCTTGGCAAGGGTTTCCGTCACGTGGGCGTTGAAGCAAAGGCGACGATCTAGTCGAACGCCTAAATACTTCACCGATTCTTTGTAGGCGATGGGTCTCCCTGCTAGGGAGAGGGGCTGGCATCGGGAGATGGACTTACGGGTGAAACAGATCGCCTCGGATTTCTCCGTGTTGATCGTCACCCGCCATTTCCGTAGCCAGTCCGGAAGCTGGGTCAACTGACGCTGCAGCTTTGTACTCGCAAATCGCGGGGACAGGGAGCTGCAGTGATACATAGCATCGTCAGCGAACAAAGACAACGTGACTCCGGGCAAGACAGGCAGGTCGTTCGTGTACACAAGGTACAGAACGGGGCCGAGGACAGATCCCTGTGGTACGCCGGCGGCGACGGGTCGAACTGTAGAACAGGACCCGTCGACGCTCACCCTGAAGGTTCGGTCGCTGAGATACGACCGGAGGAAAAACACTATGGTCGATGGTAGAGGGGAATTGGCAAGTTTGAAGAGAAGACCTTCGTGCCAGACTTTATCGAAGGCCTTGCTCACGTCCAACAGTACGGCGGCCGTAGCCGCTCGCCTGTTGGTGGCGTCTGACAAGTGCGTAACAACGCGGACCAATTGAAGCGTGGTCGAGTGCTCTCTGCGAAACCCGAACTGTTCGCTGCGGATGAAACCATCTAGCAGCGGCGAGATGCGAGCCAGCAGGAGACGCTCGAACACCTTCGAGATGACTGGCAAGAGAGAGATTGGACGACAGCTTTCAGGAAGCATGCGCGGCTTGCGAGGCTTCGGAATCATTACGATGTTGGCAGATTTCCACAGGCGGGGAAAGTACTGTAGCCGGAGACAGGAGTTAAACAGCTCAAGAACGAGGTCAACGCCTGAGGCCGGGAGATTTTGTAGAGCAGCGGCCCCGATCCGGTCAGGACCGGGGGCGCGACGGCGATTTAGTCGGCAGATAGATGAAACTAGTTCATCCCTGTCGAACGGGAGGGCTGGGATTTCGGGAGGGCGTGAAAAATGTCCAGATAGGAAGTCACGGACTTCTGCCGAGTGGGCAGGGTCCGAGACGCCTTGGTGAACAGTAAATTGCACCTCCATGCAGTCGGCGAAGACCTCTGCCTTGCCTTCTGATGAAGATACAACCCCGTTCGGAGTTTCAAGTGGGTTGCGAGTTCTCTTCTCGCGGGTCAGTCTACTCGCCGCTCTCCAGACGGAGGCGTGGTCGACTTCAAGAGACTCAAGGTATGAGTCCCATCGATCAGAGTTTACGTCCCGCAGTAGCTGCTGGACGTAAAGAGACTGGGCCTGAAAGCGCCTTTTGACGCCGGGATCACGGGTTCTTTGCCATCTGCGGCGGAGATTGCGCCGTAGCCAGATGGCGTGGAGTACTTCCGCAGGTAAGGCCGATTTACGATGATTCACCTCGAGAGTATATGTGTGTCGATCCATGACACCTTGGACCAACTCCTGAAGATGAGTGGCTCGGAGATCCAAATCGTCACAAGTGACGACCGGGTCCGCGGGGAGTGATGGTAACCGCCGTGAGAGCTCATCATGGTAGGAGCGCCAGTTGACTCTCCTAACAGTCTGAGCGGGAGGTCGGGGTGAGGCCGACAGCTCACGGGCAGTTATAAAAAGGGGATTGTGATCGGATGAGAGATCCGACACTGACGAGACCTGGATGTGATGGGTCACGTCCTTGGCTATGACAATGTCAAGGACGTCCGGTCGATGACCGGAAAAGGGGAAGTGAGTAGGGTCTTCTGGGCCGATAACTTGAAGTACCGGGTCGTCGGAGACGAACCGATACAGAGATTTTCCGTAGGCGTTGGCTACTCTGCTGTTCCAGGAGGGATGCTTGGCATTTAAGTCGCCGGCTACGATGGTTGGTAGGGGATGATCGAGGAGAGCGTCCCACTCCTCGGGCGGTGGAGGTAGCCGCAGGCCGGGCCGGAGATACGCCGCAACAACGCGCAACTCCGATCCGCCAGCGTCTATCGCCACCGCACAACCTTCAACAAGAGATGTATCTAAAGGGGGTAGTGGCCTGTGGGATATCCGCCTGTGGACTAAGACGGCTGTCCCCCCCGAGGGGCGACAGCCAGGCCGTTGGGGACGATCCTGACGAAAACAGATGTAAGATGGCAGGTTGAAGGTATGGTAGCGAGCCAGATGAGTCTCGCAAAGGAGGACGACATCAGCGTCGTACTCCGTTACGAAAGTCATCAGTTCAGATCGTCGAGGGACTACCCCATGGGCATTCCACGCAACGATCCTAAGACTCCTAGCCATTCAAAGGAAGAAGAGGAAAGAGGGTAGACAGGGATTGAAACACCAGGGCGAGAACCGTGGTTGTATCTGGAGCAGACCTGATGTTGTTTACCAAAGTTTCAGCCCAGGGGGTCCACCGGGGCCCGGGAAGATTCCCGAGATTCCGGAAGACGGACCTGGCTGGCCTCGGCCGGTGTTGCAGATGGCGCAGGGCTCGGGGACGGACGTGGGGTCTGCTCAATTGGGAGCTTAGGTTGATGGCTGGGGGCGGGCGGGGCCCGCTGAGGTTTTACAGGCAAGGCCTGTGGAACTTGTCGCTGACGGCGACGAGTGCGCTTTGGTTTGTGGCTCCGAGGAGCGGAAGGCGGGACTGATGTAGCGGCCACAGCCGCGTATGAAGGACCGGGCGCTCCGGCAGGCGCCGGGACAGAAGGGACTGCAGGCGGCGCCGAAACGTCGACTGCAGGCGGAACTGGGGCCCTGGGAGCAGCCGGAACTGCTGCCGGGGCCTGAGATGATGCTCCGGAGAGAGGTGGGAAGGCCTCTCTGCGGTTAGGGAGGGGACCTGCAACACGGCCTGCCTGCGCGCCAGGGCGAGCAGGAGTCCGCTGCAGCTTCATGGCTGATATAAAGTCCCTACATCCTCTATAACTAGCCGGATGGTCCCCGCCGCAGTTGCAGCAAATGGCCGTGAACCCCGTCTTGGGCTTATCACACCCACGATGAGGCTCAGTACATCGCACGCAACGCGGAGGGTGATTACAGAATAAGCTGGAGTGGCCAAACCTCTGACAGTTAAAACACTGCGAGGGGCCTGGCCGCGGGTCAAAAGTACGAACTTGCACCCGAAGGTGCAGGAAGTTTTGGAGGCCATAGACCTCCTCGAACTGGCCTACTTTGAGTAGTTTCACTAGGAAACTATTCACAGGACGGCGATCTTCCCCCTTGCCAGCATGCAGTACACTTACCGCCGTCGGCGAATAGCCTAAGGCGACAAGCTCCTGCCTGATGGTATCGGGGGCGGTCCAGGAAGGAAGTCCGGAAAGAACAACTTTAATTTCGCGCTCTGAAGGAAGCGCGAAAGTATGGAAGGAGATCTTCCGATCGGTAAGAAACTGTTGGACCGATCGGAAGTCCGGGACTGTTGTGGCCGCAATTCGAAGCGAGGAGCCTTGGCACCTGGCCTCGAGTTTGGCCGAAGGAAGCAGATTCTGGAGGGAACGAAGAATTTCCCTATAATTGCGATTGTCGGGAATGACAATCGGAGGAATTTTAGGCTTGGGCACAGATTGAGAGGGAGACTGAGTCGGATGGTTGGCGCTGTTACCGGGACTAGATACCCGATGCGTAGCAGCGGCCGGTGGCGGGCTGGCGACCAATTTTCGCTTGCGTTTGGCAGACTTGCCCTCCACAAGCGAAAATTCACCTTCCCCCGTCCCCACACTACACATCGACGCACAATCACTTTCACTTTCACTATCACTGATTGTATGGGACGGCAGCGGGGTAGAATGAGGACCAGTACCGCAGGTTTCCATTAAGGTTACCAGCGGTGCCGGCAAAGGAACGGGAGTTGCGTTCGACGCCATCTCGGGATTAACCGAAATGAACGTCGAAGACGCAAAAAGGGCTAGGAATGAGTAACTTTCACCAGCACTGAATCACTACACTGACAGACAAAGAACACGAACACCAGACGCGCACTGCACACGAATCACAAAAACACTCGCGCACGACACAATACACTTCTGAAATTGTAGCACACTGATGGTTGAAGAACGATGATGATGATGATGAAGAAAACAGATTGAAAAAGATATTACTAACGGTTAAAAACCACAATCGCAAATGCGAAAAAGAGTAGCACAGCCTACCCGGGCAACAGCTCTAGGTAGACTCCTCTGTTGCCCAAAGCGAGTCTGAGTAGATATAAAAGCGCGACAGACCTCGGTGCTCACGGTATCAATGATCCTGCCAAACGGCATTAACTCGGCGGTATATACACTCGCTGTTCTTAGCAGTGCCCATGAATAAGAAGGACCCAAAATAACATGCTACCCACTCAGTTTGATGTATTCAATTCGTCAGTATAAAGCAGGGCGTAATCTTTGTAATCTACAATCACCAAACGGTGTCAAAGCTCCCACACAAATGGATGTAGGCCTACTACTCATTTCTCGTCACCGGTTAAATCCAAACGGCACTCTGGTTTCCTAACCAGCCGGGGTGCTACTTCAGATGGCATAATCGGATATACATGCATGGTTTGAACGTTATGCTGTTGAACAGTTCCAGCCCGCGAACATCAGCTGATCAAGTGGATGTTCAATGCCGGATATATACGTACATATGTCCATGTGTTATCAGCCCACGCCGTGTAGTTAAGAAAAATTGGTAAGGCGCGGTCCTTAAGAGCATATAATACTTATAGGTTAGACTTTCTGACTGAAGAGTGGGCTGTGCATTCATAATAAACTATTTTGGAGAATGACCCACTGCGCCTGCTGAAATGAGTACCTTTAACGTTATTAAAGAAAACTAATGAATTGGCGAGTAATTTTTTTCCAATATAAAGCCGGTCCTGTTTGTAGTCGCACAACCCCAAGTAGGTCTGCAAGCAGTAAAATCTCCTAGTATGGAAGAGTATGGAAGTCAGTAGCTGCTCGGTCGGTTAAGTTTTGAAGTTCCGTTAACTCCCATCAGGTGTTGAGTAGATATGCGCAGCAGATTGTTTTCTTCTGCGCCTGAAATACATTTATGGCAGCTGCCTGCAGAGGCATGTCGAGTGGCACCACTCTTGCTGTAGTATAGTTATGGCTAAGAAAGAAAGCAATATCCCTCTATGAAGGCAGACGCTCTCGTACTCTCTAATGTTGAAATGTTCTGCTGGTTACATGTGTGCCTCCTGGACACACACACACACATATGGATGTTTCTGGTCAGCAGCATCTTAAATTTACCGTAATGTGATATGTCCGCTTATAATATACTAAAAAATATTTTGCATAAGCTATTGCATGCAAATAATTGCTACTGCTCAAGTCTCTGGGCTTGCCCCTCGGCCATCCTTATTCTGTCTTTGTTTGTGCGAACCTGCCGCAGATAAGCCAGGTGTCCAAGATTAGTGAGGTCGCTAGCGCTGAGCTCTGATGCCGATCTCGTCTCCGGACCACCGCGATCTCTTTCCTCCCCGAGGCTCTCATTTATAAAGTCATCCCTCTTCTATCTGAGAGGGAGGGGTGATGGGAATCGATTATCTCTGCCGGCTTTCCACCACGGTTGGATGTAACTGATATCGCAGCCCTACATAGTTTTTGATTTGTTTCAGCTTGAACCTGTTGTTGTCTTGTTGCAAGATGTTCTGTTATTATGATGGTTCCTTTACCTTGGTCGTCATTTCTTAACGTAAGGAGAAACTTCATAGATATTTCTCGATAAATGCGGGTACACCTGGCATCAAGTCTTTAGTCATCTGAGATGTTGAAGGAGATGTTGAAGTTGCTGTTTTTGTTGCCCATGCGTAACTCTGGGGTCATTCTTTCCTTTGTATATCTGGAATGGTAAGCTTCCTTGCCTCACAGAACTAATTTTCTGAAGTGTTTTTATTTTAGTATCCGTTCTTCTGTTTTACACCTAGGGCAGTCATTGGACCAAGACGAATGTTGTCTACCACAGCTTACACACTGCATTACCTGATAGCAAGGACCATCGCTGTGGGTTGGTTACCCTCATAGGCAGGTTTTGACTATCGCACATCTAGAGGCTGTGTGTCCAGACTGGACACGCTGGAAGCGCTGCACAAGTTGGGTTATATCCAAGCATCTCTCACGCTCCACTTGTCGATATCAGCTTTGATTTTCTATTGTAATGATGTCAGGTTGAATCAAAGAAATCAAGAACTTGGAAAGCACATGAAAGCGTTCGCTCATTACTTCTTATTGTAAGCCTTCTTCAAGCTATGATACCCTAAGAAGACAGTTCGATGACGATATCGTTCTCAGAGAAATTGGGAAGATCCATGCAGGTTACCATACTTTTCGTGCTGATTAATGTTCCATGAGGAATCACCTCAACATCAATGTCACCAATCCGCCTTAATGTTAATATCCGATTTGTTTGAATGGCTGACTGCGTTTCAACAATACCACCGCAGTGTTCTTTATCTTTTGAACATAAAATCCAACACATGATGTAATTGGGTAGTTTGGTGGAAGAGACGTCGTCTTGCATGATTTACGTACGCCCAAAGATAAACCATTGCAACCCCAACTACATATTCTTGGGTCAATACAACGTTTGTAGCTTTACATGTGTATTAAGTAATCTTGTGTGTGTAGGGGACTGTGGTTTGATGCTTTTCTAGAGATGCTAGCTTCATTTCCCAGGCACCTAACCTAACCTAACCTAACCAAACCTAACCTTATAACTAAGGGGAGATTTAAGCCCCAAGTCGACTAACGCTAAACAAAGACTGCTGAAGCTACAATACATTAATTGAGTGTCGTGTGGCTTAAATTGCTTCGTTTACTATTTGCCTCGTTTGACTTTGAGAGGTACAGAAGTGCGTCTATTCCGTCTCACTCTCTCCATCTCTCTCTTTTTCTCTATCTCTACTAAGACTGTCTACGTTTCAAGCATATTGCAGGTCCATCCATTTCACAATAGCTTTAGTATGCTGAAACGATTTGACATTTACTTAACCAGATTATTACTAAAGTTGTAGTTTATTAATAGTTATTTGATAATTATCTGTCATCTTCCTTTCTTGTAATCTGAAAACTTGTGTAATTTTAATGTTGAACAATATTTGTCGTGCCGCGTCTGACTATTATGTGGAACTACTCTGTTTATGGTAGTGTTTCTGTTCGTTATGATACAGTTTTCAGAAAAATGTACTATCCTTATTGTATATACGGAATTTCATTAGAAATTTATTTATTGAATAAGATTAGGACAAGAAATACGATTTATTACAACCCTGAAATTTAACTGTGTTACGTGTTTTGTAAAATATATTAGGTACAATTTTAACTACCCTATGACCTATGCTCTTTTATCAGAATTACGAAGTATTGTAATTTAATTAATGTTCTTAAAGAAACATATTTCCAATAGTAAACAATGAAAAATAAAATCTATTTTTGAATAAAGTATAAAGGGAAAATAATTGTCTTTTTATGATCGATTTCACTGAAATACTTTCCTATAATATATTTCATTAAATTTATTTTCTCCTATTTGGTTTAAATTTCACTATTTACTATAGAGTTTTTATATTTATAAAGAAAATGTCTGTATTACATAGTTAGGTCTTTGAGGAGCATTAATGAAGTATACTATAAAATATCCCGAATTTTAATGAACGTTAGGATGAATAAATGGAGGAGGAACCTATGGAACACGTACACACGTACTCACGTGCCTCACACCACACACACAAATCGACGCGTGCATGTAGAGCCAATCGCAGTATGGTGTAGAAAACGACAATATTTTAGCGTGTATCTCGTGAAACCGGCTGTGCTGAATACAGACGTACATTGAATTCAATACAAACGAACGGGCGATTAATCCATATCTCATTGCGTCTATATGTTTCATATGTCGTGTCTATATCGTGAACACCTGAAGCAAGTATAAAAATAATTAACATTTAATTTCAAATGTAATATTATTTCCTTTGTCAATTCAATATAATTTGTAAATTATAACATATTCCACGTCTAATTATAAATTAATTAGATACCAGATACGTTTTTTATCTTTAATTACAATTGCAATTTTCCTTTTTAGTGTCTGTTTGATATTAAAAGTTAAACTAATATACTGAAGGTATTATTACATCCATGTTCCATAAGGAAATGGAAGTATGGTCATGGCGAAAAAAATCGTGTTCGAGATAAGGGCTGATTCTGATTGTACTACCTCAAAACATGAAGAAAAGTCATTTGAATTGTAGAGTACTCAAGGCCTATTGTTTTGGGTGAAGATCGGTTAAGTGAAAGGGGTAGTTTACCTGCAACGTTTTATGTTTTAACAAGAGTAAAGTACTAGAAAATTCATTTAAACTTTTCAAACAATGGTAATTGTTAAAAATAAAATAATTTTGTTGCCAGGCAATAAAATTATAATTTTTTTATTTTAATTTAAATCATGTTTGAGAGAAAATTTATCGTTCGTGGCAGGCAAGCATATTTCAATTATGTAATGTTTACGTTTCCATTTTATTATTATGATTACTACAATAAAAAGGCAGGCAACACACACACAATTCGCGTTATTTCTGGCCTCACTCATGTTTATTTTCTTACATTTGCACGCTTTTTAAATGGAAAGTGCCGAAACCCACACCTGCACAACGCGTGCAAGCCGAAAAAGTGTCCAGCGTGAATAGTGATTTGCTTCGTGTGGATCGCTGGGCAGTGTAACTGCACGTGTTTACAGAGGAACGGTTAATAGACGGACTTTTCGTCTTTAGCGAATGTACCCTTTGCAAGATACTCAGGGTCCATGAGTCACTTCGGAGCCCTCCTTCTTTTCCGCGTGTTTGTTCTGTGAAACGTACCTACACTGTAGATTCTGAGCAACGCTCAATAGGGAATTTTGAAAATTTTTGTCCACGGTGTACCCTCATACACATACACACGCTCTGATGTTTTAATTACGGACATCATAATATTATAACTTTGGAAACTTGAGCACTACTTAATGGAGATCAAACATTAACTTGTACAAGCCTTTAATTTTATGCATATTTTTATATGTGTACTACATTATTGGCAACAAAGAAGTTGTTTGTTGTTAAAATTCCTTCCCGGGCTGTTTGGCCAAGGTCCAGTGTTTTATTTCTATGACGAACGATAACTTCCGTAAATTCAAACACAATCAAATAATGTTTTGCATATGTGCCTGAGTTGTAGAGGACTCTAGGTCTGTTGATTTTGGTGAAGATCGGTTGCGGGGAAAGAATAGTTCACCTTTTACATTTTATGTTTTAACAAGAGTAAAGTACTTAATTTTGATAAATTAAGTATCCTAAAAAGAAGATCATAATTATCCACTGTAGAAACGTAGATGAAATGTCTATAAATGAAGAGGATAGTTGAAGGGGTGGGGGTCATTTTCTATAAATGAAAATGATTGTGGAAGGGAGAGGGGATCATTTTTATTTATATGTCATGTGTACTACGTTATCGGCAAAAAGAAGTAGGTTGTTGTTAAAATTCCTTCACAAGCTGTTTGGCGTGGTCCAATGTTTTCTACAAAACCAGACGTTTTGGCGGTGCTATCGACTGCCATCATCATCAGTGAAAATCGAGTGCGGTAACGTGAGGTGGTATACGTTAGTGAACACAGTACTGTGGTTAAGGCTGAAGAAAGAAGTAGCGTCTATGGAAATATTTCATTTCGAAAATGACTTTAAATATAAATCTTAGAACATGGAATTTATGTACGGTTCTCCATACCGATATTTTTAAACTTGCAGCGCAAGCTTGAAAAATGCGTATGATAATAATCATAATTTAACACCGCGTAACCTTGGATCGAGAAAGTTTAAGGAAACGTCTGAACCCATGAGAAGGCACAGTTGTCTCTGACTTACATATTTATTCTTTGTTCGTTTAAACAGTCTGATATTTAGTGGTGTCAATATATGAGTGAATCTATTACAACAGTATATAAAATGTCTAGAATGGTACCTATAGCGAGTACAATGGTTTGCGACACGAGATGCACACGACTGCTGTAAGACGTAAGACGTACGAATGCCAGTTTCATACTACACTTTGTCTACGAGTGTCTATTTTCTGACTACTATTACTTCTTATGAGATTTTTAATTGTTTACAGTTCTGTCACTGCAGTAATTAATATTCATAATTTTAATGAAATTTAAGATTTTTCTTAAAATACAGAACTAGGTATTGTATATGTTCGCAGGTTTTAAAATTAACTTCTCTTTTTCTTAACTTAAGAATATTAAATATAAAAATTAATAAAATTATTGAAAACGATTTTGGTGAGTTTCGATGTATAATACTTTCTGGTGAGTTATATTTTTGTAAATTCGTGGTTGCCTCAAAATCCACGGAAGGGCTACGAACAACAGGTTCCGATAGCCTGTTTGATACTAAATTCGTGTGTAACATCGTTATTGCACTGTTATCACGCACAGTTCCTACGGTAGCTAGTGTATAATTAAAAGGGGCAGTGTATAACATAATACATTTTCTAATTCCTAATAAACACAGAATAAATTCATTTCTTAACAGTCGGAGACAAATTAGGTTATATATTACCTAAGTTTTAACGCCTACCTAAATCTCCAGCGCCTACTAACGTATGTTGTCTCTGTAATTACTTTGATAAGGCTGCAAAGAACTACTTTGTTTAATTGAACCTTCGCTGCATGAAGCGTTTTCTTTAACTTTCCTAATAAATCGATACGTTTACATTAAATTTAAATTATTTTGGCAGCAGGCTTAACTAACGCAGTCAGACATTATTAAGAATCCCCATCAGAAAGTAGGGATACTAAAAAATTGTGGGGTATCTGCGTTTCCAGCTATACTTCTACTTAAATTCCAGCATTTCACTTTAGAAAATGAATCAGATACTTAATAAAGTTAAAACTGATTTCTACTCTTTTAAGGATACACATTTGAGATTAATTTAATAGCATTAACTTATGCACATTACACCTATTCACGAAGACATCGTGTGGAATAATTATTTTAAATAATAGTTAACACTAATAACATTGTTACCACCGTATGCCACACACATGTACTCATCTATTACTTAAAATATTATCTTGCTCATGACGTGACATCACGCTAGCGTCATGAATAATAGTTACGTGCCTAAAAAATGTCGTGCCTAAATAATTCTACGTATTAAAATATTAGAATGCTTGTCAGTTAGTTGAATTTTAAAACCAATTTTTTGTTTCAAGCTTGTTAACCAAACTTTAGAAAACTGCACGTGTTAGTTCAACAGATAAAATGTACTTTCTGATGTATTATGCAGGCTATTTACATTTATTCTACAACTACTTGCACAATATTTACGTCAATTACCGTAAACATTATTTAAAATTATATTACATTAATTTACTGGGGTTATTGTATGTTTTGTGGGGATGCAGTAGCAGTTATATTTGTCTACGGATGTGAAATTTTAAGAAATTCAATTTATATCTCATATATTATACAAATATGTTTTACGAACTGACTTAAAAATACTCTGTAACAATGTGAGAGGTAATGAGGCTGAAATGAATAAATACACGCACTTTCACATATGCAGAAAACAATGAATGGGATACAATAGGAGAGACGGTGTGGCGACATTAAAGGCCTATCGTAAAATACAGCTTAGATTCGTGAATCTGAAGTTGTGACTCAAACAAAGAACTCGCACAGCTTTAGCGGGTTTGTTTTTATAAATAATTTATGAAGCACTGAGTTTTGCTTTCCAATGGTTGACTACGTGTTAATAAGTAACATGTTGGAGCCTTGACTCTT
This sequence comes from Magicicada septendecula, assembly GCA_034769895.1. Classification (NCBI taxonomy): domain Eukaryota; kingdom Metazoa; phylum Arthropoda; class Insecta; order Hemiptera; family Cicadidae; genus Magicicada; species Magicicada septendecula. The sequence continues at coordinate 288,541,516 of CM068371.1, forward strand.
TCTGGTTTTATTCGTATTTACCTCTGAGTGGCAAACATTTATAAAGTCTAAGTTCATAGGACTGTTATTGTCATCAGAATCTATCAACAAGTAATTAAATAATATGTAATTATATAGAACGGGAATGAACTGACACGTTATGTTTATATATCTGGATATTACCCATTACACTGAATGCGGAAGTAAGACAAAAATTAAGGGAGCTTTTTTATCTTATACAGACTGCACGTAGTATTGAATACTGTGAAATAGCTGATAATGCGGCATGTGTACAAACACTACTAAATTATCAGAAGTTTGGTTTCAGATACCCTATGGTGTCCATGTTACATTAGTTAGAACTGTATGATAGTACCCTATTATTGTCATTTTTAAGAAGTGAATTTGACTACAATGTACTTGGTTAATTTTTGATCATATATTATATTACAGTAATGCAATAATTATTTTATTAGTGGAGTTAATGAAATAGGACTTAAATCAGAATACTAATAAAACAATATTCCACAGTAACGTGAGTATTAACTGTGTCGTAACAAATTTTTTCTATTATTTAACTACTCATCATCATATATTCGGGTTAAAACGTCGTGCGACGTTGTCCGATGCCTAATTGCCAATATCTCCTGTCGTTGCAGTTTTCTTCGGTTATACCTCGTACACTCATTGATCTCCTTACACCCTGTATCCATGTTTCTTTTGGCCTTCCCCTTTTTCTGTTTTCCTGTGGTAGCCATTTCATCGCTCTCTTTGGCAACCTCTCCTCCACCATTCTCTGCACGTGCCCATACCAAATTATTATTTTTTTCTCGATGTGTTCTAAAACAGTTTCTTCTATATTCATTTGTTGCTTAATTGTTTCGTTTCTGACCCGGTCTAATTTTGGTGTTCTACATATTCTTCTTAAGGCGTCCATTTCTGTGGCTTCTATATTTCTTTTTAGATGTTCTTTCATTCTCCATGTCTCAGACCCATATACTAATGTGCTCTTAATCATTGTGTTGTATATTCTCATTTTCCTTTGTTTTCCTATTTCGGTGCTCCACAGTATTCCATTTAGAGACTTAAGTATTACTTAACTACTACTAACTATAAAAAACATTTGAAATTTATAGCTTTTCTAGACGTGTTCAAGATGTTCGTCGACAGGTCAGAACAAAATTGGCAAGGTTATTATAAAGTTACGACAGTCTCACTGACCGTCGTATCACTGACAGTAGAATCGTATACAGACACCAATTATATCACTAATACCAGCTTTCACAAATATCAATTTGTAATCAACAAGATAGTCTCGTAGATAATTCAAGTTAAATTTGTCCACACGTACTAATAATGTCAGAAATAGAGTTCCGCACTAAATATAACACAGTAATCACTTTCCACTCGATCTCCACTAAAGAAATCCCTCACTGTAACTGTATGACAAAGCCAGACGCTGTCGCTTATGGTGTTCCAGAATAACCTTCCATCCTTACTACGGCGTACTAGCAGAATAGTTTCGAAGGGTGGAAGGACGCTGTCGACTCTTCGAGAGCGTTCCATCGTTACACTAATATATCTTAATTTTGTTACGGTAAGAAGACGTTTTACCAAATCAGAATACCTTGGTTGCCAAACTTCGTACATTCGAATGTCGCTAACATCAGGGTTTTGGTCCTGAGCGCGGATGTATCTAGTAGTCGCACTTAGATTTAAGATATTTCGTCCTCAAGTAGTACTTAGAACTATTAAAGATCCTCAAATTCTGATACACTTAACATTTTCAAGTCTTATATGTTCAAATACTTAATGAACAGCATTTAAGCGAATTTATAAACTTTCTAGGTTCCATACATTTTATTAGTACTGTTTACATATAGTGGGAGTTAACATATTAGCATACCATATTATGATGACTTGTGTGGTATTTTATAACTTCCACGAAAAGAGATTCCAAGAGTTATATTATCTATAAAAATTAGTAAAAAGCGTACCATAAAACACCTTGGTGTAATTTATGAAAGACCTGTCGAAAACGCTTCAGGTTACTTATCACACATTGTAATGTGTTAATAAACTTAGGTTGAGTTGATGTGTTTTGCTAATAATTTTCAAATAAACCTTTCTTGGTTAGGCCTCACGTTGCTCGCCAATTCTTTAATGTAAAATATTTATTTTTACTAATAAATTGGTAATTCTTTTATGCCCCAGAGTTGGTGCGCCATATATTTTTAGGTTAATGTGTTATATTTATAATATAACGGTTTAGATGTAATTATCTTTTATGTTTGTCGATCTATTTTGATTTAACTCCCCAAGTTGTGGACCATTTTTGTAATGATATAAGAAAATTGAGTAGTGTTCTTTGTTTCTACTGGTTCTATTATTTTATTTTATTACAATAATTATTTTATTGGTTACTTAAAATTCTTTAATTTCTTTTAATTCCTTCCTTTATTCCGTTTGAATTCACTTTCCTATTTAAATAATTCAAATCGCACGTGGTACACAAGCAATAGGTACTACCAACTTATTCTTCTAATGTTTATGAAACCGCTAATACTCAGAAACTGACAAAAAATGTTAAGTATTAAAAGTAATTATTCATACACAATTAATTCCCTTCAATATTATTTTATTTATTTTTAAATTCTGTTCTTTCCTTCTTAAATTCAAATGGATAACATTTTTTCCTAATTTTAATTGTCCAGGTTTGTTAAATTTATAGCTCAGCGGTTGGTAACATGATCTTAAAGCTCAGGCCTATTTTAATGGCTACGTTTAGTAAATATAACTTCTGGTTCTTGTGACTACAATAATTAGTTACGAAAATGTTCTTTGTGAAGTACAAAACATCACAATACAAAGTGAACTATAATATAACAAAACAATATCTTATATATAAAATAACAAATAGTTCGTATGTGCCGAACAGTGTCGATTTTGAGGTTAACCTAGTCTTAATAGGCTATACTGCTTTAAACATTAAACACAAAGAAATAATAGTTTAAACGTGAAACAATTACAATAGTGTTAGTGTTTTTGTTCAGTGATAGTGGAATAAATAGTTCACAAGTGTACATAAAGTGTTACAGTTGTATTATTATCATTCGTTATAAGTCGTTTAAAATTTTAAGTATGAACACTATACTTTCCTTTACTTTTGCACACACTTTCTTATTAACTGTTAATATTATTAATTCACTATAACTCCTTTCTGATTATTTAAACAATTCACAACACTTTTCTTCATTTTTGGTTATGTTATGGTAATAACGCTTCACCTAACCTAGCCGAGGTTCGATTCTGATGGTACTTTCGTGGCTATAGGTGTCGCGGAGGAGCTGTTCTTTACTGTACGAATTCCAACAATAGACTAACTCGCTTGGCGTCACTTTTTGGGTTACTACACGCAAAATATGAAAAATTCCCATTGGTTGAAATCTCAAACATTGTTATGGATGGCGTCTGTTTTCTGAGATCAAAATTACTAAAAATTCTTAAATTTAACATATTTCCCTTATACAATTGTAAATAAATTATTACCAATGAAATGCCTTTTTTCTCACGATCATTTGAAGATCCCACAAGATATGTTTCTATACAGTAATTCCAAAAATAACATTTTTAAGGTTTGGCCTATTCTAACAAATTATGTTTAAAAGTTATCTCTTTTGTTACATAATTAGTTTTATTGGCTGTACATATGATTTTATGTTAATAAAATGTAATTTAACACTAGTGATTACAACCTATGAACATTAACTTTTTATAAAAACATTGGCTTGTACACTAGGCCTAATAATGTCTTGTGTACTTTGGACTATTATTTGTTTCTTAAAGTAAAATTGCTTAATTCTAATACAAGTTAACATTTATTCTTTATTCACTATAAACTACATGATATATTACTAGATATATCATGCTCTAATGTAGCCTTTATACATTGTAATGTCCCTGTCTACCTTCTAAAGTAGATGTAGGTTTTGTGCCCAAGTTAACATCTTGTTTAATTACAAACACTTATGATTACTTATACCTTAATCTAATAAAATACACTGTTGCTTATTATATATGGCATTGTCTGGCACCATTATTCTACTCAAAATTGTCCCCTTTTACTACCAAGTAGATGCAGGTTTTGTGTAACATTAATCTTTTACGAACTACATTATTATCTTGTCCATAACAACAATAGTTATTTCTTAATTCATAATCTACTAGTCAGCTTATCTATTACACTTTCTATTACTAAATTATTTACATCACATTCTTCTTTACATCTTTATCATTCTTTTAACATACAATAGTAGTTCTTCTTTCATACCACACATTATAACATTGTTATACAAAAATAAAACTTGTGTAACCCATTTATATAATAATAATCTCTATCTGAATTGTCTACGTGCCTATCAGTTACAATCAGATATAACTACTTAATCTAGTTTTATAGCTTTATCTTAAATTTTATTTAGTTTATTTTATCATGTTCCCAGTTACTGGTTACCCAGCTAGGCTCTGCATTATAGGCTTTTACCTATTCTGTACATTATTCCTTATGCAGTCTACTGGAATTTTTGTTATTAAGTTCAATATAGACATGTTTGATATTTTAGTTTTCTTATACTACTTTACAATGGTCTTAAATTTACTTGTTAATACATTTATTTCATAACACAGGTTTATTACTTTATTATTGTTTTGTACTTCAGTATATTTACATGACAATCTTTATGTTGAGGGAAACGCCACATTACAACATGTAGAACGATTTCACCTAGGAGACGGGTTGAGATAGAAATTCCGAAATAATCATAAAAATAATAATTGTCTTTACAATGGCAATGTTGTGCTTACATGACATAAAAGAAGAGTAACAATTTAGTTTAAATGAATATAACAGACTAATTTTATAGATCAAGAAATAAACTAGATTTTAAATTTGTAGTTAAGAAAGAAAAAGATATTTAATTGGGTAATAAAATGAACCTTTTGACTAAATGTTAATGTATAATATTAATGAAGAAGAAATATTTGATAACAACTGTGGTTAGCATTTTAACAATATACAAATAATTTCAATATATTTTATAATTATAAATTTGAATATTTAATTATACTTATACATCGGCTCTTTCATGTTCATCGTATACTATTCGTATATCGAGTTGCGGTTCATAAGATCTGTCAACACTTACGTTCTTTAGGTTTCCCGCTTTTATTTCTATTCTCATATTGTCCGTCATTACAGTAAAGCTTCCTGTCACCAATGTTCTCTGAAAAACGTGTGGCAGGATTTATTCCTCTATTCGTGAGCTTCCGTTCTAAGACTTGCTTGGGTAGAGCAATGAGACGACCAGTACTTAGGACATTTTTAAGACGGTCGTACTAAATAAGTTATTACCTGTTTTCTACTGTTGTTAAATTTACGTTCTACTAATGTTACGTTCCATTACTGCCAGTCAGATCATTTCATTACGTATGTTATCTCTTCTTAAAACATCCATCTCAAGAGCGGTCATTCTGTTAATCACCATTCTTCTGAGGCACATAGCTGTGCACTCCTTATAGCAAACTCAACAAATATTCACTGTTCTATGTTCTGATATAAGCCCACTCCTATTCTATCAATTAACGTTTAACACCATAGAGGCTAACCTTTTATGACTGATTGGCTCTTGTGTTTCTATTGAAGCTCTATCTTTTCTGTTTATTTAACTTCAAAACAATTGCGGTGCCAACCTGATATTTTTAAAATTTTATTCTAATTTTAAGACATCGGCTTTACCCCAAATAACAGATATTAGCTTTATCGATAGAAATTAATATATTTCGATTTCAAAATTGGTATTGACTTCCCCAATTTTATATAACTGTTTAGTTATGTATGAAGTACTACATATCTTATTTATTTTAAGAAATGGGGACCCGATATTTACAAACTGTTAATCACCATACCGTACCATACCTACTGGTTGCTAGTTAACTAATATATATAACTGACTTCTCGACACACTGTAAATAATCATTGAAAATAAATAATATTTAACTTCCCTTTTCTGTGAGGATAAAAGAGCACATTTCCCACTCTGTTTACAACATAAATTATTATTAGTCATTATGTTATTCCTTAATTAGTACTTCTTTCTTATACTAGTATATTTATCAGGTATACATTCTTGATATATATGAGGTAGTAAGTTTGTATACAGGTATATATAAGTAGTTTGTATATAAGTTGTTGTTGAGATCCGGTCCGAGTGGACCAAAAAAAATGTTAATGTCGGCACATGTGTACGAAAAAATGTTCTGTTAGGAAGAATGATGTTTGTGGTGCTATTGCCAGGATGCAGAATGATGACGATAGTGGACTGTATTTAATAAATTTATTAAGTTTCTGTTGTACACTTAAATAATAGTGTTGAGATTGGCTAAGTCTGAAAAGATTTTAATTTGAATAAACCGAGTCGTTAAGAAATGGTAGATGGTAGATGAGGCGCAAATGTGCGACACTCAACTACATTAAAAATGTTGAGGCCTAAGGCCTAGATAATTGTCGTAACAATTGTCGTAAGACTTGAGGCGCGAATACGCGGCACTCAAGCTACATGAAAAAGAAAAATTAGCAATGTATTGCTAATGTATTGCAAGTATGCAATATAATGCTGTGGCCTAAAGCCTACATTGATTGTCTGACGACAAGAAAAATGATGATGACAGAACAAGCAAACAAACGTAATGACGTCTGCCGCCAGCCGCAACTCGGAGAACTGTAACGTTGTATAAACATGATAAGCGCAATTTCAGAAAGTACAGATTAGCCAACCTATGAATGCGAAAATTACCACATTACTGTCCATAACTGCCCGCCAAAAAATCTAAAGATTTTGTAATACATTTTAATAACTTATTGTAGGAAAACACAGTGTTCTAGATAATAGAAGTCAATCTCAATAAATTGTATTGAAATGAGATTGAAACGTTAACAGTTATGACATTAACTGTTTAGAGATAAGCTTGAGTGATGATAAGAGTTGAGATCGGCTTTAAACCTGATTTATACAGTATAAATGCAAAAATTAGCAATGTATTGCCAATATATATTGTATGTATACAATATTAAACAATATAAGACATGTAAAAATACATAGTTTGACAATGTTTAATGATGAATAATCGGAGACTCATCACATGATGGGCCCGATAAATTGTAACATTTATGCAAGTCATAATGGTTAGCTTGAACCAGTTAAGGCCAGTAGACCTATACAATAGTATTGAATGCAATGAACAAACAAAATTATTAAAATTATACATGTAAAGACATAGATTTAGCATGACGCTTTATAGTTTGCACGATGCATGCTATGCCTGAAGTTTCAGGAATGTACAATAAATTGTTATGTGAAAACAAGCTATACATAGTTGAATGATTGCAAGCACAAAATGTAATGACATGTATGTCATAATTAAAGCATGAATAATAATTGTGCAATACGTGATCACAAAATACAAAATACAATATAAAATATAAAATTATAGGCGTGGCGTATGGTTATAGACAGTACATGCCGATAAAACAATGTGTTTTACATAGATACAAGTTATACATAATACACACAATAGAAATCGGTTTAGATAATTAAAAATACATGAATACAAGGCACAATAGCATAAGTGACAAGTACAACAAATGTGGTTATACAAAATGTAATACATGTGTTGAACAATTGCGAGAAATAAATACATAGAGTAACAAAATATCACACATATTGACAAAATGTGCGAGAAAATGCAAACATGGTTTGTATAGCTGCAGACCATGCGAATATTATAACAACATTTTTACATAAAAACAATAGTAATCAAAGAAATGAGGCATAAATCAAATGTTGCATACACGAAAATACAAAATAATAATTAAAGCTTTGCATATTAAATAAACTGACACTTGCTTGAGTAAAACAAACAGTTTCTGAATCAAAAATATACAAATTAAAGCTTATGCTAAAAACAAAGGTGCTTATAACTACAAAATCTTCTTAGAACATCTGATTTATGTATTTTTGGCAAGTATATACAAAGGAAAATAAACCCTTTTTTTTACTGTTCTTCCCTAGTAGGGACCAAACATAATTTATGAATTGGTCTGCGATAGGTGCCAGTAGGCGTGCGAACGTCAACTACTCTAATTAAGTTGTCTGGGCCGGGAAATATGGCGGTAATTACACCAAATTTCCACGCTAATGGAGGTAAGTTATCCTCAACCAGTAAAACCAGGTCACCAATGGAAACGTTGTCCTTGGCGAATTTCCATTTGTGACGTTGTTGTAATTGATGTAAGTAGTCGCGAGACCAAGCCTTCCAAATGACTTGGACAAACTTCTGGAGAAGTTGCCAACGTCCAAGACGAGAGATGGGAACGTGAGATAAGTCAGGATCAGGAATCGCCGTTAATGGTGCGCAAATTAAAAAATGGCCAGGTGTAAGTGGCACCGGACCATTTACATCCGATGAAACGGCAAATAATGGACGTGAGTTTAGACATGCCTCTATCTGAGACAAAACCGTCGTAAACTCCTCGAAGGTGAGTATAAACTTGCCTACCACGCGGCGCAAATGATACTTTAAACTCTTTATACCGCTCTCCCACAGACCACCAAAATGAGGTGATGAGGGCGGAATAAATGACCATGTAATACAATGAGAGGTCGTAAAGGATTGGATTGATGAGGTGGCATCCTTATTATGCCAAAGATTGTAAAGGTCATGCAAAACATTGCGGGCCTTCTTAAAGTTCGAGCCATTATCAGAATATAACTGGCTGGGTATGCCCCTACGGGACATGAAACGACGTAAGGCAGCTATAAACGCGTTGGCTGTAAGGTCTGAAACCAATTACAAATGAATGGCCCTGGTTGCTAAGCAGATGAACAAAGACACATACGATTTTGACATAGTCCTAGATTTCTGCCCGCCATGACGAATCATGAAGGGACCACCATAATCAACTACGCAGAATAAAAACGGCCGCGAAGGAGTGACTCTAGGAGATGGAAAAATACCAAGCCTCTGAACCTGATGTTTGGCACTAAACCTGAGACACTTGACGCATCTACGAATGATGGAGCGAATGACTATCTTGGCGTTAATGATCCACCAACGTTGACGAAGTGAGTGATGCACGAGTTGAGCACCAGCATGGAGTAGAGGAAAGTGTTCGCGTTCAATAATAAGGCGAGTGATATGAGCCGATGGATACAAGACAATAGGATGCTTATTGTCATAAGGTAGTTGCGACTGCTGTAAGCGTCCGCCGACGCGTATGACGCCAGACTCATCAAGAAACGGGTCCAAAGATGACAACTTACTCCTGACAGAAACAGAAGACCCAATACGAAGACAATTAAGCTCAGCAGCGAAGTGGATCGACTGAGATTGTTTTATGAAGAAATTAAGAGTGGAATGAATTTCAACGGGGGTAAGAGCGCCCGAGATTTTCTCAGCCCTGGAGAGTCTAATATTTTTGATGAATCGAAAGCAGTAAGCGTATACGCGAGTCAGACGGTGCAACGAAGGAAAGTCCTTTGAAAGATCAATGGCTAAGGTAGACATTAAAGAAAGTTTGGGGGTTTGTTTCTCCTCCGCAGTGAATTCAGGAGACGACAGATTAGAAGGTAAAAAGGGTGGAAAAAGATTGGACTCGGAAGATTGAGACAAACAAGCGGTAGCATAGGACTCACCCAACTGGGGATTGTCAGACTCAAATGGTAGCGAAACAACGAACCTACCCTCTTCATTGCGATGAGTAGACTTAACAAAATGCTCCTCACAAGCTGAATCGTTACCAATGGGTGCATTATCAGGGATAGTTTCGGTCTCCCAAAATTTCTCGAGAGACGCCAGAATTTGACTGTCGTTGTTCCTAGCCAGGAACGAAACAACAGGACCCTTATAACGGCAGTGTTTGGGCAGATTGCCTGCTAGAATGTAGCCTAACTTTGTTTCTTGTATAATAGGAAAATGAGAACCGCGTACATATTTGTTAGCTAAAATTAAATCTAAGTAAAATTGCGCTCCTAAAAGTATGTCGATATCAACTGATATGTTGAAATGTGGATCGGCGAGGAAAACATTATCTGGGACGTTAAACTGATTTATGTCGAAAGATTGTGCTGGCAGTTTATGGGTTAATGCAGATAAGACCGCGCATGTTGCTTCGAAGCTAAATCTTTGATAGCGGGAAATAATGCGTATAGACGCCAAATCAGTGGCATAACACGCGGTATTATTTATACCTGTAATCGGTATATTAGATTTAGTCAAGTTAAGCCGTAATTTCTTAGCAAATGATTCCGTACAAAAATGTATTTGTGACCCCGCATCCAATAGAACTCTTGCGGGTTGTCTGTTGCCAGCCCGGTCAATGACAAACACAATTGCTGTTGATAAGAGAACATTGTTTGTAGATTGTAATTTAAGTGAACAGTAGTTGCTGCTGCTGGCAGAAACTGGTTTTGACCAATTATTTATGTGTAGCAATGTATAGTGTCGTTTTGAACAGATCTTACATGATTGTTTGATCTTACAATTAGATGAGAAATGATCTGGTCTTAAACAATTTGTACAGAGTTTATGATTTAATATAAATTGCCCTCGTTCTGATGTGCTTAATGCACGAAATTTGTCACACATGTAAATTAGATGACTAGATTTACAGCATAAGTATAAATACTTATTTGAAGCTGAGTGATAACTTTTAAATGCAGTGCTGCCAGCAGAGTTTCGTGATTTATGTTTGTCAGATTTATTATTGAATCTTAAAGTTGACTTGTTGAGCTGCGGTCCGGCATCGATAGGCAGTGTATTTTCTAGCAACTGTCTACGTGCGTTTAAAAACTGAGTGAAGCCTTGAAAGTTAGGAAGATTATCGGGGTCTATAGACTCCTTCCATAATTTAAACGTGGTATGATCCAGTTTTGCTGACAATAATTGTACAGTGATAAGCTCGAATGAATCCACTGACAGTTGTATGGCCGCCAGTGAATTAATGGAAGACGTTATTGTAGTTATGAATTCTGCCAGACTTTGGACAGAGTCCTTAATTGTTGACTTTACTTCAAGCAAATTTTAAATATAATACTTAGCTAGTATGAATTTGTTGTCATATCTACCGGACAGCAAACTCAACGCTATCGAATAGTTTTCGTTACAAATAGGTAATGCCTTAATTAAATCTAGCGGCTCATTTTTCAGAGACGAATACAAATAATGTAATTTCTGCACTGACGTTAAATCAGATCTGGCGTGCACCAAGTCCAGAAATATTGAATAAAAGTGCTGCCATTCTAAGATATTGCCTGTGAAGCAGGGCAAACTTATCGGTTTTAATTGCATGTTGTTTGTTAATACTGGAGATGCAGTCTGAACGTTGAAGGTTTCTATCAATTGCAAGATATTGGCTTCTGTTGAATATAACAGCTCTTCAACCTCAATTCGGTCTTCTTGAGCAGCGTTTATGTCTTAAGAAATGAGTTCAATTTCGGACTGTACCTCATCGTATTTTGTTGCCAAACGTTTTAGACTTTCGAGTCTAACTGTTAAAAAATGTTTTGTATTAGTGTTTTTATCAAAGTTAATGATAGCCGAATTAATTCGCACTATGGCAGACTTTAAGCCGCCTCTCTTTCTGACCAACATTTTGAGGCCTTCTTCAGCCATTGTACGCACCTGTTAATGATGTTAATGATGTGGTACCTGGTATGCGATGTCCTGGAGCGTCGAGGCCGTGGAGAAGATGGCAAACACACAGACCGTAGAGATGACTGCTTAAACTGGAGTGTAGACGCTAGCACATGGATGTTCTTGCAGTGATGTCGTCACGAGGCTCAAAGGCGATGAAAGTAATGCTGACTAGGTCCCGACACGGTCGGATCAGCGAATATGCTGACTCGCCCGTGATGGCCAGAAATTGGGGCAGAAAAGTGATGAAAACCGCTATAATAAGTTGCAAAAGGTGAATGACGAATCCAGGCACGGAGCGACCAAAAAAATGTTGAGATCCGGTCCGAGTGGACCAAAAAAAATGTTAATGTCGGCACATGTGTACTGAAAAATGTTCTGTTAGGAAGAATGATGTTTGTGGTGCTATTGCCAAGATGCAGAATGATGACGATAGTGGACTGTATTTAATACATTTATTAAGTTTCTGTTGTACACTTAAATCATAGTGTTGAGATTGGCTAAGTCTGAAAAGATTTTAATTTGAATAAACCGAGTCGTTAAGAAAGCTACATGGTAGATGAGGCGCAAATGTGCGACACTCAACTACATTAAAATGTTGAGGCCTAAGGCCTAGATAATTGTTGTAAGAATTGTCGTAAGACTTGAGGCGCGAATACGCGGCACTCAAGCTACATGAAAAAGAAAAATTAGCAATGTATTGCTAACGTATTGCAAGTATGCAATATAATGCTGTGGCCTAAAGCCTACATTGATTGTCTGACGACAAGAAAAATGATGATGACAGAACAAGGAAGCAAACGTAATGACGTCTGCCGCCAGCCGCAACTCGGAGAACTGTAATGTTGTATAAACATGATAAGCGCAGAAAGTACAGATTAGCCAACCTATGAATGCGAAAATTACCACATTACTGTCCAGTTGTAGTAAATTTTAGCTACAACTTAAGAATCTATTAAAACCTACTAAAACTTCTTATATTGTATTTTTTATTAATGAAATTTACAAACACGTTGTTGCCTATTTCTATTGGTATATTAACAATTGTTTTCATACTATTGTTGTCATTATCATTATTTCTCTTCTTTGTCTTGTTCATCTTCTTCTTGTTATTTTTATGATTATTATTACTATTCCTGTTAACGTTGTTATTAATAGCCTATACGTTATAATTTTTCTTTTTCATTTTCACTTTTTACTACATTTTTATTTTATGAATTTAAAGTATTCTTACGACGGTCACACCGGATTGTCGTTGGTACAGTGGGCACAGATTAACAAACACCAATGAAGTCACTAATTACAAACTTTAACTAGACACAAACAGCAGTTATAAATCAACAAAGCACTCTTGCATAATATTATTAATAATAAAACAACTTTTAACAAGAATATATTTTTTATTTTGTAATTACAAATGTTTTGATAGTAATGCAACTCTCACTATCAGATATTAATATATTATTATTATTTTACATAATAATTCAAGTTAAATTTTTCCAACAATTAATGTCGTCTTATTGCAGTTTTGCACTAATTAACACAGTAATCACTTTCCACTAATTCGCAAGAATTACTTGATTCGCACAGAAAAAACTCGCCAGATGTAACTGAATTAGTCCGGTCCGGAATCCAGTATTTATACCTCCGCCACCTTGCAGTATAGTTAGCAGGGAGCTAGCGGTCAAAGATGCTGGTAGAGTAGTCGAGTAAACGTCTGGAAGGGGCACAGACAATCTGGAAGGATCCATAGCGCTACGTAAACTCTGCCGCGTAGAATGACCTGTAAATGTCGGTAACATTGTCGCGCATCGTGTGACCAGAATCACACTCTCAGCGATGTGATACTATTTATTTCGTGAGCGTAACAATAGTATTTACTTAATTGTTAAATCAAGGGTAATATTAAAATTTCTATTCAGTCGTTTATCAATTTACCATAGACTCTTAAACAGTTGTTTATTCTACAGACACCTTGATTGCATTTGTTCAATTAGTTTGATAAGTCTTTTCCTCTAGTCCCCATTTCTGATTGTCAGTATAACACGTGCCTCTGAGTTATTTCGTGAAGGTACTTGAACCTAACATAAGCTCTAAATTGTATTGTAGATGAACTCCTGTAACGACATACATTGTAAAGGAATGAAATAGTAAAATTTTCATTAAAAAGGGAACACATATCTAGGACTACTTTTAATGTACCTCACCTTACCTACCTTCAAGACATTAATCTTGTCATAACTCGTCACTAGTTCACGCCTCTCACATCACTGCATACGTTACAAACACACTTTACTGTATGAATTGTAAAGCGAGTCGGTACGTCGAAGTTTTATAATTCTTTTGAATGCTGTAAGCCGTTCGTTCTACGTGGAGCGTCTGCCTGCTTTAATAAATCAATAACAAAGCAAGCTAACACACACACACACATACACACATGCAAAGACAAAAGTTTCAGTCATTTATTTTTTGCTGAACGTTTATTTTCTGCTACAAAGTGATATCTGTATGTGTGTCTATGTGTGTGTGCTTTAAACTGCGTAGTATAAGTATCGCTCGCTGAGAATATGAAAAACGTTTTAGTCATTACTTAACTTTATACCATTAAACTATGAATACGAAATCATTGATATCAAACTGACGTTATATTCATTTCAGGCTTACATAATCACTAGGTTATATTCTTGTTTTAATAGCAATATTTGTAAATTGTTGTTTCAAACATTTCCACATTGTTGCCAGTTGTTATTATTTAGAGCAAATGTAAAATAATTTTACCATTGTACGAATATATTCTAAGCGTGAAACAAGACATGTGAGACTGACTGGACAGATCTCGTAGAGAAAAGACTATAGGAAAGGGTTTAGAGAGTGATAGTCCAAGAATAAAATGTGAAATCTACCAGTGAGTGAAACTAAGTTATCAGCATGTTTATAGAATTTATATAACGAACATACGAATTATTAAATATTTTTCGATGCCCAGTTATGATTTTTGGCTGGTAGCGGGATTGATTACGAATGTAAGAATTTCAAAATGGTTCTTGGTAACGCTTACGTTGTGAACGAGACGGTTCTCTCTGGATGAGTAATAGATTCATATGCAGTCTCCTTGAACCCGTTCAGAGACTAAAACAGAAGCAACCGGATTAGTGTATTGTCCGGAATTGGTCTGTACAAGGGGGCTAGACCCCTGTAAATGCTGAATTACAACTTGTTAGTCAGTAGCGCGGGTCTGTGGTTTAGCCTTTGTCTGATTTAAACAAAAACCATCTTGGTTCCGCCTTGGGAATAAAGAATAACCCCCTTGTCCTCCAGACCTTATTTAATTTCAACGATTAGATTGTCGAATGATTCCCAGACACTACAACTTTGATTTCACTCTCTTCTAAGAACGAAAAAATGTAAAAATTCGTTGCCATTAAATTAAGAGTTTCTAAAAAATTGGAGAGACACCTAATTCTTTTTACGATAAAAAATGGTATAAGGAAGTAAAAAGAGAACCCATAAGTTTACCTTTTCCCCAATGTTTGTCAATAATTTATGAAGAGTCTAGAAGAATGAGCTTTAGAGGCGCTTTACATGACCTGTAAATGTCGGGAACATTGTCGCGCGTCATGTGACCAGAATCACACTCTCAGCGATATGATACTATTTATTTCGTGAGCGTAAGAATAGTATTTACTTAAAACATGTTAAATCAAGGGAGAAAGATGTTCAGTGAAAAATGATTATATGAATTTCTGCAGCAAAAACGAACAAATTCAAATAAACATATACCAAAAATTAATGAATAACGTTTCTTGATATCCTCAAAGTTAAGAAGGGTAATTTCTACATATCGCGGACAAATGGAGAGGAAGAAGATACATTCCCGAGTAAACTTGTACTTTCACGCGGACCCTCGCATTGTGTAGCACAAATTGGACCAGTAGTTGTTTACTGTTTTAACGATAACGTTTCCTCACAAACACAGAAAATAAATCCCATGAAACGAGACGACCGCGTTCCAGTGCAACACATCCTGTACAGCGTGACGGCTTGTATAAACAACAGTTCAAAATAGTCTGAGAATACATTTGAAGTTACACTAGCATTCATCAAAGGCACAGTGGACAAAATAAACAAACTCTTACAGACACGTGATATTAGGACAACATGTAAGACAAACTATCAGATGACTCAGAACAAGTAGCAAAGACTCAATCCGCTTTAAACAATAAGATGTTTACAAAATTACCTGCGGGCCCTGGTGAAACACACGTAGCACACACAAACTGCATTATCGACGACAGCGTAAACTAATAGTATAACGAAATATATCCTCATCAAGATTAGTCCAGTATTAACAGCCACACAATACAAAATCGACTTCGAAGCCTCACGAATTATCTCGGCTTCATTGCTGTCAAACTCACAGGAGACGCAGGAGTTTTAGGGGCTACAGAACTTCTTAAACCGACGGGATGGCAATCTCCAGATGAATCCGTTATCTAAATGATACTCTGGTAAGCGAAACAGAAACTTATACTTCATCTTTCTCTTCGGTGGTTAAAATATTTTAAAATACTTACTACCGATCTTAAAGAATGAGCTTTAGAGTCGTACGTATCACTCTGACATGGTGGCGAGACATTTGACACACTGTGAGAAACAATTTAAACGTTTGTGCAGCACATAAACAGCATACACAGGGACAAATATTTCAAGATATAATTAGAAAATAATTAATGAGGCTACCTTTTCTGAATGGCCTGAAAGTGAAAAATGGTAACAACATTCGCCTCAGACAGACAAATTTTGAGGAGAAAAGACGCCAGCGATCCCATACTAACACGTAGACTCATACCATCACCTAGTACCAACTCATGCAGTCGCTTCAATCATGCTGTCTCTATTACAACGTACACTTCGCTTTAAAAACACAGAGCCCATGAAATGTAACACCTAATTCGATTACACCGCATCCTGTGCACAGATGGTTTTTCAAAACATCAATTCAATAAGGCTCTCAGAAACGATAAAATATGGGTACATTAGAACAGGTAGGACAGAAGCATTCCTTAGAAAGGACAAAATATTTAAACTTTTATGATCAAAGGAGTTAAGACCAGCCTGTAAACACGCAACAAATTGCCAGGTCACGCAAAACAAAGACCAGAAACAAAATCCGCCTTCAAGACTTAGGTCTAAACAAAATCCTCTGCGGACCCCGACAGATTGTACGTGAACACGAGGATTTAGGAACGACCAAACGTCTTAAATATAAACAAGGGAAACTCCAGATTTATCCATTATGTAAATCTGCACTCAGCCGCTACTGGCAACACTTGAGAGGCGACAACAACCTACACATGGCTGTTCACACGGCAGCAGGCAAGTCTCGATCTGAAGGGAGGAAACCAATTACATGTGTACACGACCATGGTCAGGAGCACTTGAAGCCTATGGCTGTGAAACTATTGAGAACACCAGCGATTGTATCAGGTCCTCCAATATGCACTTTTGAGAACCAAAATAATTATTTTAAAGGCAACCATAATTTCTTCAGTCCTTAGAAGTAAAAAGACAATTGCATTGGTCCTTCTAAGGAAAAACACGAATCGGGTGAAAGAGGAAAAGAGGAAGGTAAACCAAAGTTTCTCTACTGGCCCTTTTAACGTCGCACACACACACTCACGCAGAAAACACTTGCACAAACTCACAAATGTTCGTTTATTTGTGTAATGTGTTACCCTGAATTAAATACAAGATATATTTTCAGTATGCCTATATTAAAATAACGACATACACTACGCGACGAGCGGATAGAAAACAATTACGAAATTCAGACAATTAATTAACAGTAAAATGACTGACTCTATACAACCCTACAGCGCTGTGAACGTTTGTTGTGTCCCCACTGCAGGCAAATTGTTTAGCTGTCACAGGCGTCAGCCGAAATGGCGTATTGTTAGCAAGCTGGCTTATTGTTTATATTACGAAACTTTGAATGACACGCGTACAATGATGTGGAGTACACTTATTACACGACGAAGTTAAATTTTATGTATCTGCTCCCTTATTACTTTACCTTATGACAGAGATACATACTTTTTTGAGATACATAAGAGAATGGTTTTGCATATCCAAAATCACCCGTGGAAAAAGATGCATTCTGTGCAATTATTACGTTTGACTTGCTGTGATCTTATTCGTATATTTTATAAACAGTAAAAGACAATAACAAATATAGTAAAAATATTTGAAATATAATTAAATCACTACCGACTCGGAACACACAATTTTTTATGGGTAAAAACGTAAAAGTTTTACATTATAGCCTTCAGCAGTTTCCGCTTATTATAAGCTTCGTCAGAGGCTGCCACTGAGAGCGCTGTCCGTCTTGTTCTTGGCGACGGTGTCGACTTTTGCAGGATCAATGTGTGTGTATAGGGTGTGACATGTTCGAATAATGCGTGTGATTCGAATTGTTTCTGTTCGTTTAGGGTGTCGTTTTTATGTGTTTTTGTGTGTTTGTATATTTCCAATTGTTCAAGAGTGTCTAGTTTTCGGCCTTTTGCGTGTACGTGTAGAATATCCATGTTCTTTTCGATGTTTTTGTATGTGTGGTTAGCTTCAATGAGGTGGTTTGCAAAGGTGGATTCGGTAGTGGGGTGTAGTGTCTTCGTTTGAAGCTACGTCCTGTCTTGCCTATGTAGAATTTGTTGCAACCTGAGCACTTTAGTTTGTAAACACCAGGTAGATCGAATTTGTTTTGTGCTTTGTGTGTGTGTTTTGATAGTGTGTGTTCTGTTTTGTTTGTAGTTTTGTATGCGGTTCTGTATCCTGGTGTTTTGAATTTGTGTTCACTAAATAATAAAAGTCATCAACTATAGATATCCGCACATAAGAATTCACAATTACTAATTTACACCAAATGTAATTTACTAATTTACACCAATTACTAATTTACTCCGAATCGCAGTCCTAAACTGTTCTACTAAGTACAACACCCCTCTTCAGTAGATAAGTTGTCTTCAGAGTCCCGGTGTTAGTATGGCCCAACAAAGTAGATACTATCAATAACGTAGCCGTTCCTAAGACTAAACACGTCGTTCGGGGTTTCCAGGGGTTATGCTGTAATTACAGACGTTTTGTGGAATGCTTTGCTAGGTTACTACATTAACTAACAAAAAAAAAACGAACATACCCGTGGTCAACACAGTGTCAAAAATCGTTCAGAACTTTAAAAATTGATTTGTTCTCGGAACCAAAGATTTCTATCCTAGCTTCCAAAGAGAAGCTCAGGGTTATTCAGGGAATCGCGAAATTAAAAAAATTAAATATTATTGCGAAAACAATTTTTAAACTAAATTTATATATGTCATGTAATAGTATAAACTTGCAATTTCAGAATATATACAGCAAATTTATTTCTTCAATATGACGTGTTCCAGGTAAGCTCCATTTTTGCGCAAACATTCTTGCAAATCTGGTAGCTAAATTTTTGCATGATTCGCAGGAACATTTTAACAGGAAGTTTGGCAATTGCTTCTTGGATGTTAGCATTCAATTTTTCCGTTGTAGCAGTTAGAACACTATATTCTTTGCTATTAAGGTGACCCCACAAGAAGAAATCACACGCTGACAGATCAGGGGATCTAGGAGTCCATGCATCTAATGTGTCACAGTTTCCGAAAATTATACGGTTGCCAAACAACTGGTGTAGAGCAGCCATTCATATTCATGTTGTGTGTGTCGTTGGTTCGTCTTGTTGAAACCAAGTGTTGTCAATAATTTGTAGAAATGTTTGTAGTTTTTACTACATAAAGGTTTCCATCAAGGCGATGTATCGATCCAATGTGCCTGTAGTCGCAATGTCATCCTCGTCATTAAAAAAATAAAAGTGAATTACGTCGTACGATAACCATAATAATACGTCACACTACGCGGTAACTTTGTTGCTGTGCAATGGACGCTGGTGTAGTTGAGTAGGATTTTCGTGTGCCCAATAACAAACACTTTGTTTATTTAAAAAATCCATTAAGGTGGAAACTGGTTTCATCCGACATCCACAGGTTGTTAACAAACTCATTGTCCTCGTTTATCTTCTCAAACATCCTTCACTATATTGTCGTCGCATTAGGTTATCGTTGGTTTCAATTCCCGGACGATCTGCACTTGCACGGATGGTAATGTAAGTCCTGTTGCAATATTCTTTGAACACTTGAACTATGCAACAGTAAAGACACTTCTCGACGACAGACACAACAATGTGGGCCTCTTATGACAGCAGCTCAAACAGCTTCGATATTGTCTGGCGTACGAACGGTTCGCACACCGCCTGGAGGTTTCATTTTCATTGGTGTTCCTGTTTCCTCAATATTACTATCCATGTGTTAATTGCATGTGCTGATTGAACACGATCATAGCATCATAAATTAAAATGACGGCGAAATTCTCTACGCGCAGCCTTCACACTGTCATTCTTTTGATAGCAAAAGCATGTTGCGCACCACTCCAAGTATCCGTGACAAGATGGCGAGATAGCGTCAGCTGGTTTTTATATGTTACTTAGCGCTAACAATCGCCCAGGGCTACCAACGCAAATTTCAAAATTTCTCGTTACTCTGAATCACGCTGTACATCGTAGATGCAGACGGAAACAATACTTCAGTTACTAGACAGAAGTCTAGTATCAGTTTTGTCCCAAGTTCAAGACGATGAAGATCAAGTAACAGAATACTTTATCATCGTTATTACTACTCCAAGGACTAGACCTTAGACTTATTCCGGAACCCATCTCCTTCTCTGCCTACCGACATCTTTCTTCCCAGTAGGGTGATAACCCAAGCCAGCCACAAGTAGACGGAAATCAGACATGCGGTTCAAGTTTTCACACCATCTCCTTCTGTGGTCTTCAATCTTCTGGTGCAATGATACAATGTTTAAATCACGTCTAATATCCTCGTTCCTTCTCCGATCCAAGAGGGAACGACCTTGCGTCCCTGTTAGAAATTTCATTTCGGCTGCCTGAATCCTCTATACGTCCCTTTTACCAAGAGTCCCTGTCTCACTAGCATACTGGAATATGAGGACAGGCACAATTTTATAAAATTTTATTTGGGTATCCTCCCATGTTTTAATTTTCTTGATGGAATTTAAAAATCAATTAAATGTGTAAAAGCTGTTACCAGGACTTTAGAAAAATTTAAGATTTTTAAGTATACAGTGTGTCCTATCTAATGTATTATGTAGGTTATGAACCTACATAATGAAATAAATTGAACTGTCACAATATTTATTTCATTTGCATTGCTATAATGAATATAATATCAATAAATACAAACTTTACTTTAATAATTTCGAATATTACGCTGGTGAGGCAATACCAGTCAACGTTGTGTATGAATGTGGAATTTTTTGTTATTTCATTTATTTCTCATATATTCAAATCTGTTTTACGAACTGACTTAAAAATACTCTATAAGAAAGTGAGAGCTAATGAGGCCAAAATGAATAAATACACGCGCTTTCACATATGCAGAAACAATGAGCTGAATACAATAGGAGAGACGGTGTGGCGACATGAAAGCTCTATCGTAAAGTACACCTTAGATACGTGAATTTGAATTTGTGACTGAAACAAAGAACTCGCAAAGCTATAGCGGCTTTGTTTTTATGAATAATTTATGAGACACAAAGTTTTGCTTCGGTAGGTTAACTACACAACAAAATAAATATAAAACGAAGCTAATGATTGTATCTAAGATCAAGTTCACAAACTGCACCCTTAATATAAACCAAAGGCCAGTTGAACGTGTAAGCAAATTTACATATCTTCGTACTATAGTCAATGAACAATGGGACCACTCTCAAGAAATAAAGACCAGAATTGAAAAGACAAGAGCAGTGCACACTAGAATGAGCAGTTTATTCAAAAATCACGATTTAACAATAAACACAAAGATGAAACTTTCACGGTGCTACATATTCTCGGTCCTCTTCCACGGTGTAAAATCTTGGATTTCGACTTAAGCTACAACTAAAAAATTTGAATCTTTTGAAATATGGCTTTACCTTAGAGTACTGTGCATTTCATGGACAGCACATACAACTAATGCTGAAGTTTTTAGAAAGATGAAGAAAGAAAGGGAAGTTATTAACACAGTAAAGATAAGAAAGCTTCAGAATCTGGGACATCTCATGAGAAATGAACAGAGATTCTACTTATTCCAGTCCATACTACAGGGAAAAGTACTTGGAAAGAAAGGATTTGGGCGACCGTGAATCTCATGGCTGAACAATTTAAGGACCTGATTTGGCATGATTCTACAGGTAGTACTTAGAACAACTAAAATACCACAAATTTTGATGCATCTCCAAGTCATAACGGTGGAACTTATTAATGAACATTTCTTAAGCGACATTTATAAACTGTTTTAGTATAACAAGTATAGGTGCGCTACATTTGTTAGTACTTTGTTAGTGAGAGTTACCCTTTTGAAGTACCATATTATACTGATGTCTGGGGTAATGTGGTGTTTTATAACTTCCAGGTCCAGACATTTCAAGAATTGTAGTATTATTAAAAACACACAATTAAAGAATAGTAAAAATCATACCTTAAAAGACTTTGTCGGTGTAACTTACGAGGTGAAACAGCTCTGAATGACACTCAAGGTGACCGATCGCCCACCTGTATCATTTTCAACCAGCAGGCGAGCTGAGATATTTTTAATAGGGAAGTACGCATTATAACGGGAATTACGTAAACAGAAAAGAGTAATAATAATTTTTAAACCATGTTAAACAGATAAGTCAACTAGATTTTAAATTTGAAATTAGGAAATTCACTAATTCAATAAGGTAATTAAAGGTTCTTTATAAGTGAACATTATTATTTCTGTCGGAAGCAAAAGACTAGATATTAAAAAAAAATCGGTATGCTGTTGGGGATATTAGTAACAATTCCAAATTACAAATTTGAATGTTTCATTTGAATATAATTATTCACATTTCATATCAGCACTGAACTACATAACTAGGTAGCCGATAGAGTAAACTTGTTACTTTTAGGAACGACAGAGTTCTGTTTGTTGCTAACTGTTAGTGATCGAAGTCCTCTTTAAGGTTATTTATTACTTTATCTTCGTCTGACTTCGGCAAATGCGCTACAGTCTTCGATTATGTGTTTCATCGTAAATGCTCGGCTACAAGTGTAGACTGGTTGTTCTTGTTGTAGGAGGTACGAAGACGCCAAGCTCGCGTGCCCAATGTGCAGTCCGGTGATGCAGATTTGTTTGCGATAACAGCGATCACCTGCCAATTGCTATTTACGGACGCTTTGCTTCACGGCAGAAAGATTGTTTTGCCGTACTTTCCACATCGTCTGCTACACTTTATTAATCGTGGTTATGGCAGCTGTATTTGCGACCTAAGGCCGTATGGCAATTGCATCGACTTCTGAGTGTCTGCAACGTGTCTCGCTTAATTATTTAACTGAACAGTAAGCCTTCTGTATTAACGTCAATCTTTGGTATGAATGTACCAATTTCAGCATCTAATAAGATGAGTTTGAGATAATAAAAAACGGCGTAATTTTCTAAACAAACTTTATACTCTTTATTAGGTATATCCAGAAGAAAATCTAAAATTGACTTCACAGAGCTTAAAAAGGCGCCTTAAGAGAATATCATTAGCGTGATTGTAATTTACTTTCATGGCCGAGGGGATTTGATTTTGAAGTTGCCGGCCTATTGAGCGACGATTCATCGTTAAAAATGATTTCCGTAGCTGAGGTCGTGATGTCTGTTATTTTAACGATGAGTCCAGGCAATTGCAACGTCAAATATCGGCAGCATTTGTGCGTACGTGACAAACGTAAAATGTCGTATAGCCTCTGAGATCAAGAATTTATTGCATCTCAGGTTTTAGACGGAGCAAATACTCTGCCGACTGTACGTTGGCTTGCTACCTTCCATAACGGTAATATATTTTTATGTGGCTTAGATTCGTTCAATAAATCAATTTTTCCGAAGCAGTTTTAACTGCTGGCGGTAAATTATTTACTGACTTTTGATATAAACCACTTTCTTTAATTCAATATGATCTAAGAATACGTCTTTCTGTGTAGTTCCTGAGAAGTTTTATTTATGTAAATATTAACTGTATGCAGTTACGTTAATTAGAATTTAAGAATACTAAATATAGACTTTTGAAATATTTGAATTTTGAGTTTTCGCTTTCATTATCATCATCATCTTCTTCAAGGATTAAACCAAGGATGGTTGGTTCCGGTCTCAAATAAGCAAAGATTAGAACTGGTCACTCCAGCGCTTCATCGGACGTTCCACACCTCTCCGTCTCCTCGGCTTATAGTTCCATAGTTGTTTGGGGATGCGGGAGTCGTCCTTTCGGCAAAGAAGTTCCCAACAATTCAGCCGATACTGGGCGATCCTATCGAGTATACTCATAACATTCAGTTCCTGCCGTATATCTGTGTTTCTTGTATGATCATGGAGAGTATACAAACGAAACCAAATTAGGTCTGAAAGTTTGATAACATGACTAAACTAATGCTAATCACGTGTTGTAGTGCCGCACAAGGCTGCTCACGGCGAGCTATTAGTATATGTTTGCGTAGGTCTATATATTACAACTGAATAATATTAACCGATACGGAACTACTATAATGACTCAGTGGTGCATACTCTTAGAGGGAACGTGATCGACAAACAGAGTTCAACGTTATAGAACGCAGGCAATTTAAACGAGAATTTGTTGCCTGCTATAAAATAATAAATTAAAAAGTATAAAAGTCAAATTGTAAAAATTATAACAAATTATATAATTTATTTATTCAATAAAAACAGTAATTAATATTATTAATAAAATAAAGTAATGAAAAGGGAATATATCAACAACTACATAAATAATTGAGCCTGTACCTGAACCTTTGTAGGTTACTGTTATTTTGAAAGTATTGCTATAATAAAATAAAAATAGTCAGATTTTTTCACAGTACATAGCAAACATTGTATAAGACAGAGGTTACTTTAGTAAGGTAATTAAAAAAAACTACCTAATTTAAGAAAGATTAAGCATATTCAAATCCCTTACAATTTACAGAAAGTTTGATGGCGTATTATGTTACAATATGCATTTAGGGACAGAAAGTGACAGTTTTTGAACCGAGCTAATACTTAACGTTTCATAGCAGTAATACAAATATCTATAAAATATAACATTTAATGTTAAAAATAAGGCAAGATAAAACATATGCAATATATTACGGGGATAGCATACATCGTAATCCATCACAAACTACAGCAATGGAAAATAGTCAACAGCAATAAACACCACAAGTTTTAATAAAACTTCAATAAGACAATAACACTGGCATTACTACAGTCTTCCTATGTTATTTAAGTATTCAATGGCTACCTATACAAAATAATAACAGTCCCTGAAGTAAATAATTTTACTAGTAGGGACAATTAACAAAAATTTGATAAGCCTATGGCTTCTTAAAAATAAAATAAAATAAATTGTTATGAAACCACTCGTTGAAGGTTATCTCGGGCTTATCACAAATATTGTAAAGCCACGTCTACGTAATAACATTATTAAACAGAATGTTTTACAGTAAATATGATTGATTGGGTTTTAGGTGTGTTAGTAAGTTATGACACATCATTGCATAAAAACAAACGGTGAGGGCAGAAAATCGTGTGAGCCTATATGTTTAAAAGTAGTTAATTAATAAATGAAGTGCAATTATTAATTATAGTCATACAATTATAAAAAATACTACTTGTTGCACTTTTTAAATTTGTAACACTAATATTGTTTAAATGCACGTTACTTAGAATTTGTTAGGTATACGTCATTAACAATGTTATTGTTATTATTATTGGGTCCTGCAGTCTTTGGACTGGTTTGTACCCTCCCCGCATATACCCGTGGTGGATGTGTTACGAAGTCTCTCACAGGTATATGGAACCTACAGTTCAACACCGGAACATTAACAATGTTCATTGATAAACATTTATATTTATATGTTGTTAAACATATGTTTATATTTATATGTTAATAACCATTAACAATAAAACCGCAAAATAAATAAGAAAATTATTATCATTTTAATGAAGCATGAAAAAATTTGCAACTGTTATAGGTACTTGTCCATTACTATTCTTGGTGCAATTGTATTATCTGAATTTAAATGTCTACATATTTATTTAAACATTAACATTTACCCCACAGTTAGTAAGGTAATAACTTTTTTTATATCATGGCCATTTGCTGACCTTACAGAACATAGGACACATTTTTTAACATTCTTGATGAAAGCATTAACATTTTATAAATTTTGGGAACAACGTGAGTATCAGGACAAACAACACTGTTTTCCTAACAGTTATGTCCTAACAATTGGTTTCTTCAGAAAATGATGTAAGGCGTAACATTATGAGAAGAGAGAGAAATGTGAAACAAAGAAGATCTAAGTTTATTTACGTTACATGCGATTAAAATACTCACTGAGTAAAGTGGTGCAAATTTAACAAACTTACGGAAGACTATCATAATGGATAAACATCATCGATACCGTTGTAAAGCATATATCACAAGAACGATCTAACTGCGATGAACATATGTACTTAAAGAGTTTCATGACTTTGAAACTGGCGTTTATGTTTAAGCCATAAAATATAAAAAAATACTTTATTTTTAAAAATTAATATAAATTTAGTTATACGTGTGAAACAATAAGACGACTATTGAAGAATAAAACGCAGGAGACACAGATAAAGGTCTGTAAGGTCGTGGCTGTGCCGATTTTAATGTACGGTTGTGAAACATGGACTATCCTGCAAGAAGATATTTCAAAAATACATGCCACAGAAATGAAATTTTTAAGAGCCGTTAAGGAATGCAGTTTGAGAGGTCGTGTACAAAACGACGACATAAGGAAAGACCTAGAGTTACAGTCGGTTCTGGATAGAATAAAGGAATACATGCAGAATTCCTAAAGACGCGTTTGGATATAGGCCAGTGTTAACTAGAGGTGGTGGAAGACCCCGGAAAAACCGGCCAGAGACTCTGTGAAGTCGGAACGGGCTATAGCCCAAGCCAAGTAGTGAAAAAAACGAAAAAACTAATATTTAATTATATTAATTTAATTTAGTAAGACGTCTGTGAAGCAATTTGACGTAGGTGAGTCATTCAAACAGGAACCTATCTATATAAAACTGCGTACTGTATATTAAATTGTGCACGAATATGTACTACGCTTTACCTATATTAAGCAATATACTTTGTCTAAATATACATTGACGACATCATTCGATCATGGAGACGAGACATTGCTTTGTTAGCTCGACTTAACCAGAACAAGAGTTTCGATATTTTATTGTATGCTGACGACGCAGTCTTAATTCAGAAAACAGAGAAGTTGCTGAGTTTTAGTATTCCTTAAATCGTATTTGTACACAATATAATTTTTAAACGTCTAAGCAGAAAACAAAAAACGTGGCTTTTGTGGGAAAGTATCCAATCAGTTAAAAAATTCTTCTTGAGGGAACAGTTTTGGAACAAGTCTCTGACTACAATTACGTGGGTTGCACTATCAGTATCGGGAATGACACAGGCCGAGATATCACTACAAAAATATCGAGATTTCAGATGATGTGTAACGTCATACACAGAACGTTGAGGAAAAAGACAAGGAAAGAGACAAGGCTTAAATTTTGTTAAACAATTTATATATATATTATAATACTACTATATATTACCTTCCTGAAATAATAACTCATGGATATGATTTAATAACATAATGATTTAATCTGTGTAACATAAATTCAATTATTGGAAAATTCCATTCGATACATAAGGTTGTCACAGGGTCGATATTTATCTCAGGATTTATAATTAAATAATTTTAATATATTTCGTGGGAATTCTTGTGGCTGCTACGAAAAGTTCCTTTGCATGTTGATTAATAATAGAGAGTACCTTTACAAACAATATATTACTTATAATCTAAAAATTTACACAAATTATATATTAAGTTACATACAAGTTTTGACGATATTCAATTTGTCCGTCTCAGAAAATAATGTAGATTATCAATGTGTACAATAAATGTTTCCTTGTAATCACTGTTAGCTTATATATTGAATTTGGTTGCACTTTAAAATGTTGACTAGTGATTAGTGTTAGTGTAAATTGTTATATTGTCTAGTGGTTGTTCCTTGTTGAAAAAAAAATATTGTCAAATTATACTTTACACATCTAGACGATATTGCTGAAGGGTTCCTGGTCGTTTCTGAATATTTTTCTTGATTGTGTGTATTATTTGTTCATGAAAATGGTAGTGGAAGGATTATTATCTTCGATGATGGTCCTTCAGATCTTCTTTCACACACGGGTCATCTATTTTTATATACTTTTAATTACCTCTAGACACGCACTATTCAACTGCTTTCCATCACAATTAACAATTAAGTGTTATTTCTTCTTTTTTAGTCATAGAACTCATACAAATTTCTTAAATTTTGATTGGTCATTTATGTACAGGTTAAATGTTATAGGATCAACACCCATTACCTACTTTATATTTTATAAATTACCTTTAATAGATAATTTTATTATTATACTCTAATTATATATGCAATGTTTAAACAATTAATAATTAGATAATTATAAGCAATTTGATACTAAACATGCCTCAGTTTATAACTGTAAAACCTTATTAATTTGAATTTCTATGATATGTGGTGGAACAATTTTTATGGTTTATTGTAATTTCTACTTTGACTACCTGAGATAAATATATTTACATAAATTAACTGGTGACATAAAATCTTATAACATACAACAAAACTCTTAATAATAATAATTGTTTTTGACAGTTTTAGTTTATTTATACTGCTAAACTATTGTCTGTATGATAAACTAAAATTCTGTCTAATAATAACAATAAAACACTTTTCATACAAAAATAATTAACACTGTTTAACAGTAGTCTGTGTCACTATTTATATTCTGTCACTCATATAACTGTAAGGTTTGTGTCCCTTTTTCTATCCTTAAAATATGTCGATACAATTTTGTTAATACAATTTTAATTTATGATTAGGTACTCTTTATTGGGTTTGGTTGTTATTATTCAGGGTAAGTTGATTAGGCCTACTAGGTTTATTTATTTCACTTTTTTCTGTTTACTGCCCTATTCTACTGGGTTATTTCTGGGTTTCTGGATAATATTATATAAGTCAAACCAAATAGTTTTCCTTTAATTTGCTTTCAATTATTATTTCTTGTTTCTTCTCTGGATCGGATTCCACTATTATTTACTATTCTTTTGTAACATTTGTTTCGTTACAAATTGCCTCCCTTCAGAAGTAATTATTTCTGAACACTTCATTAGGTGTGAGGACATAATTACTTATGTTATTTTTTCCTTTTCTTCCTCGTGATATTTTTTCATGGATTGTTGATTATAATCTTCTGAATTGCTACTATTGGGCTAGTATATGGTGATTGGCTATGCTCAATTATATCATTTAACAACATTTTATTAATTTCATCTCTAACCGCCTCCTTCAATGAATATGGTATAGGATAGGATTTTCTGTGGAATTCTGCTGGTTCTTTAAATTGTATTCTACACTGATAGTTTTTTACTTTTCCTGGGTTTTCTGAAAATACATGTTTATACTTCTTATATATCATGATGAGATCTTCTACTTGTTTTGCTGTCAAATTATTTGTGCCTTGGTGTCTAAACTCTCTTATCTCCTGTAATTTACTGTTCCACAGGTCTTCATTTGTCATATTATAGATTATTTTTCTGCATTGGGTGTCATTATTTAAAAAATTTAATTCCCTAACTTGGTGATGGGTACGGTTCAGAGGGGCACCATCGCTTCCTATTAACTCTGCCGTCCACATAACACCTTCTGAGTGCAAGGACACCTTCTCCTTGCTCAAATCAATAATGGCTGAATATTTCCTCAGCATATCGCATCAGATTAATAATTCGAATGGTAGGCCGATTGCGACCAAACATATAATATTAATTGTAACACCTTTGCTTTTTATTTCCAATGACACTTGTTTTCTCACTGTTTTATTTTGACGCCCAGTGGCACCTATTAAAATAACATTATTGACAGGTAAGGTAGGTATTATATTTTTACTTTGTTTCTGTATTCTCTCCAGTTCAGCGTCGTTAATAAGTGATACATTTGCACCAGTATCTATCATTATTCGTGTAGGAATTCCTTCAATTTGAGCGGTTATATATAAAATTTCATTATGCTGGTTGAGTCTACTTGTCACCGTTTCCTCCAACAGTTCATCTCGAAGATTTTTCAAATAATAATTGTAAATAATAGTAAGATTTTGACTGTCCGTCCTTAAACTTTGGTTGTTGTTATACTTCAAAATTCTTTTATTTTCCATAATTAGTTGGTAGTAATTTGTTATTACTATGTTTTTGAATTTGGTGGTTATTGTACCCAGTAGTTAGTAGCAGTAAGGGGTCGCGAGGGTTTATTACTGCCTCACTCCGTTTAAATTAAGGCTATCATGATTATTTTCCGGGCATGACTGTTGATTTGCCTGGACTGGTGTGCTGGTTCCTGGTTGTTCAACCTCTCGGTTGTCTAATTGTTCACTTCCCCTTGATTCTCGGAAGTCCTCCTGGCTTCTACTTCTGACTCGGTTATAATGGTGACTGGGATTTCCTCTTTGATCATAACTGTTATTAAAACTGTTCCTCCGAGGTTGATGGTATCTCCAGTAATCCCCTTCTTCGGCACTGATGTAATTTATTCGGGGTCGGTACGAACGATTATTATTATAATTACCCTGATTATTATTGTTATTAACTCCTGAGTTACTCCTAAAATTATTATAATTTTGGTTTGTTCGGTAGTTATTATAATTATTATTGTTTCTATTACCCGGATGGTAATTTTGATTGGGCCTGTTGTTATCATTATTGTTAATTGGGTTTCGATTGAAGTTTGCTGGTTGGTTATTATTTGGGGTAAAATTTTGGTTGTAATTACGATCGTTGACATAACTATTCCGGTTATTCATGTTATTATATTGATTATGATTCATACCATGGTTATTATTTTTTGAACCGCACTGATCAGTTCGTTGTCTGCTTCTTTTGTAGTAACCCTCGTGTTCATAATTTTCTAATAAGTCAGCCATTGCGTGGACCGTTTTAATCTGGCTTCCCAGGCGTACTCTGGCAATTCCTGTGTCATAATGGTATGCCATTTTAGTTACTAGGGATTCTTCTGGTATTCTTGGCTCTAGGTGTCTCGCCAAACACACCTTTCCCCAGAAGTAAGTAGTTGGAGATGTACCTCTATTTCCATCATATCTTCCCTGACAAATGTTGTCCCTTATAATATTTTGTATAGCTTTGGACCAGTATTTTTCTTTAAACAGTTTTTTAAATTTAGCGTAGTCCACTATCTCATTCCTGGTTGCTGTCCACCAGTTGTCCGTAATCTCCCTAAAATGCTCATCCAACATCTCTCTAATCGAGCTCCAGATAGTTATTCGATGTTTATTAAAATGTTCCTCAATTCTGGCCAGGAATTCCATGGGGTTTCTGCGATAATTTTTGAAATTAATTCCTTCTCTGGTTTCATTTGTGGAAACATGAGTAATATTATGTGGTCTGGTTCTAATTAACTCAATTTCTTCTTGATTTTGGCGTACCTGACCAGTTAAATTATTCACCGTAGTGTTAATATTGTCACACCTTTCTCCGGTTTGTTTCTGTAAATTCACTAAATTTTCTTGTTCCTTTTGTATTCCTTCTATTTGAATACGACTATTTTCTTGGAGCTGGTCTATTCTAGTATTTATCACTGCTTTATTTTGTATGATGGTTTCGTTAGCTTTTCTCAATCTCTCATTAGTGTCAGCTATTTCTTGGTTCCTTTCCTCATCGATTTTGTCCATCTTCTGGTTAATTGTATCATTGACTTGTTCAATTCTACCATTAATTTTTCTTAAATTCTCTTCATTGATTTGTCTGAACTCTTCCTTCATTTGGTTATTATTGTCACTTATAGTTTGCCTTAAGGTTTCGTTAGTACTTTCTTTAATACTGTCGATTTTCTCATTTATCCGTTGTAAATTCTCGTTAGTGTCTTCTCTGTTTTGGTCAAATCTCTCCTCCATCTGTTTTATTAAATTTTCACTCATTTTCTCATTTGTCTGTCTGTGATATTCCTTGATACTATCAATTTTTTCATTTGTTTGTCTGTGATCTTCCTTAATGCTCTTCAAATCTTCCTTCGTTTGTCTGTTATCTTCCTTGATGTTATCGAATTTTTCCTCCATTTGTTTTAATAAGTTTTGACTCAAAATTTCATTTTGTTTCCTTGAGTTTTCAGTGAATTCTTCCTTGATGTTCTTCAAATCTTCCTTCATTTCTTCCTTCTGCTTCTTAAAATTGTCATTCGTTTCTTCCTTTTTTCTGTCCATTTTCTCACTCATACTATTCATTAATTCCATTAATTTTATAAGATTCGGGTCTCCCCTATCTTCCTTTCTTGCTACCGTCTCCACATCCTCCACCGATGTTACTTCTTTCTCTTCCATCCTGACTTCCTTCTCTGCCTCCTTCGTCCGTTTCAATGACGTAGCCCTCTTACGCATCTTTACAATTTCTTGGAACTTATAGCAGTCGCCAGCTAAAAATTAGGAAATTAATTTGGTTGTCTCAATTTCTTCACCTAATATTCCCTAATTTCAGCCTCACTAGTTGGTGCGCCAATTTATAATACTACTATATATTACCTTCCTGAAATAATAACTCATGGATATGATTTAATAACATAATGATTTAATCTGTGTAACATAAATTCAATTATTGGAAAATTCCATTCGATACATAAGGTTGTCACAGGGTCGATATTTATCTCAGGATTTATAATTAAATAATTTTAATATATTTCGTGGGAATTCTTGTGGCTGCTACGAAAAGTTCCTTTGCATGTTGATTAATAATAGAGAGTACCTTTACAAACAATATATTACTTATAATCTAAAAATTTACACAAATTATATATTAAGTTACATACAAGTTTTGACGATATTCAATTTGTTCGTCTCAGAAAATAATGTAGTTTATCAATGTGTACAATAAAGGTTTCCTTGTAATCACTGTTAGCTTATATATTGAATTTGGTTGCACTTTAAAATGTTGACTAGTGATTAGTGTTAGTGTAAATTGTTATATTGTCTAGTGGTTGTTCCTTGTTGAAAAAAAAATATTGTCAAATTATACTTTACACATCTAGACGATATTGCTGAAGGGTTCCTGGTCGTTTCTGAATATTTTTCTTGATTGTGTGTATTATTTGTTCATGAAAATGGTAGTGGAAGGATTATTATCTTCGATGATGGTCCTTCAGATCTTCTTTCACACACGGGTCATCTATTTTTATATACTTTTAATTACCTCTAGACACGCACTATTCAACTGCTTTCCATCACAATTAATAATTAAGTGTTATTTCTTCTTTTTTAGTCATAGAACTCATACAAATTTCTTAAATTTTGATTGGTCATTTATGTACAGGTTAAATGTTATAGGATCAACACCCATTACCTACTTTATATTTTATAAATTACCTTTAATAGATAATTTTATTATTATACTCTAATTATATATGCAATGTTTATACAATTAATAATTAGATAATTATAAACAATTTGATACTAAACATGCCTCAGTTTATAACTGTAAAACCTTATTAATTTGAATTTCTATGATATGTGGTGGAACAATTTTTATGGTTTATTGTAATTTCTACTTTGACTACCTGAGATAAATATATTTACATAAATTAACTGGTGACATAAAATCTTATAACATACAACAAAACTCTTAATAATAATAATTGTTTTTGACAGTTTTAGTTTATTTATACTGCTAAACTATTGTCTGTATGATAAACTAAAATTCTGTCTAATAATAACAATAAAACACTTTTCATACAAAAATAATTAACACTGTTTAACAGTAGTCTGTGTCACTATTTATATTCTGTCACTCATATAACTGTAAGGTTTGTGTCCCTTTTTCTATCCTTAAAATATGTCGATACAATTTTGTTAATACAATTTTAATTTATGATTAGGTACTCTTTATTGGGTTTGGTTGTTATTATTCAGGGTAAGTTGATTAGGCCTACTAGGTTTATTTATTTCACTTTTTTCTGTTTACTGCCCTATTCTACTGGGTTATTTCTGGGTTTCTGGATAATATTATATAAGTCAAACCAAATAGTTTTCCTTTAATTGCTTTCAATTATTATTTCTTGTTTCTTCTCTGGATCGGATTCCACTATTATTTACTATTCTTTTGTAACATTTGTTTCGTTACAATATATATATATATATATGAATTATACAAATCCATAAATTATACAATTATACAAATATATATAGCCTGGTTTACTATATGGATGTGATAAATGGGTTTCTACAGAGAAGATTAAAAACCAGATTCAAACTTTGGAAATGAAGTTCCTGAGAAGATGAGAAGGTTGCACGAGACAGGATCGTTTGAGCAATGAGGATATTAGAGGAGAGCTACAGGTAATCTCCATAAATTATAAACTCCAGACATATGATAGGGAATGGTTACAGAATCTGAACAGAATAGAGGATAGACGACTACTTAAGGTTGCATTTCGTTATAGACCCATTACTTAAAATAAATAAGTATAGCGATATGATTCCATCTTCCACAAACGTATCAATTACAAATTGTACAATCGGGTAAACAACAAAGCCTGACTTACGATCACATCCTGCTGTGGGCAGAATCATTAGATATTGTCCCGAAAGAATACATATATTGTCTGTATATTCTAAAGACAGAATATAAAATTCTTTAGAACATTTGAAGAGAACTTATTGGAAATCTTACATAATTTACATTTCTTTCTTCTTAACATGGATTTCAACTATATTCAAAACATTTATAAGTATAAACGTACTGCAACGGTACAACCATTAACGGTACTGTGCATTGCCAAAATAAATTAAATAAATAATAATAATAAATAAATATGGATTAATAAACATGATTGAGATTGCATAAGCTGTAGCGTAGTTAAAAATAGGGAGCGCAGAATTCATGCATGGACACGCATTCCTGGCATACCTGTTGCTAGCGTTGTGTACACGCGTATTTTGTTTGTGTGTGTGAAGCCTGTCCGTTCCTGAAATGTAACCAACCCTTTACAAGTAGAATAGTTTTTATGTTTTATTTTAATTATAAGAAAAATATGTACGATATGGTAAAACAAAAGACACCAAAGTGTATAGAAATTAAAGGTGAACAAAGGGTTAAAAGACCGTGCCAGTGTGACGAAAAGTGCAATTACTATACGTAAAAAGTGAATCGCTCTTTTTGTAATTACAATAAATAAGTGTAATTTACATATAGTAAACATATAAAAATTAGTGATCGATTGAGCATCGAGTGGTGTGAAACAGACTTCGTAGTTCGCGAAGATAGGCGAAAACAGTGAATTGAACCAGAGTGGGGGAAAAGACGCTTCGACAAAATCTGACAAGTTAAAAATTGTTCAGACCTGAGCTTTTGCACGACCTGACTATAAATACCAGGTCGCGCTAATAAAGTTTCTTATTCTCGATTCAACCGTTGCCACAGGAGGCTATGTCAGTCGACGACGCTATTTTAAATCTATAGTAAGAGTCACAGGACAAACTGGAAGTCCAACCGGAGCAGCAGAGCACATACGAGGAGGTCTATGGACACACTTGCAGCATATGATGTGAGGCATGACGACTATTAAACAGCACATGCAGTGGAATCCGACCAGAGGACCAGAAGGACACGGAGGACACGAACTGAGGACCAAAAGAGGACGTACGGATGATTAACCACGTCAAACGAGGTGATGAAAAATCATTGTAATTACAGTCATTTGAAAGACACTAATTAAAATTAGAACGAAAGACATTCAACCAGTTTTAAAATAACTAAATTGTACATAAATGTAAAAGCAGAGTAAAATTTAGAATAATATCTCTTGTATAAAATTTAGTAATTGAGAGTAACGTAAATGATAAGAGAAATATTTGATTTTTGAGTTAACGTAATTAATAAAGTCTTTGTTGATAAAGGAGAATGCATATGCAGTAGAAAGTTTTAAAACAAATTAATATTAAAGAAATTGGAATACAAGTAAATTCATTATTGAAGCAAAGTAATCAGCAATTGCAAAAGATGACCACACAATGAGTAAGCCGAAAGCAAAAATATTTAATTAATTAAAATTATATAATAAGATTTATGTATAACCTGTTGTATGTAATTTGTTAGCTATAAGTTGTGTACGAAAAAGTCGTACAAACGACTATAATGAGAACTAATGAGTATAATGAGTACTATTTCAATATGCGAAATGAAAGATTTTGTTTAATAAAAAAATAAATAATGGAACAATTTTAAACTTAAATAACGTATCATCTTCTTATTACGATTACACCCATGAATTCAATAAAATATATAATTTGTTATGTTATATTACTTTTGTCTTAAAATTAACATTTGGAAAATAATACACAACTTCTCTGGTATAATGTAAAGACTTGTAATATTCTCTAAGTTAATTGTCTTACACATTAATAATTAAGTACTATAAATAGTAAGTATTTATTGTATTGTAATATTTATTTATATTAAGAATTAAATTAATTGATTTCGGGAGGTTTTTTTCAAATTACCACACTATGTTTCATAATTTCAGAAAGTTAACAATAATTTGAACGTCCCGTTAAGAGTCAGAATAAAACAAATAACATATTTCTTTCATAGGTGAAATTCATGGTGTCAATTTAACCTTCCAAATTATTTGTAAAGCTCTATAATTTATTATTAAGTGGAAGTATTGTTTTATTGTGTTTTTGATAATCATGGTAAAAGAAATCAATAATTTACATTTACTACAGGAAATACATGCGTATACCAATACAACTCTACAATGGAAAAATGTTCAGTACAAAAAGTAACATGGAAAGGCAATTAGTATTAAAACGTTCTAGGTTCTGTCATTAATAACTCAGATGATTGTTCGGTATTCATATTAACCTACAACAATTTTCAGCTGCGAATTATCCAAATGATGAGAACAACACATTTGTTTTACTTTTGCTATAAAACATTTCTTAGTTAAAAGCTGTACGTAATAACTGATTATATAAACCAAAACATACTCAAAAACACGTGAGTATCCTCTGATACATATCATTACTACTACTATGATAAATACGGTCTAACACTTGTGTAACCATATTCTACCTATCTATCTCGCATATACAAGTTACGAGCAAAAAATTCACAATTTGCAGTACAAATCCTGACTTCTTACAATCGTCACTGTACTGAATATATTTCATGATATATTAGTAACACGTTAAGAGAAAATAAAATAATATGTAAAAAAATGTGCGCGTGTTAATAAAGACTGGGAAGGTAGTCATAAAGGGAGATAAATCGGTTATAAACCGCACAGAATTTCCATTGGTGCACAAGTGGTGCTGTGAATTGGAAATAAACCATTTACACTGATCGTATGTGATTACTAATCTATCCATAAGCGTCGTATGAATGTCTTTACTCGTATTGGTGGGTCTCTTGCGTTTCTATATTTACAGCATTCAATTATACGTAGATAGGCCTACTGCTTTTGTGTATATCACTTATTACTGCTGTTTAGAGACTTGATTTATTCAAAATAGAGTATTTCTTTACGCCTGAAAAGATATACTA
The DNA here is from genome assembly GCA_034769895.1 of Magicicada septendecula. Taxonomy (NCBI): domain Eukaryota; kingdom Metazoa; phylum Arthropoda; class Insecta; order Hemiptera; family Cicadidae; genus Magicicada; species Magicicada septendecula. The sequence continues at coordinate 288,579,080 of CM068371.1, forward strand.
TAAAAATATCTAAGTCTATCAATACTTATTTTGTGCCACATCAGCCAATGCCGCATCCAGACAACTTCTCTTATCCAGTCTTTGATGAAGTCACAACAAACTACTAACCGTATTAATTACTGTATACGATACATGATACGTGATATACACGTATTAATTTCTGTAAAGGAAAGATGAGACTTTTACGCTGCTAGGTACTCTCGGTCCTCTTCTACGGTGCAGAATCTTGGATATTGACTGAAACCAGAATTAAAAAATTGGAATCTTTCGAATGTGCGTTTACCGTAGAATACTGAGCATTTCATAGACAGCACATGTAAATAATGTTAAAGTTCTTATAAAGATGAAGAAAAAAAGAGAAGTTATTAACACAGTGAAGATAAGAAAGCTTCAGTATCTGGGACATCTCATGAGAAATGAACAGAGATTCTACTTATTGCAGTCCATACTGCAGGGAAAAGTACTTGGAAAGAGAAGAGTTGGGCGACCGAGAATCTCATGGATGATAAATTTAAGGACCTGGTTTGTCATGAATACAACTGACTTATTCCGTGCAGCAGTACAGAAAGTTAAAATAGTCTGTATGATATCCAACATCCGGAACGGATAGGAACTATCAGAAGAAGAATCTGTGAAGGATTATTTGTAACTAAATAGATATAGAATTTAAGTTTTACAATAAACTGTAACCTTTATTAAAAATATAACAACAATTCACTCTTATAATTTAATCGAAGGTGAATATGACAGAATCTTTGTCAAAGTTTATTACTTAGATCAAGCAATATTGCCATAAAATAAGATTGCAATACTAAGATACACTGCCACCACTAACACTACTATTAGGCCTCCAACTACTACTACTCTGTGTGTGTGTGTGTGTGTGTGTGCGTGTGCGTGCGTGTGCGTGGGGTGAATTGAGAACTCATGATCGCGGAGGAATCGTTACTGGATAATATTCGGAGATTAAGAAGAATTAATTTAATTTTTTTCTTGACACAAGATACATTAAATTTTTATCGGTGCGTGACTGTTACGTTGTACTTTACATGAGCGCATGTAACTTGGAATTAATAAAATCATATTCATTTTTTGCGCTCGAACGGAAATGAATATTTTTAAGTTATATCACAGAGTATTTTAAAACATTTTTTTACATTTGAATACAAATTTAAAATTTTCTCGGGAGACTAGAGTTGTTTTAGTGTTGTGTTACAAATAAACACAAACGTAAAGGAGACAGAACCACATTCGGTCGATCACAAAACTCCATCATGTACGCTTGCGTTCACCTTGAGTTTGTGTATTACCCCATAGCCGTTCACCGTAAGTAGCTATTACAGTAGTACGTCGGTTGAAAAACTAAATCACTCATAATCCATAACCACTCTTACCCGACGTCTATCACCATTGGACACCAGGCATCTACAAGCATATGCTCTCTAGGTGAGTAGACTTTAGCTCAAAAAATTACTTTCATAAATGTGCTACTTTGAGTTATAGATTTAAAGAGAAACAATTTGAAAGACAAGAAATACAATTTCCAGCAGCTGAAAGTAGTGTGACGATTTAAATAAAAGAAATAATCTAGAAAATAAAAAATTTTAAAAATTAAGGTTGCGAGCTCTTAAGCTATTTAAATCTCACTGTTTTAATATAAGATACCTGTATGTACTCAGTATGAGAGGAAGCAGTAATTAATTAGTTATAAGATACTCAAATAAAAAGATAAATTGTAAAGCGTTATTAATATCGTATTTAACCCTTTGCTTGTAAGCAGGCGCTTTCCTGTTGATTCCAGACTCGGCATGCTTTCAGAGTCTTGTGTGAGTAAGAATAAGATAAAAAACTAATGTTAATAATAATAAAATCTGAAGACATAAATAGTCGCTAAAACAACTAATTTAAATTATATATATTTGTTTAGGGATAGTTTAAATAAATAAAAATGTTAACTTAAATATAGTTAGGAACTATATTCTCGCGCGGAAGTTGTCCCACTAACTTTTGTTCAGTACCTGGCGAAGGGAGCGTAAATTCTCTCTCTTGCAATGGTGACTCCGTACAGTGTAGACGTAAGAGCTATGCTCTTCAAATATGTGTATCATATTTGGTTTCATCTTCAGAAAGTGTACCAGATGTAGTTTGTTTAAAGCATCTGGATGTATTAATTAAGGTAGTCATGTGAATAGACAATAAGTTTAAAGTTATGTAAAACAAAAAGTATTGAAACGTAACAAAAAGTGTAACACAAGATGACTACGTACTTCAACGTATATAAACTATTCCAAAGTAATACCCGGAGATGTGAACTAGCAGAAGCCACAAACTCTACTGCACGTGACAGAATATGCAGATCAGGACATCCGAGAATCTACATGATCATCGTAGATAACTACATGACCTAGTGTTCTCCCTGCTAACTTTTGGAGACCTTTACAGAGGAAAGCCAGACCGAGATGACAACGTAGCTGTTCCTGTTTCCCAAGACTGATACCCCAGGAGGAGTCTTCTGCATACCAATTAAAAGGTGACTCGATAGCCTGTCTATCGAGGGTTAATAATATTTGTTACACAACACATCTTGAAAGAGACTTTTCAGAAATGATTAACTTTGTAAAGACTTATAAATTAAATCTAATGTTTATAAGATTATATCTTATTAATTAATATTTCATGTAACTATTCTAACTTCATACGTTGTAACAGTTTATATGTTAATGTAGAGTAATATAACTCAAGCAATAATACCATTCTTAAATGTTGAATTAAAAGAAAGTCTTGCAAGCTAATATCATGAAAAGAGTATAATTAAAAGTTTTAATACAGAAAGTTCACCCGGATCCGAGGTATAACTATATAGAATCTAGTTTGATGCCAAAGTTTAAAGAAACCTTTCGATAATTTAATAATTGAGTTAGTAATGTCATGGCATCAGTCAGTATATGTTTTTCTTAAATGTTGAATAAAGAGAAGTCTTCTTGTTACACACATATGAGGAGTGCTTAAATCAATTGTATACCTTGCCATTGTTTCCTTACACAAAGTAAACAATTACACCGCTAGTAAGTAATATGTTATTTTAATTATTTGTGATCAATTCTGTTACAACGTAGGCAGCCCTTCTAATTGACGGAGTTTAATTACGAAGGGTTCCCTGGATTTGTAACGCGGCAAAAAGTCAGTTACAAAAGTGCGCCACTCTGCTTAATTGCTTAATTGTAAAAAAATAAAAGGGTAATTGTTTACAGAGTGTCATACAAGTGCATTCACTCTGCTGATTTATGTAAAGCGTTGTTAAGCATCGTGACGTAAACAAAAGTGCGTTACTCTGCTTACATTATTTGAAAAAAAAAAATAAAGGAAACAAAGGAAAGAGTTTTAATTGTATATATATGTGTCACAAACAAATTGCATTCACTATTTATGCGTGGATAAACATAAATAGTATGATTAATAACTAAATGTTTAATATTGATATATGCACTCAGAAAGTTACTTTAATAAATGTAATGTTCAAAACATATTTAATACACTATTAAATAACGTAATATGTATTAATACGTAGATGGTAGTATGTATAAGTAAAAGGTCATTAGCGTCATACAATGCAAAATGCTATATGCAGGTTCCTACCGGCACAACCTGAATAATTCGATGTAAGTACTTGCATACATGAATTGTGACACAAACTACGACCTGTTGTCTCCTGAATCATTCTGCACAGTGTATGTCCAACTACATAGCTTACATACACTAGTATGTGTTATAAAAAAAAAATTGATAAAAATAACGTTGTAAATAATAATAAAGTAATTAAGTAGAAGTCGTGATTTAAAACTTGTGAACAAAATAAGTAATTATTTAATTGAGAAAAGGTTTATGAAAGAACGAAGCCAAAGTGTTGTCTAAGCGGAATAATAATAAATGTGTTGTACAAAAGTGTGCTCCCCTTCTCAAGTTTAAAACGACCTGTTTCAAATCGTTGGTGTTATTCACTCGCATTGTGTAGACAATAATATGTAAAAGCAAACACCCCATTGTCACACACTCTCACCCTCCTTTGTTAACTAAATATGTAGGCCACCCTCTGACCTACATTCCAGTAAACAGCTGATCAGCTATTTAACATTGAAAGATATGTGTGTGATTTCTGTCTCTCCCTTAGAAGAGAAATTGTTCTTTTCTAATTAGTGTAAATTGATTAATTATGAATTTGTTATATGTAATATATGTGTAATATAATAGTATTAATTTTAAGTACGTGCTAATGTGTTAGAACAAAATAGCCCAATTTAACCCTGATTTGTTATTAAAAGACGAGCTGTCTTACGAAGCTCTTTTGCGTGGACTACCCCATGCTGATGTAACAGTCGCGGAATTACGAAGTTCAATTCGCGAATGTGGATTTGATGCGCCCGTGGAATTAAACAATCTAAGCCAACTCGATTATGAAGGCGAGAAAGAAATTTGTACTGCCAAGTATAGTGAACTATACTTATTGTCTCAAACACTCCAAGACGAGAAATCTCCGGCAAAAATTTTGCGGACTACCCAGAGAATAGAGCATTTAACCAGGCGAATAAAAAATTTGTCGATCTGGCCGAATCTCAAAGTAATACCCGAAGATAGATCTCGACTATCATTGATGAATAGACCCAATACGATTGCTGATCTAAAACAGTGCAGTATCCATTCTTCAAATGTATGGTACTCAGATCAAAATAGAGAAGCAATGAAAACCTCTGGAAATAATAGACATCAATTGCGAGCACTACTGCCTGATGTAACAACCTCGTATGAAAGTCAAGTTTCTAGTAGACCTCACTATGTGCGCAAAGCTGGTAAGTTAATTGTAAACCCAGATAAAGCGGAAACCAAGTACCCACCTCGCAGAAAACCCACCTGTTATAATTGTGGCAAATATGGGCACATAAGTAGAGAGTGCAAAAGTAAGCCATTGGAACGGAACCAACCTGTGAATATAAAGTGTGCTAAATAAATATGGTGATTAAATAGACGATAGTTCTAGGAGCGTTTCTTAAATCCCCAAAGTAGTTTAATAAATAATAAAGTGAATAATAATAATTGATTTAAATACTAGAGCCAAATAAATCCTAAGTTATACTAAAATTGTGTGAAGTGTAGAAGTAATTAAAGGAAAAGAATAATAATAAAAAGTAAAGTTGCGTATTGTAAACACTTCGCAGTGGTGGCAAGTAAGAGAAATTAAAGCGTGTTCAGTATTGTAGGAAATGTAGTAAACAGCCACGCACCCTCCCTATTGTGTTAAACCGGTGCTAGCCTGAACAATTGAAAACCACCCCTAGAGAGTATTACAATGTATTGTGAAGTGTCTCCTCTCCCGCATAGTTTGTTTAAGTATTGTTAAAAGAGATAAAAGAGAATCATATTCGTGAGATTCCGCTTCTCTCAAACCAGTGATCTAAAGTGGAGTATGGGATCCTCTTTAGATTACATTAGAAATAAGTTTATGAGATATAATCAAGTATTGATTATATATGTAACGTAACAGGTCACAACGGCGCCGACTGAAAGGGAAATGATAGGGCTGAAATGTGCCAAAGATCATTAATAGTTGCTGAAAGCTAACTTCCGTAGTTAGAGTAAGCTGGTGTCAGTCGGGCCGGGATGTTGTGAGTTACGGATAAGTAGGGATCATTCCAATCTAAGGTTTGGAAATTAGGATTAAGATTAAAATGTAAGTTAGTACTTAAGAAGTAAAAAAAAGGGAATTTCACGAAGGCGATCATTTAAATGAATAATGTCATTTAAAGAAATTAGGAAAAACCAACTGTGCACTAATAATAAATAACTTCACACACTGCCACTAATCGTACTCCCAGTCCCCAATTACGACGAAGGTCACAAGTCGACCCCGTTCGAGTTACTATACAAGTATCGACCAAACCACCCTTTGTCCACAAGATGGAATATACACGATCTACTGCCTCCGCAAATAACGGATAAGCAGATAAAGAAAATATGGAACAAAGCCCGCTCTAACTTGAGAGCAAGCTTGGAAAAATCCAGAAGATACCACGAGAAAGGTAATCATAGCAACTCAGTCAGGTACCAAGTAGGTGACTTAGTAATGTACAAGACTCACCCCATTAGTAGTGCGATTGATAAGACCACCTCGAAACTATCATTCAGATGGTGTGGCCCTTATCAAATCCAAAAGTACCTAACTCCAGTTACAGTAGCCCTGTGCGAAACTGCAACTCAGACATATGTGCGGAGATCGCATATTTCGCAACTAAAGTTGTATAAGAAGAAGCGACGGTATAGTATAAAAAAAAAAAAGAAAAAGGAATACTAGGTAGTAAAGAAAATTATATTTCTGAATTCGCGTAAGAAATGTAAAACGTAGAGTTTGGGAACGAGGCCTGATCAACCTGAGTTCCAGTTCTGCGGAACATGCATTAATGAATAATCATTAACTAGATGGGTACTAACACTCATTAACTACATGAGTTATATAGGACTCACTGAAGAAAAGATAGAATTCTAAATAGTAAAGATTTAGAAAGTTACTCTATAGAAGAGAGAGTAAGACAAACAAAAAAACCGGTAGTAAAATTAAGTGATAGAGATAAGAAAGAGTTTTGTGTTTTAATTGTGTAAATATTTAGTGTAAATAGTATGTAAAAAAAAAAAAGTAGTTCATAAGAATATAAAGTGTACTGTGCTGTAACTATAAGTAATAACTATGTGGAGAACGTTGTAAAGTGTACAAGAAAGTATGTGAAAGAAATTACACACACTAACCCCATTCAATATCCCAGTGCCCAATAATGAGTTAGACTCAAAAAAAAAAAAAAAAAGCTTAACCGTAGCGTGCAATTCAAGCGGTGGAGTATGTGACGATTTAAATAAAAGAAATAATCTAGAAAATAAAAAATTTTAAAAATTAAGGTTGCGAGCTCTTAAGCTATTTAAATCTCACTGTTTTAATATAAGATACCTGTATGTACTCAGTATGAGAGGAAGCAGTAATTAATTAGTTATAAGATACTCAAATAAAAAGATAAATTGTAAAGCGTTATTAATATCGTATTTAACCCTTTGCTTGTAAGCAGGCGCTTTCCTGTTGATTCCAGACTCGGCATGCTTTCAGAGTCTTGTGTGAGTAAGAATAAGATAAAAAACTAATGTTAATAATAATAAAATCTGAAGACATAAATAGTCGCTAAAACAACTAATTTAAATTATATATATTTGTTTAGGGATAGTTTAAATAAATAAAAATGTTAACTTAAATATAGTTAGGAACTATATTCTCGCGCGGAAGTTGTCCCACTAACTTTTGTCCAGTACCTGGCGAAGGGAGCGTAAATTCTCTCTCTTGCAATGGTGACTCCGTACAGTGTAGACGTAAGAGCTATGCTCTTCAAATATGTGTATCATATTTGGTTTCATCTTCAGAAAGTGTACCAGATGTAGTTTGTTTAAAGCATCTGGATGTATTAATTAAGGTAGTCATGTGAATAGACAATAAGTTTAAAGTTATGTAAAACAAAAAGTATTGAAACGTAACAAAAAGTGTAACACAAGATGACTACGTACTTCAACGTATATAAACTATTCCAAAGTAATACCCGGAGATGTGAACTAGCAGAAGCCACAAACTCTACTGCACGTGACAGAATATGCAGATCAGGACATCCGAGAATCTACATGATCATCGTAGATAACTACATGACCTAGTGTTCTCCCTGCTAACTTTTGGAGACCTTTACAGAGGAAAGCCAGACCGAGATGACAACGTAGCTGTTCCTGTTTCCCAAGACTGATACCCCAGGAGGAGTCTTCTGCATACCAATTAAAAGGTGACTCGATAGCCTGTCTATCGAGGGTTAATAATATTTGTTACACAACACATCTTGAAAGAGACTTTTCAGAAATGATTAACTTTGTAAAGACTTATAAATTAAATCTAATGTTTATAATTATATATCTTATTAATTAATATTTCATGTAATTATTCTAACTTCATACGTTGTAACAGTTTATATGTTAATGTAGAGTAATATAACTCAAGCAATAATACCATTCTTAAATGTTGAATTAAAAGAAAGTCTTGCAAGCTAATATCATGAAAAGAGTATAATTAAAAGTTTTAATACAGAAAGTTCACCCGGATCCGAGGTATAACTATATAGAATCTAGTTTGATGCCAAAGTTTAAAGAAACCTTTCGATAATTTAATAATTGAGTTAGTAATGTCATGGCATCAGTCAGTATATGTTTTTCTTAAATGTTGAATAAAGAGAAGTCTTCTTGTTACACACATATGAGGAGTGCTTAAATCAATTGTATACCTTGCCATTGTTTCCTTACACAAAGTAAACAATTACACCGCTAGTAAGTAATATGTTATTTTAATTATTTGTGATCAATTCTGTTACAACGTAGGCAGCCCTTCTAATTGACGGAGTTTAATTACGAAGGGTTCCCTGGATTTGTAACGCGGCAAAAAGCTAGTTACAGTAGTCGATGAGCAATAATCGATATCATTACATATTTGTGGTTTTGTCAATGTGACAGACAAACCTGAAAATAATTCGACCACAAAAACGAACTCCGTACACATAAAAAAACTAAAACTGCTTTACATTGATTAGTAAATTAATATTTGTAGAACATAAAGATCGGTACGGATGACATGTAAACTTACGTTCATATATAAAATAAATAATACGTTCACATACCTGAGCAGAACGAAAACATAATTATTACACAAGTTGGCGAGTTAAGGTATACAGCTGCAACGGTATCTAGGCCTACAGAAAATGCAAATATCATACCGCGTAGTCAATGCGTCTGTGCGTGAGCGCTCTCTCGTCCGATTGTTGTGACGTTTGCTGTTATGCCACAATGAGAGAAGTTTTTACGTGGCGTAGTAATAGGCTAGGTTTTTACCAGTATTGAGCGTGAATTTAATTTTAATGAAGTTAGTGTTGCTGATAACTTTATTGATTACTTAGGTACAACGTAATTTATGAATAAGATGGATTAAGGTAATAAAAAAGAACTTGTGGATTCTCTCTAACGGCAAATCTAATTTTTAACACTGGAACTCAAGTTCCCGCTTAATCAGTGGCGGCTGGTGCTATGGTTGCACAACCACCAATATAGAATAACTAAAGTATAAAATAATATACAAAATCATTAAGCAGTTAAATGTGTCATAAATTTAAACGGAAAACGTATTAGATTCTATGCGGCAAGTTCACGTACAATTCAAATGTGGCGCGCAGGCTGGTGGTACTCTAGTAGGCCGTTTGAAACTTGGAGAGTAAATGGCAGAGCTTACTACACAAGCATATGGTAGAATGTGCGTTACTCTTCACAGTTGCCATATGTTTCCTATGTTAGCTAGGCGGTTGCAGATTTTCTGTAAAGTTCCACTAACAGCGCTGTAATGCATTCTCACCTCATGCCGGCCTGCGCAGAGCGGAGAAACACTAAACGCTAGTGTTGAATCAGGTTTAGTGTTTACGTTGGTTCAAAGTAAACGTGTAGCCTACTCGGTTGTTTTTGAGATTATAAATTATAGTTATGATTTTTATAACTGTGATTGTGATAATTACGTGTCAATGAACTGTTATTAACTAACTGTGTGTTAAGTATTTTTTTATTTGTTAAGTGCTGCTGTATGCTTTTGTGTTTGTGTTTTTTGGAGTTAGTGAATCTGTGTGCTTTTAAACGTGTTTTTTTTTTAGTTTGAAATAAATAGCGTTAAGTACCTTTTGGCATTTTCCTTTCTGCAAAGAGGAAAAATTGAAATTAAAAGACTAGGACGACCAATGCCTCTCTTAACAATAAATCAAATTGTAAAGTCAGCGGTCGACAAATTAATCGAGCATTTAAAGTAGAATATTATAAAAATACAGGCTGGTTATGTGGTTGTGACAAAAAAGTTATTTATTTAGTTTCCCGTGTTTATTGTTTGGAGGCGAGGACAAAATTCGGAATGAAAGATATTAATCATCTTGCCGAAAGAATAAGAATACATCAGGCATCAAGTGTACATATAAAGAATGCTTTACAGTTTGCTCTTTTTGGCACAGTTAATATAGCACAGCAGCTGGGCAGTGAATATAGACGAAACATTGTTTTACACAACGAAAGAATACGAAATAATCGGTACATCTTAAATATAATAATAAATTGTATCCGCTTCTGTGAAGCTTTTGAATTAGCTTTGCGGGGTCATGATGAGACTGAATCTTCATCAAAAATGATGTATTTCGAGGCTTAATTGATTTCAGTTCTGAGCTTGACACAGCGATGAAAAATCATTTAGAGAAAGCAACTGTATTTAAGGACACCTCAAAAACAATTGAAAATGTAATGTTAGAAACATGCCATGAAAAGTAACGAGTGAGATAAAAGAAGCGAATTATTTGGCTGTAATTGCTGACGAGACCAGCGATATTGCTAATGTTTTTCAAATGGTATAACGGAAAGAATAGGGTGTTGTTTAAACGTTTGTGTTGTAAACTGTCGGGCGTTACCTCCGCGCACTCTTGTTACTTACTCTGTTGACTGGATCCTCTGCAGTGATGTAGTCCTGTAACACAACTTAAAACTATGATTTTTGTGGGCGCCACTTGGAAACGTTTGTTCCAAGAAAAAAAATAAATGTGATTGATAAAATTTTTAAATCTACGAAAAAATTTAAACAAGTCAGTTTAGCTTGGAAAAATCAGTTAAGTTTAATGATTCTTTAAAAACAACAAACAAATCGTCTGAAGGACTAACATTCATAAAAAATAAAAAATTATAAAATTGCAGAGAAAAAATTTTACAAGTTATTATTATTGACAATTTTTTTATATCCAATCAAGTATCGGCTAGTATATTTCAGATTCTGACTCAGTTGAAAAGCATGAGTTTAATATGTGAAAAATCTTTACTCTCAGGACGTGACTCCTTTGAACTACCAAGACATATCAATTAGATGCCTTACAAGAAAAAACTAAGTGATTTGAAGGTGTATGTGTGGCGTGTAAAGTACAACTGTGTGATAAATGTAACCAGGTAACAAATGACTTTAATTTTGGTAACTCACGTTCCAATGGTCGTTTATTCTCTCACTGGACACTTCCTTCGGGTAGTTTCTCAATCTCGCCTCTTCGGGTGTACACTGAATCTATTTAAAGTCAAATTTTGCGATCATTACTTTTTCCGCACTTTTGTAAAAACGTTTGGCAGTAGAATCTCGTTCAAACGCCGCCGCTACGAATCATCTGTTTAGCGTTAATTCAGAAATCGGCCACCGCAGCGCTGATTCCCATGCAGTGTTGAGGAAGGCTTTGGGTATTGTATGTTTACGTTCGGGGAAATTATTGTCACGTTAGTCAGTCAATGCGAACACAGCAGAATTCGTTCTCTATTTAAATGTTTGGTCCCTCCTGGGCCGTCGACGTTCTGGCTGCGTGATTTCTATTAAAATTTGCCGTATCGCTGCTCTATTTCAGCGATACTTTTGGCGAAAATTCTCGTTGAGGTTAAGTCAGTCGGTTATGTCTATGTACGGGAAAAGCCTTCCTGCCGTGTCTTGTCGATTTATCGCCTCTTCGGTTTCGCCTTAGCTGCGTTGATCAGTGTTGTGTGAGATGCATCAGTTCTGGAGTTCAAGTTTCAAGTGTTTTTGGGTCGAATTTGGTCTCGCTTTTATACTAATTCAGGATGACTGTTTTCATCGACTTCCGGTATATTTGTGTAAAAATTCTTTCTAGATTGTTCGAGAATAAACGAAATGGAATGTCATAGAACAATTTTCACTTCCGTAGAAGCTTTTAGAACGAATTTCTTATTCTTCATACAAAGGATATTTCAAAAATTACACTGGTATTTATCAAACAGTTTTACATTAGTACTCACAATTTGTATGCCATTAATACATTTAGATTCCCTGTTTTTAACTGAATCTAGCGATACTAAATATGATTGGTATCTAATTAACTTAAATCTAATAAACAATACAATATACAACCCTCACCTTGAGTTGTTGTCATTGAAAACTCAATTTTTATAACAAAAATTGTTGTGGAGTTACAAAGTTCCTTCCACAAGCTGAACATCTAATACTACTGCTTTCCTACAACAAAATAAACAAATTTTAACATAAATAAAACACAAATAAATACAATTTTATATGGCCTCTGCTCATGGCCTAGATTCTTGTCAGTTTTCTAATACAATGATTAGTCTTTTTCTTTAATATATGTATTATTTCACTACTGTACACACAGAGTTTATTATTTTGTCTATCTTTTGTGATACCTGGTTACTCTGTACATATATTATATTTATCACAAGATGACATAGCATCATTGATTGGTCTTGAGATGTCATTTTTTATGGTGTGACAAATCTCATTCTAATTAGTTAAATTCTTTTAGAATTGACTTTACTTTCAACTGAGTTTGTTTCTTATTAAGGTATACTGATGTATTGTACCTTTCTATCTTATTTTTGTTAGTATTATGTAAGTATTTAGCCAGATATGATTATTTTTGTACTGGATGATGGGTTTCAGCCATACATGGTATAAGTAAATATTTTGCTAACTTGGCTATTACAATGTTAAAGTTGGTCAGGTATATTAGTATAGTTGCTTTATATCATATTACAGCTTTCTAATGCAATTTGGTTGCATTTTGGCAACATTAAATTCATAAATTATACATTATTAGATGCCTATTACATGTTTTTAGTTAACACTGTTTTTGGCTATTTTGGCTGCTTTTTATTCATTTGACAGCTTCCTTTATTTAACATAAATTGTTCACTATTGTCTGCTTGACAATCACATATAGTTTTTATTTAAATCTGATAATAATTAATTTTTTCATGAAATCTTGGTGTATGGTCTCAAATCCAACACATTAATATTTTTTTGTCATAACAAATATATCATTTTTATTCTAACTTAAACTCTTTCTAATAATGTATTTAAGTCATTTGATACATTTATTTTATTTACATCACATAATATAATGATGGATCATGTCCATTTATTCACAAAAAATAGTTTTTAATACTATATTCATAGTTATAAAACTTAATAATTATTGACTTCATTTTGGTGGATTCTGACATTATTTCTCTCTCTTATAGTGTCTTATGGTTTTTTCACTCTTATTCACTTTAATAATATATATGGGGTTTTGTCTTAGTCATAGTTTGGTCGTTTTTTCAAGTTGATAGAAATAATTATTATACAAAATTACACAATTTTTTGGGACTACTTGGGTTCGATACTGTTCACCTCACTTTCCTCTTATGATAACTTACTATATAAATGATTTCCTTTTATGGAACGTTTTGTGACGTTACATATGCCTCTCCGTTAAAGTTGATAATTTTGGAAAAACATATCTTTGGTTTTGATGAAATTATCATCTCTATATTAGCTTCCTTATATCTCATTCTTTTATCTTATAATTAAATTCCTGTTCTACTCCTTTAATATATTAATCCAACTCAATAATCCTAGTTCGTTCTTTGTCGTATCACCTATTCCTTTCCTTTTTACCTTGATGTTTTATAATTAATCTTTGATATAATTCCCTATCAATTCCCTAACTTACATAGAGGGTTGGGAGTCAGAGTGGCTCGCTATGGCATACATTCTCTGTCCCTTCCTGTCTATAACTACTGAAATCAGAGGCAACACATCCCTGTTCAGAAAATAATAATTGCACCTTCGCAACAAATAATAATAATAATAATAATAATAAAAAAAAAATACAATATTCAAAGATCATAGGCTCCTACACATAAATTCCCTTTCTTAAACTCTTCTGATTAATTCACAATTATATTAATATATCGTTCTCCGCAGGTTAAAATTATCGTTTAAAATCATTCAATGTTAATAGCTATATTCATATTCATGATTACCTCCTTATGTAACACACTCTTTTCCCTTTTTTTTTTTTTCATTTATCATTTCCATTTAGTATCAAATATATGACAGTATTTCTCCTTCTTTTCTCCTTTACTAAGTGTCCATCTCGTAATATTTATTAATAATAATCTCTCTCCTTCTCTAAGTACGGGTAAGCTGGTAAATATACGTTGACTTGGCTATTGGAAATAAATCTTGCCTATGATGGAATGTGTCCATCTCGTAATATTTATTATTAATAATCTCTATACAATAATATTTATATTTATTTAATAATCTCTACCTCCTTTCTAATTATGGCTAAGTTAAAAAATTCACGTTAACATGTTTAGTCAAGGTACCTTCTCTATGATGCTGTATTTGACTTGGGTCTCTGGTCATGGTACTTGGTCACTGATTGATTATTCGACTTGCGATTTTTTTAATCATGGTACTTTTTTAATGAAGTCTGGTTATACGTACCTTTTACCTTGTTCCTAATTGTGTCAGTTACCTCGTAGGTATTGTTTTTATTGTCTCTGGTTATCGTGAAAGGCCCTGTATATAAGAGTAGCAATTTCCTCGTTATACCTTGTATAGCACTGGGCAATTCTCTATTTTTAACTAACACCTTTTCACCTACCTCATATTTAATTGCCTTAGGCTGTGATTTGATATATTTTTTCCGCTGCTGTTCCGTTTTTTCCAACACCTTGTTATAAAATTTTGCCCCTTCAAATTGGTATGCGGGTTCGTCGGGAAAATTAATAATTTCTTTTATCTCTCGTGGTGGGGGTCTTTCGAACATAACCGTGTATGGCGACATCTCGATGGTATTGTGATGCGAGAAATTGAGAAAATCCTCGGTAGAGGCTACATATTCATGCCATCTTTTCTGCTCGTTATGGCAGTATGTTCTTAGTAACCGTCCTACCTCCCTTAACACTCTCTCGGCTGGGTTACTATTCGGGTGATATACGGACGTCTTGTACGTTTTTATTCCGTGTTCTCCCAAGCTTTCCTTCCAAAGTTTTCCCCTAAACTGAGTACCGTGGTCCGTAATTATAGAATACGGTCGGCCCACTTCCATTATATAACGCTTTATTATTATGTCTATTATTTTGCTGGTCGTTGCCCTAGTTATTGGGTATAGCTTTGTATACTTGCTAAAGTGGTCGAAAATGATCACGATAAATTTATATCGGTGTCTCCCACCGCTGCGTGGAAAGGGTCCGCAGATATCGAGAAATACCTTTTCCAATTTTTCGGTAGATAATATGGGTATCATGACCCCTTCCTTCCTCTCGTTATCACACTTTACTTTTTGACAAATATCGCACGACCGTATCGCCAGTTGAACCTTCTTATTCATTCATTTGAGGTATGTTTGCTCTTCCAATGCCTTCCTTACTTTAAGGGCATCCATATGTCCGTACCTATCGTGATAGTCGATTATTAGCGGTCTCTCTATCGCTGGTGGAATCACTAATTTCCAACTCTCCTGGTGCGGGGTATTCCTAATAAACAAAGTGTCGTCGTGTATACAATAAAATCTGTTTATGACCTCATCGTCTTCCTGTACCCTTTTTCTAATATCTCCTAATTTCGGATCGGCCTCTTGTTGTGACTTTATTTCGTGCAAAATATCTTTTAAATCCTCCCTGCTTTTAATAATGTGGTAAACCTTGGCTAATTGTTCCTTTTCGCCGTCAAAGGTTTGGTCTGGTATATTGACGCGAGATAAGACGTCGGCGGCTACGTTCTGTTTGCCGGGTATATATTCCCATGTGATATTGTACTCTTGCAAGGCCAAAACCCATCTAGTCAGCCTTCCGTGGTTCAGTTTACAATGCTTTAAAAATGATATAGATTTGTGGTCGCTTCTAACTGTTATGGGGTACCCTAATATATATGTCCTAAATTTACCGCATGCGAAAACTACACTCAACAGTTCTTTTTCGGTAGTATTGTAGTTTCGTTCGCAACTGTTCAGCACGCGGCTAGCAAAGCTAATTACTAAATGGTTACCGTCCTGATCTTCCTGATAGAGGGCTGCACCTAAACTCACGTTACTGGCATCGCAGTTTAGAAAAAATGGTTTTGTAAAGTCGGGATGATGCAACATTACGGTTTCTAAAAACTTTTCCTTTATGATATTGAGCACTCCATCTTGCTCTGGTCCCCAAGTCCATTTGTCTTTAGCTGATAACTGCTTTTGGAACCTGGCAGTTAGTTCTGAGTAATTGGACCGAAACTTTCTGTAATAGTTGCAGATTCCTAAAAATGACTGCAGCTGTTTCCTATTCTTTGGGGTGGGGAACTTCTGTATGGCCTCTACCTTTTCTTTGGATGGAGTAATCCCTTGTTCTGTTAAATTAAATCCTAAAAATTTCACCTCATTTGCAATGAATTGGGACTTGTCTAATTTGAGGGTGATATTATTCTCCGATAATTTCTCTAGCACCTGTTCAACCCTATTAGAATGGTCGTCCCAATTCGCTGAAGTCACCAGTAGATCGTCGACGTACACTGTCGTAAACTTCAGTACTTCCTGCCCCAATATTCTGTCCATTATCTTTACAAACACCGCCACAGAATTTATTAAGCCAAAAGGTAACCGCTTAAACTGATAGTTTCTGCCCTTGAATATGAATGCCATATATTTCCTACTATCAGGGTGGAGTTCTATCTGCCAGTATCCGCATACCGTATCCCATGAGCTTATATATCTGATTCCGTGGAACTTTTTTAATATCTCCTCTATCTCCCCAGGTGAAGTGCGGTCGTTAACAATCATTTTGTTAATCTCCCTAGCATCGAGACAAATACGTACCTTTCCGTTCTTTTTTGGCACCGCTATGATTGGGCTGGTAAAGGGCGAATGACTATACTCGATTATGTCGTCCTCTATCATCCTGTTCAATTCTTCCCTGACTTCGTTCTTTAGCGAGTATGCGATCGGGTACGATTTCCTGTTAAATTCCACCGGAGTTTTGAATTTTATGGTGCACTGATAATCTCTGGCTTTACCTGGAGCGTTCGAGAATATGTGTTTATAATGGTTGTATACCTCGATTAATTGTTCCGCCTGTTTTTCGCTGATCAGACCCCTTGCTTTCGTCCTTTGGAAATCCCGTATTTCTTCTAACTTTTCTAACCACAACTCTGGGTTTTCCTCCTGATATAATGGCATATTGATTGGACGATCGGTACAATAATAATGGTTCACTATCGCTTGATAAGGTGTATTGTCTGTACCACTTCCTTGGACATTGATTAAATTATTGGTCCAAATCCCCTTGTTTGTCTTCAAAGTTATCACCTTACTTTCCAAATCTATTACAGCATTGTATGGCCTAAGTATATCGCAGCCTATTAGTATACTCATGGGTAAATTACTCGCCACTAATAACCCTATTGGTATTGTTACCCCATTACTAGTCATCTCTAATGACACCTGTTTCTTTATTGATTTATTTTGCCTCCCCGTTGCTCCGACTAAAATAATGTTATTTATCGGTAGAGTGGGTATTGGTAAATTACTATTTTGTTTAATCCGCTCTAACTCAATGCTATCTATAAGTGACACATTTGACCCCGTGTCAATGAGTAGTATCGCTTCTATGCCATTGATATATGCTTTAATCTGCACGATATTATTGTTCCCTTGGTTACTATTTTTAATGATATCGTCACCTTCTTCTAATAACTCCTCTCTAATATCCTTAAGGTAATTATTTATTCTTATCCTAGTCCCGTCTTTGTCCTGTCTATGTTCGTCGTTTGTCACCCCATAATATTGGTTCAGTGAAGGGCAGTTTTCCTTTTTCACTGCCGCGTTTAGTTTAAATGAGCCACTGTCTCATTGGCCCGGTCTCCCGGAACATTGGGTTGCTGACCCGTCTGTGTTTCCTGCCTGACCTCGGGATTACCGTTAATAGGTTGGCTATTCGCCGTGTTACCCTGGCTACCTGGCGCCTGTTGTGGGTAAAACATGTAAGTGGGTACATTAGGCGGATATGGCCGTCGGTTATTGGCCATTGTATAATTTACCTGGGGCCTATATTCATTTTGGTTTCTCCTATCGCCTCCTCCTTGGTTTCCCCCGTTGCGATAACCATTACGTTGACCATAATTACTTCCTCTATAATTATTCCCGCGATAACCGTTTCCCTGGTGGATGTTCCTACCGTAGTTATTCCCGGTGTAATTACCTCTGTTTCGTCCCGGATAGTTGCGGTTAATTGGGCCCTGAGTGTTATCATTTCGGCCATTTGGTGGGATATTATTATTCTGATTATTGGTGTTTAGGTTATTACCGTTCCCACCTCCATTCCGGTTTGGTCCGTTATTATTGTTGTTGTACTCTACCTTACGATTTTGGGGTTGGTAATCCTGGAACCTTCCTGTGGATTCGCAATTTTCCAATAATTTGGCCAGATCGGCTATTTTGCTAATCTGTTGGTATAATTGGGCATCCTGGATACCATAGCTGTAATGTCCAGCTAACTGCCTTACCAAACATTCTTCTGGGATCGGCGGTATCAACTTCCGTGCTAAACATACCTTCCCCAGGAAATAAGACGTCGGGGACTGTCCATAGGACGCGTCGTATTTGCCATAGAAAATGTCCATTCTTACCCTGTTTTGTGCGGTCTCTGACCAATACTTTTCCTTAAACTGGCGTTCAAACTCTGCTAAATTCGTTATTTCGGATCGTACCGCTATCCACCAGTTATCCTTAGTATTTTTAAACGTCTCGTCAAGCATCTCTCTTATCCTGTCCCACCTTGTTTCTCTATTTCTCCCAATAACCTCCTCCATTCTTTCCAAAAATTCCATTGGGTTTCGTCGATAGTCCTGGAAGTTGATTACTTCCCTGTTTTCACCATGACACGTATGAGTGTTTAGTATTGGTGTGTCTCTCAGCGCCTCTAATATTT
Source organism: Magicicada septendecula (assembly GCA_034769895.1). Taxonomy (NCBI): domain Eukaryota; kingdom Metazoa; phylum Arthropoda; class Insecta; order Hemiptera; family Cicadidae; genus Magicicada; species Magicicada septendecula. Next base: position 288,597,950 of record CM068371.1, read on the forward strand.
CCTGCAGGTTTTTCTCTCTCTGGTCTATTTCCATTATACTATTTTTGTTAGTTTTTATCTGTTCGTCCAGCCTGTTAGCGATGTGCTGGACTTCTCCTACCTCCTGCATGATGCCGTCTTGGTTCTGCCTTACCTGGTTTTCGAGATTTCTAACATCTTGTTTGGTCTCTACTGTCTGTTCCTCTATTTTTTCGAAACGTGTATTGTTTCCCTCCCGTAACCTTTCCAATTGTTTCTCCATATTCTCGACCTTCCTGTCACTATCGATCTTATTATCATCGATCCTTTTGTTTACTATTTCGTATTTTATGCTAATTTCTTTTTTCAGGGACTCTATGCTTCCTTTTATTTCCACCTTATCTTCCTGTCTGTTTTTATTCAGGGATTCTATATTTTTGTTCATACCCTCCTTTAAAGATTCTATGCTTCCTTTTATTTCCGCCTTATCTTCCTGTCTATTTTTATTTATATCCTATTTCATTTTTTGGAACATTTGCTCATTACTTTTTTTAGTATTCTCGTTCATATCCTCCTTCATTTCGTGGAGCATCATCATTAGTATATTCACGTCAACACTCCCTGTTATTTTTTCTGGTTCGGGTTTCTCTGTTTGTTCTACCATTTGTATGGGTTCTTCTCCCGTTTGTTCCTCTATATCCTCTGCCGTTTGTACCGGTCTTTCCATTTCTAGTGTGGGCGGTTCTAATTCCGTTTCCTCCATTTGTACTGCCTCTCCGTCTTCCACACTTAACTCGGGTTCCACAGTCTTCTCCACCTTCTTTCCCTTTGGTTGCGGCATTTTAATATGTTGGTAGTTGCCGGGCTTGTTCCGTCTTTTTCAAGCCTCACTAGTTGGGCTGCCAATTTATAACGAAAACAATTGATAGGATAGGAGTGAGTACGTCCTTCTTCAAGCCCCGCGATGGAAGCCAATTTATAACGAAAAGAAAATATAGGGTGTTGTAATTGTAAAAGTGTTGTATTTTGTCGGGCGTTACCTCCGCGCACTCTTGTTACTTACTCTGTTGACTGGATCCTCTGCAGTGATGTAGTCCTGTAACACAACTTAAAACTCTGCTTTTTGTGGGCGCCACTTGGAAACGTTTGTTCCAAGAAAAAAATAAATGTGATTGATAAAATTTTTAAACCTACGAAAAAATTTAAACAAGTCAGTTTAGCTTGGAAAAATCAGTTAAGTTTAATGATTCTTTAAAAACAACAAACAAATCGTCTGAAGGACTAACATTCATAAAAAATAAAAAATTATAAAATTGCAGAGAAAAAATTTTACAAGTTATTATTATTGACAATTTTTTTATATCCAATCAAGTATCGGCTAGTATATTTCAGATTCTGACTCAGTTGAAAAGCATGAGTTTAATATGTGAAAAATCTTTACTCTCAGGACGTGACTCCTTTGAACTACCAAGACATATCAATTAGATGCCTTACAAGAAAAAACTAAGTGATTTGAAGGTGTATGTGTGGCGTGTGAAGTACAACTGTGTGATAAATGTAACCAGGTAACAAATGACTTTAATTTTGGTAACTCACGTTCCAATGGTCGTTTATTCTCTCACTGGACACTTCCTTCGGGTAGTTTCTCAATCTCGCCTCTTCGGGTGTACACTGAATCTATTTAAAGTCAAATTTTGCGATCATTACTTTTTCCGCACTTTTGTAAAAACGTTTGGCAGTAGAATCTCGTTCAAACGCCGCCGCTACGAATCATCTGTTTAGCGTTAATTCAGAAATCGGCCACCGCAGCGCTGATTCCCATGCAGTGTTGAGGAAGGCTTTGGGTATTGTATGTTTACGTTCGGGGAAATTATTGTCACGTTAGTCAGTCAATGCGAACACAGCAGAATTCGTTCTCTATTTAAATGTTTGGTCCCTCCTGGGCCGTCGACGTTCTGGCTGCGTGATTTCTATTAAAATTTGCCGTATCGCTGCTCTATTTCAGCGATACTTTTGGCGAAAATTCTCGTTGAGGTTAAGTCAGTCGGTTATGTCTATGTACGGGAAAAGCCTTCCTGCCGTGTCTTGTCGATTTATCGCCTCTTCGGTTTCGCCTTAGCTGCGTTGATCAGTGTTGTGTGAGATGCATCAGTTCTGGAGTTCAAGTTTCAAGTGTTTTTGGGTCGAATTTGGTCTCGCTTTTATACTAATTCAGGATGACTGTTTTCATCTACTTCCGGTATATTTGTGTAAAAATTCTTTCTAGATTGTTCGAGAATAAACGAAATGGAATGTCATAGAACAATTTTCACTTCCGTAGAAGCTTTTAGAACGAATTTCTTATTCTTCATACAAAGGATATTTCAAAAATTACACTGGTATTTATCAAACAGTTTTACATTAGTACTCACAATTTGTATGCCATTAATACATTTAGATTCCCTGTTTTTAACTGAATCTAGCGATACTAAATATGATTGGTATCTAATTAACTTAAATCTAATAAACAATACAATATACAACCCTCACCTTGAGTTGTTGTCATTGAAAACTCAATTTTTATAACAAAAATTGTTGTGGAGTTACAAAGTTCCTTCCACAAGCTGAACATCTAATACTACTACTTTACTACAACAAAATAAACAAATTTTAACATAAATAAAACACAAATAAATACAATTTTATATGGCCTCTGCTCATGGCCTAGATTCTTGTCAGTTTTCTAATACAATGATTAGCCTTTTTCTTTAATATATGTATTATTTCACTACTGTACACACAGAGTTTATTATTTTGTCTATCTTTTGTGATACCTGGTTACTCTGTACATATATTATATTTATCACAAGATGACATAGCATCATTGATTGTTCTTGAGATGTCATTTTTTATGGTGTGACAAATCTCATTCTAATTAGTTAAATTCTTTTAGAATTGACTTTACTTTCAACTGAGTTTGTTTCTTATTAAGGTATACTGATGTATTGTACCTTTCTATCTTATTTTTGTTAGTATTATGTAAGTATTTAGCCAGATATGATTATTTTTGTACTGGATGATGGGTTTCAGCCATACATGGTATAAGTAAATATTTTGCTAACTTGGCTATTACAATGTTAAAGTTGGTCAGGTATATTAGTATAGTTGCTTTATATCATATTACAGCTTTCTAATGCAATTTGGTTGCATTTTGGCAACATTAAATTCATAAATTATACATTATTAGATGCCTATTACATGTTTTTAGTTAACACTGTTTTTGGCTATTTTGGCTGCTTTTTGTTCATTTGACAGCTTCCTTTATTTAAGATAAATTGTTCACTATTGTCTGCTTGACAATCACATATAGTTTTTATTTAAATCTGATAATAATTAATTTTTTCATGAAATCTTGGTGTATGGTCTCAAATCCAACACATTAATATTTTTTTTTGTCATTGCAAATATACAATTTTTATTTTAACTTAGATTCTTTCTAATAATGTATTTAAATCATTTAATACATTTATTTTATTTACATCACATAATATAATAATGGATCATGTCCATTTATTCACAAAAAATAGTTTTTAATACTCTATTCATAGTTATAAAACTTAATAATTATTGACTTTATTTTGGTGGATTCTGACATTATTTCTCTCTCTTATAGTGTCTTATGGTTTTTTCACTCTTATTCACTTTAATAATATATATGGGGTTTTGTCTTAGTCATAGTTTGGTCGTTTTTTCAAGTTGATAGAAATAATTATTATACAAAATTACACAATTTTTTGGGACTACTTGGGTTCGATACTGTTCACCTCACTTTCCTCTTATGCTAACTTACTATATAAATGATTTCCTTTTATGGAACGTTTTGTGACGTTACAATGGTCATAGTGCATCGGTACATAATTAAAGGTAAACCGGTTGAAAGATTCTGGGGTTTCATTGCTCCTCCTAAACATGATGCTCAGTCACTTCCATCACGCTTGTTAGATGAACTGTCTCGACACAACTTACTTGGAACTTCCCACAAACTAATTGCACAAACATATTGTGCCGTGGCAAAGGGTAAAGTTGAATGCCCCGGCCTATTTCGCGCCGACAATGCCGGCCGAATATCAGGACCAAAGGTTGCGCGGTCGAGCTCTGCTATATATCGGCCTTCACCTATATACCGCTACGATGCACGACAGCGAAATCAAGTCGGCGGCGTATCAGCAGTTTATAACTCTACGCTATCCGCTGCTGGCTGAATACGCCTGTCTTTCCTTTTCGACACTCCGGCAGGGCGGTTGTTTGACGGCGGGCATTCATAGACATCTATAATGACTTCGCGAATTTTTAAAGTGCTTCAGGTGAGCCAGAGTTTTGATGTATTAATATTATTAATGTCAATTTAATAAGGGCTGGGGGGTGTATTACGTTATAATAGTGTGTGTGTGACTCGATCTTGCCATGTTAGTTCTGGGTATGGCCGAGAGCAAGTGGCGTCTGATTAAATTTGAATTTAAAACTAAATGTAAAGCAATAAATATTTAAAGGCAGATGAATTGGATGAGTTGTAATAATATAATTATAATTGAGCTGAAATTTAATAGTTGGTTTAAATGGTTTGAAAATGTGAGCCGATGCTGTTACTAATGACAAGCAGTAGCGGGAATTAAATTATAATAATGTGTGTGTGTGATCTGTGTTACGGGGCGAGAAAGATTTGGGGTTAAGGTGTTCCTTTTTTTCTTTGACTGCAATTTACAAATGGAATTTTTCCAGGGTCTCCGCGTAGTCGGGAGGTAAAAGGGGTTGCCAGGATGGGGAAATTACATCTATCCCCATCCGCAGAGCGGAGCAACAAGGTCCCCAACGCCGTCAGACCAATCTAGACCCAACGGAACCTCTGCAGAGAAGGAATTACACTACCCGGGGAAGCTCGCCCTTGCTTCCATCACCGCCACTCTCCTCCAGCATTACATAGCAAGTTCTACCATATGTGTCAGCATAGAGCAGGTGGGAGCATTCTTTTTATTTAACGACACACACACAGCACTCCACCAGTTGTAAGCTACAAACGAAAGACTCGCTTAGCAAGTGTAAACTCGTGCATTTAAGGGTTAAGATTGCTCATAACAGATCCTGTGCAGACATGGTGCTTGATGTGATTATGGTGTTTATTATTATTGGGAATCTGCTTATAATACATTTTTAGTAATTTAATTGTTATTTGTGTTGTTAAATGTTATTATTATTACAACTTAAAAATTTTAATCTCTACAAAGTGAACGCAATTGAAAATAACTTAAAAAACTATACTTAAGAGATTTTAGTGTCTAGGCTATACAATGAACAACTTGTATCTACCTGTTATATAGCTTTCGTAATTTCATTGGTTAACCATATTATTAGATGTCATTAGTATAGATTAAAAATGTCTTGTATTCATGAAATGAAAATAATTTGAAACTACATTTAAAGTTATAACTTGAAAATAACTTAGAATCTATAACTCGAAAAATGTAATGTCTGGATTGCAGTGATTAAAGTGGTTGATCGTATTGTTACATGTTATTATTACTTGCAAATATTTAATGTCTATAAATGAAAGTAACTTGGAAATGACTTAAAAAAACTATACTTGAAAACTATATAATGAACAACTTGTACCTCCTTGTTATATAGCTTTAGTAATTTCATTGCTGATTAAATTGTCAAATGTTGTTAGTGCAAATTGAAAATTTCTGGCGATTGCAAAATGAAAAGAATTTGTGTCTGCTGGTTATACAGTTTTAATAATTTATTTGTTAACTATACTTGGGTGTTATTAGTACAAGCTAACAATATACTAGTGTCTATGAAATGAGAATATCGAAAATAGCTTGAAAACTATAACCTTAAAAAGAAAATATTTGATGTTTATAAAAGGAACATAACTGGCAATAACGAATGCACTATAAAAATGTTGTTGCTGTTAAACAAGTGTTTTATTGCAAGTCCTGTCACGATGGGCTCAGCGCATCTTTTTCTATCTAGGCCACGCGTCTAGTTTAAAAAAATTTACGTAACGACCCCCCCCCAAAAAAATAAAAAACCTGTAAAAATTTTGGGGGTTGTTTCAATATGACGGAGCGTCAGTAATGTCTGGGTCCTCTGGTGGTGTACAAGCTATTGTAAAACATACCTATCCAAATGCAGATTATGTGTATTACCATGTTGATCTTTTGAACTAGAGATGTACCGACTAGTCGGGTAAGCACCTAATCGGCAGTTTTTGTAGTCGTGCAAATAGTCGGCGACTAGTCGGCAAAAAAGCCCATTAGTCGGCCTCAAATTTATATGTCATTATATTAATAAAATTAGTAACATTAATTAATATAATAAAGCACAGACAAAAATACGTGTTTTATACCACTATGATCATTTTAATCAATCACATTTCTTCTTTATTGTTATTACTTACTAATAAAAAACTAAAACTTCTAAGTTTATTAAAAAAACGTAAGCGTTTAGTTAACATAAACTCAACATTAATATAAACTCAAAAACATATACTTCTATGTTAAATCAACATTGTTAATAATTTTTTTCCTTTGGATTTACAATTATAAATATGAAAAATCATAATACTTAATTAAGTCTCAATAAGTATTTAAGTTTGTAACCACCTAATTTTAGCCTTTCTTCACCCTTTTCTGTCATAATTAGGGATTAGTTGAATATATCATAATATTGGTTATTAAACTAAAGTGTAATATACGTAATAACAATAACATCGTCAGTAATAACTAAGTTGAAATATTCAAATACTTATATAATTTAAATTTCTGTATTTATTAAAGGTAAATTGTGATGAAGAAATGTCAGAGTTTCGGCTCGTTCAGGAAGAAGCCGATTTCTTTTTGTATCATAAATGTTTCCAGCCTCAGAGAAAAGCCTGTCACTATAAACTGTGCTGGCTGGACAGCACGAGTATACTTTAGCAATACGTGCCATCTCAGGGTATCGAGTACAATTTTGTTACCACCACATGAACGGATTGTAATTTCGGTTTATTACCGGCGCTGCACATTATGCGTCAAGTTAGTAAGCTGAACAAGATTTTTCGTCGCCCTCAAACTTCTTTGATACTATTTCTTGGTAACACTTCCAAAAATTATTGTGAACTATAACTTCTCATTGATCGATTGAAGAGTTTAGTGAATCGTTATCTGCATTTACTTTTTCAGAATAATTTCTTTAATTTGTACTAGTTTTTAGCGCTTCTAGTAAGAACTCGGATTTCACTTTATACACATTTTCTGCTTCGAACAATTGTATTTTGTACCTTGGATCTAAAAGTGTTGCGAGTGTAAAAATTTTATTATCTTCTAACTTGCACATTTTTTTAAGCCATTTTCCAATTCAGTTTTCAATTGTATTATTTCCTCATTTTAATCAATATAACTTTCAAAGTACCTTAATAGAACTTTAAGATGAGGAATTACTTCGGAAATTGACGAACAGGCAGAGTTAATGATTTTGGCCACTTCTTCAAATGGCTTTAGTTAAGCGATACATTTCTCAAGAAGCTTCCATTCGTAGGCCAGCAGATGATCGATTTTGACACTGTTTTTAGTTATGTGTAAAGAGACTGTACGTTTTTGTTCTGCTAACCGAGATAACATATGGTATGTGAAATTCCACTTGGTCGGAACGTCTTACACAAGTTGATGATTTGGTAAATTTAGTTCTTTTTGTATATTGTGGAGTTTATCTTGTGCTGGTCCTGAATGGTTAAAATGAGTAACAATTAGTCTCGAATTTGTTATAACTTGTGCAATAGTTTTTTCAACTTTGAGGGCATCGTTGATCACCAATTGCAATGTATGTATGAAACACGGTACTGCCTGGAAACTGAAATCATCAATCGCTTTGACATTATTTCTGCCGTTATCTCGCACTATGCATGTATTTCTCATGGTTGGATTGATATCCCATAAAGTAGGTATTTCTTCTAGATGTTTTATATTATCAGCCGTGTGTAAACCGGAAAAATATTTCATTTGTAATACGCGTGTTGAAGTTGGAAGTTGCCGTTTAACCAGTGAGCAGTGAAACTTAAAAAGCTTTGTAAATTGTTGGTGTTTGTCCATAAATCAGTAGTGACAGAAATTGCGACGGTACTGACAATTCCTTTTTTTATTTCACCTTTTGTCTCCGAGTAATTATACGGTATAATATTGTCGGCAAAGTATTTTCTACTAGGAAAAATTATACTTTGGTTTTAATTTCTTCATCAAACTAGTGAAACCCGTTTTCGACTATAGAGATTGGTTGGTTGTCAAGCACAATCATCTTACCAATAGAAATATATATTTCTCTCGATCTCGAATCGTCAATTGACCACTTCACAGCTATGGATTCCTGCATCGTTTGTTGAGATAGTTGACATTTAACAGCAGAAGTTGGCGCAAACGATGCCTGTGACGATGGAAACTGAGACGGAGATGGTGAACGCTCCGTGGAAGAACTCTTTATCACGGTAGTTAGCTGCGTCATCAACTCACTATGTTTGTATTTAATATGACTAGTCATACTAGTGTTATTGGCCGATTTACCAACACCACCACGCGAAATCACTGCTTGACATTGATTACATTTCACTTTACTCACTTCACCTACTGTCTGATCAAAAAAATGTCCAAATACGTGACTTTCGTCGCGACATTGTTATTAAAAAGCTTTGTTTTTATTTTCTACACGGAGACAAATAATTTTACGCACTACGCAAACAAAGCAAACTCGTGCACTGACCGGCAGCAACTTGTGAAGAGGCCTCGTGTTATAGGGGAGCGCTTGCCGCGTCCGAACGCCACACGAATACAACGAAGAAGCACGATGTGTTTTCGCACGCTTTTATGAGCAGATTCAAAATGGTCAGCAAAGTCAACTAGTCGGCTTTTTCTCAGCCGACTAGTCGGTAGTCGGCTAGTCGGCCAAACCTCTAGTCAGCCCATCTCTAGTTTGAACTTAATTATGCTGAATGCCACTTCAGCAAACAGAAGTGTTCGTGTTTTTTTTTTCAACTTTACAAGGGATGTGTTCGTTTTTCTCTACCAGTCCTCAGCGTACAAAAATGTTGTATGAAATAGTAAAAAAAAGATTACCTCGATCAGTTCCCACCAGGTGGAACTTTCAGTTACGTGGTGTTAATACTGTATTTCTCTACAGAAAACAAATTATAGAATGTATGGAACTGATTCTTAAAGGTGAGGAAGTGAGAAATGAAAACAATCGCTCAAGCAAACAGCTATGTAAAAACATTAACATTTTTTGTATTCTGATTTTGTATTCTGGCTTTCTTTTATTCATGAAATCATGGCTCATGTTGACATTTTATTTGGCCATTTTCAACGAAAAGATATTGACCATATTAGTGCTGTGAAGTATGTCACAATTTTTGAAGAAACGATAACTAATATCAGGAGCAAGATTGATGAAAATATTTATGGAATTGTTGGATCATCAAGTACTGTCACCAACAAAAGGAAAAATCTGATATTACAGAGCTGAAGACAGAAGCAAAGGAAGTGTGTGACGCAATAATATGTCAGGCTAAAGAAAGGTTTGCTTTTACTGGGCACCTTGAAGTATCTTCTTTGTTTTTAAGTAAACGGTTTTTCCATTATCAAAAATATTTTTCTGTTGAATTCTGAAAAGGGTTTGCAACATTTACACTTTTTTAAACGCAAAGCAACTTCGCTTTGAACTAACAACAATCTACAGTACTACCGAATTTGCATCAGTTAATGATGCTGTTACATTAGAGTTTTTTTTTGGAAAACAACCTGGAGAACACTTTTAGTGAAACTATGAAACATTTAAAAATAATCATTACAATTCCAAAGACAACTTGAGAGGCCGAGCGATGATTTCTACTCTCAAAAGAATTAAGATATTCCTCAGAAACACCACGACAGAAGATAGATTACCAGTACTAGCAATATTGTCAATTGGGAGACAATTAATAATGGATATTTCGGACTTCAATCAAAGAGTAATAGAGTGTTTTGCTACAAGAAAAGAAAGGAGGATGGATTTCCTTTTTAAATAAGGTAGGAGACGTATATATTATAAAGTTATTCTTTAAAAATTTAAAGATTTGTGAAATTTTTAATATTGTGGACTGATTGATTTTTTTTTTGTTCGTAAATCAAAGCAGATAGTTTTCCACTCACTTCTCTTTTAGAGTAGAGATTTCAAGTAATAATATATGTAGTTGAATTTATGTGCCTTGCAGTTTATATACAGGAAAAATCTCTTCTTATAGCTTAAATGTTCATTTAAAAATAACTAGACTGTATTATAAATTTGCTGTTCTTATTTTTTATTTCTCCTAAACAAAGGATCGTCAAAACTTCTTTTTGGCGAGCATGTATTTTGGTATGCATGATGATGTCGGAATTATATTAATAAAATTGAAAGTGTTCTCAGTTTTGTAAAGGGAAGTGGCGTTTTGGTTGCTGTCGATAGTAACGCCAGGTCAACAATGTGGCATGATTCGTTAACCAACAGAAGAGGTAGGGCGATATAAGAGTTTTTGATGGGAAACCAACTGTTTTTAATGAACGATGAAAGTAATTTTACAACTTTTGAATCACGAAATGGTAAAAGTAATATTGATTTAACTATAGTTAATAATCAGCTGGTTTCTCTAGTTGAGGACTGGAAGATCAGTGAAGAAGAGAGCTGTTCGGACCATAGAATTATTACTTTCAATATAGTACATGGAAACTATGATATTGCGGAATTTCAGTATCAGGGGATGCGATATGTCTTCAAGGAAAGTAACTATGAAGCTTTTGATCGGAATTTGTTTCAAGAAATACTTAAAAAGTTTTATGTTTCTACGTGTACCAATGATTTAGGAAGTCTGGACATTGTATTACAGTATAAGGTTTCGGAGGTGCAAGATATGGATCAAGTTGTGAAAAAATTTGAGGATACCATAAAGACAGCATGTGACAAGTCTTTTAAGAAGCGTACAACATTACAGAAGACTGTTGGAGGCAGATCGGTTCCATGGTGGTCAGATACACTCACAGTCATGCGTAAAAGAATTAATGCATTAAGAAGAAGATACCAAAGGACTAGAAACGACAATGTCCTGAGAGAATGTCGGAAAATGTACTATTTTGAGGAAAAGAAGAAGTATCAATCAAGTATTCGAAGAGAAAAAAATACATTCTTGGAAACAATATTGTAATTTAACAACATCAGTGAATCCCTGGAACGCGGTTTATCGCTTGGCAGCTGGAAAAATGAGAAAGTGTTCCACCTTAACAACTTTGCAAAAACCGGATGGCTCCTTCACAACAGATTTGGAAGGTACTATGAATTGTATGTTGGACTACTTTATTCCCGTGGATGATGGCATAATGGATAATGAGTATCATAGCCATATCAGGAATCAGATTAAGGATCCAATAAGTGTACAAGATGACAGAGAGTTTTGACAAGAAGAAGTTTTGCGAGTTTTGGAAAACATGAACCCTCAGAAGTGTCCTGGTGAGGATGGAATAACAAGTGGCATTTTATTGCGGGTTTTTATGCAATTTCCTCGGTTTGTAACCGCAATCTATAATGAGTGTCTGAGAGGAGGTGTCTTTCCTAAGTTATGGAAAAGAGCAAAAATAGTACCAATAATTAAGCCGGGCAGGGAGAACAGTACTGAAGTTTCGCCCTATCAGTTTATTGAAGGTAGGAGCGAAAGTATTGGAAAAACTACTTATAAACAGAATTATGCACCACGTGTTTTCTAAAGATTTAATGCAGTCTAATCAGTATGGATTTACACCCCAGAAAAGTACAGTGGATGCAGCTATGGCAGTTAAGGAATTTGTTGAAAGATGTTTGGTGGAGAAAAGGGTTGTTGTTCTCGTTAGACTTGATGTCCAGGGCGCTTTTGATGCAGCGTGGTGGCCATGTATTTTGAATAGTCTTAAACAATTTGAGTGTCCTGGGAACTTGTATTGTCTCTCACAGAGTTACTTTGGTGGACGAAAGGCAGTTCTGTCTACTCACAATACATCAATGGAGAGGGATGTCAGTAAAGGTTGTCCTCAGGGATCTTGTTGTGGGCCAGGATTTTGGAACATACAGTATAACTCGTTGCTCAATTTAGACTTCACTAAACGTACAAAACTTATAGCTTTTGCAGATGATTTAATTGTGTTAACAAGTGGTAAGTCTCTCTTAGAAGCTGAAAATTATGCCAATTTAGAGATGGTAAAAATTTCAAAGTGGGCTACAAATAACAAAGTTTCTTTTAATGAACAAAAATCAAAAATACTCTTGATTTCTCGTAAAAGACTTCAGAATTCAGAATTAAGCATTTACCTTAATTCTAAAAAACTTCAACAAGTTAATAAGTTAAAATATTTGGGTTTCATTATTGAAATCATTATTGATAAAATTCAATTTTAATGATCATATCCAGTATGTGGTCGACAGGTTTACAAAACTGATTCATATGCTATCAAGATCTGCAAAATTAAACTGGGGGTTGGGACATGAGGCACTTAAAACAATATATAAGGGGGCAATTCTCCCTCTTTTATCATATGGAGCACCCGTATGGATAGACGCATTAGAAAGGAAAAGTAACCAGATGAAGTTCAAAAGAGTGCAACGTCTCATCAATATTAAAATTGCGAAGGCTTATCGTACAGTGTCCCATGAAGCTTTGTGCATTTTGACAGGACTGACTCCAATAATAATAAAGTTGAGAGAGATTGTTAGTGCTTACAGAGTTGCTAGAGGTTGTGATGGTGCTAATATTTTGATGAACACGGTAATTCCGTTCAAGGATTGGCCTCATCCGGCAGATACAGTTCTTATAAACTCGAGCCATGAAAGTAAAGTATACACAGTACAAGCGTATACAGATGGCAGTAAGCACAACAATGGGGGTGGGTCGGGTGTAGCCTTGTTTGTTAATGGTGAGCTCAAATATGAGATGCAGTATAAGTTGGGTGTTGGGTGCTCTAATAATCAGGCTGAGCAATTGGCAGTCTTGAAGGCCCTGGAAAAGATAGCTGAATTAAATTATATTATAACTAATTTGAAAACGGCAGCTGTTTACACCGACAGCAGAGTGACGCTGGACTCACTTAGGAGCTCGAGGAATCATAGCTACTTGATAGAAGAAATAAGGAATAAGTTAAGAAGTTTAAAGGCGGTCAACTGGTCAATTGATTTTGGTTGGGTTAAGGCACATGTGGGTATTTATGGTAATGAACTGGCTGATAATCTGGCTAAAGAAGCTGCGTCCAGTAGCAGTATGGTGTGCTATGAACGAATACCAAAAAGTGCAATGATTAACAAATTCCGTGAGGTGAGCCTAATGGAGTGGCAAAGTGAGTGGGAACAAACATTAAATGGAATGGTGACTAAGTTGTTTTTCCCTAGTGTGAAGCACAGACTGTCCTCAAGGTTTGCACTGTCTCCTAATTTTACCACAATGGTGACTGGTCATGGCAAGCTTAGAGCCTACTACTATCGTTTCAAAATAAAAGATGATCCAATATGTATCTGCAACGACGGTGACCAAACAGTGGAACATTTGTTATATGAGTGCAATATGTTGAATGAAGAAAGACGGGTTTTCAAAAATAGTGTACTAAGGAGTGGTGGACGATGGCCTCCGAATAAAAGTGAATTGACATCAAAATATGTTAGACAGTTTATTAAATATGTTAATAACATTGATTTTGATTCTTTGTAGTGTTTATTGTTATTGTGCTTGTCTATCTATTTTGAATCATTGTATGCGTTTGTTCTTATGAATTAACATACATATTGGTCGAACAGCTTTATCATGCATACGATACATACATGCATACAGTTTTAACATGTTAATAATGTAGTACTAATTCATTGTATCATTGTCAGTGATTGATTTTTATTTTTCTTGTTTACTTTGAATCTTTGTAATTGTTGTACTACTGGAGTTGTCTTTACATGTATTGAGAATCGGCTTGTAATAAGTTTATATATAGCATGTAGTATTACTTTATTTGTAATGGAGCATGCTGATAAAATAAAGGTATTAAAAACTCACACACACACACACACACACACACACACACACACACACACACACACACACACACACACACACACACAGTCGCTCGTTCTTAGATATTGAGGTGATGGCTTTACTTACTTACTTTCCTGTCACCACATTTCCTCATAGCTTGTGGCCAATTGAAACCTGTCGTCTTTAATATTTTCGCTGTCTCATTATTCTACATTTTTCTAAGTCGCCCAAGCTTACTTAATCTTCTGTTTCCATTTCACGTATTAGTCCTGACATTATTTCTTCCCATTCTTTCTTCTTCTCTTTTCCTTACTTTTTACTTTCTTCTCTTTCCTCTCACACTAATTAGCTTTGTGTCCTAAATTTTCCAACATACTTCTCACATTTAAGCTATTTTAATTGTTTTCCTCTTTATCTAATGTATTCAGGTAAGTTCAAACACTTTTTTTGATATGTTTATATTACATTTTTTGTTTGCATCTACAGATGTTAAATTGTTAACATTGTAACGTCACAAAACGTTCCATAAAAGAAATCATTTATATAGTAAGTTAGCATAAGAGGAAAGTGAGGTGAACAGTATCGAACCCAAGTAGCCCAAAAAATTGTGTAATTTTGTATAATAATTATTTCTATCAACTTGAAAAAACGACCAAACTATGACTAAGACAAAACCCCATATATATTATTAAAGTGAATAAGAGTGAAAAAACCATAAGACACTATAAGAGAGAGAAATAATGTCAGAATCGACCAAAATGAAGTCAATAATTATTAAGTTTTATAACTATGAATAGAGTATTAAAAACTATTTTTTGTGAATAAATGGACATGATCCATTATTATATTATGTGATGTAAATAAAATAAATGTATTAAATGATTTAAATACATTATTAGAAAGAATCTAAGTTAAAATAAAAATTGTATATTTGCAATGACAAAAAAAAATATTAATGTGTTGGATTTGAGACCATACACCAAGATTTCATGAAAAAATTAATTATTATCAGATTTAAATAAACACTATATGTAATTGTCAAGCAGACAATAGTGAACAATTTACCTTAAATAAAGGAAGCTGTCAAATGAATAAAAAGCAGTCAAAATAGCCAAAAACAGTGTTAACTAAAAACATGTAATAGGCATCTAATATTGTATAATTTATGAATTTAATGTTGCCAAAATGCAACCAAATTGCATTAGAAAGCTGTAATATGATATAGAGCAACTAAACTAATATACCTGACCAACTTTAACATTGTAATAGTCAAGTTAGCAAAATATTTACTTATACCATGTATGGCTGGAACCAATTATCCAGTACAAAAATAATCACATCTGGCTAAATACTTACATAATACTAACAAAAATAAGATAGAAAGGTACAATACATCAGTATACCTTAATAAGAAACAAACTCAGTTGAAAGTAAAGTCAATTCTAAAAGAATTTAACTAATTAGAGTGAGATTTGTCACACCATAAAAAATGACATCTCAAGACCAATCAATGATGCTATGTCATCTTGTGATAAATATAATATATGTACAAAGTAACCAGGTATCACAAAAGATAGACAAAATAATAAACTCTGTGTGTACAGTAGTGAAATAATACATATATTAAAGAAAAAGACTAATCATTGTATTAGAAAACTGACAAGAATCTAGGCCATGAGCAGAGGCCATATAAAATTGTATTTATTTGTGTTTTATTTATGTTAAAATTTTGTTTATTTTGTTGTAGGAAAGTAATAGTAGTAGATGTTCAGCTTGTGGAAGGAACTTAGTAACTCCACAACAATTTTTGTTATAAAAATTGAGTTTTCAATGACAACAACTCAAGGTGAGGGTTGTATATTGTATTGTTTATTAGACTTAAGTTAATTAGAAACCAATCATATTTAGTATCGCTAGATTCAGTTAAAAACAGGGAATCTAAATGTATTAATGGCATACAAATTGTGAGTACTAATGTAAAACTGTTTGATAAATACCAGAGTAATTTTTGAAATATCCTTTGTATGAAGAATAAGAAATTCGTTCTAAAAGCTTCTACGGAAGTGAAAATTGTTCTATGACATTCCATTTCGTTTATTCTCGAACATTCTAGAAAGAATTTTTACACAAATATACCGGAAGTCGATGAAAACAAGCAGCCTGAATTAGTATAAAAGCGAGACCAAATTCGACCCAAAAACACTTGAAACTTGAACTCCAGAACTGATGCATCTCACACAACACTGATCAACGCAGCTAAGGCGAAACCGAAGAGGCGAGAAATCGACAAGACACGGCAGGAAGGCTTTTCCCGTACATAGACATACCGACTGACTTAACCTCAACGAGAATCTTCGCCAAAAGTATCGCTGAAATAGAGCAGCGATACGGCAAATTTTAATAGAAATCACGCAGCCAGAACGTCCAGCGGCCCAGGAGGGACCAAACATTTAAATAGAGAACGAATTCTGCTGTGTTCGCATTGACTGAATAACTTGACAAATAATTCCCCCTAACGTAAACATACAATACACAAAGCCTTCCTCGACACTGCATGGGAATCAGCGCTGCGGCGGATAATTTCTGAATTAACGCGGAGCAGCTGACGAGCTTTTGGCGGCGTTTGAACTAGATTCTACTGCCAAACGTTTTTACAAAAGTGCGGAAAAAGTAATGATCGCAAAATTTGACTTTAAATAGATTCAGTGTATACCCGAAGAGGCGAGATTGAGAAACTACCCGAAGGGAGTGTCCAGTGCGAGAATAAATAACCATTGGTACGTGAGTTACCAAAATTAAAATCATTTGTTACCTGGTTACATTTATCACACAGTTGTACTTCACACGCCACACATACACCTTCAAATCACTTAGTTTTTTCTTGTAAGGCATCTAATTGATATGTCTTGGTAGTTCAAAGGAGTCACGTCCTGAGAGTAAAGATTTTTCATGTATTAAACTCATGCTTTTCAACTGAGTCAAAATCTGAAATATACTAGCCGATACTTGATTGGATATATAAAAAATTGTCAATAATAATAACTTGTAAAATTTTTTCTCTGCAATTTTATAATTTTTTCTATGAATGTTAGTCCTTCAGACGATTTGTTTGTTTTTGAAGAATCATTAAACTTAACTGATTTTTCCAAGCTAAACTGACTTGTTTAAATTTTTTCGTAGATTTACAAATTTTATCAGTCACATTTTTTTTCTTGGAACAAACGTTTCCAAGTGGCGCCCACAAAAAGCATAGTATTAAGTTGTGTTACAGGACTACATCACTGCAGAGGATCCAGTCAACAGAGTAAGTAACAAAAGTGCGCGGAGGTAACGCCCGACATTTTACAACACAAACATTTAAACAACACCCTCACTATTTCTTTTCGTTATAAATTGGCAGCCCAACTAGTGAGGCTTGAAGAAGACGAAACAAGCCCGGCAACTACCAACATATTAAAATGCCGCAACCAAAGGGAAAAAAGGTGAAGAAGACTGTGGAACCCGAGTTAAGTGTGGAAGACGGATAGGCAGTACAAATGGAGGAAACGGAATTAGAACCGCCCACACTAGAAGTGGAAAGACCGGTACAAACGGCAGAGGAATTAGAAGAACAAACGGGAGAAGAACCCATACAAATGGTAGAACAAACAGAGAATCCCGAACCAGAGAAAATAACAGGGAACGTTGACTCTAATGTAATAATGATAATGTTCCAAACGCTAAACGAAAATATGAACAAAAATAAGCAAAGTAATGAGGAAATGTTCCAAAAAATGCAAGAAACAAACAAAAATACTAAGGCGGAAATAATAGAATCCAAGAATAAAAATAGACGGGAAGATAAGGAAGAAATAATAGAATCCATGAATAAAAACAGACTGGAAGATAAGGAGAAATTAGACAAAAACATAGAATCTTTAAAGAAGGATATAACCGAGAAAATAGATGACAATGGGAAAAAACTGGAGATATTTCAGGAGGAGATTAAAAAAAGTATAGAGTCCCTGAAAAAAGAGATTAGCATAAAGTACGAAACAGTAACCAAAACGATCAATGATAATAAAGTCGATAGTGACAGGAAGGTCGAGAATATGGAGAAACAGTTGGAAAGGTTACGGGAGGGAAACAATACACGTTTCGAAAATATAGAGGAACAAGCAGTAGAGACCAAACAAGATGTTAGAAAGCTTGAAAACATGGTAAGGCAGAACCAAGACGCCATCATGCAGGAGGTGGGAGAAGTCCAGCACATCGCTAACAGGCTGGACGAACAAATAAAAACTAACAAAAATAGCATACTGGAAATAGACCAGAGAGAGAAAAACCTGCAGGAAAGATTAGAGGCGCTGAGAGACACACCAATACTAAACACTCATACGTGTCATGGTGAAAACAGGGAAGTAATCAACTTCCAGGACTATCGACGAAACCCAATGGAATTTTTGGAAAGAATGGAGGAGGTTATTGGGAGAAGTAGAGAAACAAGGTGGGACAGGATAAGAGAGATGCTTGACGAGACGTTTAAAAATACTAAGGATAACTGGTGGATAGCGGTACGACCAGAAATAACGAATTTAGCAGAGTTTAAACGCCAGTTTAAGGAAAAGTATTGGTCAGAGACCGCACAAAACAGGGTAAGAATGGACATTTTCTATGGCAAATACGACGCGTCCTATGGACAGTCCCCGACGTCTTATTTCCTGGGAAAGGTATGTTTAGCACGGAAGTTGATACCGCCGATCCCAGAAGAATGTTTGGTAAGGCAGTTAGCTGGACATTACAGCTATGGTATCAAGGATGCCCAATTATACCAACAAATTAGCAAAATAGCCGATCTGGCCAAATTATTGGAAAATTGCGAATCCACAGGAAGGTTCCAGGATTACCAACCCCCCAATCGTAAGGTAGAGTACAACAACAATAATAACGGACCAAACCGGAATGGAGGTGGGAACGGTAATAATCTAAACACCAATAATCAGAATAATAATATCCCACCAAATGGCCGAAATGATAACACTCAGGGCCCAATTAACCGCAACTATCCGGGACCAAACAGAGGTAATTACACCGGGAATAACTACGGTAGGAACTTCCACCAGGGAAACGGTTACCGCGGGAATAATTATAGAGGAAATAGTTATGGTCAACGTAATGGTTATCGCAACGGGGGAAACAAAGGAGGAGGCGATAGGAGAAACCAAAATGAATATAGGCCCCAGGTAAATTATACAATGGCCAATAACCGACGGCCATATCCACCTAATGTACCTACTTACATGTTTTACCCACAACAGGCGCCAGGTAGCCAGGGTAACACGGCGAATAGCCAACCTATTAACGGTAATCCCGAGGTCAGGCAGGAAACACAGACGGGTCAGCAACCCAATGTTCCTGGAGACCGGGCCAATGAGACAGTGGCTCATTTAAATTAAACGCGGCAGTGAAAAAGGAAAACTGCCCTTCACTGAACCAATATTATGGGGTGACAAACGACGAACATAGACAGGACAAAGACGGGACTAGGATAAGAATAAATAATTACCTTAAGGATATTAGAGAGGAGTTATTAGAAGAAGGTGACGATATCATTAAAAATAGTAACCAAGGGAACAATAATATCGTGCAGATTAAAGCATATATCAATGGCATAGAAGCGATACTACTCATTGACACGGGGTCAAATGTGTCACTTATCGATAGCATTGAGTTAGAGCGGATTAAACAAAATAGTAATTTACCAATACCCACTCTACCGATAAATAACATTATTTTAGTCGGAGCAACGGGGAGGCAAAATAAATCAATAAAGAAACAGGTGTCATTAGAGATGACTAGTAATGGGGTAACAATACCAATAGGGTTATTAGTGGCGAGTAATTTACCCATGAGTATACTAATAGGCTGCGATATACTTAGGCCATACAATGCTGTAATAGATTTGGAAAGTAAGGTGATAACTTTGAAGACTAACAAGGGGATTTGGACCAATAATTTAATCAATGTCCAAGGAAGTGGTACAGACAATACACCTTATCAAGCGATAGTGAACCATTATTATTGTACCGATCGTCCAATCAATATGCCATTATATCAGGAGGAAAACCCAGAGTTGTGGTTAGAAAAGTTAGAAGAAATACGGGATTTCCAAAGGACGAAAGCAAGGGGTCTGATCAGCGAAAAACAGGCGGAACAATTAATCGAGGTATACAACCATTATAAACACATATTCTCGAACGCTCCAGGTAAAGCCAGAGATTATCAGTGCACCATAAAATTCAAAACTCCGGTGGAATTTAACAGGAAATCGTACCCGATCGCATACTCGCTAAAGAACGAAGTCAGGGAAGAATTGAACAGGATGATAGAGGACGACATAATCGAGTATAGTCATTCGCCCTTTACCAGCCCAATCATAGCGGTGCCAAAAAAGAACGGAAAGGTACGTATTTGTCTCGATGCTAGGGAGATTAACAAAATGATTGTTAACGACCGCACTTCACCTGGGGAGATAGAGGAGATATTAAAAAAGTTCCACGGAATCAGATATATAAGCTCATGGGATACGGTATGCGGATACTGGCAGATAGAACTCCACCCTGATAGTAGGAAATATATGGCATTCATATTCAAGGGCAGAAACTATCAGTTTAAGCGGTTACCTTTTGGCTTAATAAATTCTGTGGCGGTGTTTGTAAAGATAATGGACAGAATATTGGGGCAGGAAGTACTGAAGTTTACGACAGTGTACGTCGACGACCTACTGGTGACTTCAGCGAATTGGGACGACCATTGTAATAGGGTTGAACAGGTGCTAGAGAAATTATCGGAGAATAATATCACCCTCAAATTAGACAAGTCCCAATTCATTGCAAATGAGGTGAAATTTTTAGGATTTAATTTAACAGAACAAGGGATTACTCCATCCAAAGAAAAGGTAGAGGCCATACAGAAGTTCCCCACCCCAAAGAATAGGAAACAGCTGCAGTCATTTTTAGGAATCTGCAACTATTACAGAAAGTTTCGGTCCAATTACTCAGAACTAACTGCCAGGTTCCAAAAGCAGTTATCAGCTAAAGACAAATGGACTTGGGGACCAGAGCAAGATGGAGTGCTCAATATCATAAAGGAAAAGTTTTTAGAAACCGTAATGTTGCATCATCCCGACTTTACAAAACCATTTTTTCTAAACTGCGATGCCAGTAACGTGAGTTTAGGTGCAGCCCTCTATCAGGAAGATCAGGACGGTAACCATTTAGTAATTAGCTTTGCTAGCCGCGTGCTGAACAGTTGCGAACGAAACTACAATACTACCGAAAAAGAACTGTTGAGTGTAGTTTTCGCATGCGGTAAATTTAGGACATATATATTAGGGTACCCCATAACAGTTAGAAGCGACCACAAATCTATATCATTTTTAAAGCATTGTAAACTGAACCACGGAAGGCTGACTAGATGGGTTTTGGCCTTGCAAGAGTACAATATCACATGGGAATATATACCCGGCAAACAGAACGTAGCCGCCGACGTCTTATCTCGCGTCAATATACCAGACCAAACCTTTGACGGCGAAAAGGAACAATTAGCCAAGGTTTACCACATTATTAAGAGCAGGGAGGATTTAAAAGATATTTTGCACGAAATAAAGTCACAACAAGAGGCCGATCCGAAATTAGGAGATATTAGAAAAAGGGTACAGGAAGGCGATGAGGTCATAAACAGATTTTATTGTATACACGACGACACTTTGTTTATTAGGAATACCCCGCAACAAGAGAATTGGAAATTAGTGATTCCACCAGCGATAGAGAGACCGCTGATAATCGACTATCACGATAGGTACGGACATATGGGTGCCCTTAAAGTAAGGAAGGCATTGGAAGAGCAAACATACATCAAAGGGATGAATAAGAAGGTGCAACTGGCAATACGGTCGTGCGATATTTGCCAAAAAGTAAAGTGTGATAACGAGAGGAAAGAAGGGGTCATGATACCCATATTATCTACCGAAAAATTGGAAAAGGTATTTCTCGATATCTGCGGACCCTTTCCACGCAGCGCTGGGAGACACCGATATAAATTTATCGTAATCATTTTCGACCACTTTAGCAAGTATACAAAGCTATACCCAATAACTAGGGCAACGACCAGGAAAATAATAGACATAATAATAAAGCGTTATATAATGGAAGTGGGCCGGCCGTATTCTATAATTACGGACCACGGTACTCAGTTTAGGGGAAAACTTTGGAAGGAAAGCTTGGGAGAACACGGAATAAAAACGTACAAGACGTCCGTATATCACCCGAATAGTAACCCAGCCGAGAGAGTGTTAAGGGAGGTAGGACGGTTACTAAGAACATACTGCCATAACGAGCAGAAAAGATGGCATGAATATGTAGCCTCTACCGAGGATTTTCTCAATTTTTCGCATCACAATACCATCGAGATGTCGCCATACACGGTTATGTTCGAAAGACCCCCACCACGAGAGATAAAAGAAATTATTAATTTTCCCGACGAACCCGCATACCAATTCGAAGGGGCAAAATTTTATAATAATGTGTTAGAAAAAACGGAACAGCAGCGGAAAAAATATATCAAATCACAGCCTAAGGCAATTAAATATTAGGTAGGTGAAAAGGTGTTAGTTAAAAATAGAGAATTGCCCAGTGCTATACAAGGCATAACGATGATGGATGGATGGATGCACGGGCGTCTTGCGCCCTAATTTGTGTGCGTTGTCTAGGCCTAAGCCTGATGAACGCCAGGTGCCAACAGTTCAGCGCGGTCGTTTGCTCTGCTCAAGGATGTTAGGGCATAACGAGGAAATTGCTACTCTTATATACAGGGCCTTTCACGATAACCAGAGACAATAAAAACAATACCTACGAGGTAACTGACACAATTAGGAACAAGGTAAAAGGTACGTATAACCAGACTTCATTAAAAAAGTACCATGATTAAAAAAAAAAATCGCAAGTCGAATACTCAATCAGTGACCAAGTACCATGACCAAAGACCCAAGTCAAATACAGCATCATAGAGAAGGTACCTTGACTAAACATGTTAACGTGAATTTTTTAACAGCCATAATTAGAAAGGAGGTAGAGATTATTAAATAAATATAAATAATATTGTATAATGATTATTAATAAATAAATATTACGAGAAGGACACCTTACACCAAAGGCATAAAGATATATATAAAATATAGATTTATTTCCAATAGCCATGTCAACGTATATTTACCAGCTTACCCGTACTTAGAGAAGGAGAGAGAGTGTTATTAATAAATATTACTAAATGGACACTTAGTAAAGGAGAAAAGAAGGAGAAATACTGTCAGATATTTGATACTAAATGGAAATGATAAATGAAAAAAAAAGGGAAAACAGTGTGTTACATAAGGAGGTAATGATGAATATGAATATAGCTATTAACATTGAATGATTTTAAACGAGAATTTAACCTGCGGAGAACGATATATTAATATAATTGTGAATTAATCAGAAGAGTTTAAGAAAGGGAATTTATGTGTAGGAGCCTATGATCTTTGAATATTGTATTTTTTTATTATTGTTATTATTATTTGTTGCAAAGGTGCAATTATTATTTTCTGAACAGGGATGTGTTGCCTCTGATTTCAGTAGTTATAGATAGGAAGGGACAGAGAATGTATGCCATAGCGAGCCACTCTCACTCCCAACCCTCTATGTAAGTTAGGGAATTGATAGGGAATTATGTCAAAGATTAATTATAAAACATCAAGGTAAAAAGGAAAGGAATAGGTGATACGACAAAGAACGAAATAGGAATATTGAGTTGGATTAATATATTAAAGGAGTAGTACAGGAATTTAATTATAAGATAAAAGAGTGAGATATAAAGAAGCTAATAAAAGGTTATTATAGAGATGATAATTTCATCAAAACCAAAGATATGTTTTTCCAAAATTATCAACTTTAACGGAGAGGCATATGTAACGTCACAAAACGTTCCATAAAAGAAATCATTTATATAGTAAGTTAGCATAAGAGGAAAGTGAGGTGAACAGTATCGAACCCAAGTAGTCCCAAAAAATTGTGTAATTTTGTATAATAATTATTTCTATCAACTTGAAAAAACGACCAAACTATGACTAAGACAAAACCCCATATATATTATTAAAGTGAATAAGAGTGAAAAAACCATAAGACACTATAAGAGAGAGAAATAATGTCAGAATCGAGACCAAAATAAAGTCAATAATTATTAAGTATTATAACTATGAATAGAGTATTAAAAACTATTTTTTGTGAATAAATGGACATGATCCATTATTATATTATGTGATGTAAATAAAATAAATGTATTAAATGATTTAAATACATTATTAGAAAGAATCTAAGTTAAAATAAAAATTGTATATTTGCAATGACAAAAAAAATATTAATGTGTTGGATTTGAGACCATACACCAAGATTTCATGAAAAAATTAATTATTATCAGATTTAAATAAACACTATATGTAATTGTCAAGCAGACAATAGTGAACAATTTACCTTAAATAAAGGAAGCTGTCAAATGAATAAAAAGCAGTCAAAATAGCCAAAAACAGTGTTAACTAAAAACATGTAATAGGCATCTAATATTGTATAATTTATGAATTTAATGTTGCCAAAATGCAACCAAATTGCATTAGAAAGCTGAAATATGATATAAAGCAACTAAACTAATATACCTGACCAACTTTAACATTGTAATAGTCAAGTTAGCAAAATATTTACTTATACCATGTATGGCTGGAACCAATTACCCAGTACAAAAATAATCATATCTGGCTAAATACTTACATAATACTAACAAAAATAAGATAGAAAGGTACAATACATCAGTATACCTTAATAAGAAACAAACTCAGTTGAAAGTAAAGTCAATTCTAAAAGAATTTAACTAATTAGAGTGAGATTTGTCACACCATAAAAAATGACATCTCAAGACCAATCAATGATGCTATGTCATCTTGTGATAAATATAATATATGTACAAAGTAACCAGGTATCACAAAAGATAGACAAAATAATAAACTCTGTGTGTACAGTAGTGAAATAATACATATATTAAAGAAAAAGACTAATCATTGTATTAGAAAACTGACAAGAATCTAGGTCATGAGCAGAGGCCATATAAAATTGTATTTTTTTGTGTTTTATTTATGTTAAAATTTTGTTTATTTTGTTGTAGGAAAGTAATAGTAGTAGATGTTCAGCTTGTGGAAGGAACTTAGTAACTCCACAACAATTTTTGTTATAAAAATTGAGTTTTCAATGACAACAACTCAAGGTGAGGGTTGTATATTGTATTGTTTATTAGACTTAAGTTAATTAGAAACCAATCATATTTAGTATCGCTAGATTCAGTTAAAAACAGGGAATCTAAATGTATTAATGGCATACAAATTGTGAGTACTAATGTAAAACTGTTTGATAAATACCAGAGTAATTTTTGAAATATCCTTTGTATGAAGAATAAGAAATTCGTTCTAAAAGCTTCTACGGAAGTGAAAATTGTTCTATGACATTCCATTTCGTTTATTCTCGAACATTCTAGAAAGAATTTTTACACAAATATACCGGAAGTCGATGAAAACAAGCGGCCTGAATTAGTATAAAAGCGAGACCAAATTCGACCCAAAAACACTTGAAACTTGAACTCCAGAACTGATGCATCTCACACAACACTGATCAACGCAGCTAAGGCGAAACCGAAGAGGCGAGAAATCGACAAGACACGGCAGGAAGGCTTTTCCCGTACATAGACATACCGACTGACTTAACCTCAACGAGAATCTTCGCCAAAAGTATCGCTGAAATAGAGCAGCGATAC
Organism: Magicicada septendecula; assembly: GCA_034769895.1. Classification (NCBI taxonomy): domain Eukaryota; kingdom Metazoa; phylum Arthropoda; class Insecta; order Hemiptera; family Cicadidae; genus Magicicada; species Magicicada septendecula. The sequence continues at coordinate 288,623,835 of CM068371.1, forward strand.
GGCAAATTTTAATAGAAATCACGCAGCCAGAACGTCCAGCGGCCCAGGAGGGACCAAACATTTAAATAGAGAACGAATTCTGCTGTGTTCGCATTGACTGAATAACTTGACAAATAATTCCCCCTAACGTAAACATACAATACACAAAGCCTTCCTCGACACTGCATGGGAATCAGCGCTGCGGCGGATAATTTCTGAATTAACGCGGAGCAGCTGACGAGCTTTTGGCGGCGTTTGAACGAGATTCTACTGCCAAACGTTTTTACAAAAGTGCGGAAAAAGTAATGATCGCAAAATTTGACTTTAAATAGATTCAGTGTATACCCGAAGAGGCGAGATTGAGAAACTACCCGAAGGGAGTGTCCAGTGCGAGAATAAATAACCATTGGAACGTGAGTTACCAAAATTAAAATCACTTGTTACCTGGTTACATTTATCACACAGTTGTACTTCACACGCCACACATACACCTTCAAATCACTTAGTTTTTTCTTGTAAGGCATCTAATTGATATGTCTTGGTAGTTCAAAGGAGTCACGTCCTGAGAGTAAAGATTTTTCATGTATTAAACTCATGCTTTTCAACTGAGTCAAAATCTGAAATATACTAGCCGATACTTGATTGGATATATAAAAAATTGTCAATAATAATAACTTGTAAAATTTTTTCTCTGCAATTTTATAATTTTTTCTATGAATGTTAGTCCTTCAGACGATTTGTTTGTTTTTGAAGAATCATTAAACTTAACTGATTTTTCCAAGCTAAACTGACTTGTTTAAATTTTTTCGTAGATTTAAAAATTTTATCAATCACATTTTTTTTCTTGGAACAAACGTTTCCAAGTGGCGCCCACAAAAAGCATAGTATTAAGTTGTGTTACAGGACTACATCACTGCAGAGGATCCAGTCAACAGAGTAAGTAACAAAAGTGCGCGGAGGTAACGCCCGACATTTTACAACACAAATATTTAAACAACACCCTCACTATTTCTTTTCGTTATAACATCTATGTTTCACAGTCATTTATGAGTATCTGAATCGGTACTGATTTGTATATTTTTGTTTCATTTCTTTAATAATTTCTTTCCTGTAAAAAAAACATGTTATATAATATTCCACAAATGGTGAAATATTGATAATTCTGTTTCTACATCCACACATATTTTTTCAATATTTCTAATTATTTCATTAGTCTCGTTCCCTGCCAATAGTATTCCTTTTCCTATGAAGTTTATGTTTAAATCACACCTCGTTACAACTTTCTTCTCTTTTCCGTCCTGATTTTAACTTCATTTTATCGCTTGTAAACATTATATAGACAAGAGCATATATATCCACATTCACTTGTTCAATTTGGTTTCAACCAAATTAGCTACGGGCTTATTTTACTAATAAATTGTTAATTCTTGTAGTGCCTATCTATTTTGATTTAACGCCCCTAGTCGTGGACGCCAATTCTGTAATGTTAGAATATTGAGTAGTGTTCAATGATACGTTTGGGTAAATTGTTCACTGATAATTGAGTAAATCAGATTGAGCAGATTGTTTATGAACTGGTTGAGTTTCACTTTTGGTCCCCAAAATAGGTAATAGTAAATTGGAATAGGCTTATATTTCTACCTGTTTCTGCAGATAAATACATATAGGGATCTAGGTTTTTAGGTTATTTTTCATTAATTAAAATAACTAATGTTTTGATTAATTAAAATTTTTTAATTTCAATTAATTCCTTCCTTTATTCCGTTTGAATTCACTTACCTATTTAAATAATTCAAATTACACGTGGTACACCAGCAATAGGTACTACCAACTTATTCTTTGAAGGCGTATGATCACGCTAATATTCAGAAACCGACAAAAAAGGTTAAGTATTACAAATAATTGTTCAAACACAATTAATTCCCTTTAATATTCTTTTATTTTCTTTTTAGAGTCTGTACTTTTCTTTTTAAATTAAACTGAATAACATTTTTCTTATTTTAATTGTTCAGGCTTGTTAAAATTTTAGCTCAGCAGTTGGCAAAACGATCTTCTTAATCAGGCCTAGGTCTGGTTACGTTATGTTAATATATACTATAAATAGTATATATATATATATATGTAGTCGGTTTCTTGTGACTACAATAATTAATTACAAAAATGTCTTTTGGGAAGTACAAATCATCACAATACAAAGTTGTCTTCAATAGAACAAAACAATATCTTATATCTAAAATAACAATTGGTTCGTATGTGCCGAACAGTGTCTATTTTGAGGTTAACCTATCTCAATAGGTTATACAGTTTTAAACATTAAAAAACAAAGAAATAATAGTTGAAACGTAAAAAAATTACAAAAGTGTTAGTGTTTTTGTGCAGTGGTAGTGGAATAAATAGTCTTCAAGTGTACATAAAGTGTTACAGTTGTATTATGATAATTGGTTATAAATCTTTTATAATTTTAAGTATGCACACTATACTTTCCTTTACTTTAGCACACACTTCATTATTCACTATTACATTATTAATGCACTTTAACTCCCTTCTGATTGTATAAACAATCCACAAAACTTTTCTCACTTTTTTGGTTATGTTGCGTCTATCACTGTACAAATAACCTAGCCGAGGTTCGATTCTGATGGTAACTTCGCGGCTATCGGTGTCACAGGGGAGACATTCTTTACTCTACGAATTCCAACAATCGACTAACTGGCTTGGCGTCAGTCTTTGGGTTTCTTGGCGTCACTCTTTGGGTTCATACTCACAAAAGTGAAAAATTCCCATTGGTCGAAATCTCACTCATTGTCGTCGATGGCGTCCCGTTTCTGAGATCAAAATTATTAAAAATTCTTAAATTTAACATTTTTTCCTTATGCTATGTACAATTGTAAAGATATTATTACCAGTGAACTGCTTTTATTCTCCTGATCATTTTAAGATCTCACAAGCTATGTTTCTATGCAGTAATTCCAAAAAAAACAATTTTAAAAAAAGTTTGGCCTATTCTGAGAAAATATGTTTAAAACTTACCTTTTTTGTTACATAACTAGTTTTCTTGGTTGTACATATGATTTTATGTTACAAACATGTATTCTTATACTAGTGATTACAATTGTAAATCGTAACTTTTTATAAAACATTGGCTTGTACAATAGGCCTAATAATGTCTTGTGTACATTGGACTATTATTTGTTTCTTACAGTGAAATTGCTTAATTCTAATACAAGTCAACATTTATTCTTTATTCATTATAGACCATATGATCTATTACTGGACATATCATGATCTAATATAACATTTATACATTGTAATGTCCCTGTCTACCTTCTACAGTAGATGTAGGTTTTTTGCTCAAGTTAACATCTTGTTAATTACATTATTACTTGTACATTAGAAACATTTATGTCTACTTATACCTTAATTTAAATAAACACATTATTTATTATTATATATGACATTGTCTAGCACTCTTTTTATATACAAAATTGTCTCCCTTTACCTACCAAGTAGATGTAAGTTTGGTGTAACATTAATCTCTTTATAACTAAATTATTATCATTATTATCTTGTCCATAACAAACAATAGTTATTTCTTATTTTATAATCTACTAGTCAGTTTATCTGTTACACTTTCTGTTACTAAATTATATACATATCATTCTTCTTTACATTATAACAAAAAAAATGGGTGTTGTGTAAATGTTTGTGTTGTAAAATGTCGGGCGTTACCTCCGCGCACTTTTGTTACTTACTCTGTTGACTGGATCCTCTGCAATGATGTAGTCCTGTAACACAACTTAATACTATGCTTTTTGTGGGCGCCACTTGGAAACGTTTGTACCATGAAAAAAATGTGATTGATAAAATTTTTAAATCTACGAAAAAATTTAAACAAGTCAGTTTAGCTTGGAAAAATCAGTTAAGTTTAATGATTCTTCAAAAACAAACAAATCGTCTGAAGGACTAACATTCATAGAAAAAAATTATAAAATTGCAGAGAAAAAATTTTACAAGTTATTATTATTGACAATTTTTTATATATCCAATCAAGTATCGGCTAGTATATTTCAGATTTTGACTCAGTTGAAAAGCATGAGTTTAATACGTGAAAAATCTTTACTCTCAGGACGTGACTCCTTTGAACTACCAAGACATATCAATTAGATGCCTTACAAGAAAAAACTAAGTGATTTGAAGGTGTATGTGTGGCGTGTGAAGTACAACTGCGTGATAAAACGTAACCAGGTAACAAATGACTTTAATTTTGGTAACTCACGTTCCAATGGTTATTTATTCTCGCACTGGACACTCCTTTCGGGTAGTTTCTCAATCTCGCCTCTTCGGGTGTACACTGAATCTATTTAAAGTCAAATTTTGCGATCGTTTACTTTTTCCGCACTTTTGTAAAAACGTTTGGCAGTAGAATCTCGTTCAAACGCCGCCAAAAGCTCGTCAGCTGCTCCGCGTTAATTCAGAAATTATCCGCCGCAGCGCTGATTCCCATGCAGTGTCGAGGAAGGCTTTGTGTATTGTATGTTTACGTTAGGGGGAATTATTTGTCAAGTTATTCAGTCAATGCGAACACAGCAGAATTCGTTCTCTATTTAAATGTTTGGTCCCTCCTGGGCCGCTGGACGTTCTGGCTGCGTGATTTCTATTAAAATTTGCCGTATCGCTGCTCTATTTCAGCGATACTTTTGGCGTAGATTCTCGTTGAGGTTAACTCAGTCGGTATGTCTATGTACGGGAACAAGCCTTTCTCTGTGTCTTGTCGATTTCTCGCCTCTTCGGTTTCGCCTTAGCTGCGTTGATCAGTGTTGTGCGTGATGCATCAGTTCTGGAGTTCAAGTTTCAAGTGTCTCTTCGGTCGGATTTGGTCTCTCTTTTATACTAATTCAGGCTGCTTGTTTACATCGACTTCCGGTATATTTGTGTAAAAATTCTTTCTAGATTGTTCGAGAATAAACGAAATGGAATGTCATGGAACAATTTTCACTTCCGTAGAAGCTTTTAGAACGAATTTCTTATTCTTCATACAAAGGATATTTCAAAAATTACTCTGGTATTTATCAAACAGTTTTACATTAGTACTCACAATTTGTATGCCATTAATACATTTAGATTCCCTGTTTTTAACTGAATCTAGCGATACTAAATATGATTGGTTTCTAATTAACTTAAGTCTAATAAACAATACAATATACAACCCTCACCTTGAGTTGTTGGCATTGAAAACTCAATTTTTATAATAATAATTGTTGTGGAGTTACTAAGTTCCTTCCACAAGCTGAACATCTAATACTACTACCTTCCTACAACAAAATAAACAAATTTGAACATAGATAAAACACAAATAAATACAATTTTATATGGCCTCTGCTCATGGCCTAGATTCTTGTCAGTTTTCTAATACAATGATTAGTCTTTTTCTTTAATATATGTATTATTTCACTACTGTACACACAGAGTTTATTATTTTGTCTATATTTTGTGATACCTGGTTACTTTGTACATATATTATATTTATCACAAGATGACATAGCATCATTGATTGGTCTTGAGATGTCCTTTTTTTATGGCGTGACAAATCTCACTCTTATTAGCTAAATTCTTTTAGAATTGACTTTACTTTCAACTGAGTTTGTTTCTTATTAAGGTATACTGATGTACTGTATTTTTCTATCTTATTTTTGTTAGCATTATGTAAGTATTTAGCCAGATATGATTATTTTTGTACTGGATGATTGGTTCCAGCCATACATGGTATAAGTAAATATTTTGCTAACTTGACTATTACAATGTTAAAGTTAGTCAGGTATATTAGTATAGTTGCTTTATATCATATTACAGCTTTCTAATGCAATTTGGTTGCATTTTGGCAACATTAAATTCATAAATTATACAATATTAGATGCCTATTACATGTTTTTAGTTAACACGGTTTTTGGCTATTTTGACTGCTTTTTATTCATTTGACAGCTTTCGTTATTTAAAATAAATTGTTCACTATTGTCTGCTTGACAATTGCATATAGTTTTTATTTAAATCTGATAATAATTAATTTTTTCATGAAATCTTGGTGTATGGTCTCAAATCCAACACATTAATATTTTTTGTCATTGCAAATATTCAATTTTTATTTTAACTTAGATTCTATCTAATAATGTATTTAAATCATTTAATACATTTATTTTATTTACATCACATAATATAATAATGGATCATGTCCATTCATTCACAAAAAATAGTTTTTAATACTCTATTCATACTCTATAAAACTTAATAATTATTGACTTTATTTTGGTTGATTCTGACATTATTTCTCTCTCTTATAGTGTCTTATGGTTTTTTCACTCTTATTCACTTTAATAATATATATGGGGTTTTGTCTTAGTCATAGTTTGGTCGTTTTTTCAAGTTGATAGAAATAATTATTATACAAAATTACATAATTTTTTGGGACTATTTGGGTTCGATACTGTTCACCTCACCTTCCTCTTATGCTAACTTACTATATAAATGATTTCCTTTATGGAACGTTCTGTGACGTTACAACATCTTTACCATTCTTTAAACATACAATAGTAGTTCCTTTTTTCTACCACACATTATAACATTTTTATACCGAAATAAAACTTTATTACCCATTTATATCATTATAATATATATTTGAATAGTCTATGTGCCTATCAGCCACAATCAGATCTAACTATTTAATCTAGTTTGATAGTTTTTTATCTTACATTTTATTGAGGTTATGTTACCCTGTTTACAGTTACTGGTTACCCAGCTAGGACTGCATTATAGGTTTTTACCTATTTTGTCCATTATTTCTTATGCAGTCTACTGAAATTGTTGTTATTTAGTTCAATCTATACATGTTTGATCTTTTAGTTTTTTCCTATTCTGCTTTACAATGGTCTTAAAGTTTACTTGTTAATACATCTATTTCATAACACAGGTTTATTACTTTATTATTTTTTTGTACTTCAGTATATTTATGACAATCTTTATGTTAAGGAAACGTCAGGTTACAATATATATTTTGAAATAATAGATATTACATACGGTTCCTGGCCAAAGTATTAGGCAGTCGAGAAGAGAAAATGAAAATAATCAGTTTAAAATTGATATTTTCTTTCAATTTGTTTAAATTTTACTGCGTTAAATAGTAATTCAATTTGTAATGAAAAATACAAATTTATACCTCTCATGTACGTTTACAACTCAGTAAGCTTGTAAATCCATCCTGATATAATGTTTAAGTGGCATTAGTAGCAGTTTTGAGTCACTCGACTTCAATCTAATTACCGTATAAATAATGCGGGTGCTATTACCGCATTGTAAATATTGTCTGCTTCTTGGATAAATTTTTACGTGAGTAAATGTTTACACTGACCGAAAACATGTGTGCATGTGTATATACTAATTTTGAACAACGCTTTCGCGTACATTCTTACGTAATCTTAGTTTTTAACATATATTTTTTTGTAAATTGGTACCTTTTTAATTAAGCAATAAAAACATAGCAGATATGTGTGTGTGTATGTGTGTGTGATTTTATCCAAATAATTCCTAGCCTTTCAATGTAGTCCCTTAAAAATCGCTGGCATTCTGTTCGACATATTTATAGCAACCGTAATAAATAACGTGTGTGCGCGCGCGCGTGTGTGACTGCATGCGCGCAAGTTTTAAATACAATTAAATTAATTTGCTGCTAATTATATAACACTGTCAACAGAAAACTGCAATTTTTCTTGTAGCACGCTTCTTTGCAATGGCGCAAATCATTTGTACATGATTACAATCTGGGTGACTTGGTGGAAATCGAAAAACGAAATATTCGTGTTTTGTCTAAGTACCATTTGTTTCAAAAGTTTTGTGTGCAGATTAATTTAGTTTAATTAGCGCCTAAAGCTCAGGTTTCATCATACGAGGACATGGACTACAAGTTGTCCCGTGCTTAACCAATGCGGTTTCTTGTGTTTACGGTTTTATTGAGAATCTTGGAAGTATTGCCTGTTACTCTTATACTGCTCTTATTCAAGTTTGAAATAAGCGTTTCAGTAAGCTCGTAGAATTAGTTGCTTTGTTTGAAACCTAATTTTAACACTAAAAACGCATTGGACAGAAACTTGTTTTCACGCCAATTTTGACATCGTTTGTTGGTATTATTCTAATTGTCGTCAAACTATCAAATAAATTTTGTCCTATGTACCATAAGGCGTCATTCTTCTCTGTATTACCGTATTTTTCTTATTAACGAAATCACAAGTTATTGATGTGTTTTCCTCTTTAATTTTGTAGTGTTTTTGGGACATTTTCATCAAATATCCGCCTGAAAAGTAATGCGTATTATATAGAATACATTACTGATTTAACTAATTAGTTCTTTATAGTTGATCTTCCACCCTTTGCCATGTAATATTATGAATAATTAGTCAAATAGTACAATTTTCTGAATCGTCTAAACTGGATTTTATTCTTTTCCATGGACCATCTATATTGGGTATGGAAAATGGTAAAAGATATTAAATATCCCGTTTACGCTGATGGGTTTTCAATAATTCTAAAAACAGTATTCTGTTGAACTGTGCCACACACCCATCCTGTAATTTTCTTTGCGATATCCATTGTCTGTAGCTTTCCTTCTTATTTCTCTTGAAATTTACAGGATTATTTCACTTATCATTTTATTTAAAAAACGTAAGCCTATTATAAATTATTTCCGACTTTGACTGTGTAGGAAGTCCCTTCTTGAAGAGTTGCAGAAGAACTAAACGATAACTAAACGCCACTCTTTTGAAACAAACTGATGTGTCTTGAAAAGTTCAAAACGGCAATATTCACGACCTGTCAGGCAAACCTGATTTGTGAGTGTGTTCAGACGTATGGGCAGTGAACAACATGTGCGGTTTGCTCGAAAACTCACGTTTCATGTCTGGCATCATAACTGTAACCTAGTGTATAAGTATATTGTACATGTCTGACTTACGCCCAAATATACTTGCGACAGGGCAGTCAGAACGAAGCCCGGTTGTAAGTCGACGAGCGACTATACATGAATATAGTAAACCTTTAGTGATTATATAATGTCTATTAAAGTAAAAATATTTGGTGAAATGTGTCTTAACTTATCAGCCTTGATCATATGGAAGCGGGCAGACATTCTAAATTTCTGTACTTTTCTTAAAAATCGCTAAATTGTCTTAGCCTTTCTTTAGCGTTTCTTGGAACAGTATCTCTCTTTAATAATTTCGTTACGTAGTTAATGTTCTTAATTAAGAATTGAGTAATCGATATTTGGCCAGGAGGCTGTCACTGTTTTTACTTTAATGTCTACTTCAATAGTAATAATTTGATTTAATAGCTCTGATAATAACTTTAATCTCTTTTATGCCATTGTAGGTAAATTCAACAGTAACTAGTATTTGAGAGACTGAGGGAAGTAATATGTGAATCTGCGTTTCATAGAATTTACCATGTAAATTTTATGCACACTTCTAGAAAACCAGTAGGTGGAAGCGATATTTTAGAAAATTATATGGGACTGTTGAAAGTAATTTGCAGACTGAAAAATATAAATTAACAAACAATAAACACTTCCACTTACTAGAGAAAACAAGAAATGTGTGTAATAGTATGTTACTAGTTATTGGAGCTGAGACACACCCAGTGAATAGCTCAACAAGTGAATGTGAAAACTTACATAATAGGTAATGTTACGTACACGCGGTCGGATTATGTTTTATGTTACAGTGTTGTATAAAAAATTATATTTGTATTATTTTACTGGAACAGTTATTTAATAGCGCTGTGAGGTACATTTTGAACTACGAAGAAAGAGAGAAAACACTAGTTAGAAATGGAGAGAAACACAAACACATAGAGGTACATATCGACTTCAAAACCTCGTTTGCAGCATGGGGCAGGTGGCACTAGTAAATCGAAATAAACCGATACGCTAAGCCAGCATATGTGAACAGTAACCAACTCATCAACACTTTACAAATTTCTTAACCCCTCTAATAGTTGGAGCGTGTCCTGAGTGCCATAAGTGTCTCCGATACGAGTACTTTTCCGCTGAAACATGGTCACACAGTTTAAATCGTCATTTTCAAAAACTATTCTTACTAAATAACATTAGAAGCACAAATGTCGGCTTTAATATTGAATAAATTTAATCATCATCGACATCTTCCATGGATTCGACTGGCCTGGCTTTTCGTTAAAGTCCAATTCTCACACCCATAAAGAAGTGTGGGAAGGGCCATCATCTTGTAGAATTTCAAGCGTGTTTCTTCGATTTCTGACTTAAGCGTTCGCCTAATGGTCCCGCACATAAGGTTGAACTTATGCAACTTATTCACACAACGCCGTTGCGGGTCCACACAGTCACTGACACCAGCAAAGGTTGTTTCTTCCAGTTGATCCTGGGTCCATAGCTACTCATAGTATTCAAGCCATTGTTGTTCTGAGATATTACTGACTTTCAGGTTATCCCTTACAGTTTGATTTATATGCCGTAATATTTTGTAAGCCTTATCCTGCCTGCCATGTGCATCGTGTTCTATATCACGTACATATGTATCCCACGAACTTCCCAGCATCGCTTATATTCTCATCTTGTCTGAGCAGTGTTTAAAGCTAGATGTTTCAGGTATGCCTGCTTTTTAGCATCTATTATTTGTCTAATATCGTCATCCCATACCGGTAGTCCTCGGTTTCCATACCTTTTACGTCTCGTCCCCAATCCTTCAAATGTTGCATGTGATATGACGTCTCTGATGTTACCCCATTCTTGATTTATATTGCTACTGATGGGTTCTTGTTGAGCAAACTGACTCAACCGGGTCTGGTACAGTTATCTTTCATCTTAGAGCAGGGATACCTTAAAAGTTTGCTTTGAGCACTGGCGCTCTGTAGATCGAGCCTTACTCCACCTATCTGGAATACTAATTTTTGATATGAGCAGAAAATGGTCAGCCTCAACGTCACATCCTCTAAAAACTCTAGTATCCTCAACTAAATTTCCTAATTTCTCATTAACTAAAAGATAATCAATTATTAAACGAGATCCTCTTGCTTGCCAAGTATATTTATGTATCCCTTTATGCGGGAAAAATGTGTTGTTTCCTAAATTGTTGAATGTGGCAAAATCAATGTCATCGTTCATTTGCATTTTGCATTCTTTTGCCGTGGCATCCCATGATATTTCTTATAGTGGAGTTCCCAACACAATACACTTAATGTTATTATTATTAAAAAAACAGGGAAATATCTGCGGCGAGACTATTTAACGATGGGCGCAGACACACCGAGTTACGCCAAGTAAACATACAAACTGACATCACAGGTAGCCCTAGTTTATGTTACAAAAACGTGGCCGTATTATATATGTAAATTTATATTGCTATATACAATTTATACTTGAAATGTTTTACTCGAACAGTTATTTCGGAGAGCAGGAGGGTATGTTGTATGACAGGTATAAAATCAGTGCAAATATAAACGTATTACGAAACACAATTCCCATCTCCAATAGTATTTCTAATGCAATGCTGGACGATGCGTTTCCGGTAACAAGGTTACAGTTACTGTTTTAGTTGTGTGAATTATTTAGTTTTCAGTTCACGATCGCTTTATACATCATATGAGAAAGTAGACAATAGCGTGAACATCACCACTGTGATTGTAACATTAGATTCACTTCATAAACTGTTTACACTAACACTGAATGAGGTATTGTCCGTAGTTAAGAAATGCATTACCGTAACAATTGCCGTACTGCATTCACACAAATGCACTTAACTGACACTGCAAGTAACAGGGTAAAATTCAACTGAGGACAACAACGATCATATTATTAGCAAGAAACTATATACGAATTTCAAATAGACGCAGTAAACGCAATACATGCTCTATTGACTTGAGCACTCCACTAGTAAATCGACCAGTGATTCGAGTAATTCCACAAGCACTCTTAATTTATAGTTTCTTCTTCACAAATATACAAACATAATATTGACGAAGTTAGAAGTTCCACACTAATTTTGGCAGTCAAGTACTTAATGGTTATCCATTGTTATTCTTTAGAATTAAATATACAAGTAGGCTACAAGTTGTAATGTGACGTTTTACCGGGTGTAGAGATTTTTAATGTCACCCGTTGTTCGCGTCAATTCGTCACAGAAACTAAGTACTCCCGTATCTGTCCTTACCTTAAGCCCCACTGTTGGGATCGTCACTTTGTAATGTAGCGGTTTACCCGTAAGGTTAATTAGTATTGAATGTTAAATTATTTAATTAGTGTGTAGCGAGCCGTTTTACATCTCGTCTTAATACTTACTGGTCGACCGTATCTCTCGTCGCTCGTTTCAAATTTTCCGCCTCGCCTCCTGATTGGCTCTCGCTGTTGGCCGAGTCGACTTCGTTCGCTACAGTAATTTTATTTGTTATTTTTCAAATTCTTATGTTACATTTGCTAAAATAATCAAACATACAACGATTTTATCGGTACGAAGATTTATTCACACTTTCTTTGAAACATCAGGTCAATTACAGTTAAAATGAAGTATATACTTTTTATAATTCCGGCGTTTACAAATTGCTCGGTTGGCAGCGTCTGGTTAGCTCAGTCATACGCCAAAACCATCATGGCGTACATGTTATCGTTTACAAAATAATAATTTTTTCTCTCAGGGAATAGGTCCTTTGGACTACAGAAGTTGGATTACAGGCTAATAAATGCACAAAATTATAATATTCCTTATATCTAATACACAATAGTTGTTATTTTAAAACATGAAAAGTAAGTTTATTGGCAATGAGAAATAGTGCACGCTTGGTTAAAATCTTTTTTGCAAGTTATGTTTTTAAACTTATTTTAATATAATTTCAAAATTCAGTGGTTGATATATTTTATCGAAAGTGATTTTATAATCAAGTTCAGTTCAAAAGATAATTTTGTGATCTGTGAAGTGAAAAATAATATAGTTCGTTTCCTGTGGGTAATAGAAAGTTTATTTTTTGGTGTGAAGTATTTTACTTATACTCATCGATTCCTGGTCGTAGCTCCTCTTGGGATCCTCTTCTTCTTCTGGAACACGTCTAAGGTCCGGTCTTCTTTGGATTAGCTGCGATTCCTGTTGAAATGGTTGAAATCAATATTCAGCTTTCATCAGTTCTCGTAGATGGTCTTCTTCTTCAGGTCAGGATAGGTCCCTGGAGTTCTTCCTCCAGAATTAGTCGGGTATTAATTTGGTTTCCTTCCTTCCAAGTTTTGGCCAGAATATTTTTTAGAAATGTTTTAATTTCTGGTCATCTCATCAATGGTAGTTTAACATAGTCTTCTGACTCTTCTTCTTTCAAAATTATGAAAATTTAATGCTTTCAAACTTAATTTGGATTCGAGGGCTTCATACATCCACCCCCTATGCTGGTCAATAATGAAGTCATTAAAATTCAACGGTCACTCTATGTAACAAGCATCAGTTGCCATAGTAACCCTTCAAATTATAGTATTTCTCATTGGTCAACATCTTATAACATTGTTATAATCTAACGTTTTATTTATGTTCAAATATGTCAATTATGATAATTTCCTTATGCTAGTATTACTATTAATTATACTAACACCATTGTTCTGCTTTTTTATTAAAGATTATTTTGATACCCCTCATGGTTACTTTTGATTAGTTAATAACATTTTTATTATTTTCTTATTGATATTTCTTTTGTAATTATTTTTAATCTGAATTATATTTATACATTTTTATATCTAATACACTTACTTACTTACTGAAACATTTTATATACTCTAATTGACCCTTGGTTATTGTTTTCTTTTTTAAATTTATAAAATTCTCTCCTTCATGCTAGGCCTAAAACATAGGTTTCACAATATTCCCATTCCACATTCCTTATAATTTATAAACTTTATTTATTTGTTCATTGAACATCTTTTTTATAGGAACAGATAAACGAAAACATTGGTGCTTTCAACAACACCCCTTTTATCATTAAATTATTTCTTGCCAGGTCCAAGCCTGAAATTAAACTTCTAACTGTTTTGGTTTCTTACTACTATCTCCCCTATCTTCTAAGTTAATTAATTCTATGGTTTTAACAATAATGAAACTCTTATAATAATAATTTTTAAGAGTACTTTGCACAATATTATTCACTTACAAATTCCTTCACTAAAATATGGTGTTTGGTTCTCTTATCTTCCACTCTAATAATATTAACTTTTACCTTATAATTGTAATTCTCACTTACTATCACTAAAATTAATAATGGTACTATTAGTTCATACTTTTTATACAATATTCCATTAAAGATTGTTTCGCTATATTACTATAGTCTGCTTCTTATTTTTTTGTACACTACATGCACCTACACTGCACTTTTCCTTACATTTTAAGTTTCTTTCTTTATCATCACTTTCACTTAATATTTCACACATTGTTTGTTTACTTAGTGTTGTATCACTGTGTGGTTATTGGTAATTAATATTTGCTTTATTTTCATTTCACATTGGTCACGTTTGGTTTTGATTGATTGTCTTTATTCAGCTCAATTTTAATTTATTTGCTTCTGACAAGTTTATTATTTAATAGGGTATTATTTATTTTTAACTTCCTATCTTACATTTACAAATTCATGTTTCTTTGCTTTTCATTTAACATACATAATATATCTAGTTTATTTTTATAGTCTATATATTTGACATCTTATTTATGCCCTATCTGGTTTGGTGCATTTACTTTACATATTATTTGTTAGTTACATCTTAGGGTTACATTTTGTTTCTCGTCCCTTCCTTCTTGTCTCTATTTTCTTATTTTCTTCAATCTTCTTGTTTTCTCCAATCTATTGGGTCAACTCATAGTCAGTTCCTGTCAATTGTTATTTCGTAGTTGGGTCATTAATCTTCAAATTATAAGTTTTTTAACATTTCTTCCTACCTTCAGCTTTTCTTTTAAATATTATATATAATATGATTTTTCTTTTATTAATCATTAGTGATATCTTGCGCCATCTTATGTCATGTTACAAAGTATACGTAATGTCACAATGCTATTTTTTTCCATTACATGTATTGTATACTGAACTTCTCAATGTAGGCTATATTGTTAAAGTTACTACTACTAGTCGAGCTGTGAGTCTACAGTTGTTGTGGACAAATGTTTTACAGAGGCCATCAGCAGTGTCTGAAGCAGTGTCCGTCAATTCACCCCACTGATGATGGCCTCTGATACTCGGGCCGAAACGTTTGACCACAACAACTGAAGACCACGGCCTAACATCCCAGCTAGTAGCAGTAGTCTGAACAATGTTGACACCGGCCGTCATAGCTTAAAGAACTTGCGTACGTGGGCCATGTTTTTTTGGAATTTCAAAACTTAATCTTTGATATCGACAATTATGAACTATAACTACACTTTCACAACAAATTACACATTTGCATCACACAAAAAGAAAACGTTATTCTTGATTATCCTAGATATGTTTTACATTTAGTCCTTGTGGCGCTGTATCCGTACTGTCACATACGGTAACATGTGTAAACTATAATTTAAAATTTTCTTTAGTAATGAACTAGTTACCAAAGTTATTAAATTGCCGTCGGTATCTAGTATTTGATAACATATCGCACCTTGAAACGTAGAGGGCCACAAGTTCTAAAAGCCACATTTGGGGGAAATCGAGTTTTAAGTTTCAAATTGTTGTTAAAAATTGATAAGCACATATTCATAAAACACTTTTTCGTTCATTTTAATTAAAGTTGATTGTCTAAATGCTGTTATAAAAATTTTCTGGTTTTCTATGACATATGATTTTTTTCTTTTTCGCTTATGGCCGTCTACAACAAAAAATATATTCAAGAACTAAAGTTTCTTTTTATTGAAAACAGCCATAAGTGCTATCAAAATAGTACACATTATCTGTTTTCTTCATAATTTTTTTAATTGCAGTTGTTAAAATTTAATTTGATTGTTATTTTTAAACATCTTTGAATAACTGAAACATAGTAAACATCATTTATTACAAGAGGCACAATTAAGTAACTACTGAACTAATGAACAACAGAAACGTTATCACAAGGATTTAGGACGACTGCCTTTAAATCATAGCATGCTGTGATACACTCATTTTTCTTTGCAAGCGCTGCATGTTTGGCCTTTTATTCTCTGCTTAATTTAGCTTCTTTACGATGGTTATAATACTCAAATTGTAGAAATTCTTTTTAATATATATTTTTATATTTCTCACAGAATAAACACTTCTGTTTTATAGGGACAAAAAGCTAACATTAAATCTGTCAAGAAAATGTTACTGTAGGCTGAGTAATTATCATATCTTTTTCTTGTTCCTGGCACTCCTTTTCATAATTTCTGTGTAGCTCTGCTAATGTTTTCCACCACTAACATATTCTCTACTTATTTGTTTGCGCAGATAATGAGACTCGATTCGTGGTATAGAATTAATATGTTTTCGAACATATTATATATTAAGTGTGAACTCTAGTGTAGGTTGATTGTTATGTTAGCCAATTTCACCTTTGACAATTCCATCTGTTGTTTTCTTGATAATATTCCTTATCATTTTGTCTCTTACTTTTGATGTATTTATGAAGAATTTTTTACAACCAAGGTATATTTCTCCATCTGTTTTAAAGTGGTGCTCATTATTTATATTTCTTGTAGTGTTTTCTATAAATCTCCGATATTAAGATCTCGATCTGTTAATACAGATAGCTATATATTATCATTGTTTGTTTATCTCTACAGGCTTCCAAATTGACTTAAAAATCTGAACACATTGGTCATCTAAAATTTGCTTACATTTATAATTGAAATTCTACTGGCAATCTTTCCTCATTACAATTTCTTGTACGCGGTTACCCTTTAAGTCTATGTATACCTCACCTTATTTCTTTTCACCTTGGCTCCATTTCTCATCCATTCACTTTCCTCAACTTTTCATTTTTGTCCTATTGTCATCTGTCCATCTTGTACTTCGTTATGCAACACTTGAAGCAAGGCTATTTCAGAAATATTAAGAAAAGTTTAACTCATTTCTTTCATATAAATCACCTGAGTCAGCAATGTTCTGTTTGAAAAAATTCTGTGAAACTCAATACAATCCAACAAAATAATCTTTAGCTTATTCATATTGTAATAAAACGATAAACTAGCGTTTAATTGATGTGTTAAGCCCCACTGTTTGGGCTTGCCAATTTGTAATAAATCGATAAATCAGGGCTAACGTCCTCCTTTTGTAAAACCCCGCGTTGGGTTCGTCAATTTGTAACCAATAATAAATTCGTTACGTACAATGTTATCAGGAATAGGTTACTTGTATTTTATGTTGTGTGCACTTGAATTACATACACCGCCCGTTGGAAGTGTTAATTTGTACCACAGATAAGTAATGTAACGACTAACTCGCACTGGAGTCGTCAATTTGTAATTATGAATGTGTTATGTAGGACGGCGAATGGTTTCGTAATTTGCCGCTTGCTCCCACTATACCGCACGTTTCCGTGACGTCACTCAACGTTGCCAACCGTCGTGTCCGCTGCAATCTGTGAATTTATTTCCTAAATAGAACAGCAATAATAACGAAACAAATTAGCATCAAACATATATCCTTATAGGAATTCCTTTAGTCAGAAAAAACACTGTTTAATGGTTCTTAAATTTGAACAGGATAATCACAATTGTGGCGCAAATTATAAGTCTTCTTTTTACCAGTTGGCAGTAGTAGCCCACGTTCAGTATTTCTTTCAGACCAAAACAATGCTTTGTTAATGATGTTTCTATTAATAATAAAGTATCTCAGGGCGTATATGGTTCGGGGATTACAATTAAACAAAATATTACTCTATAAATCAAAATACAAGTTTTACAATTAAAGGATATTACAATGTTAAAGTGTAACGTGCACACAGGCAGTTGTATAGTGGTTATCAGTTCAAATAGGTTATGTCCAATTCAGGCTTTAATAATTATTATGTAAATCAAAGGTTCTTGTGGTGTTTGAAAAGGTGTCAATCTCAAATCGTTTTATTAGTGAGTGTTCTTAGTGTTGGTGTGATATGGTGTCTGTAGTTTTAGTTGATTAGTATTTAAAAAGTCGTGTATACAAATGTGGGTGTTGATGCACAATATAATAAGTTGTCAAAAATCACCAAATCCTCTTCTTTTATGGTTCTTGTCGAATACAGGGTCCTCGTCCACTTCAGATCTTCTTCCTGGTTCTTGGGTCTTCTCTCTCATATAATTGTTGTTCTTCTCTTAGTGTAAAATGTTCGTGTTGTTTACTTCTAACAGTATTAATATGTTTGTATCGTTTTTTACACTGTTTATTATATAATATGTCGGACGTTTTACAAACGCGTCTATCCGCTAAGCTCGTTGTCAAAGAAGTCTCATTTTATTTATCCGAAATTTTTAGTTACTAAGGGTAAACTTGGAATCTGGTTGGCTAATCCGGATATACATTGTCATATACTTTCATTATTTCAAAGTCGAAATTTGTTCAAAATCTTTAAATTAACATAACTTTTCTATACTGAATGGGAATTTAAAACCATTATCAGCATTATTTTGATCTTTACATTTGTTACATTTAGACACTAAACATGCCTATTTTTACTTAAGAACTACAGATGTTACAATTTTGTTATATGAAATTTTCTTAAATAACTTGATATGTATTATTTTGTTTCTATATTCGTTGTGTACACTATTACCTATAAATATATTTATCCTTTCACCTTTGTTTTACAAAATCTCTAACATTATTATTCAAAATTTACAAAAGTTGGTTTCACCTGGCCTATGTACTGGTGTTATTTTCATCACCATGTTTAAAATCTTTTTCAGTTAAATTATCTTTTAACAATTATAAAAACTGTTTAACACATAACATTATTTTATCAAAACAAAAGACATACTATTCTATTATTTTAAATTCATGCACACATGGCTATGATTTTACTGAATCCTTGAACAAATTAACTGGTTTTTTACCTAAACTGTATAATTGTTTGACACTTAGCCATAACATCTTTTATAGTCTATTCTGTTTTGCCAAATCAATTTATAACAGTTTAACACCAGTTCTATGGTTATATTTGTTAACATAAAACATGAAATTAATATCATTTAATTAATATTCCTTTAAAATAACTGTTCCACCTGCTACATACACAAAACAACACAAATACTATGATAATAAAACAACGTGCTTAAACCTAATAACATGCACATTTATAAAAAAAATTCTGTACTAACTAATTAGTCTTTTGCCAGTTAATTTAATAATTACTCTGACACTGTCTGTGTTATGCTTCACTCTTGTTATAACTGTTATAATGAACATGTCATTATTTGTTGTTTACTGGACAATCTTATGAACACTATATGTTACAACTATTTGTATGGTTTATGTATCTATAATAAGGTATATTTATATTTTCATCACATCAATTAACTTAATTATTTACCAATATTTCTTTTATATAATGTTACATGTTTGGGCCTATTATCCCTCAATTTGTATTTTGATTATCTGGATATTATGATACATTAAATGAAACCATTTGTTTCTTTATAGTACTGGTTCATAAGCCGTCTGTTTTTATAATTCTTTATTTAGTCAATACTGAAAATTCATGTCATAATTGGGGTTGAAGGTATTTTGCATCACTTAGCCTAAATCATTAATTTGGGTACGGTCAGTTGTCTTACTAGTCAGTCTAAAATGGTTAGTCATTCCTCTTCACTATCATCTTAGAAGATATTGTTCTCCTTGTTAGCTTCTTAACTAAAGTCTTCATTAAATCAGGTACGATATTAAGTTGTTCTAAATGTAATGTTACAATATGTTATACTAATGCAATGTGAACGCTATAGAAAAAGGCAGGAAAGGGAACAAGTGCTGTCAGCTTATATTTTAAAACTATGCTACTCTTATGGTCACAATTCCACAATTGTAGTTATAGTCACCTTCATTTAAAACCTTCCTAAATATAGTTTATTCTTATAATGCAATACAGGCATAAGTGACATGTGGCTGTATTGCATTAAAGTGTGGGTTCCAGATTGTCAACAGCGTAAGGACACATTTTTAGAGCAACTGAATCGTTGAAGATATCACTTATGGCTCTTTTGTATTTAATACAGCTCTATTTAATCAGTTAATATTGTTACAACGGTCTACTCGATCGTCGTAGGTACAGAGGAAAACAAATTATAAGATTACAAGACACCAATTAAGTCACTAATCACACCTTGAATTTTTACAGTTAAACAGTTCGTAATTAACAACACAGTCTCTACAACAAATCAAATGAAAATTGTTCACACGCAATAAAATATCCACTAAAATTAAACACAATTGTAATACAATTATACCGTCCGATTATAAAACACCACTCTGAACTAATAACCACTTCAACGCGCACAGTAATATAGCTACTGTAACGTTCGAACCGCACTGTCAATATATCGCACTAATACTGACTCTAAGGCCGCTGCCGCCATGTATTTATACCGACGCTCACAGACGAGAATATTCCTAATTGCGTCTTAGCGCCAGTGTACTACGTAATTAATTACGGCCTTGACACGGTCCGCGCAGCCGCGCCAATTCTCGCACCGTCTAGTAAATGCGTCGAAAAGCACGTACGCCACACGCGTTGCATCGAGATTCTTCTAGCACATTCGACAAACACGTAGATTTTTCTGTGTTGTCGTAACACCATCCCCTCCTTAAGCCTGTTCGTCCCGAAATGGCAAACCGTCTCTGAAGTAATACTTGACCAGGCGATCTAGGTGGACGTCCTTGAAAAAGATAATTCTCCGGTTCTTCGAATTCAGTCTCGTGTGATCCGAACATCACGTTCCCAGGAATGCGAGTCTTCCTCTCAACGACTAGTTTTCCTGGAATCACTCCCGTTGCATCATGTACTGATGACCCAAACACCACTGGCTGATCCAAGTTTGTTTGGTTCTCGTCAACAACCTCTTGGATAACCTCATTTTCAGCCAATTTGCCCTCGGGCGCTTCTATCAGCTCAAGAACAAGCAAGAGTTTTGTCTCGACACCCATAGGTGGCTTTCCAATCACTCCTTTTATCGTTACACCTATTTGTATTTCCTCTACTAGTTTTTCCTCCATTTCCGCTTGCAATAGGGAGGGTTCCTCTTGACCAGACCTGATGACTTTTTCTCGACTAATGCCACTCGCTTATTCGGATGATTGGTAGACCCTGTCATTTTAGCCATGCAAAGCTTAATCTTCTCTTGGCCAACCTTTAGGACATTCTCTCGTAAGTCCAAAACGAATCCGTCGGCATTCATAATGTCCGTGCCAAGAATCACTTAATCGACAATGTCTGGAACGAGCATTTGGTGGCTAAACTCGAGAAGACCCAGGCGTACACGTACATATACCTTTCCTAGCACCTTGACTGGGCTTCCAGTCACAGTCTGTATTGTACAAGAGCTAATTAGAGGCTGGCGGTTGCTGACTAAGTCAGGGCGCACAGTGAACACTGTTGCGCCCGTGTCAACTGTAAATGGTGTTGGTTTACCTTCCGCAAATCCATTAAAAATCGAGTTTCCACTGGTCGTATGTAGTGTGGAAACTGTATGGTGTTCTGGGGCTTTACTTCTCAAATTGGTGCGATCACTGTCTTCTCTCGGTTTCTTCTTCTCCCAACAGTCTACCTGTAGATGACCACGTTTTCCGCAGTTGTAACATTTCGGTATTCTGTCTTTTTCAATTCGTTGCGACTCTCTTGAACTTTTGAATTGTTTGTCCGACGACATTGTTTTTCTGCACCCATCGTAACGGCAATGTGATACAGGAACAAACCCATTAATATAGCGGGACGCTGACTTGGCAGCTTCAAACTCTTGGGCGTGAACAAGAGCTTCAGAGCTATTTCGGTGCCTTGCCATTGGTAACACTTGCTGAAGTTCACAATCTCTGATGCCATCAATAAATGTCTGCACCGCAAACCTTATTCGGAAGTCTTCTGGTGCTTCAGGATAGGCCAGTCTAATTAGTCTGTCGAAACTTGCTTCAAACTCTTGAAGGCTCTCCCCGGCATGCTGTCGCCTTGCTCTCAACTGGGTGCAGTACACATCTCGCACATGTTTATCACCATACCGTAATTCCAGAGCTTTTATCAATTCGGCGTAGGTGTTTAGGCTGTCAGGTGGCACTTTCTGTAGTAGCTCTGCCGCGGGTCCTTTTAATGAGAGAACGAGTGAAACTGCCTTGACTTTCTCCGGCCAATTATTTGCGCATGCAGCAGCTTCGAATTGGCGTAAATACGTCGCCCAGTGCGTGCTTCCATCAAAGGTTGGGGTCTTGACATGAACTGTCCCAACCGCAGGCGAGGTGACCTTCTCTATTGACTTCTTTTCTGTGTCTTTCTCCGTCTTTATCATTGGTACACTCTGTTCACAAAGTTGTTTTGGTTGTAACTTCAGGAACTGCTCTCTTATATTTGCCATTAAGATTTCTACTGCAGATATTTAATTTGACATGGTTTCTTCTATGTCAGATATTTTTGTGGACATCGATTCTTCCACACTCGAAACAGATTTCTCTACTTCATCTATTTTTAATGTCATCGATTCTTGTACCTCCGATATTTTAGTAACTTGTTTATTAAGCTCACCTCTTAGGAGACAAAACTCTGCAGCGGTTTGTTCTTGTGTCTGCTTTTGCTCCTGTATTAACTCCTTGATGTCTTCTGTTTCACGCTTCCGTTCTTCTTTTTGTCTTTCTTCTGTTTCTAGAATTAATGCTTTTTGACGTTCCTCAGCCTCTTCTCTTTCCAGCCTCTAGGTACAGTGGAAAACAAATTACAAGACACCAATTAAGTCACTAATCACACCTTTAATTCTACAGTTAAAAAGTTCGTAATTAACAACACAGTCTCTACAACATATCAAATAAAAATTATTCACACGCAATAAAATGTCCACTAAAATTAAACACAATTGTATTACAATTATAACGTCCGATTATAAAACACCACTCTTAACTAGTAACCACTTAAACGCGCACAGTAGTATCACTACTGTAACTCTCGAACCGCACTGTCAATATATCGCATACTACTGACTCTAAGGCCGCTGCCGCCATGTATTTATACCGACGCTCACAGACGAGAACATTCCTAATTGCGTCTTAGCGCCAGTGTACTACGTACTTAATTACGGCCTCGACAGTCCGCGCTACCGCACCAATTCTCGCACCGTCTAGTAAATGCGTCGAAAAGCACGTACGCCACACGCGTAGCATCGAGATTCTTCTGGCACATTCGACAAACACGTAGATTGTTCTGTGATGTCGTAACAATATAGTTCCATAACTCAATTTCCAAATTATTTGCACTTATGGCCCTCTTGCATTCAGTGTTCGATATCTGACAAAGAGCACGCCTGAATCACGACAACACATTATACTGTTTTAACCCACTGACTATTAAAACCATAGCATTCAGTCCAGCTAGTTGAGCTGAATTGGCTTGTGGAAACACAAGCGGACTAAACACAGTTCAGAAGGCGACTGCGCTACTGCTGATTTCACTCCATTTGTGTTCTATCCTTGTCTCACTGCTTCGTCCTGCACACTTCCTAAACTATAAACCCATTACCAACTATTTGATATCCTAAATCATACACATAATTGAGTTCCAAATGAATGCCATGCTACGTTAGTAGAGGTGTTGAAGCAACGGTGTGTTCTACTTCTATTGTTAGAATTAACTTGTGAACCACGTGCGGAAACGAGCAGTAACGTGACTCGTCTCCTGAGTAGTAATTTTCTATAATAAAAATGAACAGGTGCAGGAGAGTCAATATGAATGGAGTAACGGCAATAATGTCAATGAAGAGAAGTTTGGCTAGAAACTTTAACCAAACCGAAAGGAACAAACATTGAATATATAAATCGAAAGATTTATTTTACATTGTTGTTACCGTTTCCACTTAGGCGGAGAAGATGGTTTTCAAAAATCGCTTGGTATAGGTGGCAGAGAAGACAACCTGTGGTGTTCCATAAGATACACTTGATGTTAGATGAATTATAAAAATTGCAGCAAGTCTCCTCCAAGACTATATGAAACTGTTTGAAGTGTTTGAACTCCAAAATGGTTTGAACTGTAGCCTGTGAACACTGAAGTATAACCAGTAAAATTGTACCAGTTATGCTTTTCTAGTTGGTTTTTTCAACCATAATTATGACTGACAAACTATGATACAACACCACCCCCCCTAAAAAAAGAAAATCGTGTGCCATACAAGAATTATAAACGAAATTTATTAAAACCCCAGAGTTTTTTTAAATTTATACCATCTTTCTCATATTTTAACCAGCCTTTCACCTCTGCCCATATTACTTTAATTTTCTTTAGAATCATTTCTATTTCACGATTCTAGCCTTCACCAGCCTACTATCAGCCATTTCAACAAAATGACTATACCACTATTGTTGCTGCTTTCTTAATTAAATTTTCAAATGGGTTTGATACAGGAGTAGTAGTACTTTACTACTGTACAGCTGTTTGGGGTCGTAAATAAGCCTCTCAAAGCATTATAAGGTATTGCTGGGACCACAAAGACGAATACTGCTAATTATTTTTGCGGGATTCAGGATAAGGAAGACTTTTAATTGCTGATGTGGATTCTGCATAAAGAACTTAAAGGGCAAGATAAAACGATATGCTAACTGAATAAGAGGATAACATGGATTAGGATAAAATATATATAGAAATGAATAAGTGGATGTATGGATGGGAGGATGTGCCCATTATAGCACACGGTCCATAACGGGATATGAGAACATAGAGAGTTATCTTTGCAGGTGGTGGTGTGTTACAGATATTCCGAACATGTCACGTATTGAAGTTAGTAGAATTTTTTTGTTTGGGTGCAATTGTTAAAAAATTTGGGTGAGATAAGAGTCAGGCTATATCATAATGTGCTTAAGAGAATAAGTATATTATAGAGGTGTTCAGATGGTCCAATTATTGGAGGAGGCATGGTAAAAGACGGTATTGAGGTTTTATATGTTGACACATACAGGATTTGACAGAGAAGTAGCCTACTTGCACACCTGGTAACTTAGTGAAAGGCTATTATCTTAATGCAGACGGAAGAAAAACAATGGTCGGAAAGTAAAGTAAAAGTAAAAGGTGTGATGTCCCTTAAACGAAACAAAACTTAGCTGACGTCAAGTGTGCAGACCAGGAGTAGCGTCTTGCCGCCAGAAGTGAGGTCCGTCCGTCGTTGTTGTAGGGAACGCCGACTCGCCCACATGTTTTTATCCAGGCGATTGGATTGTAGACGTACAACGAGCGTAGGCGACGCACAGCTAGCCGATGATTTAAATTCAGCATTTAATCGTAGAAGTGTTCTCATAGATTGACATTCACGACGCTAATAAACCGATCCATTTGCATTAAATTTAAATTAGTTTGGGAGCGGGCTTAGAGTAACTCACCGTAAATGAGACGATTAATGACTCTCCTGAGAAATTAATACTACAGCAGACTCAAACACGGTTAATTACTTTATCTGTAATGAGCGAATTTAGTTTTACGTTATTACAACCAATGAAAACGATATGCATGACTGCAATAAAAATGGTAATAAGCAAAGTAATTATGTTGTAAGAACTAACTACTTAAACTACTACTACTAGTAGTAGTAGTAGTAGTAGTAGTGGTAGTAGTAGTAGTAGTAGTAGTAGTAGTAGTAGTAGTAGTAGTAGTAGTAGTAGTAGTAGTAGTAACGGGAAGAACAACAGCAGTAAATTTCTTACTGTCTGTTATAATATGTTATTTATAGATCATTTCTGCTTCACACACACTTAAGTAATCAGAAGAATTAAGTCACCGATAGGTAATTAAGGGTTTATCTATGAAATACTGAGATGAGATGCGCGCGGATATAATCATCTCGCCATTGTTGATTTGGAGAAGTACAGAACCATCGGACTCGCGTGGACGCAACTTATCAAGGGCATTCGGTTATTGAAGTATAGCTAGGAAGCTAGCTTTACATTTGTGTATAAAGGAAGCTATCTGAAGACCGTTCTAGAAGTAGTATAAAAGGAAAACCAGAGAAAAACTAGGTACAGAAAAGATAGGAAATGCTTTTACCTGCAGCGGATCTTCGAGATCTGTCTTGGCAAAATGCTGGTTCCAAGTTCAAAACATGAATCAAAAATGTTAATGTGCACTCATGGTTTGTTGTATTAGAACTAGAGAATATAGTAAAACATTAAAACCAGAATCATGCAGTTTTATACAATAACGATGTAAGTAACTCGCACTTGATGCAGTCTCGTCCTACATACGTATGTTGTGTTGTGCATGTGTGTGTGTGTGTGCGCGCGCGCGCGCAAGCACGTGCGTGCGAGCGCCTGCGCGTTTGTGTGTCTTCCTGTCTGTATGTGTGCGTTTGTCTTGTTGTGCAGTAATATTAATTTGTTGATTTTTTTACACTGCACGACATTTTGTAATGTCTTTCTAAAATCCTGAAAAAGACACTAGAGGTGCCCGTTATTCTGACTCCGGCACTGTTCAGATGATGACGATCTCAAGAAACCATTGCTCAGTAAACAAAAATAGGATCCTAGTAATTAATGCTTCATTAGTGTTATAAGCGGTAATATTTAGTCAAACCATAAGAAGAGATTACAACAGCGTATAATTGGTCACTGAAATAACAGCATCAGTTAGCAGTAGACAACGATTGTCAACTCAGAACACAATAAGATTTCATACATTAGCTTCAAGTGATTTTATTTGTTACTAGGCGTCTTCAGTTATTTTCATCGGTGTACACTAATTCACGTCAGCCTTTAAGTTGTCAACTAACCAAATCTTTTTCTTTGTAAATGTATATCTGCGGAACAAGATTCAACCAAAGTAAATTCTCCCACAAGGAAGCAATAAAATTATACCGGTTTTATTTGCACGTTATATATTGTGAATAGACAATTTCTTACAAGTAGAAAGTTATCTAGACCGTAGCCGTAAGGGTAAGGGAAGGTTTTGACCAATGAAATTGGCTAATACATCAGTTGATTTGATCCGTGACGGGATGTAAATCAGTCTAGCTTAGAAGCAATCCTGTTACTATATAACGTGTAATAGTTACCTCTGATTTAGACGATAGGTCTGTCAAGAGTGACAAACACATGTAGTAAAGTTCACGATGAATAATCTCGAGTGCCAGTTCGGGAAAGTTCAAGATTATCCGCTTAGGATTTACGAACACATCAAGTTAGCTGGAGCCATATAAATCAGTAACAATTAGTAATTCAAGACTGTTCATAGAAGTACCTAACCTGGAAACGACCCTGAGAGCTGGAAAGCAGAAGGAGATCCTGCTGAATGAACAACAGGAGGAGCGGCAATATCCTGACGTCTACCTGAAATGAACATCTGTCGACACTCATCAGCAGAAGAGGAGCAACACAGCATCGTTCAACAAACAAGAGAAGTGAAACCATTTATATAAACTAAATCAATTAATACAACAAATATAATCAAAAAGAGACAGAACAACTTGTAGGAATTAAGATTTATGTAATTAGAATGTAGGGACGAATTATTTTAAGTATAAAAGAAGGTCAACAGAAACTGTCAATTAATTATATTTTCAGAAGAAAATGTTCATTAATTTTATTTGCAACAGAAGTAGTAATTTATTTTAATAGAACAGTTAATTTATGTTATTTTGTATTAGAAACAGTCTAATAATTTTTTGTGTTATCATAAACTGTAGTTTAAAAAAAACTAATGAAATGTTTAATAAAATCCGAAACATTCCATTTACAGTAATATCGACTATTTATTCTATGCGACCTTGTACAACGCAATATACATATTGCAACAGAACAGGATTTAAGTTTCATATAATAGGGATACTAATGCTGCAACACATTCTCTGACGGCCATAGACATGTTATAAATTGATTTTGTTCTTTTCTTTGTAAAGTAGTCATAAGTTTTGAATCAAGGTATGTTTAAAAACGTATTTATTTCAAAATATGCATAATTTTGTGCTCTTTTACGTTAAGTGAAATATTTGTGTGTAAGTGCGCGAGTACGCGTGTGATTCACATTTTATTTAATAACATCTTTGATAGTTGACATTTCTTTTTGAAACTTGGACAGGATATTCTCATTGTTTTAAGCTATATTTTCCATATAAGCAACTCTCCAAAACTAAAATTTCTATATGCTTTTTTTAATGAAATCAATTCTTTTATTTCGTTATCTCCTAGAGATTGTGTAAGCCAAATACACATGATCTATTTGTACCCAGTTAGAACCGTGAGATAAGGATCTATAAATGAGAGTATTCGCACCCGCCATCTTTGTTCCGAGACTGACATAATATTATGGTGATGCATGTGTATACATGGGATGCAGTATATGTTTGTTTTCGATATTACATAAACTATTATAGTTTTTCGTGCCAAAAATATAATTTCAAAGTGTGAAATTATCAGTGAAGCATATTAATTTTAATTATATATTCACAAAAAGATATAGACGCTGGTGGCTGCACTTTACAAGTTAGTGCGCGAGGTTATCTCTGGGATTGTATACATACGGTAATTGTTTTATTAATTTCTGACGAAAAATGAATAATTCGTGTAAAATGCAAGTTGTAATATTACGAACATTATTCTTTACAGTATATTGTGAAAGCAACAATGTCTGGAGAATTCAAAAATAATTCATTGAGTGGAGAAAAAAAAGAGGTTAGTATTCTCGTAATCAAATCAATTTTCAAATCAATAATCAAATCAAATGGCACGATATTTTCAAAATTTTCAGTTTCATCCCTGACGTTGCTGATTATTTGGAGAAAAACAATATTGATTGAGAATTCCAGAATTATAAATGGTCTGAATGACAGTTTTTACATCACGTTTTAAATAATATTAATTGCAACAATTTGCAAAAATGCATATTTATTTATTAAAATATACATGTAATTAATTTATAAATCATGTGCTACAATGCTAAACATTTTGCTTTTTTGATAAATTCGGTCTTGGGCAAATTATCGTTGGAAAGAAACTCTAAGCATTCAGAACATGCATGATTTTTTACGACTCGAGTGGTACTTCCCGCAATGTAAAATGTCGCGTTAGCATTGTACATATTTGCATGTTCGAATATACCACACAAATTATCAAATGATAACGTTTGTATACTGGATTCAGGTTGGGACAAAACAGTTGCATCTGACGAAACTGACATATTACTCTCAACGCGAGAGACTGATTGTAACCTTGTTTTCACTGACAAGATGAGATGATTATTATATATATTCATGTGTAATACATAAATCAAATTAGTACACTAAGGTTATAACCCTGATATGTAAAAATATTAATATTTACATTAAATAATTCAACGCACAGGGTGCTTACATTGCTGCCGCCATATTAAATTTAAAAGTCTCGGAGCAAAGATGGCGGGTGCGAATACCTATTCCTATAGAGCTCTACGTGAGATTAAGATTATAAACAACAGCAGTCTTATATCGCAGTTCGTTGTGCGAGACGTGAATAGTCAGCCTAGTGGTCACCGAGCAACGCGCAGGGTAGCAGCGAGAGCGGCGCGCCTGGTGTCTACATAACCATTGGAATTCTAAGTCAAGTAACTTTATATGTAAAACGAACCAATTGACTATTTTATTTAAAGACAATTAAATAATACACAATTTTATGTTATAACGCAATAGGAAAATAGTAATTTTTAATGTGTTAATTAATAATTTTTCCTACCTCCAGGTATAGACTCTGTTGTTAATTAATTTCAATTAACCTATCTATGCATTTATAATTTGTATCGTTGGAATATGTATATATATATGTGTGTATGTGTGTGTGTGTGTGTGTGTGTGTGCAACTATTTTTATAGTATTCACATATTACACAATTTTGTCATATTTTTGTTCCTCAGTTCAGTTTGAAATGTGTTCGACCTATTATACAAAATCATTTTGTATAATTTAGTATATAATAATTTTAATTTAGATTCTGTTTTAATATGTACACAGTATTATTACAGTTTTGTACTACCACATTGTTACATTTTAATGTACATTATGCATCATCTACCATCCTTCCCGGGAGCGGTAACCCGACGTTCTTCACGAAACTTATTATTTGTTGATCGCCAGGCTTCAATAATAAATATTGTAGTTTCAAATGTATTCAGTACTTTTACGAGGGACCTCATTTCTACTACTTACCTAGTTTGGCATCAATTGGATTTGGTAAATTATATGGTGCAACATGTTTATTTTCATTCAAATGACCATTATGTTTTCATAGATTGTAAATATTAATATGTAATATGCCTCTGTATGTGTGTGGTCCTTGCGCTTGTGTGAGTTTTTGTATGCGCGTAAGCGTTACTGTGCTTACCCCTTCATTTATGATTCTAAAGTTCTGTTTCATTTATAAACAAAATGAAAACTTTAACGCTTTTCAATCCAGCAGAATGGAAGCGCACTTGTTTACACACACCAACTGATGTGCCAGGTATGTACAGATAAGAGCAGCAGTATTTGTAAATGGATATGGACATTGACTTAAACAGTGGAAAGCACTTCGCCAATCAGTGCGGGATTTGTTTTGAATCGGTTACGAACAATGGATCCAAACGTAACCATGGTAATGTTAATCGTATTCAAAATTAGAATTCCGTAGTGAACAGTAAATACAATATGTGCCCTAGTTCAGCGTATGAACAGGAGTCTGTTCAAAATACTGTTTGCATAATTAAATTAAGTTATTAGGCCCATTATTTTCCCCATCTACAAGATGTGCAGAGTATTTGATTAAGGTTGTCTGAATATTTTACAGAGTCTGTTCACATGAGCAATACCAATCAGGTAGACATAGTCTTATATAAAAATAATTTTTTTTTTTTGCGGGCGAGGAAAAATGCATTATGCACCATCAGGAGACACCCGACTGGTCTCCCGCTGTGTGGAATAAACCTCCACTTTATAGGCAGGGAACCCCCCTGGAACAACTATTCGTATGGCTTCAGGGTGGCACCTTTATTGCACCTACTAGGCTCCTACAGCTTTGTTTATATTATCGACTTGTGAGAGGGTTCAGTTCAGGCTTCTTCTGCCGTAGGACCATCCTCACAAAGGTCACAACCATGTCCCAGTTGTCTTTGCTGTTGAGCATGACGCCTATGATGTTATCAGGCGTCATGAGGCCAATCTCCGATTCCAGTCCTCGCCTCTCCAGCACCCACCGTTGACACTCAGATAATAATAATAATAATAATAATACTAATAATGACAATAATAGTAATAATAATAATAATGGCTCCCGTGTGTACCACCTGAAGTAGTGTAGGAGAAGGCAGGGTAGGCTGCCTTATGTGGGCCGTGCAGCATACAAGGAAGGCAGTTTGGCCAGCACTACGCTTCAGCCGCCCATTATTATCCCTAGGATGTTACCCCAGGTATTTTCAACAAGCTGAGTCGACCTGGGGGCTGAAAAACGCACCTTGATTTTATGATGCGGGCCCGGGAATCGAACCAGTGACCTCTAGGTTAGTAGCCAGGTGCCATACCCAGTGGTTTACTGAGCCGCCATAGTCTTATATCACGTGAACAATAAAACACTTTCTCTGCATTGTCTTTTACACAGTAACATGATCTGAATGTATTCGTCGTTTAGTAGATTTTTAATATTTATAAAATAATAGAGATATTAATGATATCATTATTTATCTACGTTTATTATACGTTTAAAATAAAAGGATTATACTCCATAATAAACTGTGAAAGAAAACCCTTCTGATGATTCGGCCTAGTTTCGTGATGTTTCAAGTTGACAATAGAATATGGGCCAGACGGTAATGAAATTACAACTCAAGACGGACCTCACTAGAGAAAAGGCTTCCTTCCAGTAAGAACTATAAGAAGAGAGGTAATATAAACATTTAGTTTAATAGTTGACGAAGAAAACGCATTCCGAATGGTTATATAAAACACAAAAACTAGTCAAAATTAATCACATGTTCTAAAGTAAACAAACGCACGCTGCTCTCTTACGGACATTTCTGGAACTACATACTAAACGAAAAAATAAACAAATTTATTTAATATTTTCCAGTATTTGTAAAGCTTAGTAATTATCCATTTCTGACCATCTCATAACAAAAAGAACTTACCCTTAACCCTGGGGAAATAAAAGGAATTATATATTGATTGATGTTTTAAAAAATAGTATAAAATTTGGTAAACAAAACCATATATGTTTTTTTCTTTTGACAATTCCATGTTTATTCGAGGAAGTCGATATTATGTTTTAATTAAGTAAAGATCGATTGTGATACTTGTATTTTGGTGGCAGGAAAACAAAAAACAATAATATAATTAATAAATATTATTGAAAAATGATATTGAATAATAAAAATGTGTTATATTCTTTGTAGTGGGTAGTTGTAATAGATTTCAGCACAAAATAGAAGAGATTGATACATTGGGTCATATTTCGCCATAGGGTAGGCTGGTTGAACTATGTGTGGAAACTCGTCTTACAATCAGGTGATTTAAATCACAGCGAACAATTTAAAAAAATTTCCGAAAATCGCCTAAACCGAGTGTAAATAATCGGTACTTACTCTCTCTTCCTCATAAGGCTGAACAACTTCCCTACTTGACCCCAAATCACACACTCTCGATTTCTGCTTAGATTGAGTAACATTACAAAATACTTTATTTTTTAAACTTCAGTTATTACAATTCATAAGTGGCGACTGCGGAGAGGCGGAAACTTTAATATCTCAAGGCAGTACGTTACAGATTGGCGCTTCCAATAGAGGGGCTGAATTAACAATATACCTGTAACTGTAGTACACTAACACCTCTAAGAAAACTGCTACAGTACAGATTGGCGTACACAACATTGGGAGCTTAATTAAATAAGACGAACACCCAGTAAGCAACATACAAAGTTTTCGATAAAACCTCTACAAAAACCGCTACGTTACAGATTGGCGTACAACGTGGGGCATATATTATAACTCTACTATACCTCACTGGGTTACGTTACAGATTGGCGCTCAACGTAAAAGGGCTGTAATTAGAAAAGAATTTTGATATATTTAATAAATTAATATACCAAAAAATCTAATTATCGTCGGCAGTTATGAGAAAACAAGAAATGCGTAATATCCGAGGCAAATCGAAGAAGAGGACAGAAGAAAAGGAGAAGGAAGAAGGTGGACAGGAACAAGAAATAGAATTAGTCACGGACAGTGAAATGGACCAACCGACAGGTGATAAAGAAGAAACCGAAGTAGTTATGGACCCGGGAACGGAAATAATTGAAGAGGATGCCCAAGGGGACCAACCAGAAAAAGCGGAAGCCAGAAGAGAACCAGATTGGCAAGAAATGATGAGGATGATGATGGAGAAAATTGATAGCATTAAGGAAAGCAATAAACAAACCATAGATGAAAACTCAAGGAAACAAAATTAAACCTTGAGCGAAAAATTTGATAAAATAAATGAGAACTCAAGGAAACAAAATGAAACCTTGAGCGAAAAATTTGATAAAATAGATGAGAATTTTAAGAAACAGGAGGAAAACTCGAAGCAAACCAATGAGGAAAATAAGGAGAATTTTAAGAAACAGGAGGAACAAAATAGACAGACCAATGAGAAAATCGATAGCATTCAGGAAAGTTTAGTCAAACAACTAAATGAAAAAATAGAGACCATTCATGGAAATTTCAAACAAACCATGAATGAACAATACCATGAACTAAAAGAAACTGTTGAAGGACAAAGAGAAGAGATGAATGCAAAATTTGAAGAGAATAATGAGAATTTAAAACAAATTGAGGGTAAGATGGAGAACTTTAACAAGGAATTAAGAGAAAATCTAGAGAGTAAAATTGAACTGGTCAGTAATACGCTAAGCCAAAGGGTAGATGAATATAAGGAAGAGGCAGAGAAGAAAGTAATAGAAACTAATCAAAGATTAGATAAAACTGAAGAGAAGATGGAACAAATTAAAACAGGAATCGAAGCACAGATGGAAAAGGAGGAACAAAATAATCAAGTTCGGGTAATGGCCATACGACAAGAAAACAATGACCAATTAGATAGTATCAAAACCAGTCTGAACTGTAAATTTTCAGAGTTTCATAAAACAGCAGAGAATGTAAAAAGTCAGTGTGATAGCCAAGCAGAGAAATTAGATAGTTTGCAACAAATACAAACCAATTTTCAATGTGATGTAGATAGAATAAATTCTAGATCTGCATGCAGCAGTCATCAGGTTTATCAAGATAGTAAGGAAAGTGTAAACTTTCGGGATTATCGCAGAAACCCACTTGAATTTTTAGGGAGAGTAGACGAAATTTTGAACAGATCAAAGGAGAATCGATGGAATATGATAAAAGGTATATTAGATGAATCTTTCAAAAATATCAATGATAATTGGTGGACAGCAATCAGGAACGAGGTGTGTGATTATGGGGGTTTCAAAACAAGGTTCAAACTTAAGTACTGGTCAGAATCAGTACAAAACATTATTAGGGACGATATCTGTCATGGTAGGTATGACCGTACAGTGGGACAAACACCTACTGCTTACTTTTTGGGGAAGGTGTGTATAGCAAAGTATTTAGACTCTAAGATACCTGAAGAGTGTCTAGTGACCAAAATGGCGTATCATTTTGAAGAGAAGATCATCAGTGCCAGATTAAGTGGACAAGTAAAAACTATTGGAGGCATGGAAACGCTACTAGAAAATTATGAACAGGAATCTTATTATAGGAGAAGTAGATGGAGGTCAGGGAATACTGAAGAGCGGAGGAATGAACCACCAAGAGAGAATCGGCCCAGAGTTAATTATGTGCATGCTAATAACAATTATTTCAATAATAGATATCGAGGAAGGTGGCCTAATAATAACCGACAAAATTACAGACATGATTCTTATCATAGAGAGGAAGGTCAACCAAGGAGTATGAGTGCAGAACAATCTAGATTCAGAGATAGTGATGAAGAAAGGAGACCGATAAGCAATATTCAACATAATGAAAATGTTGAATCAAACAATAATAATGATGTAAATAGGGGAAACGGGTACCAGCAGTGAGAAGATGTGATTGCCCGTCACTGCTAGAAACAACAGGGCACAGAATTTACCACAAACCCAATTATATTACTAAATTAAATCAACCAATAACCATTATCAGAAATAATTTTCTAAAAAATATACAGTCCGAGTTAATGGAAGAAAGAGCAATTAAAGAGTCATCACCAAACAATGACATACTCTATATACAAATAAACTTAAATGGAGTGTCAGCAGAGGCCATGATTGATACAGGAGCCAATATTTCAATTATTGATCAATTAGAACTAGATCGTATTACTGAGTTAACTACTGAGAGAATACCTACTTTACCAATTAACAATTTAACAATTGTTGGTGCTACCGGGAAACAAAATAAAACAATCAAAAAACAAGTGTCTTTGAATGTTACCACTAATGGAATAGGAATACCTATGGGATTTTTAGTAGCAAAAGGGCTACCGTTTAGGGTGTTAATAGGGTGTGATATGCTACGGCGACACACTGCAATTATAAATCTGGTCAGGGGTATAGTAACCTTGAGCACAGAAAATGGTGAGTTAACGGCTAAGATAATTGGTAGCCAAAGTGCCCCTCAGTGTCCGAGCTCATTTTTTGTTAGGGAGGATAATAGATTAACCCTAGGTAACAACATAGAAGTAACAGAATCAAAGATTTGGCAAGAAAAGATAGAAGAAATAATTGAGTTTCAGAATAAGCAGGCACCGGAAATAATTAGTGTAGAACAGAAACAACAACTTATAAAAATTTATAACAAATATAAATCAGTATTCTCAGAATCACCAGGAAAAGCAAAAAACTTCTTGTGTGAACTAAAGTTCAAGGAAAATGTAAATTTTAATAAACGATCGTACCCTATTGCTCAAGCTTTGACAGAGGCAGCAAGGAAAGAAATTCAAAGAATGATATTAGAAGACATAATTGAAAGAAGTAGTTCTCCGTATACCAGCCCATTGGTAGCTATACCGAAGAAAGATGGTCAAGTCAGACTATGTCTTGATGCTCGGGAGTTGAATAAAATGCTCATTAATGATCGCACGTCTCCAGGTGAGATTGAAGAGATAATGAAAAAATTCTATGGATGCAAGTACATGAGTACTTGGGATGGAGTCTGTGGATATTGGCAAATAGAGTTGCACCCTAACAGCAGACAATATGTTGCTTTTATATTCGAAGGACGAAATTACCATTTTAAGCGTTTGCCTTTTGGATTGGTAAATTCTGTGGCCGTGTTCATCCAGTGCATGGACCAAATTTTAGGTAAGGAAGTTTTAGATTTTACTACCATATATGTGGATGACATATTAATTACATCTTGTACTTGGGAGGAGCATTGTAACCGAGTGGAAACAGTGTTAAATAAACTCTTGCAACACAATATAACTTTAAAACTGGATAAATCTAAATTTATCACACATGAACTACCATTTTTAGGGTTCATTCTATCTGCTACTGGAATTAAACCATCTCCTGAAAAAGTAAAGGCTATTCAAGATTTTCCTAAACCAAAAAACTTGAATCAATTACAATCCTTTTTGGGGATATGCAACTATTATAGGAAATTTCAACAGAATTATTCAGAAGTAACAGGCAAATTTCAATGTTTACTTTCAAAGAAAAACAAGTGGAAATGGGAAGAAAGTGAAGATAATAATTTCCATATAGTAAAAAATAAATTTCTTGACAGCATCATGTTACATCACCCAAATGTTAATAAACGTTTTTTCATAAATTGTGATGGTAGTAACATTAGCCTTGGAAGTGAGTTATATCAGGAAGATGAGGAAGGAAATCATGGGGTTATCAGTTTTGCAAGCAGAGTACTGAGTAGTTGTGAGAGAAATTATACAGTAACAGAAAAAGAACTGCTGAGTGTTGTGTTCTCATGTATAAAATTTCGAACATTTATATTGGGATACCCAGTGACCATCAGAACTGATCATAGATCAATTTCATTTTTAAAAAATTGCAAACTTAACCACGGCAGATTTACTAGATGGGTATTAATACTTCAAGAATATAATTTAGACTGGGAATATATTCCAGGTAAGAAGAATGTCATAGCAGACCGATTATCCCGGATTAATCTCGAAAAAGGAACTTGTGAAATAGAACCAGAAAGTATTGGAAAAATATATTACATTCTTAAGATGGCGAAAGAGTTACAAGATATAATTAATAAAATAAAAGTCGATCAACAAAGGGACATTAAATTAACAAAATTAAGGAACGAATATTACTACATGACCCTATAATAATGAAATTTTTTTGTGTTTATGAAGAGGTCCTTTTTATTCGTCCTACCATTAAGGATCATGTCTGGAAGATGTATGTGCCAGCAGCAACAGAAGTAGCACTGATTCAGGATTATCATGAAAGATATGGCCACATGGGATCACTCAAAGTTATTAAAGCTATATCTGAACATTGTTACGTGAAAGCTATAAATAAAAGGGTAAGGGAAATAGTGAAAACCTATAACATATGCCAGCTAGTAAAAGTAAATAATGAGAAGAGAACGGGCGCAATGATTACAATAAAATCTAATAATAAACTTGAAAAGACCTTCTTGGATATCTGTGGACCTTTTCCCAGAAGTGGAGGAAGACATAAATATAAATATATCATCATATTATTTGATCATTATACGAAATATACAAAACTCTACGCTATTGGTAGAGCCACAACGAAGAAAATTCTAGAAGTAATTATAAAAAAAATACTTTCCTGAGGTGGGAAAACCGGAAATAATTATAACTGATCATGGAACGCAATTTCGTGGAAAAAGGTGGAAAGAAGAATTGGGAAATTGGCAAATAAGAACCTACAAAACATCAGTATACCATCCTAGAAGCAATCCTGCTGAACGTGTATTAAGGGAAGTTGGTAGAATTCTACGTACTTACTGTCATCAAGAACATAAAAACTGGAGTCAGTATATCGAACCCGCAGAGACTTTCCTTAATTGGTCATACCATGACACTATCGGTACTAGACCTTATCAGGTAATGTTTGATAAACCACCACCAAGAGAAATTACCTCATTTCCCTCCAGGAGAGAGAGTAGAGTTCGACCAAGTGGAAATGCACAACAGAGTGTTGCATAAAGCGGAACTTCAACAAAAAAGGGATCAAGTAAAAAAAAGAAGATTGGATACATACCAGATGGGAGATAAGATACTAATCAAAAATAGACAACTACCCAGTTCTATAGAGGGTATTGCTCGGAAGCTACTGTTACTTTATACTGGACCTTACCTCATAACCCAGGTGAAGGGGAATAATACTTATGAAATTAAAACAATTACCAATAATAGAGTAAAGGGAGTGTATAATCAGTCGGAAATGAAACACTATTATGAAAATAAAGCCAAGACTATTAGGAGAATTGAACCAATCAACAATTTATTTTTAATAAACGAGTTAAAATAAAATAAATTTGTTCTAGTGGGGGGGGCTTTATGTAACGTTACATAACCCGGTCCCAATAAATTAAATCATGTAAGAACACAAAGGTCAGAAATGGGTAACCTATAAATAGCTCTAAATTAAAGTATATCACTAAACATTATAAACAATTCGAGTGATATACAGTGACAAGTGCGTTATAGTGTACCCATTGAGGTAAAAAGTGAGAGTGAAGGTAACTTATTACAGAATTGTGCTGTAGGTTTGGGAATTATAAAACTATGATAGTAGACTATAATGCTACTAACTGATTCTCTATTTTTATTAATTTATTGTAATATTTATATTGTGTAGACAACCAATGGTAATACCTAAGTTAATGTTATATTTTTTCAAATATTTGTGTTATAATATAAGATAACCCAGGGTTCGTTTTAAAAAACATAAAAAGTTTAAATATCAAAGGATAATAAAAAATTAAAATAATACTATATGAGGGAAATGGCAACAGGAAGTAGTGCAGTGTATGAATACTATGAGAGACTAATAAATACTATATAAATTCATTTAGAGATAATAAAAATATTAAATACTTATATACCAGGTCATAAGAAAATGAACAGAAACCTCTTACATAAACCAAATTGGTAAAGAAACCGGAATTAAAAAGAATTATTTTTCGGTAAATAAAATATAAATTTATAATAATTACAAACTGCCTGTATAATAAAAATATTTTGGGTTACTAAGAGTGACGAGAATAACAAGTATTGTTAATAATAAAATTTGGAAAAAACCTGGCGAGTTGATAAAATGATGCTACCACAATTCTATTAAAATATCCTTATTGAAACTTGGGAGAAGTGTAAAATTAGTACAAAATTAAAAAGCAATATGAACTCTATATAATCATACTTTATTTATCAAAATTAAAGGATTATACTCCATAATAAACTGTGAAAGAAAACCCTTCTGATGATTCGGCCTAGTTTCGTGATGTTTCAAGTTGACAATAGAATATGGGCCAGACGGTAATGAAATTACAACTCAAGACGGACCTCACTAGAGAAAAGGCTTCCTTCCAGTAAGAACTATAAGAAGAGAGGTAATATAAACATTTAGTTTAATAGTTGACGAAGAAAACGCATTCCGAATGGTTATATAAAACACAAAAACTAGTCAAATTTAATCACATGTTCTAAAGTAAACAAACGCGCGCTGCTCTCTTACGGACATTTCTGGAACTACATACTAAACGAAAAAATAAACAAATTTATTTAATATTTTTCAGTATTTGTAAAGCTTAGTAATTATCCATTTCTGACCATCTCATAACAAAAAGAACTTACCCTTAACCCTGGGGAAATAAAAGGAATTATATATTGATTGATGTTTTAAAAAACAGTATAAAATTTGGTAAACAAAACCATATATGTTTTTTTCTTTTGACAATTCCATGTTTATTCGAGGAAGTCGATATTATGTTTTAATTAAGTAAAGATCGATTGTGATACTTGTATTTTGGTGGCAGGAAAACAAAAAACAATAATATAATTAATAAATATTATTGAAAAATTATATTGAATAACAAAAATGTGTTATATTTTTTGTAGTGGGTAGTTGTAATAGATTTCAGCACAAAATAGTAGAGATTGATACATTGGGTCATATTTCGCCATAGGGTAGGCTGGTTGAACTATGTGTGGAAACTCGTCTTACAATCAGGTGATTTAAATCACAGCGAACAATTTAAAAAAATTTCCGAAAATTGCCTAAACCGAGTGTAAATAATCGGTACTTACTCTCTCTTCCTCATAAGGCTGAACAACTTCCCTACTTGACCCCAAATCACACACTCTCGATTTCTGCTTAGATTGAGTAACATTACAAAATACTTTATTTTTTAAACTTCAGTTATTAAGTAGTAAGTTTAAGTAGTAATAAAAGGTTGGTTCTGGGACAGCCACGCCCCCCTCGTTTGTTTATGTTTACATTTTTTCATCCTCTCCACCCCCGTCTTCACCTACATAACCGCCGCGCGGTCACCGAACTCCGCGTGTTTGTTTACATTTTTTTGTTTTGTTTACATTTTTTCTTTCTCGCCACGCCTCTCTCGTCTGTTTATGTTTACATTTTTTCCTTCCTTCCCACCCCCGACTTACCCCGCAGCCGCCGCGGTAATCGAACTCCTCGTGTTTATGTTTACGTTTTTTTCACCGCGTGTCCCAGCTTTGCATTGTTTACGTGTGTCGAGAGAGAATGTTTATGTTTACGTTTTTTTCCTCTCTCGCCGACGCGGCGGCCACCACGTGCTCGTTGTTTTCCTCGGCCGCCGATCGACACGCTGACCCAGTAACAAACGTAAACATAAACATTCGTCCGTAAACAAAGTAAAGCTGGGACACGCGGTGAAAAAAACGTAACATAAACATTCGGAGTTCGGCGACCGCCGGAGCGCGTCTGTTTGTAAACAAATGTTTAGGAGAAGGGATAATGATATGATATATTCTTTTATAAGTATTAACGACGTTGTTTGGTGTTGTTTACGTGTCAATGTTTTCAGTTAATACGAGATTTTTGTTTAAGATGTCTGTAACGCGTGCTACACCCGTCCAGATTGTGCTAGATTTTTTTGAAAACGAAGGTTTTGTTTTTATAACTAATTCAGATAATATTAAATGCAGCAAGTGCGGTTTTAAAACAAAAGTATATCTGACAATCACGCATATCCAGTTTATGCATAAACTTTTATATCCGAAATGCAGAATGATTCGCGATAGGTATTATAAATTTGAAGATTACGCTAAATCGAGAGAGTGTATTACAAATTATCCAATCGCAGTGAAATGTGTTCGAGAAGCGCGGAAACAGATGGAAGCATAATTTGCGTTTCCTCGATGGCGAAAACGTTACCCGTCAGTCGAGAGACTGGTATCAGGAGGATTTTATTACACCGGAACGGAAGACGACGTAATATGTGTTGAATGCGGAATAGTACTTTGTGATTGGAAGGAGACTGACGATCCTTGGCTCGAACATGCGAAAGCTTCGCCAGACTGTGTATTAATTAAATTGTACAAGAGACAGTGTGCGGAAAAATAGTAGTAAACAAGTTTTATCTGGAAATGTATACGCTTTTTTTATTTTGAATTATTCGTTTAGTATCGTTTTAAAATTATTATTTATCAAATATGGTTTGGTCGTGTGCGTTAATTGTATCCTATACAGCCACGCCCCTTCGTTTGTTTATGTTTACATTTTTTTCATCCTCTCCACCCCCGTCTTCACCTACATAACCGCCGCGCGGTCACCGAACTCCGCGTGTTTGTTTACATTTTTGTTTGTTTGTTTACATTTTTTCTTTCTCGCCACGCCTCTCTCGTCTGTTTATGTTTACATTTTTTCCTTCCTTCCCACCCCCGCCTTACCCCGCAGCCGCCGCGGGCATCGATCTCCTCGTGTTTATGTTTACGTTTTTTTTCACCGCGTGTCCCAGCTTTGCATTGTTTACGTGTCGGAACGAGTGTTTATGTTTACGTTTTTTTCTCTCTCGCCGACGCGACCATCACCACGTGGTCGTTTTTTTTTCCTTGGCCGCGTCGACGCCGGCTGACCCGGTAACAAACGTAAACATAAACTTTCTCGACACACGTAAACAAAGTAAAGCTGGGACACGCGGTGAAAAAAAAACGTAAACATAAATATTCGGAGTTCGGCGACCGTCGGAGCGCGTCTGTTTGTAAACAAATGTTTAGGAGAAGGGATAATGATATGATATATTTTTTTTATAAGTATTAACGACGTTGTTTGGTATTTGTCATTGTACAGTACAATCGGAAACTATGACGCCGTTTAAATCTGTAATATTTTTTTTAACATTATGGACAAAATGCGGTCAAATATTACTAGCAAATTCTTCGACCGATAATACAACACAAATTGAAATGGATAAAGTTAAGCGATATTTATATGACTATGGTTATCTTCAAGCAGATGATGAATCTTCGTTGCAAGCGGTAAATGAATCAGATATTGCTAACGCGTTACTTATATTTCAAGAATACTATAAATTGCCTACTGATGGCGAGTTGAATAATGAAACTATAAACTTAATGTCGAAAACTAGGTGCGGTAACAGTGATATTATCGATTATCGAGTATCCAGTTTCAAATGGAACAAGCCTGAAGTAACATGGCATTATTATTTAGCGAATCAAGAGGTGTTAGAATTGACTAAACAAGCTTTCGCAGTATGGGAGGAAAAGTCTGGTATACGTTTCAAACATGATAGAGTGAATACAGATATTTTAATTTCTAATAAACGATTGAAACATATGATGGAAAAAGAATAGTGGCAATGTACGAGAATGTTTGACGGTAAAGGTGGAACATTAGCACACATATATTTTCCTGATTATAATAATTCAAGACGAGAAATTCATATTGATGAAGATGAAAATTGGTCATATTCGACTGGCAAAGTCGTTCCTTTTGGTCAGTCAAGTTTGTATGCAACTTTAATACACGAAATCGGTCATGCTATAGGTTTATCACATTCAGGTGTATCAGATTCTGTAATGTATGCTTATTACAACGGTGAAATCGAGTTAGGTGATGATGATGTTTTAGCCATTCAAAATTTGTATGGTAAGACACAAAACACTTTTATGACGTCTTTCATACCGATGTCACCATCTTCTTCAATACCAAAGATAGAAGACGAGCGTTCTATGGATACAAATAAAATTGATCTTTGTAATTTTAAAAACATTAATTTATTTTTAATTGCCGATAAACGATTATATATATTACATGAAAAATGGTTGTGGATATTAAATCCGGCAGAGATGATATACACCAAACCGCTTATAATAAAACATTGGTTAACGTTTCTTCCAAGAAATTTCACAAAAATTTTAGCTGTATATCAACGACCATCTGGCGAGATAGTTATGTTTATAGATTCTTTGGTATTCATGTTTGATTTAATGAGTCTTAAATTAAGTCATGGTTATCCGAAGCATATCCAGTCTTTATTTAACATACAACCGAATAATTTGCATGCGGTATTTAACAGTTATACAGGTAAAACTTATATATTTCATGATGATAATTATTATAGAGAAGTCAATGAGTGTATGTTCACTACTAAATCATGGGGTTATATATCCGATACATTTCCTGGAATACCGCCTAAAATCGATTCATCATTTAGATTTTCTGAGGGCAATTTATACTTTTTTAAGAATAGCACTGTGTATGTCTTTAATGAATTTACAGGCGGATTAGTTAGAACAGAACAAAATAATCTATCGATATTCGGATTAAAATGTGTAAATGATGATGTACTATACAAATTGAAAGAATTAATATTACAATTGATAATTCGAAAGAAAGACCAATCGATTTCACACAATAATCGATAGTAATATCGATGAAGAAGAATAAAAGTTCAGTTTGTAAATAAAATTTATAAAAATAGAGTTGATATGTGTTTTGTACGATGACTATGTTATGTATTATTGTCGACGCTTGTTTACGTCACAGTCGACGGATAACCTATAGCCTTCAAATTGATATGATTTGA
This sequence comes from Magicicada septendecula, assembly GCA_034769895.1. Classification (NCBI taxonomy): domain Eukaryota; kingdom Metazoa; phylum Arthropoda; class Insecta; order Hemiptera; family Cicadidae; genus Magicicada; species Magicicada septendecula. Next base: position 288,668,023 of record CM068371.1, read on the forward strand.
ATTTTTGTATTGAGAAATATTTCAATGTTGTGAAGAGTGTAATAAATTATATTATTAACAAACACTGGTTTTATTTTAATTATTCCTACAAAATAAAAGTAACAAATCAAAGCAGACCACAATATTTATTATCATACCATTAAATACATATATAATGAACAGATTATATTAACAAATACGTACAAAATGATTATTTGAATAGTTACAAATTTTGTGATAACAAAATAATTAAGATTATATTAACAAGTACATACAAAATGATCATACCATTAAATACATATATAATGAACAGATTATATTAACAAATACGTACAAAATGATTATTTGAATAGTTACAAATTTTGTGATAACAAAATAATTAAGATTATATTAACAAGTACATACAAAATGATCATACCATTAAATACAGAACAGATTATATTAACAAATACGTACAAAATGATTATTTGAATAGTTACAAATTTTGTGATAACAAAATAATTAAGATTATATTAACAAGTACATACAAAACGACTTTTGTATATATGATTTTAATAATTAATAAATCAAAAATGAAAATATTTTTAAAAAAATTTAATTTACATATATTACTATGTTTTTTTGACAGCAGTTGGAAGTCAGTCTTTCCAACCTATAACAAACAAAAATAATAAATTGTTAACTAAACGTACCAAGAATCCTTTGAAAAAAAAAGAGTCATATTTTTTTTTTTTTAAATTAAACAAAAGATAAATTAAATTTTTAAGAACTAAAAATTGAACCCTATTAACTAAGATAAAAAAGTAATAGAGAAACGTATAGAATACATTATATATTTTAATAATTACATATTTAAAAAAATGATATAGGAAAGACTTATAAGACAAAATTTTTGGAATAGAGAAATGTAAAAACGATATATGAAGAACCTTACTTATTTTACAGGTAACGAATAATTACTGTATATGTATGTTCTTGTGTAGAACATATTATAATAAGTTATTTTACAAGTAACTAAATTACATTGTGAAACTAATATAATCACCTATTTTTTTTAAAATACCTTAATGATGATGATCACTCGGCCCCCTTCCAACAATGGTACTGAGAATTTTGACAACCGGCTTCAGTACATCCAAGCTGTGTTACCACAAACTGGCATTGCGGCATTACTTTTTATGTAATGTTATAGGGCAATCCTCCGCTGACCATTCCATAAATCTGACTCTACATGTCAGACACCGAACGGTGTCTCCATCGCCTTGGTAAACAAATCCAGCGGCTGCCAGTTTGTGGGGGTTTTGATTGCTATTCGGATATAATCTGTGATAATATTTTTTAGAACCAACTTTCTCAACTTTATAAAACGTCGTTAAACGTTTGAAAAATTCTACGTGGTTATACATTGTAGTAGCTGGTATGCTTCTGGATGCTGAGACACAATTTTTAATCGGTTTATATACACAGAAAACGCATTATCGTCAGTACGTGTTGTAAGTAGAAGGTCAAAAGATTGATTTATTATCAGTTTCATTGCAGTTAATACAATCACGTTTCCAGTATGCGTTTTAATGAACGTTTTTTTGTGTAGGAAATTGTTTGAATATGGTCGATATCATTTTTTTGTTCAGGTATTAAAAATATATACATAAAATGTCGTGGTAAATTAAAATATGTTAAAATAATTGAGATATAGTATTCCAAAGTTGAGTAACGTGTTGATCACATTTTAAATGATTATTACAACAAGTATTTTGATACACATCAAATTTTGTACAATTTTTAATACACTCCACATTATTATCATATTCTTCTACTTTTTCACGAAGAAATTTAAATATTTTATAATAACAGATATTAAAATTTTTAAGTCCTATAACCTGAGTATCGTAAATATTAAAAACAATGTTTTTACGTTGATTGTGTTTATTTTGTAACATAAAAAGACGATTCATAGTTCGGCTATAAAGTATCAGCTTGAATGGCTTAATGAATAATGACCGTACGGGATTGTATTTATCCCGTTATCACATAATACTCTCTTATCATCATTATTGCTTAACGCTAATTTATTAATTGATACCGATTCTACTATATGTTTTTTCGATCTTATTAATTTCATAATTCTACGTTTTTCTGTTTCCGAAAAAATAGTATGAAGGCAATTTTTGAAATCGTTAAAAGAGATCTCTTTATTAAATACACATTTTTTAATTCCTTTTGCTTTCTTTTGAATATTATTGTCACGCGTAGTATACGTATATAATTTCGATCGTAAACCAATAAATTCCTTAATCGGAATACCGTTACATTCGTCTTTAAATTTGCCAATTACTTTTTTATTTATAGTAGAATAACATTTATGATCAGGAGGATAATCGCTAGTATCAAAAACATTTTCAAATCTGGATCTAACATATCTTCGTAAAAATCATTTGTCAATATTTCATAAAACAAACTGTC